>OV121041.1:5495500-6173500 GCA_921293045.1 Aplocera efformata | reverse complement strand
AAATTCTCGAATCTTACGAGTCTCTGAAATGACGTGTATCTACATAGTGGTGTTGAAGGTTTTGTTGCATCACCATGGCTGGCTGAAACAGAACACGCTCCAACTGGGTCATGTATTCATGCCGTAAACATAATTCAGTGAATTCGCGCCAGCGAAATTATCAACCTGCTCGTCTACCTGGCGCTGATAAAACAATCGTAAACCTGTTTTTGCAAACATGCAATCTTTCTTTCCTGATGTTTGAGACTTGCTGACGCTTCACCCCGTCGAATCGATCTTGTTACGATTGGGGAGCTTATTTCGTTGTCTCATAGAGATTGTTGTTATCCCTGTGTCGCGGTTTACTACTTTTACATGCAAAAACACTTTTCTTATTTTAATTCCTGAGCCCACATCAGTTATCCCTATACAGGGAAATATGATGTGTATCAAAAACTTCATGCATACATATATCTATATCTCTTTCGGTAATTGAAATGGCGACACAGATTCTCAACTGGTGTATTGAAACCACTATGCCACCGAGGTACATTATCCAATACCGTTTAACTATATAGTTTTATCGTCAATTGCCTAAAAATCTTTCGTTTACCGCTAGACTTTTCTTGCCAAAGTGTTATGTCTGTACCATTAACAATAGAATAACTTTCGATGGTGCATTTTAGCAAAAGGTACCAGACCTACAAAAAGCTACCTTCTTGACTTGCCAATTTCATTGAAGGAGATAAAAACTATAGACGCAAAACAACATAGCATACAGGCGGAATGTTTGATTCGATTTCGTTCGTAAGTTTTCACGCGTTTTACCAACATTTTACTTACAAAATTCTCGCGTTCAGATCGGCACAGCCGGCTATTTCTATTTATGACATCATCGTCGGGCTTACGTATCGCTGCACGCTTTAAATGGAGCCGGCGAACAACTCAGATGTCTGCAGTAGATGCCGTTCCGCGGACTGATCCCGAATAATGCCTTTTGTATACATTAAAAACCACTTTCTTGAGCCCTCGCCAAGGTGGACAACTCTCTTGCGAAATCTTCAATTTCAAGATTCCCTACATGGAGATAGGCCGGCGTGTCTGTTACATTCGGAATACATTTGACATAATTGAGACCCGTTTTTATTTCCAAATGTGTTAATCATTACCTCGATCACAGTCTTTTAGTTGTGTCACGTCCTACCTACATAATTCCATTGAAAATTTATAATTTTCGATTGATGAACTTTCGATTAATCTAGGATTAGTTTATTTGTCGCAATATGACACAAGATTTATTTAAATATTAGCCTAGATAGATACCTTGATGTGCTCTTGAAGAAGTTGTTGCTTTCCCTGTTCATGAGTTCAGATCTGAATTTGCTCATTTCCTCTTCCATCTTTCTCATTTCGGCGTCGAAACGCTCCCTGATGCTGGAGAATTCGGTGTCGATGACTGAAAAGTCACCGAGCTTGATGGGAATATTTCTCTTGAGACCACTGTCAGCCATTTTCAAGTTGTGTATTAGGTGAAGAAAACTAAACAAACACTGAACGCTCTTGTGTAAACACGGGTCACGATGTAGTTACGCACTCGGCGGTAGACAAGGCAGGACTGATCATTAGTTGCGACTCGGCGGCAGGGGGCCTGCGCAGAGTTTTAAATAGCTTCGTGTTCGACGTCGGTCGCTTACTCGCTCGCCGTCACTCAGCCCACACTATGTTTTCTCGCTCATTCCACCTCTGCCATAGAATACGTAGACGTAGTCAGAATCCTCGAGTCATGCTAAGGCTCTAGGAAACAATTTGTGGGTATAGTAAAGGCATGTTAGGTTATAACGTTGTCATTTCGTTAAAATGAATCACTTCATCTGGAGTTGTCTTCTATTTAAGGCAAGAATCGGTAATATTAAGTGGGCTAAACTTATTCATTGTTATATTTTTAATATCGGCGTCATGTTTGATATTAGTAGGTGTCAGCATTCCTTCGTCATTGTAGCACCCACACACGACATTGTGAATGGCAATATTGTTGTGAAGATCGGCTGAACTTCTGGAATTGTAGGTGCCTATTGTTCTAAAATGATATAGGTATTTCTCCTTGGTCATCCTTAGCTAAATGACGCTATCAATCAATTTTAGGTTAGAACAGGTCGTTTTTGCCTATTCTTAATTAAGGTATCCTGTAGATTTCCTTTTCTATTAATTTGCTATCCATCTTTTGATGCCAAACACTTAATTTGATTTATTATTAAAAATAAGTCTGCAATGGAATGTAACTTTTACACACTCATACCTCTGCACCAAAGTTCATGCTAACCACACAAAGTGTGCCCCAGCCGGGAATCGAACCCGGGCCCTCGCTTCGAAGGCAGGCCTACTATCAACTAAGCTACGGAGCTGAATAAACATACAAAAGTCAATTTGTACCTATCTATAAGCGCTTTAACGGTGTTCTTTACAGATATCCAAGTTAAGCAACTCTCCGCCCGGATCAGTATTTGGATGGGTTGTATTGATACATTTGTTTAGTGGCATTTTAACTGAGCGCTTTCGTGCTTCTGGGGAATGTTAATACTTTGGTCCCGGCTATAGAAGTCACTTAGCCATAGCGGAGGCTTTCAAGTGGCTTGAAAACTCCCACACAGTTGTGGTTGCATACACACACAAGAAAGAAAAAGATGAAGCTCACTGTAAAATGATCAAAGAAAGGGATATTTTCGATATTTTTCATACGAGTACAATCTTAAAACATATATATATCCTTCAAATTCCTATATTATGTTATATTACGAAAGAGGCAGAATCAGGAATTCGGACTAGCCTCACAGCTCGGTTAGTTGCAGCTCTGCCTTCTGCGCTGTGGGTTCGATTTCCATTCATGACAAGTGTTTGTGTACTTTTCATGCATTGTTCTGTATCTGGGTGTGTAAACTTAATTGTGTTGGTATCGGGTCGTGCTGCTTATTTCGGTTAATTTACAGATTTTGAAGAATTAAATCAAAATTAATATTAGTCAAAAACCGATCAGTCAAATTAACGACCCCACAATTTTTATATTATAATTTAGGGAAGATACCAATCTGTGAACGAAATAGCAGCGATGTTATTCATCAACAGATTTATTTTACAAAAATGTACCCTCGACTTGGTGTAATGGTAATGAGCTGGATTTTTAAACGCCTGAACAAATCGTTATAATTAGAACGTCAGCTTTCCAACAGAATAAACCGCATCAAAAGTGGTCCATTCGATCGGGACCTACGATGCCACAGAGACACAGATACAAACTACAAACTTAACACCCCTCTTTTCGTCGGCGGTTAAAAATATTCACCGTGCTTAATTGCAGTTTTTGTTTGACAATAAAAATTGAATCGACTATGTGATATTTGGACTCGCTCACCGAGGTAGGTATATTACTGTACCACCGATTTTTCAACCGACTTCAAGAAAGGAAGATGTTCTCAATTCGACTTTTTTTTTTATTTGTGCGATTTTTTAAAGCAGCCACTTGTAAAAAAATTGCGTTTTTACAAGAAATTTGATTAGTTGGGTAAACTGAAACAGCAAAACGCCATTTAAACACAAAATTTCATCCAAATCGTTACAGCCGTTTCCGATATACGCGAAACAAACAAATATAATGTGTTTTGTAATCATTCTACATAAAAGAGTAGCTTTCTCTCGTGACAAAAGCAGCAGCCGCTAATATATAAAATAAAATATATGTTATCGAAACTGAGTATCCAATTGAGTCCTAAAGTTAATAAGTAAATAATATTAAATAAAAAAAAATATACCACGTCACACGACGATAATCAAAATAATAATACATAAGCAATGACCGTGACTACACCAGTGTATCTACTTTGTTCCAATGTCATGTTCCTACGTTATTTTCCTTCCTCTTACTGTTTTGCTATCAAACTTTTCATAATTCACTTTCAAAAAGTTATACAAAACTATATGGGTTTTACCGGTAATGGGAAAAATATACGCAATAATATTATAACCAAAAATGAATAATGTGTATTGAGGTTCATTTTATTTAACGTTACTGCCATCCAAAAACAACAGCAAAAAGACTTCGTCGTATCAAGTCGTATCCCGTTGTGCCCGTCACTCTGAGACGGAAATGAAATGTCTCAAGCGCCTGTAATTTGAAAATTGTCTACTTTATGCTGAAACGTGGACGGTGCGATGATCCATCATTTCAAATGCCCAACGATCTATGGAGCGGGATATGTTCGGAGTCACTCCAAGGATAAAATTATCTGGTAAAGACCCAAAGTTAGCGAAAGTCACTGCCAGGGCAAGCAGCAGATGTAATAAGTACATACCGAGGTACCGATAATAATCGACGGGGTAGAAGAGTTCTTGAGTAGACCGCCAGTAGGCAAACTCATCGTAGAGCGAGGCCAGGTGGTACGTAGATATGACTTGCGGAAGGTTGCTGGCAGAAAGCCGACACCCGAAAAACAGCCTATATTCAGCAGTGCATTAAGAGGTTGATGATGTTAAAAATCGTGAAAGTGTAGGCAAAAAATACAGTCACTTTCACCCTTATTTCACCTGGAGATCGATCCCGGGACTCCTAGGTTCAGTCAACTTTGAAGGCAGGTCGGAGCCGTCGATTCTTTTACTTCTGATTGCAAATAGTAAAGTAAAGGTCTGTATCCCTGTCAGAGAGAACTTAAGAGGATTGCATGAACCTTAAAGATAATAACAGTCAAGATTACTTGATTTGATATATCAATCGACTCGCAGAATCATAGCTTTTACAAACAAAATTGGGCCAACCTGTTGGTTGACCCTGACTTTGACGTAGACGTAGGTATATGATGAAAATCATAAACAAATCACGTATCGCACAAATCACCATATATGTAGAAAACGACAAAACAAACGTCATTACTACCATGACCACGTATGGCTGGAGATATAAACAGGTAGGTAGCTACCTGCTTGTGTGACATCATGCGTGTGGTGTGGGCATATCGAATAACATCGAAACTTTAGGAGGCATGGGAGGTGCGGACGTATGTATGTCGGCGGCTTTCCGCTCTGCTTGCCAACCTGCGACCAACTTGACAATTTCTTAAACAGTTGACAGCAGCGTTTGCAGCGCTAATATTTTATCCCCTGGAGAAAACAGGAGTGTTGTGATAAGTGTGTCTCCAAATGGGATGGTCAATGCGATTTTATTTGTATACCCGCAGCCGCAACTTCGTTCGCAATTGCCATCCCTGCAGACTACTGTTCGCATTACGAATAAAAAACATAAAAAATAATGGTTTTAGTAGGTTACTTTATATGTGTTTTCAATGGTAAATTTATCACCACAACTAATAGAAAAAATTACTCCTACACGAATAAAGCTTATTTTAAACCGACTTAAAAAAGGAGGAGGTTAGTTATTCGGATGGTTATATATTTTTTTAATGTATTTCTCGGCCAAAATATCCCTCTTAGAAAAGTTTTTTTTTATTTCCTTTCAGATGGGTTCCATAAAAATATTTTTATCAATATTGGCTCAATAGTTTGGTTGTTAAATCACAATGACTGGAAGCAATAAGTCATCGAAGTAAACGAAAGTCGGTTTTATTTAGATTTTTAAATCAGTTTACACTGAAAGACAAATAATTTTGACGTTTGTTATTTTGTCGTTAGTAAGTTTTGTCCTGTCCTGCCTGACGCAAATATTTATTTAACTGGAGGAATGTGCAAAGCAGACTTAATTAACGCCAATGAGTTTACCACTGGTAACGTCTCGTCGAAGCTACCACGACCATGTAATTTACAAAGGGTTGTGTTCCACTTAGGCTCTGCCTAACTTTCGGAAAAATGATGTGATTTTATAAGTAACCCACCTTTGTTGGTGCTGTCTTGTTTATTTCAATTTATAGGCCATATTATGGATCTCACGGGATAATTTAAAATAATCTGTCCAAGTCAATATAGTACCAACGAGAGGAGCTCTTATACCTTGTAACCATAAGTACTTATTTGTATTTTTTTTATTTGTATTATATGATTTTGACGTTAGTGTTCATGAAATACGCTTGTACTTTAATATCTGGTTATCACATCGTGCTTAAATACGGCCTGAGCTTTATTGAACGATGAAACAATATTTTGCAGCGCGTTCGCGGTGAATGTGGTATTAGGTAGGAATCTTAGGTATTTTAATGAAACTACCTGTCGAAGCAGCCCGTCCTTCATGTAAAACACAAAAGTCAAGTTTGTCATTAGACAAACCGCGCATTACAAAATAGCGCCATCTATACTCAACAAACCACAACCTTGGGGTAAACCGCTCTTCGATACCTGCTCTGATGATTCATTTGTTGACGTCACTTTTGTGAGGTATCAATATTTTTTACACCTACTTGTCCTATTATTTAAATTGATAAAAGTACCAACTCTTGGATTGTAGCTGAAGAAGCTTGGGGCATGTTATGTATGACAATTAAAATTGCATTGTAAGCCTTGAAATAAATATTGGCATGAATACTTCCATTGCAATAAAAAAAATTATATTGCGACACATTTATGAAGATATGTCTTGTTACTAGGCATTTTAATGTGTCCAAATAAATGTATTATGTACAGTTGGTAAACCAGTAAGTAGATACATTACATTCTCAGTGGACTTCATAATCTGCACAAAACCACTCTTGACTGTTATCATGAACTTGAAATAACTGATAAGGAAGTAAAATCTTATCATAAATCATACAATCCTTTATTGAAGAATATATTTATCACTTAAAACAAAGTAATGGAACAAAATGTGTTATACAATCACCATTTTAAGACTCTTCACAAGTCAGTAAATACAGATGCTATACATTGTCCGGGAATGCATTGGTCCCAAAGTATGAATGCAAGAAATGCCATGAAAGCCTAATGGAAACAAGAAACACAACATAATGAGCTCATTGAATGATAATTGTAATAAAATTATCACAATATCTTCAAGTATTCATTAGCATTCTTCCAGTACAAGATCATTGGATGCATAACCAATTGTGAATAACAACTATGTAGTTAGACTTGAAATAATTATACAATAAATTAACTCAATTACCTAGAAGATGGCAAACATGAAAGAGTCATCCTTAAATTGGCTGTCACAATAAGCTGTAACTTGTATTTACATAGATATAAATATTGAATAAATGTTACAATGCCATATAATTATTTAATTCTTTGAGAATGTAACATTATATAAATTATAAACAGACTTGCAACATCAAAGGCACCATAATTACAAGAGGTTATGAAGTTTAGAACTTTGTGCTAACATTTCATAACATACATAGTTATATTTTTGCAATATCAATAATATATTATGGTAATTTACCTAACAATACCTTATCAATAACATACAATTTAAATGTTTCACACCCCTAAATACAGTTTATTGTATATTTCTGATGTTTATACACTTGGATTTAATACACAAATGGATCAATTTCAAGTTAACCATGTTATAAACAGGAAAAATGTAAATGTTAGAAAAATATGTTTAGTAAATACTTCCAAAGACTGCTGGCAATTAAATTTCCTACATTAATTTAGTAAAGTTGTGTATAAAAACAGTAAGTTGTAAATATTTATCAGTATCCACTATGTGCGTTACCATATCCTGACAATATAATATATAGGCTTTGTGTATATATTCAGTCGCATAAAACTCATTCTGAATGTCGAATAACATTTCTACAGTACAAGTTTGCATGATGATTATCGCCCTGTTTCAGTAGGAGCTGGTGTCACAGCAGCTTGGGTAGAAGAGCCACCGGATGTCGCCCACACGATTATTATGATGAGTAGAACGGCACCAATTACTCCAATGATTATCATCATTTTCAGGTTTTGCCACCAGTACTTCCGCTTGAGTTTTCCAGCCTGCTGTTCGAACTGGGCCGCCCCATGCTGAAGGGCGTCTGCGCGGTTATCCAGTTCTGAAAGCTTCTGGTCTCTTTCCAAAACTTTCTCGACGTTTACGCGCATAATGCCAACAACTTCGTCCACTTGGGCCTGAGTTTGGGCTAAGCGTTTATCGCTTACTCTGGGGGCGGAACTTCCTTGGTCTTCCATCTTATTTAGTTTTCACTTACGAGCAATAAAACAAACGAAGACGTAACGAACTAAATATCGAGAAAATTCAAGGCTTGGTCACCACTTTATCGTAATGGCGATTTTATTTTTCTGTTCTGGTTATGATTGATGTGAGAGAGTGAATGAAACCACATTGCACAGATCATCTAAACACGTTCAGTTTCTTACTTCTAACGATTGCTGCATGTATAAAATTCTGTAACTCTGTGTGATTGTGATGGCTCAGTTGATTTTCACCCCATTCAATTTCAATGGTCACCGAATCATCATACCATCACACCGTGATATCACACATTTATTATTTTGTTTATTTAAAGTTGGTGGAAATTTTTTAACTCCTTGAAATAAAAATTCACATTTTATAATTATTTTCGTAGTTAGTTCTTTTCGAAAGCATTATTCGCAAAATAATACTCTTCACTGATGTTTTTTCGCTATTGGTTGAAGGTCTCGACAGAATACCAGTATCTAAATTATTATATCTCTTTGGAACGATTAGGGAAAATGATGATCCGAAATCTTTTTGCTGTTAAAAAATATTTATCACATTTTTTTCCTACCAAAATTGATTTCCCAGTGATGTTCTCTTGTTTTTAATCTTTTACAATTGTGGTTGTGGTTATTGTGAATATTATGTCTAATAAAGTCTAATGAATTTGGTTATTTCTCATATTAAAAATACAAATACATAATTGTTAGCAAACTCATAGGGTGAAAACCTTTATCTATGTTCGTATATTATTTATGTGAATTAAACAATTCCATTAAAGGTATCTAAAGATTAATTTAGGTTTTCATGCTAAATATACTCGATAATGAAATACAAGCATGGAGTACTAACTACTACTAGTATATAGTATTATTATATCTGTGCCAGTACTTGTATCTGGACATCTCTATTCATTACCATTCATTCATTCATTGTTCTTTTGTCTTCTTTTTGCTCAAAGCGAACAATCTGTAAAATTATTAATTTCTCCGGAAAACAAGCGAATCTAAGAAAATGGTAAAGCAGACCTGATCATTTATAGGCTAAGTTTGATTATGGTTCCATAATTACCATTGTGAGAAGTCTCTATCGAGTGTATCATTGTGATTTTATAACCGGTGTTAGTCACTTGACCGAGGCACGTGTGGTGAAAAATTACGAAAGCCTACATTATATCATTTCAGGTGTCGTTAAATCCCATCAGAGTTCTGAAAAATGAAGCCGAAGAAGAGAAGGCCGAGGTGGCTCGTATGTCGAGTTTCATTGGAGCCATCGCCATCGGAGATCTGGTAAAAAGTACATTGGGGCCCAAAGGCATGGATAAAATCTTAGTCTCCTGCGGAAGGAATGCTGGCAATGTAAGTTTCATTAATTAAGATTTATCTCTAGTAGGCTTGCCAAGTGTTGAGCTTGTCGCCATTATTTTCCCATGAACAACTCCACTAACACCTTCAATCGAGGTAAGCAACCCACATCCTGGCTTTTGGCTTTTAAGTACTAGGTGTCCACTTTGCCACAAGTAAACAAAAGCATTTTGTTTCAGGTTGAGGTGACAAATGATGGCGCCACTATTTTGAAAGCTATTGGCGTTGACAATCCTGCTGCCAAAATTCTCGTGGACATGTCCAAAGTTCAGGACGAAGAGGTTGGCGATGGAACTACATCTGTTACTGTTTTGGGTTTGTTCATTACATTTTGATATTTCTTTTTCCCATTCTTGTTTTGTCATGATTTTTTTTATAATTTCTTTTAGTATAAATTAAAATATACCTACTTAAAAAACTGCATTATGCACAGTTTAAAATTGTTATATATCTCTTGATTTAATTTATTTTGGAATACCTCTATTATAATATAATGGTGAGAAAATAATATTGTATTGGGCTGTTTTAAACTATGACCTCTTTATTCTCACTAGGCAAGAGGCTTTAATAAAGGAAAAAGTATTCAGATTTAATACTTTATTACTCATTAGCACTTAACAACAACTCACTCGACACCTAAATGAACCATATTATTATAACTTGAAACCATCAAGGTTATGAATGTTCATAACCATGATAATTTAAAAAAAATTATGACTAATAAAACTTCATTAATTTACTAATCTATCTATAATCTATTTATAAGTCTGAGCGGGAATATAAACAAACATCATTTGGATGAAGAAGAAAAGATGTGAATTTGCTATTAAATTACTATGAAACTGAATATGAAAAAAATATTAAAATAAAATCACTATAATAACCAATCAACTATAATTTCAGCTGCCGAGTTACTCAGAGAAGCAGAGAAGCTGATAGAACAGAAACTTCACCCACAGACCATCATCGCCGGATGGCGCATTGCCGCCGAGGCCGCCAAGCAGTCATTATCTGACGCCAGTTTTGATCATGAAGTGAACTTCGACGAGGCTGCTCTCAGAGTTGATCTTGAAAACATTGCGCGTACCACACTTAGCTCAAAGATCCTTTCAAACCATAAAGAGTTAGTATATATCCATCATTCAATTCGTAAATCCTTACTTGACTTCCATAGTTCTTAAAAAAATAGCTTAAAATTTCCTAGCCATACCTTTTAAGGAGAAAATTTTTACATATTTGTAAAGCTATATTATCTGGACATATTGGTTATGTGTTGGTATCCGTCCTGGCCATCATATTGTTAAGAAATTAGCTTTATATTATGTAGAAATTACTATTTACTTAGAAGAAACTTCCGAAGAAATATGTTAGCTCTCACCCATCTCATCACTCTGGTGTAACCCATGAGGTGAAAAGCAGCTCATTGTGGCTCTGCCTAACCCTTTGAAGGCAAAATTAACATTATGTATGTATGAATATACAGTGTGTAATTACAGTGTATGTAATTTATAGTGCTATTAACTCATTGCATTTTTCTTATACACATTGATTATCACAGACATTTCACAAAACTGGCTGTGGATGCAGTGCTTCGCCTCAAGGGATCTGGAAACTTGAAGGCCATTCAGATCATCAAGATTTCTGGTGGTCTCTTGGAAGAATCATTCCTGGATGAAGGTTTCCTGCTCAACAAAAAGGTAATTGATCATTTTTATAGACACACAGATTTTATTCTCTAAAGTATCGAATGTCCTTTGGTTGGTTTGGGGTTTGAGTTTGTCTAATAAAGTAAATGATAAATGTGCTTTGGTATAATAGATTTTACAGCACTGGCAAAATGTATGTCTTATAGGACATGATATAACTATTAATATTGTTTCTCAATCAAATTTTCTTCAATTTCAACACTTATTTGACTGTTTTAGTTAGTATTAGAATAGAGTTTTATAGCACTAATAGAACACTCCAGTAACACACTCTTTTTTTGTGTTTTGTAATTTTATTTTTATTTTATTAAACATACATAATGTTTCTATCGAGGTGTACAGTAAATAGTATTAAGGCCGGCCGGCCGGCAGGACGTCCAGTAGCTCTGCGAGGTACCTTCTATACGGAATGGAAGAGTACAGCGAACTGCTTTTTTGAATTTGTTGTTGTGATATTTCATCTATACTAATATAATAAAGCTGAAGAGTTTGTTTGAACGCGCTTATCTCTGGAACTACCAATCAGATTTGAAAAATTATTTTTGTATATTTTAACTACATTCATGAAGAATGCTAGTAAATATATTATTTAAATCCACGCAATCCAATATACTGATTGCTTTTATTTTCTTAGGTTGGTGTACATCAGCCGAAGCGCATTGAGAATGCCAAAATCTTAATTGCAAACACTCCTATGGACACTGACAAGATAAAAGTTTTTGGCTCGACAATCAAGGTGGACTCAATGGCTAAGATAGCTGAACTAGAAGTGGCAGAGAAGGAGAAAATGAAGGACAAAGTGAACAAAATCCTGGCACACAAGTGCAATGTTTTTATCAACAGGTAAATTATTTGGTCTCAATCGCATCTAAATCTCAAAGAATGAGGTCAAAAAAAAAATCCTTTAGGTACTTAACCTTAAACAACGGCCTATAGGTTTGAGCTTTTTCGTGCAATACATAATAATAATTTTCTATTAAAGTAATACATGTCACAAACATATTAATAGGCATAATGTTTATTTAAGATGTTACTAGCACCATATACTAGCACCTCTGTGTTAAGGGCGGGCTTGTCTCTTCTTTCTAAATATAGTAATGAGAGGTTGTAATATATTGTATGTCTGTTATTAGATATAAAATAATCTGTTTATCTCGAAGTTTATGGTCAAAATTAAGTTGATTAATCGAATATTGCTCAAAAAAGCTCAAATATAATTTGAGTAACATTGAATGCGTTGACTATATCTGTCTGTGGTGGATTATACAATTAACAGTGCCTGTTTGTTTTAATTTCTGAATATTCTACTATTAAAATACCAATGTTTGTCTTACATGCAAAGTTATCAGTTTCATCAAATATATTTATTCAGCATGCATTAAACCTTGCAGGCAACTCATCTACAACTACCCTGAACAACTCTTCGCTGACGCTGGAGTGATGGCCATTGAGCACGCAGATTTCGATGGTATTGAGCGACTAGCTTTGGTCACCGGAGGGGAGATTGTGTCAACGTTTGACTCACCGGAAAAAGTTAAACTTGGTCACTGCAAGGCCATAGAACAGGTGAGTGAATAGTGGAGCCTGACAGCTGATTGTCAATAATTTGTAAATCAAGACAGCTTAATGTCTGTTGCATCGGTTAGTAATAAATATATATTTTTTTACATTACTCCACTTAGCCCCAATTTAAGCATAGCTTGTTCTATGCAACCAGGTTACTGATATAATACTTTTTTCATATAATCATAAAATATATACAAATCTAACAATGTTCATCAAAAAATAAGTCCTTATTTACGTTAAATTGTTTTTAAACCCTTGGAAACGGTTAAATATGAGTCAACAAGATCACGTCATTACTATTAGGGTGAGGACTTGTTCAAAAGTTTCGGATTTAGTCAAATTTTTCAAAAGTTTGGTTCCCTCCCTTCCTTTTTCAATGTATCTATAAGATCGCGCGACCATAAAGTTTAGCGCTTGTTCAATCCCTATCCGACCCACAGGGAAATACGATCAAGAAACCCCTAATAGAAGTATTACTTTCCTTTTTGCGAGTATGATCCTGTTCTTTTTTTCTCCACTTTTTTCCTCCACGTATATCGGTCTATAGCTACGAATCGTCCAGACTGACCTGATCCTTTCACAAACAATGTAACTATATACCTTATGTCTAAGTATGCATCTTGTTTGTCAATATTCAAATGTTTAGATATAACAAGTTATTTTGCATGTCGTGGAGCAGAGCGACAACGGGCCATGGCGTTTTATTATTACGCGCATACTGCCAATTGAGCTCAAGTTTAATTTCCCTGATTTCTAGGTACTTATTGGAGACGAGTGTCTCATCCGTTTTTCGGGTGTGGAACTAGGCGCAGCGTGCACGGTAGTGATCCGCGGCGCGACGCAGCAAGTCATCGACGAAGCGGAGCGCAGTCTGCACGACGCTTTATGCGTGCTCGCAGCCACCGTCAAGGAGCCCAAAGTGGTCTATGGAGGAGGTGAGCTATGCCTAAGATTGTATAAATATGTTACCTTGTCTATCAAGCTGTTTATATAGAATGTATGTAATGCCTGTCTTAAATTCAACGTAGTAATACTAAATATTCATAGCAAGTCTACACTACGTTTTAGGCGCTCCCGCAGCCACCGTTAAGGACTCCTAAAGTGGTTTATGGATGAGCTAAGTCTTACTTTTATACTGAGCTTTGTTAGTGTTATTATAATAGTGCTAATGCTAGGAGCAGCCTGCACTGTGATCTCCAAAGCGTTCTTTAGAGGAAGTTTCCTTTACTGTTATACTGCATTTTGGTATACATCCATAGTCGAATGTTGTTTTAATAATGTTCACTAAATCTTCAGAGTTGTTAATATCTAATATCCAGTGTATTTTGGATGTCTAATTTTGAATCACACGTGTACAGGTGCAAGCGAAATGCTGATGGCCGAAGCTGTGTCCCGCGCGTCAGCGCGAACCGCCGGCAAAGAAGCCGCTGCAGCGGAAGCGTTCGCGATCGCACTGCGAAGACTGCCCTCGGCGGTTGCTGACAACGCCGGCTACGACAGCGCTGAACTAATCGCCAGACTGCGCGCGCAACACGCCCAAGGAAACAATACTATGGGACTAGGTGAGTTGTAACTGTAGGAAACTCTTGTGATCGCACTACGAGTCGTAATTGCAGTAGTTACATTTTGTCTCTTGTCCTCTCATCATATATGAGGACACTAGCTACAGAACGCGGTGTAGTAACTAGAGCCAATTGGAAAGTTCGCGAATTTATCATGGCTACACTTTGTCACGAAGCGAGATTGTTTAATCTTCCAAGTGACCAGAATGCGGATTGGTTTTGGGATTTGGTTTTGCTGGTTTCCCCAGAATTTTTTCCATTGCCGTTTCGATATATCCGCACATAATTTTTTTACGCTACAAATTAACTCATTGGTCATTTGAACCGGCCATTTTTGGATCGAAACTCAGCCTAAATACAATTTCCTCGCCACGCTCTCTGCAGCCTTACATTTAACTTATTTTATAGGTGTGTGAATATGACTCCGCCCCTTTTTGTCAAAATAAAACACATTTGTTCGCTTATAAATTGAACTTATTGAAAGTATACTCCATCTGCAGCTACAACCTTCGCCCATCGTTCAGGTAGTTTTCGTATTCCTTGCTGGAAGAAGTCCTGGTCTTTTGAGCTTATCCAGTTGTCAATCCAAATTTTGATACTTTCACATGAAGTAAACTTTTCTCCAGTAAGGTCTGTCTGCATCGTCCGGAATAGGTGGTAATCCGAAGGAGCTATGTCTGGTGAATATGGCGGGTGGGGTAACACTTCCCAGTCCTGTCCCTCTAAATATCTTTTTACGACTTCTGCGGTATGCGGTTTGGCATTGTCATGCTGAAGAACTAATTTGTTATGTCTATTCACCCATTCTGGTCGTTTTTCTTCTATGGCTCGCTTCAAACGCATTAGTTGTCGTCGGTAAACTTCTCCATTAATAGTTTCAGAGGGTTTGAGCAACTCATAATATACAATACCTTTCTGATCCCACCAAATACAGAGCATGACCTTGGCACAGTGAATATTTATTTTTGGCTGTGATGGGCCTGGTTCGCCTGGTTTCACCCAAGCTTTTTTGCGTTTAGGATTTTCGTAGTGTATCCATTTTTCGTCTCCTGTGACTATCCGATGCAAAAATCCTTTTCTTTGCTGTCTTTGAAGCAGCATTTCACAAATGGTTTTCCGACGTTCCATGTCTCTTTCTTTTAAATCATGTGGAACCCAGTCACCGGCTTTTTGAATCATTCCCATCATTTGTAAACGCTTTGCAACAGTTGAACGATCAACATTTAATGCTGCAGCTAATTCTGATTGAGTTTGGCAAGAATCTTCCGCCAATAATGCTTCCAATTCAGCATCTTCAAATTTTTTTGGTGGTTTTCCATGTTCTTTATCCTCAGTACTAAAATCGTTATTTTGAAATCGTCGAAACCATTCCTTGCAAGTTGTATTAGACGGAGCATGCTCACCATAAATCTCCACAAGCAAACGATAAGTTTCCGCTGCAGTTTTCTTCGCAATAAAATAATGTAATAACACTTCCCGCAAATGACGTTTATTTGGAATAAAAACCGACATTTTCGAAAAGGTGAAAACAATTGTTGCTTACACTTCAACCAAATATCATAAAATGCGTTAGATAGCTGACATTCAGTACTATCGAATACAAGTATGGTCATTTATTAGTACACGTAAACAATACTAAAAACGACATCTGTTGAGAAAGGGCGGAGTCATATTCACACACCCAATATTAAATCTGAATCTTTTATCTTGCACGTTTCAGACATGGAAAACGGTCGCGTGGGTGACATGAAGACACTCGGCATCACAGAATCCTACGTCGTGAAACGGCAGGTGGTACTGTCGGCTGCAGAGGCAGCCGAAATGATTCTCCGCGTCGACAACATTCTGAAGGCAGCGCCGCGTCGCCGGGGGCCCGACCGTCGCCCTTGCTAGTTGGGATGGTTTTCCCACTCGTGTCGGATGACGTCATATCTCGAATATGGAGGGACATACAGGGATTTTCTCTGACGACACGTTAACTTCACGTCACTTTTTATTTATATTCGCGTTAACTGTGACTCTTCTGTGCGTACTTTGATTATATATTCTGTGGCATGAAAATTCCTTATATACGAGTTATGAAGTCATGTCTGACGGTATTAATTTAAAAACGACCAAATTAGCGCGACCGAGCGATCTCTACGTCCAGCCTGAGAAGAGCTCGGCCGCGTAGGCTTGGCCGTAGCTTTATTTCATTATCTCTACTGTTGATGTCGGATAAAATTTAGGTTGTTATATCAAAATGAACTTGTAGTTACCTCAAGTATTCTGTATATATAACTGGTAGTCAGTTGGCTGCTGGTTATAGATAGAGATTCCTTGTATACTTATTGGATTATATTTGATATAACAAGTGTTTTGAACAAATGCTGTACCAGTGCTTTTATTCTCCAACGCATTTTATAATATGACGCTTATATCTCATAAAGGAGGTTTTACTTTCGTTTCATCCGTTTTTAACCAATTTTGATAACAAAGATAATTTTTGGTCAACGGAGTCCAAAGTTAAATAGGAAATATATTTTGTGCTCTAGGTAAGCTAGAGGATAACTTGTAAGGTCGCTAGTTACAATACAATTTAGCTTTAGTTATCGGCCGAGGACGCCTTGAATGTATTAACACAATTTACTATTAAATAAAATAAATCACTTGACGGTTTTTTATTTTACTGTATTTACAATTACACTGATACACATCGCCTAGTTAGTTTTATAGCGAGTACAAGTGGTCCTTTTTTTATATTTGAGTGACGGAATTAGCTGAGGGCCCACCTGATGGTAAGTGGTGACCCTCGCCCATGACAAGTCATGCGCGCGACTCAGTATGGTATTGTTTATAGACATACATATTTACAAAATATGATTATTATATTTTTTGGTGGTTATTTCAAACGACTTCCAAACGAGTAACCGCCTCCAATATCACTGTATTTTTTATGTTTGTTACCTGTGAGCTCTATCAAAAATCTATTTTTATTTGAAAGGATATGCTTTAAGATTGGTTCCATAATTTTTTTATTATAATCGGTTCTGAGGGCGAGGAAAAAGGGATGAAAATCTTGTTTTTAAATCAATCAAAAGTTTAAGTAAAAATACGATTGACATCAGAATCCTGTGGCCCAACTTCAAAGTGAATTTAAAAAAATTAAAAATATTTTTAGAAAAATTCTCAATACATCGTTAGGAAATCGACATTTCCTAGAACCAAAAGTTCGAACATATGCAGCACCTTTTAATCCGGAATGGTCTCCCGTAGTAGATTAAAAGACCATTTACTCCTACTTGGTCCATGGCGTTAGCTACTGATATGGACATTCATGTCTTCAGATATTTGGTTCTAGGATACGCTCGCCACGTTCATCCATCGTTTGAGAACGGTTGCAAAGTTGATTAAGCGAACAAGACTTGAATTTAAAATCGAAAAAACCGACTTCAATTCTTTCCACCTGTTAGGTCTCGGCCGTTGGATGTTTATTTTTTAAATGTACCTCACATTTAAAAAATAAACATGTACCTCACATTTAAAAAATAAACATCCAAATCGGTATATAACTGGCGAAGAAAAAAGTAAGAAAACCAAAATTCAAAATTCCGTTTACTTGGATGGCATATTTTTTCCAATTATTTTGATTTAACAAATTTCTATGGGACTAACATAGTTCAAATAAAAAATGATTTAGAAAAATCGGTTGATAAATTACGGAGCACTGAGGTAGAAAGAAGAGGAGAAACGTAAAAAAAACCGAATTGATAATCTTCTCAGGAAGTCGAATTATAAATAATACTAATAATAATAAACGTTTACACATTCATACCTCTGTACTAGGATTTCCTGTGTCGCAGATGGCACACGACAAACACCCAAGAACCGGGAACAGACTTCATGCTCACCACAGTGTGCCCCGGCCGGGAATCGAACCCGGGACCCTCGCTTCGAAGGCAGAGCTACTATTATACTATTATTTGTCCTAACCTCGTCTACTTAACCTTATTAAACACTGCAATACATAGTCATGGGTAAATACGTTGAACCTCATATGATTTTATTACAGAGTATATCTGCCTACTCAAATAGGTGAGAGTGATTGATATGGGTAGGTATCTCTAACTCGTATTTTTCTTTAAGCAGGGTTCGCCTGCGACCCCCCCGCGGGTTCCCGCCTTGTCGGGGCGGGGGGGCTTAGTAACCGTGGTTGGGCTGCCCACGGTGAAGCCAAGAGGAACCCGGGAGGGGCTGCTCCTTTAGGCTTTGCCTCCAAGCCGACTAGGAGCGGCCACAGTAGGTGGCGGTGCCTTATGGGGGGCACCGCAACTGAGGCGGGCTGCGGTGTCGTATGGGCGGCACCGCAGCTGAGGGTTAGGGGCCGCGGCGGGAGAGGAGTGCCGGTATAGCGGTGCGCCGCTCTCCCTACCTTCCGCGGCCACGGCGGGGTCGCCACCGTTTGATGGCGGACGCGGTGGGGCCGCAGGGGAAGAGGAGTGTTGGTATTGAGAGGCGCCACTCTCCCTATCCTCTGCGGCCGTAGTGGCAGGCGACGGGGCCACATATCTGACCCGTCGCATGGGGACCTAGGGCGTCTGACACGGGGTAGTCTGACGTCCTATCGCTGGCATGGTCCCCGAGGTGGTTGCGACGCGCCTCGTGTCCTGGCGTGTCGTGGCGAGGGAGGATGGTGGCATTGCCATCCCAAGGAGGGTCCGGAAACGGGCAGCTGCGGCGGGATCGCGGATGTGTGTATAAACGTTCCCGTGTTCCCGCCACTAAGCGGCAGAGGAGGACACCGTGGAGTTTTAGTGGGTAGTCCCACATAACCGCTCTGTCTCCCCGTGGCAGGGCGGTATGCTAAGACATTTCTCCACGGAAAAAAAAAAAAAAAAAAAAAAAGGGTTCGCCTGCGAGTCCCTCTGCTTAAAGTAGGTTCTTCTTCAATTTGAAAGGATATATTAAAGGTTTTAAAATTTCTGCTATAGCTACCTTTTATTATGTATCTAGGTACTAGACAAAACAGATATATGGGTTAAGCTTTGGAAAAAACATCTTAGTATTATGTTAGTAGTATTAGTACTAAAATAATGCAGATTTAGTTCTTTCTTATTCCTTGTAATAATACCTTTTCTTACAAGAAATAGGCATTGAACAAGCCCAGGCAGAGAGACAACCCCCATGTTCTATCAGAACAAACCCTTTTAATAAATAAATGATTAAAAAAAAAAAGAGACAACCCCTCAAAAAATTTGAAGGCTTTGTAATAATATATATTATAAAGCCAATAAAAAGTCATAACCCTTTTTATTCGTGGAGAAACGCACTCGCGTGCGCTCTATTACGGGTAGACAGAGTGGTTATTTGGGACTAGATGTTAATTACCCACTACAACTCCACGGCGTCCCATGCCGTTTAGTGGGAACGTTTTCACTTATTTCCGCGAACTCGCCACGGCTGTCCATTTCCGGTTCTCTCAACCCACAACCCCTGCCATAAGTGAATGTGCGCTAGTAATTAATTTGCTTTAATCCGCCGTTTTGGGATCAGAATCAACTACTAGAATTAAACAAGAAATTTCAGAAATCTTATTGAATGTGTATGTTTAGAAGGCAGCAATCTTCAAAATGCCTTTAGAAAAAGAATATAGAGCTATATCATGGTTACGAGTTCACCCAGTTAATACCAAACATGAATAATGTACAACATACAAGCTTAAAAAAAAAGTTTTTGAAAACGGACCATCCCTTTTAGAAGTTTACTACAAGACGACAAGCCTTATACGTGCCTACCTCTTTTTATTGGGATTTTGAATATCTATTTATGTATTAATCTGCTTATCTTATGCTACTAGCTGCGTCGCGTGGTTTTACGAGATCAAAAGTGTTAATCAAGGGTATAAGCTATCCTAGTATTAAATTTCATCCGATGCCGTTTGAGCGTTTATTACTACACAAACACACACACATATACATATAAACAAACATTCGCCTTTATAATTTAAGTGTGATGGTACGTTAGGTAGGTACAACGGAACGTATGTTTCATAATCTGACCAGAATGACCACTGTTCAGTGGATAAAAAGGCATAAAACTTAGGTTTTACAAAATCTTTTTATTTTACCTTGTCTCGAAGGGTATAAACTTGTTACAAACGGAACAAATTCTGTATCTGAAACGGATAGTAATAAAATTCTTTTCTATTATTAAATCTACCGGTCCGTGCAATTTCACTTCGTTCTACTCTTGTATTAAAATGATAGTAGGTACCTACCTGGGCGACCCAGCTTCGCTCGGTTTTATTTTTTATGTGCGCTTGTGACGGAACGAGCTGAGGGCCCACCTGGTGGTAAGTGGCGACCCCCGCCCATGACAACAGTTATGCGACTCAGTAGAAGATTTGTATCATACACTGAGTCGCATTCATACTGCTGTGTCCATCATCCGAGATGGGGATGATACGTCGCATGCGCATGTGACTTCACCACCCACACCCATCCACCGGAACACAGTAATACGAGCTCTACTGCTTGGCGGCAGATTTCAGGTGTGGTGGCAGTACCTCCCCGGACGTACTCGGCACAAGTTTCACTGCTACTTAACAATAACGCACCATAATGAAACAAAGAAAGGAACAAACTGACCTTTATTTATTATTCAATGACACTCAAAACTTCTTCTTCTTCTTTTGGGCACTCTGTGAGTTTTGACAAGTGTCGTTTGAACATGTCAAAATGTCCCCACTGTACTGGCTTAGGTACTCTCTACAAATGTAGGATTTAGTTTAATAGGGGAGCCCGATCTGCATTCATAGATGTCATAATACATTAGAATATTTGGTTCTAGGATATGTCGTATTTCGCCCTCTTTTCATTCACCGTTTTGAGAACTCCACACATAACTAAAAATATCTTACTAAGTCCATATAATAATAGACGGCTCCATAGCTTAGTTTGTTAGTTGCTTACGAATCAAGGAGTCGAATCCCGACCGGGGCACGCAGTGTGGTGAGCATGAAGTTTCTTCTTGGGTCTTTGGTCTTGTTCTTGCCCATACCACCTGCGATACAGGGAATCCTAGTACAGGGTATGGGTGTGTAAGCGTATAAGTTATTATAAAGCGAAAATCTCATCAGTCTTTGTAAATATTTGAACCAGTGACCCCCCCATCCGTACTACCAACCACTTGGCAACCACTTTCTGACCTAGTATCTATTATTATTTTATGGCTAAGTATGGGCTAGTTATCTAACAGAAAGCCGTAACTGCCGCATTCACTGCATATCTACGAATAGTTTCTGAACATGCGATTGTTATTTATGGAAATGGCAATTCAAATATGGCTATAATTATGAGCCATTTCGATTCCACTGAACTTTATAAAACTCACGTAATACCTGCTCACATTTATAAGAAATAATTTTCCAAGCTGCTATACACAGGACATCACCTTTTAGGGTTCCGTTCCCAAAGGGTAAAACGGGACCCTTATTATTACTAAGACTCCGCTGTCCGTCTGTCACCAGGCTGTGTCTCATAAACTGTTATAATTAGAGAGTTGACATTTTTACAGATGATATATTTCTGTTGCCGCTATAACAACAAATACTAAATAACAGAAAAAAAATATTTAAGGGGGCTCTCATACAAAAACGTTTTTGTTCGGTTTTGCTCGATATTATAGATAAGTAATAGCCACGACAAGATTTGTCCTGATTGTTGAAAAATTCACGGGGAAAATCGAAAACTAAAAAAATATCTTTAATAATGTCGTGTTGGGTACCAACATTGGTTATCACCATAGCTAATAGAAAATCTACTCCTAACGAATAAAGCATATTTCTGTATAACAAAAGTAAAACCAACTAATTTAACGGAAACAATGGTAACTAAAACTTACTTATAGAAAATTAACCAACCCAATAAGGATATTTAAAAAAATATATGCCACCTCACCTACCCTTACAAAACAATTGCTTTAGGGAAAACTGGTATAAGACCACGGTTGTCCTCTAAACATGACTATGAATATTTTATTAAATACATTAAAACATAATACGTGTATATTTAAGAGACGATAAATATTGAATAGTTTGTACATAACAATTTCAGTTGAGAATATTTTCTTGTTTCATTCTTTTTCGAGATCGATTTTTCAGTAGGCGGGTAATTTTTAAGCTTAATTTTTATTATTTATTAAATGAAATGTGAAAGTTAGTTTGTTTGTTACCGGCTGAATCGATAATGATGAATTTTGATATAGAGATAGATGGGACCCTGGAGACGGCTATAGTCTTCTTTTTCTCGCTAAAAACTTATGGAAGTGAAGTGAGGGGAAGAGTAAACTTTGTATTGTACAAAATAATCGGAATTGGTAAACAAAATCAATACGAGTATTAACGCGAGTGTAGTAGCGGGTAAAAGCTTGCAGGTAATAAATACCATTACTATTACATCTTATCTTAAATCTACTTATTTGTCTATTAACATCATTAAATAAACTGTTTTGTTATGTTAATAAACTTTTATAAATAGAAGTATCTACGCTATTTGTATTACGAATTGGATTGAATAGATCCTACTTTCATTTTTTAAACAGCATTAAGCATGTAATCTGTTCTCGATTAAAATTATTTACCGAATTCATAAAAAGGAGAAGGTTTATTTGTTTTTTAATTATTTTTTTGTTTTGTTACACGATTTCTTCGCCAATTGTCGCCAAACTTCGCCGTTGTAGAGGATTATTTTTTAATTTGATATGACGAATCTCTGAGGTTGTGCCAAATAAAATTTCATGAAGATGTTCCACCCAGTCACCACTTCAGTCGTAAAGTAAGCGATGAAAACATTGAAGTCGGCTTATTCCAATTTTGTTAAATCAGTCAATTATAAATTCGTAAATACGGTTTACCTCACAACCATTAGAATAAATACCTAATACTCAGTACTAATAGGCAGTCGTATTCGTAGAAACAAAATTATTTATGTAACTACAATTTACAACACGCTCGTTTTCAAAGTATACCTAGATACTATTAGAACATAGACATTTATTCCCCAACTAAAAAGAGGGGTCTTATAACTCTCCTCGTGTTTGTCTTTTGGTCAATTTCTTTGAGGAAATGTATCTTAAAATTTTTTAATATCTGGATGGTTTCTAACCATTATTGATGGCAATCAGTAGAGCTGTTTCCATGGTCTTCTGTCCAGAACAGATGCTCTTTCAATGGATTTTGACGTTTGTTGCTACTAAAACTTTGGAAGATCATGTTGCTCGCCTTTGCCTATGTTTGCCCTCAGAGTCCTGGTGGTGCGAAAGCAACCCGAGTAGCAGTAGAACTTGTGCCAAGTTCATCCGGGAAAGTAATGCTTCCACACCTGGTAATCCGCCGCACTCGCGTTGCTGTGTTGCGGTGGAAGAATGTGGGTGCACTGGTGAATACTACTCTTCTAGTAAGCGCTGTTCAGTGGTCATCGGTTCTTACTTAATATAGATTTGCATCTGCAGACAACAATTCAAGTCTAGGCTAACTGCGTCTGCCTAGGTTGAATTTAGATTCAACAAGATTCAGCACTTCTCGTTTTCATTTATTAATGATAGAGCATAAATAGCTTTGCCGCGTAATTTTCATAACATTGATTTGTACTTCTGTTTAGAAGAGTCCAAAAGGTCCAGTGCTTCGTTAAACTTGACTCTTACTTTGGACTTGCATGTTTTTAATTAGCCGATTTCAAAAAGGAGGAGGTTATCAATTCGGATGTTTATACAATATTTTTTAATGTGTGTTCATCTATTTCTCCGCCATTTATAAACCGATTTGGATTTTTTCTTTCTATTTTTAATTTTTATCAAAATCAGTTCAATAGTTTGGTTGTTAAATCAAAATAACTTGAAAAAGTTTGTCATCCAAGTAAACGAAACTGCGGATTTGCTACTTTGAAAGAATTGAAATCGGTTTTTTTCGTTTTTTAAATTTGTTATTTGTCCTGACGGAGCCTTAATTTCCGTAATGGCGGCAAATAGTTTATTCGGGTGCTCTATACATACATTAAATGTCCAATGTCGCCCTCGAACGGGTACATATACCTTCTTACTGAAATGTAGGTTGTACGGACCTGAAGGTCGCAGATACTTACCCATTCAGAGTTGGACAGTTTAACTCCATTATGCAAGACTGTTTTAGAAGTCCATAAAACCCTGTTCATCAAAGTTGCGAAGTTTATCGTCAAAGTTGTCTGTATAGACCCAAAATTACAAACATAAAAATAGGATCACACCTACTTAGTAAGTAGCATTTAGCAGTAACTTGTTATTGGTAAATTAGCAGTACCTAAGTAAATGGTAGTAATCTGTATTTTTTTTTATACTACTGAAGTGAAATGGGTCGAGCTGATGGCCCCCCTAATGGTACTTCCGCCTATAACATCAGCAAAACGAAATAGGTGTTTATGACCCAAGTCGCATTCCGTTGCACCTATCACCTTGTTACGTCTCAGGCACCTGTGATTTCACCGGTCTTGGGTGTTTGTGTGTTTGATCACGCCATCTGCGACACAGGGAATCCTAGTGCAGAGGTATGAGTGTGTTAACGTTGACGGCTCCGTGGCTTAGATGGTAGTAGCCCTGCCTTCGAAGCGAGGGGTCCCGGGTTCGATTCCCGGCCGGAGCACACTTTGTGTGGTGAGCATAAAGTTTGTTCTCGGGTCTTGGGTGTTTGTCTTATGTTTCTGTGTTTGTCCATGCCATCTGCGATACATGGAATCCTAGTGCAGAGGTATGAGTGTGTTAACGTTGTTGTTCTCATTATTGATTTTCTTACAACTGTTTCTTGTTTTATGTTAGCAATTAGGTACCTATATTTATTATTGTTTGTATTGTACATTGTTTTTGTGTGTGTAAATGTCATAATATTTTCTATTCTATTCTATTCACAGGAATAGTACTAAGTAAATAGTTCTCTGGATGGACGTCTTCTTATTGTCTTCAATAGGATTGAAGACAATAAGAAGACCGGTGAAATCACAGGTGCCTGAGACGTAACAACCCCGTCTCGGGTGATAGGTGCAACGGTACAATAAGTAGTAACAGCTCCTGTCCCGGTTCAAAAGACAAGAAATGGGATCTGCAATAAAGTAGAATATGTAGAGAGTAATCACGTACCCGCTGAGGCAGGCGTAAAGTACCTTACTTGACTCGCTTTTTCTTCGTGATGACATTTCTATTTGGCTCATAACATTATTTCCGGATGATATTGGATTCATGGCTTTCGTAAATCTTTTGTTCGTTTGAATTTTCTGCGGTGTGAACGTGCACGGAAATGATTTGATGTGTGAGAAGTGCTAACTGGTTTGTTGAGGAACATTCTGATGTACATAATTATGCTTGTTTTAGATAAAAGTAGGTAAATAGCGACTTCTGGGACACAACAACACGAGCACCATTTTAGTTTCTGTTTTCGTGGAAGGGGGTGGCTGCTGGTAAAATTGTAGACGCATGGGACGTTACATAAAAACCCTGTTATAAAGTGAAGCGACTTAGAATCAAGCCGGATTGCGTTGCGCCGGTCTCTCTGGTTAACTTCTCCAGTAACCACTTAACATCAGATGGGTTGACAGTTCTTTCTATGTGTTCTTTCACAGTTCTTTCGTGCGTGTGCCCAGCGTAATAAAGGTGACCAATTCGAAATTGCTTTAATATTCTCGAAGTAAATAGAGGTTACGAAAAAAACAATCAAATAATCAAGAAGCCCACCTTAATTGAGAGCTCTATCCATAAATCCTCACCTTGTTGTCTACGTAATCACCCGACTCCGATCGGTGGAGTTACAAGTTTCGTCGGAACGGTTTCCTTTCCCTCGTTTATCTTTCTTAAACACTGGAATTGGCCGGGGATTCGGGGGATAATTACGTTGCCTATTTAGTTTGTAAGGATTGTTTCACAGGAACCAGTTCCAGAGGCTAGATTTGGTCGTGAAAATAACGTAACATTTTTTGAATTTCTTTCAATGTACCGCGTTCTTCTAATATCAATTAAATTATTATTTATGCATACTGATTTTCGCATTCGGCAAGTTTAGTAATTATTTTAATCATTAAGAGAATTATTAACTAAGCTGTTTATTTTTGGTTTATAGTTATGATAAGTTAAGAACGGCAGGTCCGCTACGTCGGTCACATTCTGCTTTTCTACGCGCTAAGCATAAGACTACGATCGTAGATAAAACATTCTTCTCAGAGCTGGTTGGAGCTGGTGGAGTGAGAAGACCTAAGTCGTGTGCTTAACGTCAGGTGGAACAGGTGATTTGGGGGGTCCAGTTGCTCGCGTCCGTAGGTGTATACCCTACACGTACCCCCTGGGTGGTGCTAAAGGAGCAACCAAAAGTAGCAGTAGTACTTGTGCCAGGTTCATCCGGCGAGGTACTGCCACCACAGCTGGAATCTGCCGCCAAGCAGTAGTATATGTTCCGGTGGAAGGGTGTGGGTACCGGTGAAATCACATGCGCATGAGACGTATCATCCCCGTCTCGGGTGACGGACGGAACAGGATGAGTGCGAGTCAGTGTAAGATCCAAATCTTATACTGAGTCGCATTACTGTTGTAATGGGTGGGGGTCGTCACTTACCACCAGGTGGGCCCTCAGCTAGATCCGTCACTAAGTCACCTTCCGTTCATAATTGGCGTATAAAAAAAATATCCATCGTAAACCGAACAAACTTAAATTGGCTCATTGTGTCCTGTGACCTGTTCTTTATAGTTCAGTGAGTAAATAAGGTCTTTACTTAGTTGGTAAATAAGTTATTTTTCTTTTGGTTTTGCACTCATCTTTAATGAAGTGAGTTGAAAGGCTCCTTGTCGGGGTAATTGGGTTAGGTACAAGTTTTTATTTCTGTACATACTACCGACCGCAAGGTCCGTGCATGCAGAAATGTACTGTGGAACACAGATTTATCAGTACTATTGATTACCACTCCCACCTGAATCAATTCACCTGGATTTACGGTTAAGGTTTTGGTGCCGTCCAGAAATTAAATGAGTCTTAGAGTTAGTCTCAGAGTCAAGAAAAGTATCGAGTAGGGGCATCCCAACTCATAATTTTCCAAAATGGACAAATACTTCTAAAAAAAATTTTCCCAAGAAATCTTGCAATATTTTGGGCTGATTATTTAAGTAGCCTTATTAAATTAAATTAGGTCATTTTCTACATTCATATAAATTAAAACTGTCTTTATACTAAACAATTGGACAGTAGTAGCATTTTTACAAAAGCCTTTTTTGATTTGCGCGGTTAAAACTCAGCGAGCAAGCGGTCGCTGCACCCTGTAATGCCATTAAAATACGCCAATAAGGACGAATAGCAGTTATATTTTAATAAAAATCAACGGATCGACCTATTAAATTGATTTATTCTTCGTAGCGGGTCGCTAGTTTAAACAACTATACAAATAAATTTGAAGCGTCTATTTATAATGTCAAAATAACAGATTTTTACTAAAGGCATATGACTTTCTGTCTATCTTATCTGTTTGTTACGACTAATCTCCGAAACGGCTGGGCCGATTTTGATGGGACTTTTACTGGCAAATAGCTGATGTTATACGAATTAACTTAGTTACTTTTATTTTAGAAAAAGAAAACATCAATTAGGGTTCCGCGCAAAAAAATTATAAATTCTATGGGGACAGTCGCAGAGAACGGCTAGATTTAATATAAATCAAATAAAAACGGTTACAACACCTTGATACAGAAATCCAATGGTACATATCGATACAGCGATATTAGCGAGTAAGCTCTAATTAGCCCAGTTAGGGCCGCACTTAAACAGGGATTGTAGGATTAAATCCCGTTGATATCTAGAATCCCCTTTAACAGGGTGGGCTTTTATATGTGATTCTGTTCTGACATATATTGAAATAAAGGATTATTTATGTTAAAGTTGTACATCGATAGTTTTTACGATTTCTTCTTACACACTTTTATACTAGGATTCCTAATTTTTTAATCCTAGTAATTTTTACTTTTGTTTAAACGGTTTCGTCGTAAAAATTCGTCGGTAGAGCATTAGACCTGAATTGCAAGTTCGTCTGAAAGGGTAGTAGACGAAATCCATTTAACTAACATTACTCATGAGGTCACGTGCCTAGAAGACGTAGCAATTTGAGTCGAGCAGAGACCTCTTAAAAACTTGTGTGTAATCTTATAATGAAATATGTTATTGTTTAAATTATCATGTCTCAGTGCCAAGATATAATCTCTTATGATACGTTAACGTAGATCAAGAGCTGAAGAGCTGCCAGGAGTGGCTGTTCTACTTACTGACTTACGCATTACTTAGCTCAGTGGCTTGGGGTCCTCGAGATGATACACACGGTGCGGTGGCATCACAAACGAAAATTTAGACGCATTGACAAATTGAATTTTAATTAATAAACATCAGTATAAGATAATTGCCCTTTAAAAAAAGCAAAACCCGACTTTCATTCTTTTATCTCTTATGTCTCGCTGTTAGGGGTAGACCCTACCATATAAAGAAGAAACATCCAAATCGGTTTACAACGGGCGAAGAAAAAGTCACAGGAAATCAAAACATGCAATTTCTTTTGCTTGGATGACATTTTCCAGTAATTTGAATTAAACCTGACACTAATTTAGTTATAAGTACTTACTAAAAGGATCACGCTCGCGAACAGAAGATATCCTTCAATTAGGGGATTCTTGTTGGTTAGATAGTGTTTGAACAAGCGCTAAACTTAGTAATAAGAATGCCTGATCTTGAAGCTACATATTTATTTAAAAATATGACTATTCTAAGTTATAATTTTAACGAATTAAATGGAATTGACGTGTTTTGATTTTGTCTTCGTACGGCAGAGCCGCAACACATTATTTCATTTCATAATGCGTTGCGATTATGTAGTCAAAGGGTCTATTGCACGTTCGCACCGCACTGTGTGTTTCAATGTTATCCTTTCTCCTCTAGCAATAAAACCTCTGTCCAAACGCTGAAATATCATCATTCATCGTACCTTTGTCATGCAATATGCATGGCTCAGCCCCAGGGGCGTAAAAGAAAATATACGCTGGTTATTTAAGACACGTCGGAATAAACATTCGTTTTCGTCTCATCTTTCACCTCTGACTTAAGAAGGTAATGTAGGTAATAAAAGAACAAAACATGTAACTGATTTAAAAATAATAAAAACGACTTCAATGATTTTAACCCCTATAATTCGCCCTTACAAATGACTTTTTCCCATAGTATTTCTATTCTATACGTGTCGGAGTTTCAAAGCCGCCCGAAGGCCTCCGACTTGGCTCGAGGACTAGTGTAGCCGGGACCGACATCTTAACGTACCTTCCGAAACACGGAAGCGTTCAGTTCAAATGCCATTGGTCTATCCAACTTCTTACCGGACCGAAAGTTGTTTAACTGAGATTTTGGGGGGGTCCAGTTGCTCGCGTCCGTAGGTGTATATCCTTTGATTCCCTACACGTACCCCCTGGGTGGTGCTAAAGGAGCAACCAAAAGTAGCAGTAGAACTTGTGCCAAGTTCGTCCGGAGAGGTACTGCCACCACATCTGGAATCTGCCGCCAAGCAGTAGTGGTTGCATTACTGTGTTCCGGTGGAAGGGTATGGTTGCCGGTGAAATCACATGCGCATGAGACGTATCATCCCCGTCTCGGGTGATGGACGCAGCAGGATGAATGCGACTCAGTAAAGATTTGGATCTCATACTGAGTCGCGCGCATTACTGTTGTCATGGGCGAGGGTCACCACTTACCATCAGGTGGGCCCTCAGCTCGTTCCGTAACGAATTCACATTAAAAAAAAAAAAAATAATGTTCTGTAAACAACAGATAAGCAAATTACAAAACGAACGCTTCACGCTTTCTATGCTGTAACAACATATGTATGACACAAATTTTACGACAACACAAAGTCAAAATACAAGGCGGGCGAGAAATGAGCCGAAACAAAAATCTTAGTACCAAACAATTCTAGTTTCAAAAATACATACCTTTTTAATACTGCAGGAAAAGTGTTGAAAACAGAAACCTCAGTATCAAACAATTCTACTTTCAAAAATACATACCTTTTTAATACTAGATACATAAGTTCAATAGTTGCAAGAAAGCTTCATAGAAATAGAAACAAGTCTATACAATATCTCTGCAAATCGCCCGAGTGCTCAGAAAAGGTAACAATTCCAAAAGTTACCGTCTCCAGCGATTGGATTCACTAACTTTAAAGTGTGTTATTTCTTTCACGCAACTTTCTACGGCACCGGGGGCTATGTATTGACTGAGCAATACGTTTTATTTCAAGTGAACTAACTTGGCTAAAACTGGCACTGGGTACAGAAAACTTCTAGAAGAGAACTTTGTTAAATGAATTATTTCTGTATAAAAAGCATGCTTATTGGAAATATATACAGATACAGAAATTTTGTCAATTAAGAATATATACAGACTTTTTGGCGGTTCATATTTCTCGTGTCCGTAAATGAGTACTATCAGAGTCTCTATACGTCTTCCCCGGATGGTGCGAAAAGAGCATCCCAAAGAAGCAGTAGCAGTGCACATGTTTGTCCAGAGTAAGTAAAGTAGAAATAAGGGATGAAGGAATTTGGATTTTTTTTCGATTTTTATATCAGTCATGAGTAAAATAAAACGGTCCTTAATAATCCAATAGCCAGAACAAAACTTATGCTTGTCTGTTTGCACCACATTTTTATGTAATAATGGATACATACACCTAAGGATTACCTGTGTCACAGTTGACAGTTGAAAAAAAATATATGCAGGCCCCGGAAGATAAACTTATGCTAATCACAAGAATGTTTGTTTCAATTGCCTTAACCACGAATCTAAACCGGGATTTCTCTCTTTAAAGGCAGTGTAACTGCAAACTTAGCCGTTATGAAACTTCTAACTTTGCCACATTTGTTTAGTAACAAAGTTACTGAATCGCTTATTTCAAAGAAACGGTGAATGAGCTTAGGTGAAAAACTTCCCTAATCTAACTTACGGTGCTAATAATATTTTTCCTCCAATTGCTCGAAGACAAAAGGTAATTTATGTTTGACAAATGACACAGGGAAATCAAAAGTTACCCTGTGTTACCCCATTTTCCTCATCCAAGAAAACTTTGCTTGGAAATCGACCACCGTCATAAAGTATTACAACAAAGGTTATATGGAGTCGCATTAAGTTAATGGAAACGATCAAACGTATGCCAGAGGCAGAATTAGCTGTATTTATTCGTGTAGCTGACCTGAAAGACTGTTCTGTTAATTAATATGATAATTTGACAACAGGAAAAAAGCAATTGCAATTATCACGATTTATTTTCTTATTCTTGTCATTTATTTAACCAATAACGAACATATAAAAATAATTTAACCAGGCCAGCCGTTTTCTAGTGATGAGCGATTCAACGAATAGCATTCAATAATGTAATTAATGGAATTAATTAATGTGGATTTGACAAATCTTACTGCCGGTTTTAAGAAGAATGAAAAAATTGGCAGATTCTGTAGACATGAAAAAAAGATAATTATCATTATTTTAATCGATTTTAATTTAGTGTAAGGCCAACATTGAGAGACAGAGAATCTACTCCAATGTCAGACGCACCGATGCCTTTGACAGCAAAATTTAATTGTGATCATCGATTGGTTGTGAATCTAATTGTTTCCTGTACGTGCGGAAAACAAAAAAGCTATTAGTCTAGCCATATTAATATATGGCTAGACTAATAGCTTTTTTAATATATATAATCGATTAAAATAACGATAGTTATCTTTTTTTCATGTCTACAGAATCTGCCAATTTTTTCATTTTTCTTAAAACCGGCAGTAAGATTTGTCAAATCCACACAAGCCAGAGCATTAATTTTATAACAGAAATTTTAGGAATTCACTTTGAGCGATTCATCCAAATACAAAATTATGATATGCATTTATTTCAGTAAATGACAACCACAGAAGCAGTATTTTATTGTTTGTTTCTACTAATAAGCAAATAGGGTGGAGGTTAACAGTATTTATGTCAGACGATAGAAATAATATTATACATAAACAGTTAACAATTCCATTTCACTAGTGACTAACCGTTGCCAAAATCTACCCCAGCAATTAGAGATGAAAATGCCCCACGTTTACGCAGATAGACTGCACATTTGCACGGCAACCGGCAACCCTAGCGAGGGCAGTCGGTTTTATTGGCGTCACAAATGAGTTGCTAATTCAATTTCACGGACGCGGCGCCGGCGGCGAGCCTCGTCTGGGGTCAGAACTCACATCAGTCTAGTGCGTGCTAGCTTAAACATCAAAAGTCCTCGAAACGCTACACATTATAAATTCAAAGATTATTTTTAGTTTTAAATACTTGCTACAATTGCCTACTAAAGCCGCTGGTCAGAAAATAATATAAATATTATAGATATTTACAAATAGTTTATTGCCCTAAAATATTTTCATATGATTTTGTTTGATGTATTTAGTCCAACTCAGACAGCTGAGAGCGTAAATTTTCCAAGGCATCATATTTTCCAGATCAAAGAAGCCCGGCTCATGCTTATATATAGTTTATCTATCTTAATACATGATTTTCAATTTTAAGCAGTCCATAACTCAAAAATTTCTGCTACCAGGAGTAGGTTCTTAATTTGAGTGCATGTATTGCTTCAAGGTGGTCTAATAGAAATTTTAGAAGAAAAAAAAGAAGGTTCGACCTTGACGGCGAAAAAATAACAGATAAGATGATTTATAAATCAGTATAATTAAATATTATTCATTAAGAAGAGATTGTAAGATTGACTTCATGGGTCTGACATAGTCAAATAATGACTCAAAGACCTTTTAAATATAATATAAAGATTGGAAAAAAAACAGTATAATTCTTTTTTACACAATTGTCAAGAATATATTCGTCATAATTATATAATATTTAAAATGACTTTAGTTTTATTTGTCAAGCTCAAACCGTATCCGCAAATTTATCTGTAGATAAGTCCCGTAATGCACGTTTGGTTCGCCCTTGGTATCCGACCGCAGCGGGCAGCGGCAATTTGCTCAATAAAGCCAATCTACATATCCGGTTAACATGCATGTGAAATTAAAACAAATAATAGTCCGCAAAAGAGCTTTTAAAACACAAGTATGATTATATTAATGCGTATACCTAATACCTGCGGTCGGAAAATTTGAGCGCAGCGGCGCGTGATTCCCTATGGGTGTGAGAGGTAAACTTGCGAATTATGTCCACTTAGTGTAAGTGATGGCCCCGGGGGAAGTCATTTACCTTATTACATCAGCTATGTAGATTCTCAAAATCCCTCGTGAATGTACTCAGCTTTTTTGTATACGGCTAGAGTTACGGGGCGGGCAGGCTGCTCACCTGGCGTCGTCTTCCCCTACCAAAGTTTTGGAAGACCTAAGTCGCCATTGCGTTCCGCCCGTCACTGTGAGAGGTACATACATAACTCCTTGACGGCGGTTTACCAGGTGTGGAGGCGGTACTTCGCCGGATAAACTTGGCATACGTTCTAAAACTCAAATACTCTTTATACCTAACGGGCGTGAGAAGAAAGATGCTAAGATTGAATCATAAATATTTAATTAACTGAAAACAAGAAAAAAAACTTCACTGCTCCTTCAAAGGTGACAGATTTAAAATGATTGAAGTCGATTTTTTTTAAATCAACCACTTGTATGTCACAAACATAGTTGTCAAAAAAATTTGTCACAAACACTCTCTCGATTTGAGAGTATCCTAATCCTTACAAAAACAATCTTAAGAAGTTAGGAAACGTTTGAGCTTGCCCAATAGCTAAGGCATACTAGTTTGCTCGTTTGCTCATTAGTATTTTGATTAGACCTTATTAGAATTCATTAAACTTCTTTCCTAAGCGCGATAATTTGATTGGATAAGCAAGCAGGCCAATCAAGGTCCCTAATTCGTTAAAAAGAGAATTTTCAAGCGTTAATTTTCTTAAGCGGGTCCTGCCCGTTCTGTATAAATTAATGCAGTATTAGCAAAGACATGAATAACGAGGTTTGTGCTAGGAATAACTTAATTTTGTATTTAGGACGTAGATATGCCGTTTTTAGTTTTGAAGGATGATGGCTCAGTTTGTAGTAACGGCAGTTTACGATCTATAGGTTGTTTGATCGTCAAATCCTACAATGGACTTCATGGAAAATATCATAAGGAAACCATATCGTTGTGGAAGTGCTACCAGCCTCATGTTTTAAATCTGCCGACAAAGAGTGTCATATAGCCAGTCCCAGTGCAGAGTCAAATTTTCAAGCTATATACGGTCAATAACGTGTATAACAAGTAAAAAAAAAAGAAACAGAATATTGCGTGTGATCTGCTTGGAGTCCCTGTTCATCACGTCCGTATGTGCCCTCATATTTCCTACCCGGGTGGTCAAACAAGAACAGAACAACTTGTGCTAATTTCGTGCTCTCGCATTGCTGTTTCCCGGTGGAAGGGTCTGGCTGTTTTTGCGAACATAAATGTTTGTTCTGTATCTGGGTGTTAATATGTATTATAAGTATGTATTTACAAAAATAAAGTATATGTATTCTATCAGTTATCTAGTTCCCATATTACAAGCTACGCTTAGTTTGGGGCCAAATGGCGCTATGTGAAATATGTCCATGAATATTTATTTAGTTATTATTTATCATATTGTTACTGTTATACCATGCAAGTTGAATATAGAAATAGAATAACCCTTTGCTTAAACATAAATTGATTCTATTATGTCTCATACTGTAGAAGTTAGCAACTCCAAATGATCGCGAAATTATATAGTTGGGAAGTTACAATAATGCTTGAATTAAACTTGCATAATAGATGAGAGAGGATGCGTTCGTCTTATTGAAATTCTATCTTCAATTGAAATGTTATTCTGAATAGGAACCATGAACTAAAAACTGCACTGGAAACTGTTGCGCAATATATCACAGAATAATACTGAGACTAACATGTTTTGCAACAAGTTTGACAACATGTTTCTCAATAAGTCCACGAGATTAAAAAAGTCTTCGATACTTGTTGAGAAACATGTCTTGTATTGTATTGTACTTAAAAAGTAACATCTAAGAATTCTATTCGTACTTTGGGCTAAATGGCGTTGTGTGAAATGTCCATGAATATTTATTCCCGCAGTCCCCCTGGGATCGAAGCTGAGATTCTGGCTTTGCCGACACACTAACTACCAATTTCGATATAGTTTTAGGGCAAACCAGATAATGTAGTCCATTCCTGGGCCCCGGCGGGCAACAGCATGGAGAACAAAGTGCAGTTGGGTCGGACCATAACTTTACACGGAACATTAAACTTGACGCAGCGACATGCTTCGCAGGAAATGTTACCAGAGGATACCCAAAATTTAAGGGAAACGAGACCTCCCTTTTATTTTGGTATATTATATTATAATATAAACTAAAATATAATAAATCGATTCGGAATTTTCTTTAATGGTAAACAACAACAAGTATTATACAATAAAATTTTATCATAAACAAACAATAAACTGATCAAGTTTTATCGTAATCGGATGAACGGTACGGCAGTGCGTAAAATACGAACAATCAAACATTCTTAGGTGTCTGTTACTGTGTTTGTCCATGCCATCTGCTAATTAAGGAATCCTAGTGCAGGTATTATATACCTGTATGTATTTTTTGCTGTGTTAAGAGTGAATAAACGTAATCTATAAAAAATAGAATTTCATGCAACATAAGTCTAGCTTTTAACGGAATTACAGCACATCTAAGAAGACCGCATTTCTGCCTACTTAGGCTTGTTTCTTTACCCTTGTTTCTTTGATTCCTTGAGGTTAAAGAGCTACTCTCTCGTTAATTGCTCTGTGAGAACCCACACCTGTAGTCTTACGGAGCCATAAACAAAATAAGCATCTAAGTAGATACAATAAGGATTAAGCCATTAGATGGTTTACTAGAACGTGCCTGCCCTTACAACGAACGCACTTCTACAGGGTGGTATCACGGGGGAAGGATATTTTGATGGAAGTTGTACTGTTTTTTAAACATAAAGGTGAATGTATCTATTACTTAATTCAGTAACTGGCGTCAGAGACCAAAGGTCTCTGTCATGGGTTATGTTTTTTAATTTTTTTTAAAGTAACGATTGTTACTAGACGATCTGAAGGCCCACTTGATGTTAAGTGGTAACCTCCGCCCATAACAACAATAATATAACTTAGGTCGTCCCCGAATGAAGTATGAGAAGACACAAGTTGCACTCTGCTGCGCCCCTCACCAGAGACGGGGATGTTACTTCTCATGCGCATGTGATTTCACCGGCACCCACACCCTTCCACCGAAACACAGCCATGCGATTGCACCACTGCTTGGCGGTTATTGACTAGCATAATTTGCATATGAATAACACAGCCACATTGTTTAACAAAAAATGTGTTTAATTTTACGACGGATATCGGACGGACGGTAGGTAGAATACAACAGTTAGGTACAAAAAAAACTCACCCTGTAAGCTAATCTCACGCTAATTGCGGATATTCCTTGATTGATAACACTTTGGTGAATAATATTAATTAATTACCATCAATCAATTGCAACAGTACCTAATCTCTATATGCAACGCCAATGACCGTTCTGTTGCTGTGATTAACCTTAATAAGACTTTTCCCCTTATTAAGACTAATTTCTCCGTCTATTGAGGACCGATTATTTTTTGAAGGACATTCTTTCGAAGGTACTGTGGTACCTTCGAAAGAATGGCGAATATAAGGTATGGAAGTATTGAACTCAGTCAGTTAATTTTTAAATCAGTCTTGTTTAAACTTACCATGTAAGGGTTGTATGTATGGGTAACGTTAAATTATTCTATAATTACCATTATATTTGAAAAATACCGTGGTACATGTGTCTTGCAGCAACACTGATTTTCAGCTATTACCCTCGAGTTGACAAGACGCAAAAGAACGATCAGTGTAACCTACATTTTTTGTAAAAATGTTTTCAAGTTGGAAAATTTATGTGACTGGTCCTCTACGGATAACACCAGCCCAGTCCCAAATAAAACAGGTTAATAACCTTCTCACAGGTCTCCCATAAGTCGCAGGTGGCATGAAAATACAGAAAAACAAGACAAAGATCCAAGACCCGAGAATATGTTTACGCTTATCACATAAAGTTTGCCCTGGCGGGGCATGAAACCCAGGAAGGCGAGGGTTGAGTAACCACCAATTTAGACACGGAGCCGTCATTATTACAAGAGTAGAGTAAATAGGCCAAAACTACTTTTTGAAGTAAAATACTGAAAATTTTTGGTTGATAAGATTATGATGTCTAAAATGTTCATCAACATTTTAAAATAATAAAACATAAAAATGTTATCGTCTACATTCATATGAGAATTACGTAAAAATTTCAGGTTTGATGTAAGCGTCATAAATCAGACATTCATTGAACATTATACAGATTATAATATCCATTTTGAATTGTGTTGCCATCCCGGGACGCATAAAGTGAAATATTTAAAGCAGATATGACAATATTTTAGAATAAATGGCTTTATTTTTAAAATGAGTGTTGTCATAAATCGCCAAGTGCAATAACACGCGCCGAAGATGTGACCAGAATATGAAAACATCCATCGCATTAAAACGTCTATCCATTTCACATATTGTCATATTTTGTTTTTTTGTTTGGTAACATTAACAATGAAAATATTATTATATAATAAATAGCTTATTGCCATTTATTTTTCTTTTCATTTAGAACTAGATCGAACGTAAAAATCCAAATTAGAATTTATTTAAATAAAAATGAATGTTTAAATGTGTTGCTAAGCCCAAAACTCGAGAATGGCTGCACCAATTTGGCTTACCTATTCTTTTTTTTTTTGTTTTTATAAAAGAAAATGTTTGAAAAGTTATACGGAAAAGTGAAAAATCTGGGTTAAAAGATCTCCATATATTTAAAAAAGCTACTAATAAATATTACTTCACTTTTTGGAGATAAAAAGTAGTCTAAGTGTTAAATCCTGGGTATGTGCCACTTTCATGGCAAATTTCATCCAAATTCGTTCAGCTGTTTAGGCGTGAAGGAGTAATAATAATGCATACGACAAACTTTCGCCTTTATAATTAGCATGATTCTCTCTACGGATAGACGATTACAGTAAATGGCATCGTAGACCGAAAGAACGTGGAAAAATTCACGTGCAAAAAGAATAGATTCGGCTTGCGACAGATTTATGTTCTAATTAGTCGTGCGAACCTACAGCGTTCCTGAAATGAATTTATGTTACCACGTCTTTGTTTGCACAAATTGTTCTGTACGATGTCAAAGAATAGAAGCAATTATAGATACGCCAGAGCTGTATAAGCTGGATTTATTTCAGTAGCTACCGAAAGCTAGGAAATTAAAATCAAGATACTAATGTATGTTCCGTACAGGTTACATATTGTATAAAAGAATCACTGTGATATATATATATTATATATGTTGGAGCTAGACTAACTTGGGTTCTTGTTCACTATGGAATCACTTTTATCGAAACCGTTAACTGAGTTGTTTGTGGGCAAACAAAGGTGGCGAAGAGCTCAGCACTTCTCACATCTATTAATAAAGTTATGATCTTTCACGAACATTTCCTGTTTTTCACTACGTTCACTTATAACAATGCAAACATTCATGACGCCAATAAAAAACATTTCTCGTTATCTCATATGATTAAAATTACCTTTTTTATACTGAAGTGACGGGACGAGCTGAAGGCCCACTTAAGTGGGAATATTAATCTGAATAAAAATATTTAAAAAGGATACAGTTCGAAAAAAAATATGGTTCTGATAAATCGACCATAAACATTCAATGACGTTGAAGGTGTTTTAATTCAATTTTGCATACAGGTTTCAGACAGTTGTATTTTGGGTTTTACGTGAATGAAATAGACTAAAAGAGCACAGATAATGCTTTGTAACATTGTAACGTATGACGTGAACGAGAAACGAACACAACCCTTTGTTGTTGGCCACCAACTGTGAATTGATAATGGGTTGTTTGTTTGCTAGCCAGTTTTAGAATGCAAATGGAATCAAACGCATCCTTTCGAAACAATTTTTCAGTGAACATCAATTTGTTAGGTTGTTTTTGGTGTTCCGTGTCAAACGCAACTTGTGTGTGGAATCGTCCCAACACACGATATATCAGTGTATGTATTGGTAAATTTCATATGGTATTGTTGTAAAGTCGTTTGAGGCAACGTATGTAATAAGCGGTTATAATAGTATTCAATTTCGAAAAAAAAATTAAGAGTGACACTTGATAAAATCTATTTTTATGATTATGCAGTGTTAACAATCTCTTTATACAAATCTTTGTATTAGGTATACCTTTACCTGTTGAGTGTTTTATAATAGTGGCTAAGTGGGTGGCTTGTAAGAACAATTGTTATTTTGAAACATATTATGTTTGTGTATCTTTTGATAAGAAAACTGGTTAACACATACGTCTTTTTCATGATTTAAAGTGGCATAATATGCCTAAGCATTAAGTCATACATTTGTGAATTGTTTACTAATCGTGCGCAATAAATAATTAAATTAAATAAATAGAATACATAACCACTTTACCGCAAATAATAGAACTTCAAATAGAATATTCATAACTATTGTTGAAATAAGCATTCCAGCGATACACAAAGTATTTTTTGTGCGTAATTCTAAAATAGTAACCTCTTAACACTATCCATCCAAGTCCAAGTCCTGAAACAAATGCCCAGCTCGGCACACCGATGGAAACCTGTGGCAAGTTAAATTACCAAAGTTTGACAAGCGGTCGACTCACTAGCCACGGTTACTAAAATCCGCGCACCGAGTTGAAGTAATTTAGGTCACGATTCGCAATCTTTTCTCTCTGTGGCTCATATACAAATGTATTGGCTCATCCGCTTGTATAAAGATCTACTTACCACATCTACCCGAGGTGATATCTTGAGGAAGGCATCAGTCTCGCTTCCACCAATCACTGGTGCAGCGAAAGCGACTGAATAAGTAATAATGTGTCTTCACAAAATTCTTCATGAACTCATTGATATCTGTTTATTTTTATATTAAAATCTATTAAACGTGCCATGTTTTAATAATTGATATTATCTATCGAATATTTATGTAGAAACAATAACTGACGTCCACTTTAGATAACGAAGAAGAGATTATGTTCCGTATCAAACATAAGCTCAATTAGTATATAATTGATCGAATTGATGAAACAAACGTAAATAGGCTATTACTCGTAGTAGACGTTTAGCAGACATTCTTATGGGTTGATTGTTAAATATTTAATGATATCTCAATAAGCTAAGATAATGGAATTCGAAGGTCAAGGATACTACTTAGATTAAGTTGGCAATAGCCTCCGAAGTTAGGGGATTTGGGTTTGATTCTCGGCTGGAAACTGTATGATAAGCAGGAAATTTATTCGCGGGTTGTGTGTGTGTTTTGTCCACGCTAACTGCGACACAGAACCGTAGTGGAAGGGTATGGGTGTGTAAGTTTTTCAAATATAATATAATTAATCCATGCTAAATCATCTGGTAACGTTCTTAACACTGAAAACAATTTGATAGCAATGTCTTCAGTCTAAAAAATTCAAAAAAATTCTGTATAGACTAGACTTGCAACATTCGCGACTGAAAAGCAATTTTATTGAATTAAATCGCGTATTTGTCCTGCACAGGTGCTGTTCCTGGCTTCACTAATGAAATACTTCTCCCAAGACACTCCCTCAAATTGATACTAGAGATTATCTCGTCCCAGTGAATTTGTCGTGGCTTTATACTTTTCATTAAATTGAACAGACGTTGCGAACAAATCGCCTTACTCTCTAATTCCACGGCTTTTCGCGTTTGAGACCCACTTCGATGCTGAACATGTTGCAAGATGGCTTATATTGGATGGAAATAATTATTTTCGATGTAAATTATAATATTTCTAGTTCATTATATTATAATATGTTTTGCTATTGGTATATCTATATGTTTGAAGTGTTGATTGTTTCTCGATTATGCACTTTTATCTAAGCACAGATAAATTAAATTGATATTAAGTGGTTACCGTCACCCATAAACAACAAAAATACGACTCAGATTCTTCCTGTGTTTTCAGAGTTTTAAGTGTGTAATACGACTTATTTTTTATTCAATAATGCAGGCAGAATGCACGACAATATTTCATCATTTTCATTTCAATCAATTAGCGTAAATAAATTTTGAATAATATATTTAAAATAATATAATAACATCAAACTTATCGGTTCGATAATACAGCCGAATTTAAATATCCTTTTATTTAGTCTGAAAATACTATATTTTCAGACTAAATAAAAGGATATTGTATTAGGAGTACAAATAAGTTTCCGCCGTTTTTTTACACAAATTAAATATTTATTGTAGAAGAACGGTAATATAAATTTAATCAAAATATTGCCCATCACTTGCAACCACTTTTTCCCATCTCTCAGGCAGCATTCGAATCCCACGTCTGAAGAACTCCTTGTCTTTTGAGGTTATCCACGAATCAACCCAATTTTTGGTATCCTCATAAGATGTGAACCGCTGCGCCGTCAGAGCATGTGCTACGGACCGGAACAGGTGATAATCGGACGGTGCAATGTCTGGTGAATACGGCGGGTGGGGTAACACTTCCCAATCAAGTGTTTCCAAGTACTTTTTCACGGGAGCCGCAACATGTGGACGAGCATTGTCATGCAGAAGAATAATTTTTTCGTGTCTAGAATAGTATTGAGGGCGTTTTTCCTTCAGAGCTCGGCTCAATCTCATCAATTGTGTTCGATAGAGGGCTCCAGTAATTGTTTCGCTCGGATTAAGCAACTCATAATACACTACACCTAGCTGATCCCACCAAATACACAGCATATCGTAAATTTTTGGCCTTCCACTGCGATCTTTGTCTTCTACGTCGAAATCTTCGTTTTTAAACTTTTGAAACCACTCTCGACACGTTCTCTCACTCAAAGCAACCTCACCATATGCTTCTACGAGCAATCGATGCGCCTCAGCAGCAGATTTCTTTAAATTAAAGAAGTAAACTAATATTTCCCGCAAATGACGCTTACTTGGCTCAAATTTTGACATTTTCAACTTATAAAAATTATATTTTACCAATATAAAATCAATGATATTAATAGATCAATGTTATGTTGTTCTTGAATGTCCAAACTATTTTTTAAGCCGGTTATCATCTGCGAAAGCTAACCGAAACTCCGTGCCGCGCCATCTACAATAAAACGGCGGAAACTGTACTCCTAATAATAATGATAAGTAATTTTTGTTCATGTCGTATGTGCAAGTTTACAGCTGAACAATCATCCTACACGAAAATTAGGGCAGTTTTCTCCTCCGCACCGTTGTATATTGTTCCTTAGTGCCACACGATATTAATTCCTTGTTCTGGGCCACAGACAGGCTTATGAGATTAGAATAATTCTCTCGTTCCAAGGAGTCCCGCGAGTGTAACCAGCAGTTTAATTAAAACTAACAGTTGTCTCACACAGTCTTATCCGGTAATTTGCGAGGTATTAGGCCGAAGTTTGTCCACAAATTATCTTGACTCCATTTAACAAGGCGGTTATGGTAATATCCTGCCAGATTGAAAGGATGTTTTTGTTATTGAGTCGACTTAATTATAGATAGGTACTATTGTTGCGTAAGTTTGGTGGTAACCAACAATAATGTTAGGGTTATTTGATTTAACATTTCTTGATATTTCATGCGGTCTATGGGACCAAATCTGCTTCAGTTTTATCTTCATCAAACTGAGAAAGCGTTTCACTAGTTCAAACTTATATTAGAAGTTTAAACTAGTGAATTAACAACATGTATGTACAAAATTGGAAATTTAATTCATCTTCATTTTGGAATTGAAAATTGATTCGTAAGAATTTAAACTCTCATACTCGAGGATTCCGTATGATTGCAAGTTTTTTTATATCTGTTAGGATTGCCGTCATAGTGAAACAAAGTCTGTCAAATTTTGAACCCGCAACGCTTTATGGTCCAAAAGATACCAACCAACCCTTTATAGGTAAGACAGACCGAAAGGCTTAGGAATAGGCTTTGTAATAGGGTTTCCTTTTACCTTTTGGGTATAGAAAGATAAATTTATCAATTTGTTCAACGAAATTGATATTTTTGTTTTTTTTATCACACTAAGACTTTTCCGCTTCCTGTTGGCTGATTAAGTTGGAATTGAATACGCGAAAACTTAACAATTAAGACTAAATACTGCCTATAAATTCGACATATCGTTCGAGTGTAATATGCCGTTTCGCCACCTACACATTTTATAACCACACAAATATTTTTGCGTTTAAATTTTACGTTTCCAATCGATATTTAAACTTAATAACGACGCCATTTCCCGCCGGAGCGTGGCGGTGACAGTGCACGTTGCTGTGTGCATCATCTAATACACTTCAATACATTACAAGACGACGAGGCCCACCCACGCTCCGCTCACGCCCCGCCAAACTAGCTGCATCTCTAAATTTTAAAACTATGATCCCGATATTTCCTACCATGGTAAATATCTCGGTAGCTGCATCTTTTCTAATGATATATCGAATTACACTCAAATCATACTTCATTACGGGACACTCTTCACTTATCAGTTCATTTCCGTGCTTTTAAAATTCAAAATACAATTTGGTGTCACAATCGCCACATCCATTAAGCGAGTCTATTAAGCGGTATAACTAATTCAATAGTTCGTACCAGCATCTCTAAGTGTTATGATGTCATAAAAACCTCATTTACGCGGAGTTTAATGATCACTCCGCGCGCGCAATACTTATACAACAGTGAAGGCTCTATTCAAAATTTTATATAAGTATAACTCAATACCTACTGCATGTTTTTAAAGGTTCTGTACTCAAACGTAAAGCACCATAGTAATAGGAAACTGGGTCAGTTTGAATCGTGACATAAAGATGGCTCCGTGGCTTAGTTGGTAGTAGCCGTGCGTTCGAAGCGAGGTCCCGGGTTCGATTCCCGCCCGGGAAATCTTTATGTGCTGACCATGAAGTTTTTTCCCGGGTCTTGGGTGTTCTTTATTAGCATATCCCTTATTATTTAAAATGGCTACACAAGTTTATACACAAAGAAGAAAGCCTTTTAATGTACCTTTTGGATACGGAACCAAATAAAACAAAAACTTGGCATCTAATTTCGTGAACAAATAATTTTGCACAATAGTCTGGCGTTTTGGCAAGTTAACAATCCTAATACTTGGCAGACATTTTGGATTACGTTCCTATTGATGATTCATCTGCATATAATACTTATGATATTTATTATTCTACTCGTATAACCGTATTAGCATCTACTATTCCTACTGCAGGGATGCTAGCTTACTCTCGGTAAGTGACAGTAAATGGGCTTTGATCTACCACGTCTAGTCTTTGAATATTTGTTTCTAGGACATGCCAATTTCGAAAACATTTCACAAATCATATTTTCAAGTGGAAAACTCATTGTTACGTTTTGATTTGAATCGTGACCATTTGATTGAAAGTCTGCGTCTGTACCGCTGGGCTAACACGCTCTCTGCTACTCGTATAAAAACAAGCAAATATAACAATGCTTTTTTAATCCTACACAGCGGAAATAGGCCGTATGAGAATAAATAAAAATAAAGTGCTGCCTCTATATGTCCGAATAAAATCCTATTGTCTTCATGCATATAAAATTCAGTCTCACCCGGCGTGTGTATTATGTGACACAAATGTAAGGGAATGAATCTCGAAGAAGCTGACTTGGGTCCTCGGTAGCCTCTATCTACCTTCTATCCTCCACAGTATAAATATTGCAGTAGAGCAAAGTATCCAATATGTCAGTGTTATTCCATTTTATATATTCTTACTACATGAAAACTAGCCTAGCTATATCGCTTTTCTGTTTAGAAAGGATAAACTAGATAAACCAAGAAAAACTGATTGATTACAACATTTACTGGAGAATAAATTTACGATCTTATGTCAAAAGGTTACAAACATAATTTAAATACGCGAAATATTTTAATCGTGATTCTTTCAAACTTTGTATTTATGTTTTACTTAAGTTGTCAATTTTTTTTTTCTTAACATCTCGTATAATATTTACGAAGTGTTTACTGATGAATTTAGTATAGTAACCTGATAGAAACAACGTTTATGAGTAACGTAGAATAGTTTTATTTAAATTCAATATTTTCGAAAAGTAAAAATTGCATCATCTAAATTACTACCTTTGGCCAGGCCTTGTTTAAAGTTTTCTTTCTGCTAAATGTCCTCTGTTCGGGATCTCAGTAGCCCCCTCCTATCTACCCTTTATCTTTACTACGAGTATAAAGGAAAAAGCACCATCCTCGTCTGTAATATTATCCTATGCGTATGAGTGCTTATGAAATATGAATTCTATCTCGCAAACATATTATTTCGTTATTACTGAATATATTGCTACACGTTGGGGGGATATGAGTTAACTATTGGCTTGCTCGCATTGCGGATGATTTTAGAAATTTACCCTTAAAGGGGACTCATTTCCCTCTTCGGGATGAATTTCGAAAATTAATTTCCTGACATAGGAACGTTTACACCACATTGGAAGCTTACGATTGCAAATTAAGCAATGATGCAGCCTTTTAGTGAACGCTTGAGAAACCTTAGGAAGAAAATACCTGTAACTTGCTTTTTTCACTAAACCCATATCAATACGAATTATTTCGTCCCCGACCTAAGTATGTAAAGACCCAAGTTTCATCCCTTTGCAACCGTTACCTGAAACGGGGATGTGACATCTCATGCACCTGTTATTTCACCGGCCCCCATACCTTTCCACCAGAACACAGCAATACAAGTTTATGACTGCTTGGTGGCAGATTACCCGGTGTGGAGGCAGTACTTATAATTTATTTGAATAAACAATTTTTGTAGGAACATTGTATAAATTTAACGATAACAATTATAATTCTTATATATTAACTATTTCTTAATCTACAGTTGTTGCTTTTACAACATGGCACAAATTCTACTGCTACTTTTAGTTGCTCATTTGGCACCACCCAGGGGCTACGTAATGGGATACTAAAGGATCTCACCTACAGACGCGAGCAACAGGACTCCCTTAAACTTTATCTATTTGATATACAGCTGTGTTCCAGTCTTGAATGATGGGTGCAACGGGATGCAACTTGGGTTGGAGGAGCTAGGTCTTAGCAGCGTTAACACTTACCATCAGGTGGGCTTTCAGTTTGTCGCGTCCTTCCGTGACAGCTTCTAATGTTCGCACTGTAGGGACGCCGGCCTATTCTCGATAAGTGAGAGTGAATGGGCTTTGATCTATCACGGGAACCCAATACGGATTGGTAGATGTCACATGTCTCCGAATATTTGATTCTAAGACATGCCGGTTTCGACACTATGATTTCCTTCACTGTTTTGAGAACGTATTGCACGGATAATTTTTTCAACTGAAAAATTCATTGTGCACCTGTGGGTTTGAACAAGCGACCGTCAGGTTAAAAGTCAGCGTCTGTGCCCTACTTCAGTATTATAATAAACAAGTAACTAATTTAAAAATCGAAAAAAAAAACGTCAAGTAAAGCAGCAAAAAATACACAATTCGTTTACTCGAATGACATATTTTTTCCAGTTATTTTGATTCAACAACCAAACTATTAAACCGATATTAATAAAAATTTTATAGGACCTTATTCTATGGAATAAATATATATTCTTCTGAAAGCATATCCTTTCAAACAAAAGAATTTCTAAATCAGTTGATATAATAGATGGTGGAGAAATCGGTAAACATACATAAAAAAACACATCTATACAATGGAACATATAACCCCCTCCTTTTTTGAAGTTGGTTAAAAATACAGTTTATTGCAGACAGGGCTTTGTGTTTCATTTATCCTTTGAGCTATACTCAAATAGCTCAATTCACAGTTTGGTACTTCATAATGGACGCCGTTTCTAAGTTTTGCTATCGAAAGCCATTTAGAGGACGTAATTTGCCATGTAAAACGAAGCTTATAACTAATACTATTTTGTATTGCTTACTTAATACCGCATCAGCCTTTAATATCCCCACTGCAGGGACGCCGGTTTACTCTTGACAAGTGAATACAATACAATTTTTTTAAGCAAAATTCGCTTTCACTCTCCTCTGAATTTGAACAAGCTACCTTCAGATTGAAAGTCAATGTCTGTGCCCTTGGACCACCACGCTCTCTATAGTAGTTTTGACTTCCTCGTAATTATTATACTTTTGGCGCCAACAACGAACAAAGGGAATGCTAAATAATAACTCCTTTTATCGAGTGGTACATATTTTTACACAGAAATAACTTCGCAGAAACTTCTCTCCAAACTATTAAATGTTATTTACTTTCTAGTTGTTTAAGTGCTGAACAGTTTTAATGTCACGCTGGGCGTTCGCTGCTTACTGGCTCATGATAGCGAGAATCCTTAACTCTTTACGGAAATATAACCGCTATTTGATGTTTGAACTTATGTTTGAAATTAATATGTTATTTCTCCCTTGTGTTGTATTGGTAGTTATAATTGCATGCTGGGCCGTGGTTGGTTTGATATATTAAACCGAACGACAAGTATAAATAAAGTTGGTACTAAGTCTCAACATATACCAATTTACATCTAAATACTTTCACCACGTCATTTGGGTGAACAAGCAACACCTTAAAACCTATTTTATTTCGTGCGTTGAATTGTAAAATTAAATATACATATCATATGTTATTTCAACTCATGTTTGTGGATGTAAAATAAAGGTTTTTTCAATGCCAAAAACCTAAAAGCCGTTCTGCTCGCACGCGTTTTATTTCGTAGTAAAAATTTGTGGAAGCACGATGGTGATCCTCTGCAATCTGTCCCGAACAATAAGTCGGTCTCCAACAAAAGCCAGCCATTTGAACAAGTCGGAAACTTTTGTAAGTTTAGCTCTTTCTCCACGGGGTCTTGGCAGCGGTCGCGGTGCTCACAATAGGGGAAATAATCGTTAGGGCTAGTCATAAGAAAAGGCATTACAAAAACAACGACGCACTTCAACCCGTATTGCTCGGCGTTTTGTCAGCGCCAACTTCTTAATTCTGCGAGTTGACGGTTATTGCCGCGTAACGGACATAAAGACACTATTACTGAGGTCTACCGTGAGGAATATATTCAATTTCGAAACGTAATGGCTCTTGAAATTAAAAAGACGCTCAAAAGATTTTATTATGTAGTGTGAACGTAAAATTATACGGTGGAAAAGTCGATTACTTTTAACGTCTGAAATATGGGTTAGTAAATTACTTGGCTGTGAATTTCGCAACGTAAAAGTTTAATAAGGGAAGACATACTAGTGTATGCATAAAAGTAGTCGTAAATTCTTTTACGAGACTGTTATAGTTCTTGCCTAGTAAAATCTGCGATGTGTAAGGTTGTATGCACAGTGGCGATAGCTCTGAGACATAACGAAGGAACGTGATCCGACATCACTTCCGGCGTCCGTCACTCGGGAGTCGGGAACGACTTCCGGCGAGGCGCCAGACTCTCACTTACAATCACTTAGCTCTCTAACACCCGATCGCGTGTAAACACGGTGTGAACCTTACCTCTGAGCTTTATATTTTATTTATTCACGTTACGACACCTACTTGTGCATCGTTTTTCATCCCATTTTGCTAAAGTAGGTAATCAATTTTATAGGCGTACTTTTTGAATCGAGATTGATTAAGTGATTTTCTGCTTGGATATTAGAGAGTTTTTGATATTTTATTATTATTATTTTGATATGTCGATTGAAAGCTGTAATGCAATCTACTAAAAATTACATACGTTTGCAGAGTATTTTTATTAAAATATTGCTATTGTTTTTTTTTCTTGTATTAAAGTGCAAACAACAGGTTTCTATTTGGTACGGAATCCTAAAAATTGTGTTCAATAACAAAAGGGCTGCGGGCAAAACAAACTTTGCTATAAATCAGCGTCCATTTGAAGATCCCAGTTTATTTTCATACGTTGGTTTAATTTCCGTTTTGGCATTGTTTTGAAAGAGAAATTCGATTGGAACAAACGCGTCGATACGGCCTTTTGTAATTTCCTTTATTTTCAGTTCGATTCTTTGAAGGATGCATATGGACCCTTTATGTACAAAACAGGGACGAATTCATTTAAAAATAAATTGGAATTTGGAAATTTCTGCCATTATGTTCATATCGTAATTTTATGTATGGAAATAATTTTCACGAACTATTCACACAATGCTATCTAGCCCCAAATTAAGCATAGCTTGTACTATTGGAACCAGATTTTTAATAAAATACTAATAAAGTTTTATTTTAATATAAAAATAGTCAATGTGCTACGGCTACGTCGTAGCATTTTTTTTGAGCAATACAAACCGTAGAATAAAGAAACATCAAATAATCGCTATTTGATTGTGCATTTTTACTTAATTGTAGTACTTATTTTTTGGTTATTATTGTTTTTTGTCCTTTCTTTGGGTTAACTAAATATTTATAACCATCTTAAAAAGGATATTCACAATTTGGCTCAATTTTTGTATATTTGTTACGCAATATTATCGCGAATTAAGATTATTTTTTTATGTGAAAATTTATTGATATACCTCTGAGATGGTTCCTTTATTCAGCCCTCTAAAATAGAGTATCGAAGTTAATTAATTTTACTTTTAAACTCACCTGTTTATACTTTTGTTGCTTGTATATCATTTTAGTTATCATACCAATAAATTGAGAACATTCTTATTTTCAAAATACTATGAAAAAAGAATATGAAGCTATTTAAAAAGCTTGTCCTAATTATAATGAGCATGTTATAATAACGACCAATTCATTTTACCAGTGTTTTGTACGATGTCTAAATGGTGCGTGTCACCAGTTGACTGCCGCGCGACACGCGACATCGCCTGTGGAATTACACCCTGTTCAATCTGGCCCAATATTTGTACAGCCTATTCAATAATATCACGCCGCTTAGGCTTAGTTTTATAGTAATTTTACGCGTCAAGCTGCTTAATTTTTTCAGAGTTCTGTATCTAAATGTCGCCATATTAATAAGCCTATTAAGTTGTTTTGTCTATCTGTCCTTTACAGGGCTTATCTTAAGTAGTAAGTAAATCAATGTTATGAATTTCAAAACATATACAAACAAATACAGCCGATGGACAATGAACGAATTAGACAATAACGAGCTATTGTGACACGTTACTCGTATATGCTCACGAATATGTTTACATGTATGTGTAAAATTTGACGTCTCCAAATAATGTCAATGGTAGGTTTTATTTCTTTTATCATTTAAAAAAAAACGGTCATTCATTAGTGCTTCTTTTTTTCTAATATAGAGTTGTATTTGGTGAAAGAGAAAATAATATTTTAGTACTTGCTCATTTTGGCAACATTTTGTAGTGACTTAGTTGAAGATCCAATCCGACAAGTATTAACTAGATTTTTTTTCTTATAGATATATCAGTCGTGGTTTCTTATCCAAATAGTTATCTACTTATTATAAGAAATAAAACAATCAGTAAAGAATGTATTGTACCACAATTTTGCCACTTACTTGGAACAAGTTTTATTGAATTATGAAACTACCGCTCGTTCCATCCTATGTCAAGAAAATTGTTTATTTTCCGTCAAACACTTCTAGAAGTAGCTCCCCAGGGGAAGGAACTCGTAGTTTCGGTACTCGATCCTGAAAACCTGTCAATACTGAATGGCAGTGAAAGAAAATCTAATTTGGATTTGAAGGATTACCGTAGACTTGTTTCGGCCTAGTGTTGCTGCTCCTTGAGCTCAAATTGGATGTGAACTGAGAAGGTTTCGTCTACACGGCCGGTAATACGAATTCCCGAGACTTTCCATCTGGATATTTTAGATTTGCTCAGAGATTTTCTCATTCTTATATCAGAAAATCTCGCTTTTTGTCTACGTTTACTCGTGTTAGTCTCGACTTAGTGTATATTTTCTTGGTGATATTCTTGAAGATATATGCAGTATATGACTGTGTTGTTAAATAAAAATTACTTACTATTATATCAATTTAATCCTTACTTACTTCAATCTAGGTTATATTTTACGCATTAAGCTTCAGTTTCTATCGAAGTTATGCAGTACAAACTTAATTATTCCTTTAGATATCTAGTATTGTTTGAACACGTCTAAACTTACACAAGTAATATGAACATAAGATGTATTACAAGAACTCCAATATAGTCAGCCTTCATGTTTTAGTAAGTCTTATAATATTTATGAAGAATATGCCTAAACTTAACCGACCAACTAGCGGAGAAGCTAATTCACTGTTGTCTATTGTAGTACCGCTGGATGAAGAGTCATGTTACCCTGGTCGCTGAATGATTGACGCCATTTTGATGTTGTAAACCATCAGAAAACAAGCATGAGTGTACAAGGAATTAAAATTAGTGATGTGCACTAGTTGACAACTTGAACAGTCATTCAGTCATAATAGTTCCCAAACACTATGTCTAATTATTGTACTTGAAATGCGAACGAAATTTATTTGTCATTTGTATGGTGACAGTCTACCCATTCTATTCCAGATATGATAGGTTAATAAGCTAATTACATTAAAATAAAATAATCAATGCCAGAGTCATTACTCCTAACTTCAAGTTAATGATTTACGATGGCAGATTACGATGGGATCATTAATTTATTCATTCTTCACGCGGTTAATGTTTTGTGGTCTGAGTGTTTTGTATGTTTCTGTAGCTGATATCGCTCAAATAACTCAAGTAATTCGATGCTAAATCGAGGATATTTACATCACGGAGGCCTTAAAATATATTAACCAATCAGCGTTATCGGCAGTCTTTAATCAGGCATATTTGTTGTTTTATGAATCATTTAAAAACTGGGCGTTTTGCAATATAAATAGGCAAATGAGTAATACATTTTTTATAACATGTGCTGTGGTAATAACTGTATTTTGTATTTACCACGGCAATTTTTATAAAATCATCATGAAAACGCTTTAAAAATTAATATCGAAGCTGTGGTTGTAATAGATTATTCACGTGAGATGACGTCACGCCATGTAACCGATTGGTGAAATTAACGAGCGATGCGAAGTGACGCGCGAAAACTGAAAACACAAGTCACGTTAATTGTGCCGTCGTCATTTTTATAAAAGTAGCGTATACGGCTTTTTACCCGACGGCGACGATGATTTTCGAGTGTTTAACACTATAATATTATAAAAGCGAAAATTTGTATTTGTGTGTCTTTGTATGTCCTGGTCCAAATTTGTATGAAATTTGGTACCAGGATATCCTATATCCTGGATTAATATATAAGCTACTTTTGACCCCGGAAAACCGCGGGTAACACCGCGGGTGTAGCTAGTGTATGTATATTTCTTTGTCACAATCTGTAGCCAGCATGGTGGATTTTAGTTTGTGAGGTGTTGTTAGATTTGTCTTAATTGTTAGAGTGACTAGCTATTATCTATGTCTTCAAATCAAAAGTGTGTGATCAAAATACAGTCAAAGTCAAAGTCAAATTCATTTATTCCTTTAGATCTCAAGTATCATTTGAACACCAGTGGTGGAGGATATGGTGGTGGCAACTGGGAATAGACCGTATTTTTTTTTTATGAATTCATATTTCACACTCAGATTAAACATCTATGTTTTCACATAAGTATTTGTCGTAGGTGGGAATGGATCCCACCCAACCTACATACAGAAGGCTACTACAACTGTGCTGGCCCGTAAACAGAATTTCATACACTAGTTAAAAATTCATTACAAAAAGAACAATTTGGAATCAGACAGTTGCGTTTTCAGAACCACAACTTAAATATTTTTATCAAAAATCTGTGTTTTATGTTCAGTTGTAAAAGCCATTTTCTTGGCAATATTATTTTATGTTTGAGTTAAATCTATCGTCGATATGAATAACGCTCGCCAAAAGCCAGGGTTTGAACAGTTAGCTGCGTATTTCATATTGGTCGCGAAAAATCTTTTATTTCTGTCTGCTGGCTGACACATAGATTTGTGATACTAGTTATTATATATTGAGTAATGTCGCCACAGAAAATCTCCAAAATTTAGGAGTCCTGCGAGAGGTTATATAGTTCTATATTAATGTAGCTACTACTAGTATAAAGTCATATTTGACACTTACTCTATAAACTGTACAGTATCTCTTCTTATATACCGTGCACCACAGAACCTAGACACGTGACATCACAGCTGCGCAATCTACTACACCACTAAGGTCATTAAATAACAAAGACCCAAATACAAAAATAACATATCTCCTCAGCATTATCTTATAACTATACTAATCAAATAACGAACGGTTACCAAACAAGTAGATATATCTGCCGCTCAGCAAAAGTCGCGTCTCATTTTCCCCAGCATATTGTGCTGCCAACGAGATGACGAGGGGAGCAGAGATTGAATTAAGTTATCGACAGAGCCCGGCTGCCTTATTTATGGCAGAAAGAATACTGGCCTTATCTGCCAACTATTAATTCCGGCAATAATTAAACCTGGCCACCTCGTTTATATCTGTCGACGTTTCACTTACCTATTTCTGATTATATTTCGCAAAATAAGCGATAAAGAATTAGATCAGTCTACCGATTCGTGACTGTTTTACTATTATGGGGAATATAAATAGCTTCCTTTCATTTTATAAGAGAAAAAGATGCAATGTTTTTCTGAAGTAAACAATCAGTGATCACTGATTATATAACCTACAATCTTATAAATATTTCAGTGAATAATTATGTTTACTTTGTATATGTGAATGATCTTGAAAGTAAATTCTTAAATGCTTGTGCTTTCAGTAGAGTTGAAAATTCGTATATGCATATAGTTCTAGTCACATTATAATATAGGTACTTACTGAGCATGATAATGATTCTGTATTCTACAACGGTTCGATGCGTTGGTCCAAAACCATTACTTTCCATCTGAAAGCTTAAGATATGATATATAATAATATTGTCCATATGTCCATTTAATTTTAAAGATATTTTATCAATCTTCTCTTAAATTTACAAATCCTAAAATAACAAAGTCACTGCTTGGAAGATATATTATTATTAGCCCTGTAGAATTCCTTCGTATAAAACTAGTAAGAGGATAAATTTAGAACTGCTACCAATGTGAGAATTTTACTTATTGGTAAGACTTATGACTCTAACCATTTCGACCCTATGGGATAGTTATTATGCCCCAAGGCCAGAACAAGGAAAATAAGGAAAGTAATTAGCATTCTACATCGTTCGATCGAGTAGAAACAAACGTAACAGATAAGATTTTTGAGACTTTGCACTCACTTTTTCTCGTAAAACCCAGCCCCAATTATCGCTAATGGAAAATTAATGGGGTCGGTAATTTGCAGAATGTCATACCCTATAAATATCATACTCGCGACATTTTAGATATCTTTTTATTATCTCTCCGCAAAAGTTATCTTAACCTTTCTCTTCCGGAACGCGTTAAATTTGAGCTTTTCTGATAATGGTTAAAGCAAAGTAAAGACTTGTTGTTGTTGGAGAAGGATTATTCTAATCTTGCTTAGAGACATGTTAGTAATTTATGGACGGATTACAGACAATTAAATCGGTGACCGATATTATTTGATTTGCATTAGGTTTTAGACGTAATCGATGTTAGATTTTGATTAGTTTTCGTTTGCTAAAAGGTATGTGACATAAATAAATTCTCACAAGCCCCTATTCTAAATTATATCTTATATGTATGATTGTTTATATTTTTGAGAAAAAAATACCAACTTTTTAAGCAATTTTACATTGCAAAATGGGCTGTAAAATAAACTAAATTAGCAGAAGGAAGTCATTGGCCGCGTCATTTAACTTGTTACCCTGACTTTTCCCGTATTTTCGGGCACATGCTCGCTTTCCCGGCTCCCGGCGAAGATAGATAACTTCCCGATGATTTAGTTTTATTGTTATCCGGGTTCGAATCGTCGCTACGATCCTCCATGTGTAACTTCTCCCTCTCCGAAGGGTCAAAACACAAGAGTTTTTTTTCGTCCACTTTGTGGCGTTATCAAGTCCCTTTTAAGCAGTCGAGATCTCGTAAAATTCTAACTCAAACTTTTGATCTTAAGTATCGTTTGGACACGTCAAATTTTACACACACAAGTAAACATATTCATGAGCATATACATGAACAGAATGTGTGTGTACATGCACAGAAATGTCAAATTACAGTCAGTTTCTATGTTTTAACGTATGTCGTAACTGAAGCAACTGTTTAGTCGTAAATTAGGTACAAAATTATTTATCAATGTGCTACCTGAAATTCAAAATAGAAACAGTATTAATTAAAGACGCCAAACATCGCATTCAAACGTCGAGATATCGTGCTCGTAACCGATAGTAAAAGTCGCGGAATCGCTGATCGCCGATACTAAAAGTATCACGTGTGTTTGGACCCTAGTTCCTTCCTATATGTGTAACTGGAAGGAAGCTCCGTGTACACTTGGTTGTATCTGAAAGTAAATTGGCAGCTTTGCCTCAGATTAACAGCAATCATCTGGATTCTGGAATCATTGGACGGTTCCGTAGCTAAATCCTAGTGCAAGGGCTTAAGTGTATATGAGGTTGACTTGTCTTTTTTTATTAAAATTTTCGAGATCATTTATCAACCTTAATATATAATTTAAATAGTAGTATTTAGTATTAAAGTAACAACAGTAGTTTTGGTTCTACAAATTTAGCTGCTTACTGCTAAGCTCATAATTCTGTTTGGCTTTGCTATTTACGGGTAAAGAATATTAGAATGGGTTACGGGCATAACTTATTATATAGATTACTAGCTGGGCCCCGCTGTGTTTCACCCGAGTATAATTAAAAAATAGTGTAATGCTAAATGGCCTATAGCCTCCCTTATGAGTGTGTGTGATAAAGAATTTTTGAAATAAGATGTTCTAGAGATTAGCGCGTTCGAGCAAACAAACTCTTCAGCTTTATTATATTAGTATAGATATGGACTTCTGGTCTTGTACAAAACATATTCTTTTGCAAGAAACGCTAAATTTGATTTTAACTAACCGCTTATGATTCGCTATTCCCAGTTGTTCTTATTTTGAACATAAAATATATTATTTTTGCACCCCTTCATGAGATAATTAGTAAAACTAATAATTTATTAAATTTTTAAATAAATTATGAACCCTTTTCTATTTCAATGTACCAACCAGTGTTAATAATTGAAATTTATGAAATCTTATAATGAGTTCACTGAATTTTTAATTGACTAATATAATTACGTATATATACGGGCTCCAAGAGCCCCGTAGGAGTTTCAAAGAAAAGTTTCTACCGAACGACTTTATCTTTTGTTTTGATTTGTGAGCTACGTGCGCGTGTATAAACGTCTTTATCCAAACAAATTTACGATTCTGCTCTAAAGTCATAAAATATATTTTTCTCCGTTGTGTATACTAATGTCTCTTAGAAATTGAATGAATACTGGTACTTAAATGGGTAGCTTTAAAACCCATGTACTGCTTAGACACCATTCTCACTAAACTCACTTGAAACTAAGCCGAGTAGAAGCGATACAAGCTGAAGCTATGCTTGATGCTACGCTTGAGCCTTTCTTGCCCAGATGCAAGACTGCTCATCCCAAAATAAATCTTGCAGTTTATAGCAGCTGCGAAGTTTGTTCGTAACGGTTAGCTCACATAATTATGTTGCAATCACAGAGGACCGAATACGGTCGCAGTGAAATTGAAACTCGCAAAAAATACACTGTATTATTTATTTATTGGCATCACTTAAAGGCCCTATCAGAAAACTAGCGCCACCCTGATACCACTTTCGGTTTCTGGGCGGTGTTATACTGAGATTGGTCCCATTTGGTTCCAAAAAATGAGTATTGTGTTTGTTTATATTTATATTCTTTTAATATTTGCATTTTAGCTTTGTTTTATTTATTTTTGTTTTTTTATCGCTAATGTTGGAATTGAGCCCAAATAAATGTGTTTCATTGTGCATTGCTTCGTTAGAATATGTCACCATGTGACCATAGCAAGCAACGTACCTCTCAAGCAAAGAGCCTTCCTTTAACCCCGCTAGCCAGTGCCAGGCTGCAGTGAAATTAATATTAAAGGTGTGCAGTGAGTCTTTATTTAAAACTGATTTATTTCACATTGTGAATATGAGTCGACCAAAATCATATTAATGAGAACCTAGCAATATATCTTCTAAGTTAGCTAGTTACAATAGATAACGAGTTATAGTAAAAAAAAATTCTACAATATATAATAAGTATACAAAAAAATTATATGTGAAAGTGGCAGAACAGTATTGATTACAAATAACTTGCTATACAATAACAGCAATCTGCGTAGGCATGCACGTAGCAATTTGCGAAGGTTGTTTTGTTCTGAACAAATTGGCAAAATTACAATCTAAGTTAAATTGTTTTACTTTCGCGTAGGCTTTCAGTATCTTTTGCAATTCCCGACGAATCGTACTTAAACACCAGTAAATGGAGTTTTTAGTGAATTCGTAAGGGAATCTGCTATAGCAAATATCCAATTCTAGTAGCAGCAATTAGTGCAAATATTTAGCAAATAATATTTAAGAGATTTACGTTGTTAAGGTAATGAGAAGGCCACAACAACAGCCAGGTTACTGGAGAAAAATTACCATAGCAACATTGTTATTCGTCAAAATGGTCCATATAGTTTTTGACAGATACCAATATTGCTAGTTAGATGTTTTTAGGATTAGCTGTTTTTAAAACTGAAAATAGCTACCTCAGGTCTCTTTTATAATGAACAAAATATTTTTTTTTCAAAGTCGAGCAAGACTACGAAGCAATTAAAAATCACAAATTATTTTTTTTGTTTCAATTAATTAATACGTATCATAAAACGTGTTTGAGACCTCCTGTTCCGTAAAAACATACTATACCTGTGCTAGGAGATGACTTCCGCAATAATGTAATAGCGTAGCAATTTCCTTCCATGATTTCAAAGAAACAAGTTTAAAGCGACGAGAATGAGTATTCCTCAGTTGCAGTTTGCGGGGACACGTAGCTCAGCGTAGTCCTCGTCACGTCCTCCAATTTTACAGCTTACGAGCCCGGGGCCGATTCCAAAAGATTTTATTGGGTCGTTCGGTCACGTCGCCCGAAAGATCGGCCCGGTGAAGTAGCCTTTTCGGCCGTTTCACGCGATACGGGCTAACAGTGTCAATTCATCGCCGGAAAAGATCGTTTTATGATTGTGACTGAGCAAATTTTATTGCGATACAAGAGGACGCTGCCATAAAACTATTTATTAGGATAGATTTTTGGATGTCCTCGCTGTTTGCGGCTGTTTAAGTCCCTACACGCACCCTGGGTTGTGCGAAATGGGCATTAAGTAACAGTAGAATTTGTGCCGATTTATCCGGGGAAGTACTGCCACCGCACCTGCCAATCTGCCACCACATGGTGGTGCACTCACATTGGTGTATTTGGGTAGAAGTGTGTAGGTGCCGGTGAAATCAATCAAGCGCATGAGACGTTAAATCCCCATTTCGGGTGACGTGCGGATCTTGCCGGGGAGGGCCCAAGTCGTATTGCTGTTGTTGTATGGGACAATAAATAATACAGGATGTTTGGAAGGTCGATGTCTTAGAATTTCTAAATATCATGTGTGATTATTGGCAAATTTCCTAAAATTACGTATTCTTTTGGTATTCATTAATTCATGATAAGAAAAATATGTTTTTGGCTATTGGATCAATTTGATTGTATGGCCCGCAAAAGCAGCTATTTGCTAACAGTGTCAATTTCATCTCCATAACAGATTGTTATATGATAGAGACTGAGCAATTTGTACTGCGATACAAGATACTTCTATAACGGTATTTGCATTTAAATAGTTTCAGTGACACAAATATAGTTCAGAAAACAAAACAGCTCGGGATCACAAGCGTTTAATTTAAGACTTCTCGTCTGTTCAACCCGCTGAGACGGCGACTGGCAGTCGGGTGTAAGTACTTGAAGTAATAACGGGGTAGCTTGTATGAGATTGCTATTCAAAGCGGTTAGCTAGCACACAACGGGGCAAACCGGTCGTTCTCACGTGAAGGTTGAATCGTGACCCTTTTATCATCCCTCGTCACAGCTGACTGCCACCGACACTCACGTGCTTTACCTTTATTATAATAATCCGCGAAATTTTCCGTTGATGGTTCTATTTAACCTCTAATGACCTTTAACCTTCGTGTGGCAACTCCCGGGCTTATCGGTTACTTAGAGACATAGGAACAAAGATTTTTCTAAGTAGTCTCTTAGTGCGGTCTTTGGTCAGTGCTTGTCCTAAAATTAGTGCTGTTCATATCGTGATAGTCTCCATTTTTTGTATTGAACTTAAATACTACGAGTATTAAATTTAAAAACTGTTTTTGTTTCTTGTCTTTTTATGATAACCGATTTTGATGATCTTTTTTTTATTTGAAAGCTGATGCTTTCCGTGTAGTCCAGTTCTGACAATGGCAACCATGAGAAAACCATATAAGTCTAATTTTTCTTATAATTCCTACGATGAATCAATTTTGATGTTTTTTTTTTGTTTGTTACATCATACTTCAGAGGCGGTCCTATATAAGTTTTACCAAAATCATTAGAGCGGTTCTTCAAAAATCAACAAAAATAAAAAATATTATTTTTTTCACCATAGCATCACAAAAAATGAAACAAGAAATTAAAATATAGAGTAGGCTTATAGGGTATGATTAGACGAGTATTCACTAGTAAAATAAAGAAGTGAACTAAATTATTTATTGTTATTGGGTTTTTTAGTCATGAAAACTGACAACACTAAACTGTAGCGGCTGAAATTCGTTTGTATATTTCATTCAAAGGAAATTGGAGCTTGCTGCCGAGATACTTCTTCAAAAAATGACTTCACTTTTAGAATAATATTCCGAAAGTAGCAGACACAATCAAATGACATTTCAATATGACGATCGTAGTTCCTATTTTCGCCGTTTTACAAAAAAGTTTTTTTTTTAAGTTCTTTTGAATCTTGAAAATTGTCAGAGATATTCGCAATAGGTAAAATAAGGAAAAAAATGACCTGGATCAGAGAAGTATAGTTAAATTAAGGTTCCCTTTGTAACCGCACGCTGGAAAGTACCGAGCTTTTAAAAAATCAGATAAAAATTGGAAACTCCTCTCTTTTGTTACTATGGTTATCTTTCTCGAGGAATTTGTTAGTGGATTTTAGGGTTTGGCTGTTAGACAATCCATTAATTTAATTGACGCTGTGTAAAGTCAAAGTGAAATCTATCTTTTGAATTTATTAAAAGGTTATCAAATAAATGTTATATAAATAGTGGATGGAGCATTATTCCCTATATTAGTTATGTGTCCTTTTAAAATGGTCTGAGCAACTTTTATAGAATTTAGATTTCTTCAGCCATCCACTGGTCTAGTCACTCAACAGCTTAAAAAAAATAAAAAAAGATTTTGTATTATAGTTGTTTTTCGTAGAGTTCACCGCATAAAATCACATGGGCTATATAACAGTTCCGTCAGTTCTCATTCAGTCAATCAGTGAGATGACCTTCCTGGAGGACATCGGGTCAATCGGTAAAATGGTCCATAAGCGGCATAGTTAAGTAAAACAATACAAGCGTGATCGTTCCGATTCTCCAAAATAATAATAAAACATTTATAGCATTCATAATAAATATTATAAGAAAATATTCTAAATTCCACTATTTCTTTTAGGTAAAAAAAACATATTCCACATAAATGGTTGCGAGTTTCATTTCTTTATCAGAAAAACAAGAAAACTATGGCTACGCTCGATCTCTTAATTCGATTTGGTTCCAACCGACCGAGTCCCGCGTGATGAATTACGGAGTAACAAAATAATATGTTTGTGATGTTTAGCACCATAGATTACTGTTTACTTACCATCTTTCGATAATTTTTCTCTGTCACTTGCGTGATATTTTACTCTTGACTGGTCGTGGGACATTGCAGGGAACCTACCTATCGCTGAATGTCAGACATACAATTTATAAAATAAAAAGGCAAAACGTAGAAATCACGAAACCCTACGAGTAGATGTGCGTATCTGGTATGGGAATCCCCTCACTTTTTACATTCTTCGTTGTGATACATTTATTATTATTAAAACCATAAAACACATTAGAAAAGTAGCTGCAAGTAAATAGTTCCATTAAAAAAAACACGATCAAGAAGTTTGCACATCTTGCTTTCTTGTTAAAAGTAAATAAAATAAATAACCTCCTTGAAGAACTTCGAAACGTTCGGGAAAGGAGGTTGGGATGGAGAGGCTCGACATGACAGCGCGTCCGGTTTCCGGTTCGGTACGGTGATTCAATTTACCGGCCCGCGACAAACTACATTGATTGTTTTTATATTCCGCTCGTGAACGGAGTTTACTACCTACTGAAGTCCGTATTTTTGGTAAGAATTCAGATTTCCTTAGTCATTTTGACCTACTTTCACAGGAAATGTATAAACTAAAACCTTTGGACTTACTTACCGCACTTCTTGGCCGTTTACCTTTAGTCCATAAACCTACGGGGTTTTGTGTTAAAATAAAATACTAATTCTGAATTTGAAATAATGTTCGCTATTGTTCTACTTCATTGTATTGATTGATGGTAATAATTTTTTTAGGTAACACGTGTATGTATAATATAAATCGAATAAGCCAATATCAATAGTTTTATCCTCTTATTTTCACCGTTAGGGGCAGAAGTTTTCCGTGCAATTTCGATAAGACTTTAACAATTTAATGGTACACTTTAACAATTTAAAAACAATAATCTTAATCGATTCATAATTGCCAATCATATCGGGTAACAAACATACAAAAAGAATATCGATTTTGAAACCTTGTTTTTTTAAAATCGTTACATAGTAAAAAGAAAATTTAAATTTCATAAAGTTCGCTTGACATCAACCAGTCTAAAGAGTTCCTAACGCATACTCAATAGGTAGATATGTATACGGTGACATAGGATAGTTTATTTTATTTCCGGAGTGAAACAAGTTGTCCCCCACATGTTCGCTTTCCGCCGGCGCCAGGAGGCACAATGCTATGCCTTAGTGATTTACTTTTATTGTCATGCACCCTAGCGATTCACTCAAGCAGATCATTTCAGATGTTGGGCCTAATTAAAAAGGTTAGACAATTGTGCTTTTCTATTCTTTACTGTTGTGTAAATCATGCTAAAACTGGGGCGGATGACATTGTAAAAATATTGTGGAGCTGTATAGAACACTCAGAGGACACGTCTCGGGTGACACCCGCAACGCTGTGCAACTTGAGTCTTCTCATAGATCGGTTGGAAAAAACCTAAGTCGTATTGCGGTTGATATTGGAGGTACCACTTAACTTCAGGTGGGCCTTTAGCTCATCCCATCACTTATGAAATTAAAAAGCTGAGAGGTAATTTTAATTGTAACAGTTAATGATAGGTAATTTAATGTCATCTCTTCCTGCGGTAGACAAAGTTCAGCAACAGGAAGTATCAATTTCTATAGATAAGTAGCTTTACTCGTGACTTCCCGGAAATTGTACGGCAGAAGGTACGGTACTCTGAACACACTTCTATAAAATACACTGAGGGAGTTTGTGGTGGCATCACTATTTCATTGATAGCAATAAACCAATACAGGATGTAAAACATTCTGTAATAACGTCTTCGTAGGTAAATAAGCATTAATAATGATTTAGATATTGGTAATTCTGGTACTACTGGGGTGTACCTAATCTAATATAAGTGTGCCATGCCCACAATTTAAAAGAAATCCTGAATTCAGTCTGTTTCATTAGTATAATGATTAAATTTATATTTTAAATAACTCATTAGAAGCTGATCTTGTTGTCTAGGTGACAAGTAACGCAATTTGTAATTTGAAGACTTTCGTACTCAAATGATAATGTTTATCTTACTTTGGCAATACAGTTCAATGTCAAGACACAAAAAGCCATATAGAAGAAGAAGAAGAAGTTCTATTTGTCATTTTGATTCTTCTTCTCCTGTCGTGTGAGTAAGATGCCATCTCTGATGTTGAACTTTACAAGCCACCAAAAGGCCTCCTACGTGGTTTATGGCCTAATAAAGTACGAATGCGCTCATTCCAAAAACCACTAAATGTTCGCCCTTCCAACTCCTGAACGAGAGAAAACTTGCTCAGCAGGATTTGATAATCTGTCAAGAACATCTAGTTCTTGACAGGTTATCGAATCTGACAACCATTGCTTCGGGTGTTCCGCTACCGAGCCCTTTAAACTATTCTACACTATAAATCAAGCAAATAGCTATGTAATAATTACATGAAGCTGTAATTAGTGGCGTTCCATGATTCAGCCCGATTTAATTGTAGTCTCGGCTAAGGCGTTGGATTTATAGCTTCAATTACGGTTTGCAAGGGGCACCTGTATCTCCTAGGAATAGTTGGGAACAACGAAACTGCACGAATTTGGCAGAACAATTAGAATAAACTTAATTCTGCGAAACACGTTTAAAGCAATATTCGTTTGTCAGTTTCACTCTCTTGTAAGTCATGCAACATTTAATTACAAACTTGTGAAGTAATCAAACATGCAAATTACAAAGGATCTTAAGATTGATTGAATGATCTATAGGTGGCTCAATTGATATAACCCACAGAAAGATGAAACGCGTTTTTTTAAATAGAAAAATCCGTCCTGCTTTTATTTAATATTTATGGCGTATTTTATTTGATTTTTTTAATGACATTGTCATTAAATGTTTTTTATCATCATTACATAGTTTAAAACAAAGTCGCTCCCGTCGTTTCTACGCGTGTATCTTTTAAACTACGCAATGTATTTTAAAGCAAATTTCAGCAATACATAGGTGAAATTTTGTATAGTTGACATACTGTTAGTATGTGCAGTTTTTACTCAATCGAAACTGCTGTTTACCTAGCTAATACTATAACTACATAGTGGCTGCAGGTTAGCTTCGAATAGGATTCGCATTTAATCATAATGTAATGTAACAATGTAATAATTAGCAACATATTTTTAAGTGTGTCTCAGTTTTCTAGACTGTCATAGACAGCTTTTTACCGTAAACCCTTTAAGACTTTAAGATAAAATAAATTTTCAAAATTTGAATATGATTATTGAACAATAAAACAAAACAACCTACTTACCTATGGAATACTTGATATAAAATGAAAAATTACACTTATTTGAGGTCAGTAGTCACATTCAAATGATGATACAGTTCACAGCAAAAAAATATAAAATTGGTTATGCATGGTCGCCTATTTAATTTTTTGTTGGAAACGGATCCCCCCGTGTTGGTGCTTACAACTCGGTGTGATCCGTGGCAAACTCTATCTGATCCCGGTATCGGTGGATACAATCCTTGGAATATTGGTGGTCTGTGGCCCTTACATAGTCTTTGTCATAGTGTGAACGATATTGTAAAGTATGTATGAATTGTGAACCAATCTTTGGCGGAACAGGCGAATTTATGTATGTTTATATGAAAGGAATAATTATAAATTATTTTGTCATCACAGTCATAATTTTTCGCTATCACGCTGTTCGTACGAAGAAAATATTTGCTTTTGTGACTAACGGGTTTTACCATTACCAAAATTTATTTGTTAATATGGTTTGGGCTGTGTTTAGTGCTTATGTTTACGTAAGGTCGTAACCCCTTAAATTTGACAGTATGCAATGCGGTAACACACTATGAAACCAAGTAAATTCTATACACATTTCTAGTAATCTAAATACACAGGCTCAACAGCCCAAATCCTTATATAGGTAGAAAAAATCCCACACTCTTATTAGAGGTTGGAAAATACACCGGAGAGTCGGACAGACCTCCATCACTGTCAATTATTGTAATGGGAAAAACGCTAAATGTAATATTGTATATCCGAGTATGTAATTCAAACTTTTGTACCTGTCTCCTACTAGAGTTTACTCTCAAGTGTATGGTCTACGATCGAATGAGGGACGGTGGGATTTACATGCATAGGATCTATATGTCAGATCCAGTTTCATGCAAACCAAAACCGCGATTCTCTAGAAATTACTTCTGAATAAATAAAATTAATTATTTTGGTTAAACATGATAACAGGTTATTATTAAGACAATATTTATAATATTTTGCGGTGTTGGGATCTCTCTCTCTGGTCGATCCTTCATGACTGAAGATCACGATCACCATGTACAGTCAGTATATTCGTGAGTCGTCTCCATCGGTTTCTGTCTGTTGCCATCCGGACTACTGTCTCAAACTTAGTAGAGTGGCCCTCTTTAAGCTGGTCTGACCACCGCATTGGAGATCTTCCCCGGGACCGCTTGCCTTCGTTTGCACATATAATTAACTTTTCCAAGTTTCCTCCTTGACATCTGGTGATGGGATACCAAGTTAATATTCAACAAGAGTTACACATTCATTAGATCGTGCATGCAGTGTTGGACGAGAAGTTCTGTATCCAGACTCCCAGTGCTCTTCGGTGAACAAATGTTTATGTAACCCCCGACGAAAAGGAGGGGTGTTATAAGATTGTTGTGTATATGTTTTTGTGTGTCTGTCTCCCAAACGAAATAACCTATTTTGATGCGGTTTTTTTCTTTTCGGAAGCAGACGTAGTTGAAAAGGTTCTTAGCTATAATTTATGAAGATCTGTTCAGGCTTTGATGTTCATCAATACATTACCAATACATTAGCAAGTAGTTGTATTTTAAATATTTCATATGAAACAAAAGCAAAACATGGTTAGATATCGTGAGTTAAGCATATATCGCCCTTAGGACCATCGGAATAATTTTGGGATACAAACTATCAAATAAAAAAACAGAATCATCCAAATCCGTTCATCACGTTACATTAAAAAACAAAACATTCTGACGAATTGAAAACCTCCTCCTTTCTTGCGGTTGGTTAAAAATAGAAGAAGGTATCTGATTCTAGCGTGCAGGAATGAATGCGTTTCAACAGATTTATGAGACAGGCGAATCCTCTATAACTCTCCATTCAATTCACTGCCAAGACAACCTAAGAAGCTTAACCAAACGCTTCAGAAGAGAAATGTACTTGTTTGTGTCGTTGGATATGGTGAAGGTAACATGGCGCTATATTTTACACTTCTGAATGAAAGAATACCTTGATTTCGCTTTTGAATCACATTTTTTTTTTTTCAATTTTGTACGGTTGCTTGCGTCCTTAGGTGAGTACCATATAAGTCCCTACACGTACCCCCCTGGTGCTGCTAATGGAGTAACGTAACTAAGCAGTTGAACTTCTGCCAAGTTCGTCCGGAGAAGTATTGCCTCCAGACCTGGTAATCTACCGCCAAGCAGTGTACTCGCATTGTGTTCCGGTGAAAGGGTGTGGATGCCAGTGAAATCACAGGCGTATGAGACGTATCACCCCGTTTTGGGTGACACGCGCAACGGCTTACGACTTGGAACTTCTCATACTGAAGTATAAGAACACCGGGTTAAGGTCCTCTCTGACTGTTCTGAAATAATAACAAAATATTATAAAATCCCTGCAATAAAAATATATACGTTTTATACATATTAACACAAAGGACAAACATCTGTGATCGTCCCACGAATGCTTTTCCTAGGTGGAAATTGAACCCAAGACTTTCAGCGCAATTGGTACTACTACCAATTGAGCTGTAAATCTTGTCTTTGTACTATAAAATAATTGACTGATTTATAAATTGAATAATCCGACTTCAATGCTTTCATTTACTTAGCACCGCTAGAAATTTATATGAGACCACATTGGAGGGTAACCTTATCATATAAAAAAAACCATTCAAATCGTTCCAGAGCTGGTGATGAAATCGCGTAATAAAAAGAATAGGACATACGGGAATAGACACGAACTCCTCCTTTTTTTTGAAGTCGTTTAATATTAGGTTGTAAAATGTAATTGGTTGTTAGTAAGTAGGTAGTTATCATAATTATGGGAGGACTGTTTTATGATTCTTTCGGGATTAAGCCACTTTAAAATGAGGCTATTCAGCAAAATAGCAGTCGCTTCGGTTACCTGCTCCCGAATAAGTTCGAAGATAATGATATGGGCCCCAAAGGAAATGTCCCTGCCATTTCGTTACGCATATCTTAATAGTAGTCAAATGGTTTTCCAAATTATATAAAACCATACGATATTTTAGACGAGTCCGTAACTTAGATTTGTACCTTCTGTATCTGATCTGATCTGTACCTGTGCTGTCTTGTTCTATCGTGTCAGTGGTCAACTCTAGTATCTGCGTTTCTAAACCGCCTGAAGGCCTCCAACATGGGTTATCGACTAGCATGGAACCTTAATTGACACCTTAACGGGCCTTACGAAGCACGGAAGCGGTTTGTTTAAATGCCACTAAACGATCACTGACCGGACTGAGAAGCTTAACTTACATAATGTATTTAGAACAACTAAACAAGTTTCGCCAGAAGCGCCCGTCTTTAAAATGTATCTTCGAAACGAGGGGTCAGTTTTTGTAGTCAATGGTCAATCACCAACTTTATGTAATGAGCGTAAAGTATGTTCGGTTGTTTGTGTTTGTCCATGCCAACTGCTACACAGGGAATCTTAGTGCAGGGGTGTGAATGTGTAAACATAACTTCTTTTTTCAATTGTTATCTTTAATTCAATTTATTTATTTTTACTATTAGGTACTTATTGCTTGTCATACGTTACGTCATTATGTGAAATCCTACTACTATTATAAAGGCGAAAGTTTGTAAGTATGGATGTATGGATGTATGGATGTTTGTTACTCTTTCACGTAAAAACTACTGAATGGATTTGAATGAAACTTTACCACAATATAGCTTATACATCAGAATAACATATAGGCTACAATTTTTGAGGTTTCTATAAAATCTATATATCTATAAAAGAAAGTCGTGTTTGTTACAACACTTATAACTCGAGAACGGCTGGACCGATTGCCATGGTTTTTGATTTGTTGGATTTGTTTCCGTCCCGAATAGCAGAATAACTATTAAAACATTGGAAAATTAACGAAAAAAATAAAATCAATTTATCCCCGTATTCTCCACGGGAACGGGAACTATGCGGGTGAAACCGCGAACAAGCTCAATCGAAAATTATGCATGTATGCAATAAATAATCAAAATTGTAAAAGAGCTCTACAGAATGCTCTGCTTAATTTATATTACGAGGAAACAGAGGAGTTATTAACTATAACAAAATAACAAAACATTACTTTATTTTGTTTTAGTTCAGGCATAGTGTATTCTTACCTTTAATAAGATGTTAGTTTACAATGCTAATATTAGCACTAAGTCAATTAATAAAGATTATTATTATTTATTATTATTATTCATAACCTCCAAACGATAACGTCCAATTCCGCTTGCAAATTAAAATTCGAATGATGTCTCAAAACGCCAAGTTCTGTGAAAAATGAACAATAAATCGCATGCTAGTTATTCAAGCTCACATTTCCGCGAAATCAAAAATGTACGCGCTCAAGGAAACAATTGTTATAAAATATCTTTGTGAATGTCTTGATATATGCCGTAGTGTTCGCTCGGTGCCAAGATATAATCTGTTATGGTGACATTATCTGGATCTCCTGCCAACGGCGAATCCGGCCAAGACTTAAAACATTCTGTTCAGAAAACTGCCTTATTCCGTTTTATATGTCGGTTGTCGTTTTTTGCACGCCCAATTTTTTAGCTCTGCTTTTACATTTAGAGTGCATTTAAATTAGCTGTTGTATACAGTAATCTGTACTTTTAAAATTCTATCTGTATTACAAAAATGTACTCGTAGATGATAAACATTTTAGTGCACACAAAAGTAAATTAAATTCATGAAAAACGGACGGCTTTGTGGCTTAGTTGATAGTAGCACTGCCTTCTAAGTGTTCCCGGGTTCGATTCCCAGCCAGGAAACACTTTATCTGGTGTGCATGAAGTTTGTTCCGGATCTTGGGAATATGATCAAGAGTACATACAATAGTGCTACAGTCGAGTCACTCAGTTGTTACATTGGATTTTTAATGACAACTCGTGTGTTCGTTCTTGAAATTGGCGTGATAATAGTGATCGCGTGCCGTTCTTATGGCAAGTTTTAGGAAACAGTCCGCGCCAGGTTCTGAACAAAATTGTGATTTCAAAGAATAAGTAGCCCTAAAATATACTTTTAACAGAACCCATATTAATGCTCTGGGGATAAACCGCAGAAATAATTTCATTTGAAATACATGTAATATTAGAAATAAATATATAAAAACTGGAATTTATTCATCGCATTTTGCTTTTAATAATACAATAATAGTATTTTAATAATACTAAATAAACGCTTATAAACTTATACCCCTACACTAGGATTCCCTGTGAGGTAGATGGCATATACAAGCACAGAAACACATGACAAACACCGAAGACCCGAGAACAAACTAAACTACCGAGTTTTTGTACTAGAGATCTTAAATTTTACAAATCATTATTAAATAAGTGCAAGAAATTAGATACGTACCGTAAACAGTCTATAAGGCATGTTTCTATTTTTACCGTAATTAAAAATTTTACAGGAACAACAGCTGCTGAAAAAATATTTGCTACGAGGAGTCGCACTTGGTATCAAGCGTGACATTGATCATAGCCGGTCTTGTATAATATACTATCTCTTAGCTGACATTATATCCTATTTATCGTCGGCGATATGCTCCCGAGAGACTAATCACAGATTGCTAATGAAGATGTATCGGTGAGGCTTGTATGCGGAATTTACAATTACCTTTTTTGACATAAAACCAGCTTCAGATGATTTTTCAAATAAAACTAAACATATTCAATATTGGTAATATAGTATTTAGTCATCAATCTGGTTTAAAAATCGATAAAAAGCGATGTCAATGCGATGCCTCATTTTTTATCTTTAGGGATAGATTTTTTCTCCTAACTTATTTGTAACCTTGGTTCCTACAGTGTTTTATATTTATGTCGCTTCGAAACATAATAAGAAATTATCAAAAATATTATTATTCAAGTTACCGAGATATTTATAAGGCTTTGTGAGTTTTGATGACTTACAGTTACATCCAAATCGATTCAGTAGTAAACATCCAAACATTCGCATTTATAATATAAATGGTCAATATTAGTTTCTAGAAATTTCTTTCATTTGTTAATGGGACAATTCGCCCAAAATACAATATTGATAGAGTACCTAATTTTCAAACTTTCTTCGCAAAAACTTGAAAACTGTGTTTAAAGCTTTTAAGTTAAAAAGTTGCGGCCGTATTTCAGATAATTTTCTGACCGATAAAAACTTTTCGACCTTTGTCGCGGTGGGTACACGATACAACCGGGTTGGGGAGCGGCCGTGGTGCTGACAGCTTGAGTAGGGATGATTTAGGGTAAAACATGCCGCTTGCGTATGCGTTGCCACACCTTGCATACAAGTGAAAACATCAAATCCATTCTTGATGCCGTCAAGCAGTATTGGAAAGCTATGTTGATCCTTTATAAAATCAAATGAAATCTTTTTAGTCCACTTTGGGGGACCAAGTTTCTCGCCTCCGTAGGAGAATAACCCTTAGGATCCCTACACGTGTCTCCTATTTGGTGCGAAAGAAGGAACCTAAAGTAGCAGTAGAACTTGTGCAAAGTCCACACCTGATAATCTGCCGCCAAGCAGGGTCGCGCTCGCATTGCTGTGTTTCGGTGGAAGGGTGTGGGTGCCGGTGATATCGTATGCGCATGAGATGTTACATCTCTGTCTCGGGTGATAATAGCAACGGGTTGCGGCTTCTCATACTTCGGTTGGGGAGGACCGTAGTCTTATTGCAGTTGTTATAGGCGCAGGTAACCAATTAAGTTACCTGCGCCCATAACAACGGCAAATGGGCCTTCAGCTCGTCTCGTCATTTTTATTACATTTGACTTGGATCTATAACATAATATGATATAGGGTCGAGAATACATATCTGAAAAGTTTTATATCCGCTATATGCTTAGTTATTCGTAACCATTTTTAAACTCATTGCCTACATTAGCGATTTATTTATAACTCTTTTGTGCACTTTATAGATAAAAGGAACACAATATATCTGTTATAATTTATCACGTGAATCACCTCTGGTACTTTTTTATATATGCACTCTACGGCGCCCAATAAATCTGGTGACTCCCACTTTAGCCCCCACCTACTCAATTCGGGTGAAATTATTTGGGATGTTGTGCTTTTTATGTTTTCATTCATTGGTAAGTAATTGTTTTGTTATACAATAATATGGTGTTTCTATAACAGCATTTGGCTTGATACCAGTGAGCATTGGATTAGGTACGCGTATAGGTTTCATCATCATCATCATCAGCCTATACATGTCCAATGCTGGACATAGGCCTCTCCTAGTAAGAGCCACTGAGCCCGATATTCGGCTCTCCTTAACCAGTTTTTACCAGCCACCTTCCGCAAGTCGTCGCTCCACCTGGCCGGGGGGCGTATAGGTTTATATGCGTCTAAATCGAATGTTTTGTTTTGTTATCATCACTCACTTCAATTTTCCTTTATAATTTAATGTTTTTACTGTGGGTAATATCAGCATTCAACCCTGAACGGTTCAAGCTGCGTGCAACAGAATACTTGTGCTTAAACCTTTTTTTCTTACGTTTACACTTATACCTCTGCACTAGGACTCCCTTTGTTGCAGGTGGTATGGGCAGACAAAGAAACACAAAACAAGACCCGAGAACAAAATTTAAGGAATTTAAGCTAATTACACAAAGTCTGACCCGGCTGGGAATCGGACCCGGGACCCTTCGTTCCGAAGGCACCTAAGCTAAGGAATCGTATTTGTTAACGTGTTTAGTTCTCTGTCGCAAAAAGGCCCGAATATACTGCAATAATGTTGACTAAATATAATATTATAATATAATATAATATTAGTCATCAAACTAATTTAGAAATACTTGAGCATTTATACAATACAACTATAATATCTGCTTCTTATGATGGCTCCCGGCTCCGAAGCGGGTTCCCGGGCTCGATTCCCGGGCGGGGCAGCTATGTGTAATGCGTAAAATTTGTTATTGTCTTGTCTTGTGTTAACCCATATCACCTGCGACATAAGAAATCCTAGTCCAGGGGTATGAGTGTCTAAACGTTACTATATACTACAAAGGCAACCATGAATTTCTTCTTTTGAATAGCCTTTACCATTTTATGCGACCATCTTAACACAGATCGAGGGAGAGAGCAAGTTAATTTGAAAAGTTAATTCCTTGCCTCCCTTCTTTTCAATTCAGGTGATGTTCTATAATACTAAAAGCAAGCCAACCCGAGTGGAGTAGAATATTAATGAGTAGTTTTTCCAAGAGTGTTAGCTCGCAGTCCCCTTGGGGCGTAGTGGTGTCATCTGTCGGCCGTCTCGTTTCGGACAGTTTGCATTACTAACAAATTCACATGATGGAAAATTATGCAAACTTTTCTGACTATTTTTCCTGTAATTTTTCAAGAGAAACTACTGTTTGTAAAATATGGCGCATTCACATAATTTTTTACGAAAAACATTTATGTTTGATAAACATTTTTTTGTTGTCATTTAAGTGTCGGGACGAGCAGACGGCCCATCTGATATTGAGTGGTTACCGCCGCCCATAAATAACCAAAATACTCCGGTCTTCCCTACTAAAGTCTGAAAATACCCAAGTCAAATCGCGTTGCGCCCGTCACCTTGAGACGGGGATGGTACGCCTCAAGGGTCTGTAATTTCATCAGTGCCGTCGACACCAGAACACAGCACCGCTGATTGGCGGTGAATGACCAAGATGTGGTGGCAGATGTCTGCGGACGAATTTTGCAGAAGTTCTACTGCTACTTTGGGTTGCTCATTTCACACCACCCAGAAGACACGTGTAGAGACTGAGGGTATTACCTACCATGGTCCTCCAAAAATGAAAAATCTTATATATACACGCCTTAATAACATTTATTTTGTTTAGTCACTTAATTTTAATAACATGTATTTTATATTTCACTCGGACGGCAAACAAGTTAAACATTGATTTAGGCCTAGGGCTCAATTCTCGTTTGATGAGAAGCTAACAATGCCTTATAAAACCTGTCAAGAGCTTGGAGGGACGGCTGTTAGATAGACAAGTAACTGATTGAAAAAAAAACCGAACTTTTGAGGACGGTTTTATTCTTTCAAAGTAGCAAAATACGCAATTTCGTTAATTCAATGATTTTTTTTCTTTTCAGTTATTTTTAATTATACTTGTTTGGTAACCGTTCGTTATTTGATTAGTATAGTTATAAGATAATGCTGAGGAGATACGATATTTTTGTATTTGGGTCTTTGTTATTTAATTACCTTAGAACCATATAAGGGTTTCGTACTCAAAGATTTACTTTATTACTAAACTTATAATGTATGCTGGCGGTCCTACGAATAACTGTAGAGGGCAGTATCTTTTGAACCATAAGCCGTAGGGGCCGAAATTTTCACAGAATATGTTCAAAATTTTGGTAAAAATTCTATGGGACCAATCTGAAAGCATATCTTTTCAAATAAATATAGAATTTACCAAATCTGTTGATAAATGGCGGAGATAAAGTTAAACATAAAATATATATATTTATATAATCATCCGAATTAATAACCTCCACCTTTTTGAAATCGGTTTAAAATCAAAATTAGCCTGCTGCGAGAATCAAGTCTAAATATCAATCTCCCAAACGTGCGCATACATTCAATCTGCACTTTTTCGAGGCGGAAGCACCGAGGCCACCGGAAATTAAAGAACTGTCTACTGAATGTTTATACAGAGTTTCAGGATACAAATTTGAAATAAACCTTTCCTGATATTGAAAAAGCTAAGTGCGATTCACAGTCAGTTTTAATCCCACTAGCGAATCCAGATTAGCGCTTTCAAACAAACAAACTAAAAAACTCTACAGCAATCAAATCACTCTCAATAAATAAAATCAATCACTCAGGTAATAAAATTGTCGACTAGCAATAGTAGTTTTGCGAGGTCCCGTTTTGCAAACCTTATTCGAAAGGCGGTTTACAGTATCTACAGAGATTAGGATGAAATGGTATTTGGACGTGCCTGCGCAAAACTATCGGTGTACAAAGAGTTGCCTCACCGTTAAAATTTAGCAAAGGGAATGTGAGTCAGTGGGAAACCAACTAGCCATAATGCTAATATAATATTACCTGTTGCAAATCAAACCTAAGGCGAGTTATATTGGTCATCTACAAGTATGTATAACGTAGAACTCACTAATCTTGGGCAGAAAATGGTAGTAATTAGAGCGGTCGGGTTAATAAAACTTAATTGAGTACATAACGGGCCCTCACCCCTCCACAACAATGCGCGGACATTGATACGTGCGCGATAAACAGTACGCATTATAATCCCACTGTAATAAACGGCGAAGAAATATGCCACAGTGTAGAAAAACCTATATTAATGAAATCTGAAGTATTTTTGATTTAGTACCTACCTGATATGAAAATGTTACGCGATCTTCTTAAGATTCACTACAGGAATTTCTCGGAAATATCTTTATACACGCAACTCAATAACCTGAGAAATGTCACATAGCCTAATGAATTTTATATCTAATATAAAATTTATGTATGTGTTTTTATTTTAGTATAAAATATTTTTATTGACTACCATTTATAATTGGTAGTCAATAAAAATATTTTAATAATTGAACAAGCATCAAAGAGTGAATCTACTGTTGTAGAGGGAATAAGTATCGGGCTGAGCTGTTTAAATCTATGAGCTATGTTGGAAGCCTTCTATGGTAAGTATATACACGGTGGTTTTTTAAATTTTTTATTGCTTTCGAATCATTATGAAATTTTCATCAACCAACCTGAGTATGAGCTACCAATCTAGTTTAGTAGCTATGAGTGACAAGAAAATTTTTACATATCCTTTTTATAATATTATAGTATAACTTAGAATTCCATTGACATTTATTTATTTGAAACATATGGAAAAGTCCGCGATTGAAGTTAAACGTATTTACATAATCGTAGCAATTAAATACATAAATCATACAAAAAATAAAAAAATAACCTAGAATGTACGTTTCTTATTTATTGTGTTTTGTCTTGGTGTTTTGTGCAATTAAGAGTTTATCTATCTACTTTTAGATGTTCTCTGTGGTCACGTAAGTTTGTCTCGTATTGGACTCATCATGACATAAATAAGGCAGTAGTTAATGCGGTCCACTGAGGATCCAATCCCGGTTACATTGTGGCCCCGGAGATTAGATAGGCGTGATGATTGCCAAAGTTTGATTGAGCCTCGTAGGAACCCTTTTGCCTCTTGATTACGGCTATAGGTAATTGGCATCTTCAGATTGGATACACAGTTCACGGACTCCCAATCTTGGTAAATAAATACCATTGAGAGATGTTCCAAGTTGGCAAGGTTTTGTGGTTTTTTTCTATTAGTTACCAAAGTTTCTTGGGAAGTTAGATGGAAAAGAAATACAAATTTGCAGGAATAATGAAGCGTGAGTATCGTTTTCAAGTATTGTTTTAAGAATTCAATAGAAATAAAGAACTTTGACGTTGACTTTGACAAATAAAAATAGGATATCAGTTGACGTTATATTAGTTTTTTTCCGAAATAGCTGATTTCCAATATACATTAAAACTTATCGCTGTAGATATGGTATAGCCAAGCAGAATCTTTGATTTTACGACATTTTTATCCAACGCCTGCCAAAGAGATTTCATTTTATCCAATCAAACGTGAGACATAAAGTTTGTAAGTATCCTGTGCCTGTAATTTCTCCGGAATCCGTAAAACACATAAAAAGAAAATGGTTTAAAGTTCACGTACAGATTAGCACAAAGGGATTCCTCCACGCGCCATTAACTACGAGTGGCGACCCTATCTTATTTGTATAGTGATGTGGCTAACACAATGGGAGTAAGATCGGTTTCAATAAACAAATCATAAGTTTTTAAACATGTTTCATAATATGTGTTATAAATATTCTAACATAGAAAGGTAAATCTGAAAAGTATTTTAATTATTTATAATATATAAATTGTTAGATAGAGTTCTATAATTTTTTCGACAAAACGGTGAAGTGTCTGAAACCAATAATGATATCTCTAAGACCTGTAAGAATTTTTTTATGCTATAGAACAGACAATATCCTATGTTTGTTGGAAACCGGATCTTTGCATACCTAGCCCTGTTAACCGCATCTGTTGCGTGTGGTTCCACAGATACAGTAATATTTTTTTTACTTTGTGTTGTATACTATTATGCTTATTCTAATTTATTATTGTTTTTTATTTCGAACGTGTATTGATACGTGTGGGTTTGAACCATCGACCTTCAGATTGCTGTCTTCAAACCCACACGTGCACGTACAGAAAGTCGGGGTCTGTGCTACTAGTTACCATGCTCTTAACACGACGTTATAATACACGATTGCTTTGATGATTTATTGATTAAAAATAATTATTAAAAAAAGGCCTTAATACCTATAAATAGGGAATGACCATGTTGAAATAGGTTTCTTCTATTTTTTTAAATGAATTAATCCTCGTTTGTACGCTCAATGTGAGTACAACCTAGTATTGATTGTGAGAGTTTATTTTTACCAAAACAAATACGAAAAGATATGTGGCAAACATGATAAACACACAAACACCGTTACATATACATTCTTACATATTATAATCCTATGTTTGCCGTTCCGGTCTTGCGAAAATGTCTTTGTTATGCTTCTCGCGTAGAGCTTATTGTAACTACCCCTTTTTGTTAAATTAGGTAAACATGGTCGTTGCCTGGCTTCAGCTCCTTGAGTTCTCTTATTTGAACATTTTTATGCACAGCGAAACGTGGTTGTTTCCTTTAAGGACATTTGTATTTTATTGACCTGTTTTTGTTTAGTTAAGACGACCTATTTTGTAATAAACTAACTTTTATATCACACTAATATCACACGTACCCAGGAAATGGAAATTTAAAATAAAAATGCATTCATAGTCAAATTTACTTATATTTATTTAACGACTAAAAAATAGGGCGTACTTTCAATAGAATAGAATCAAAAGAAATTTCATAAAGATGTTCCTGCTTAAGTCGTAAAATAAGTGATGAAAGTATTAAAGTCGGCTTATTCGATTTTTATACCAGTAAATTACTGTCGATATCTTGCGTGTAAGACCAGCTCAACAATAGGTACTAAAATAATATTAGACTATTACATTAAGCTCCGTGGCTTAGTTGGTAACAGCCCTGCCTTCGAAGCGAGGGATCCCGGGTTCGATTCCCGGCCGGGGCACACTTTGTGTGGTTAGCATTAAGTTTGTCCTCGGGTCTTGGGCGTTTGTCCATACCATCTGCAACACACAATGTGCAGAGTGCAGAGGTATGAGCGTGTAAACGTTTAAATTCTTCGAAGTTAATAGTGATTTAAAATTGACTTGCAATAATAACAGTGAGGATTTCCCTCACTGTTTTAGTATTGCAAGTTAAAAGAAAAAGGGAAGGGACGAAACGAAAGGGTCTTGCAAATATCTGACGCCAAAAGATCTGTTTGAGTTCCTATGCTGCACTATAAAGACAGTCTAAAGCTCCACATGACAACCTTCAGTATTGGAGAGTGTAAGTGGGAGAGCCTGGTGGAAAATCACGGCTCTTGGTGGAAGACAATTGCTAATGGGGTAATGGCCCATGTCGTGAGTTGACCAGTTAGCCCAAAAGCGCGCACTAAGACGCAAACGTCACACCTACGGGAACTTTTATCTGTCATAAATTGCAAACGTAACTGCTACTTCCAAATAAGCCTATTGAGCTACCAGCGCAAATACCTATCTAATCGCTGACGCCACTTAAATCATCTTTCATAGATGTTACAACGCCAGTTATGACGGCGAAGAAAATATTAATATTAGCAAAATGAGCAATTTACAGTATTCAAAAGCAGATACCTAACTGAACAGTAATTTACCCCAGTCCCGGAGCCATCTAATCCCTCCAAATCAGCACTAATTCCTAAAAGCAGAGCGGGCCAATTTCTGATATGAATTTGCATCTGTGACTGGACTCGGTCCAAGCTGCCTCTGGCGATGACAGGTACATCAGTCTGCGCCTAACCACTGCGTAATCTGCACAAATATCTCACCATTTCATTTTTAACTTTATTATATGTATAAATAAGGTATATATTAGGTCACGGTGCGTAGTAGCGATCTGAATCCTTAAAAGCAAGTGAAGGAATCCTAGATGCAATTGGGATGAGATCATGCTAATAGTTTTCCGTGCAGGAATCCAACTGACGACGCCTCTCAATATTTCACTGGTATATGCGAATATTCCTTCATGCCTCATTCCTCCTTCATGCAAGGGGGAGCATTGCCCTCTAACTTTCACAGCGCACAGACGTCGCTCTAAAATAAATAGATGGAAATTACTTCATGGTATCATAAAAATTATCGCTTTGATATCTTAAATCTGAAGCGAAACGTTGTTAAAGCCATACCAAGTTATGAATTAGATTCACTAATAAATACAACAAGTCGGTTTTCAAAGTAAGAATGCGCAAGTTATTTTGATTTAGTAGCTTATACAAACCCCCTGTAAATAAAAATTAGGTCCAAGAATTGGCCCTCGAATGAGGCTGGAATAAATTAATAAACTCTACGTTGAATATTTCATGCTTCGTTGCTAGCGACGGCGCTGCGCTCGAACTTTGACAGCACATGACCCGTGTAACGGCATCCAAAAATAAAGCTTTGTATTTGGCTCGAGTCATCCTCTTGCTTTCGAAATTTATCTCTCGTTATGCTATTTTATATAAAAATAGACTAGAATACTAAAAATTACTAGGTGACCTGGACTTGTTAAAATAAAAGTAATCATATTTTAGAAAAATCGTGGAACATGACGCGCTTCTTTCAGTAATTGCACCCGGATTGCGTAACAGAGTAACAAATCTTTCTCTCGCGTCGCGCCATTTTTTAGCTGGTGACACCTTACTTTACACCCCGGCATATTTCACCGCACGTTCAAAACATTTGCCATGCATCGTTCTAATATTTATGCGAAAACACCACACAACAACAACGGCTAATATTTGCTAAAAATATATATTTATTTTGAATCGTGTTTACCTGGTATTATTGGTATTATACATGAAATCACGATGACTATTTAGACCATAGTGAGAGCAAAACTAGTGGGTTTAATTGACAAGTGTCATATTATAGTGTTGCTAGGATTGATGATGTGAAAGTATTATTAGTGCAACCGGGAATTCATGGCCAATAGTAGAAAAATAACAAGGAGAAATGGAAAAACTTCATAAGGCTTTCACTGCCATAGGCGGTCCTTACACGAAGACCATATAAATCAGGTGTAATTCATTTCATTTAGCATATAATTCAAATATATTGTAATATTACGCGTAAAGGAATAATTTTAATTTTAATTTTATTCTATGTACGAAGTGTGTTGTATTTTTACCTATACAAACAAATATACGTATATACGAATAAAAAAAAATATATCAGCACTCAGTAATGTTGCTCGGAATTAATTCACAGTGTCTGTTTTCCCAATAAAGCTTTCGTGTTATACTGTAAGATAAAATGTGCCTCCCGGCATTTTCCGATCACTCCTATTTATTTAGGACCAAAATAAGTCGTATCGTCCTCTTGTAAAGAATTTATTCCAGGGATTTTACTAAGTACCGGCGCAAACAAGTTCTTTCCCCCTGATTTTTCGCTAGATGTTTGTTGTTTCTTCCAATCGTGTAATCGAGTTTTATGTTTCGGATCTAGTCAGTTTCTCTTGAGATGAAACATAACAAGGTTAGTTTAAATATGAGGGTTTGTTTTTATAGAGAGGCTAATCGAATTAGCTCGAGTAAACTAATCAGAGTTGGATCTTCATGTAAAGATCACAGTTTATTTTGAACAATTTATTTATTTATCTCCGTCTTATACAAATCTCGACTATAGTTGTATTGTATTTGACAGATAAATGGCCTCACAGGTTAGTTTTCTGTTTTCTTTTGTATGTCCGAATGTTAATATGTACCTATGTATAATATTTACATAAGTATCGTATCTATAATCTAGTTCCCTTAGTACAAGCTATGCTTAGTTTGGGGCTAGATAGCTTTGTGTAAAATATCCATGAATATTTATTTATTGAGATTCTCCCTCGCCACTCTTCAGTGACAGTACTACTCGAGGTGCGTTGACGCATAGTATTGATCCTGGTCGAGCGCGAGCTATTTGTCACTACCCTTTGAGCTGAAGTTTATTAAGTGGTTTAATGCATTGATTGTGGACACAATGCCTGGAGTATCAATGGTTAAAACCATTGCTGTACGATTGCACAAACAATTTAGTACTAACTCAAAAAATGTTCCATCACTACTACAACTGTTACTTAATTATATATTCGTACATCTAAAAATCAATTGCCGTGCGTTAGTTTGCGTAAAACTCGAATTGTTTCGGTTCGAATAAACCGTAGTAGCAAAATATATCGTAGAGAGTGTTTATATATTAAATATTTATAGTTATATGTAAGATAAATAAGCACATTTTAATATGTAATATTACATATGTAAGGTAAATAAGCACAGTCACGTTGTGTTAATATATAATCACTATCTACGATGTACTTCATAAATAGCTCTAAAAAAGCCTAAGGGCCCTCAACCCAGATAAATAAATGTAACAACCAAAATAACGCGAATTTATAACCTCCTCCGTTGGAAATCGGTTGTAAATACCTATGACATGTGCACCCGCTAAACATGACAACCAGTAAGGAGAACAAGAATGTCCTTCTCGCGTCTCGATATAGGTATCTGTGTCGACACATTCTTTGGAGGATGCTGGCGTTTCTTGGTGCGTTCATAATATTTTGTAAATTCCAGGTGAGTAAAATTTTTGTATAACTTCAATTTCAAGTTCCAAAAGTAATACACACTGTGTTTTAGTATTTCGCCCTGTTTATTTTCACTTATTGAGTTAAGCTAAATATTTAAACATAAATGGTAGACTATGTAAGAATAATTTAACCGCGGGTAACAGTGCGGGGCGCAGCTAGTGTTTTATAATAATTATTATAAAATACTAGCTACTTAAATAAATAGTGAAACATGACGACGCCAGTAACTAGGTAGTTTGACTTAGGACCTTGATTTACCCATTTACTAGCATGATCCCAGAGGTGGTTGCGACACGCTATGTCCTGGCATGTCGTAACGAAGGAGAGTGGTGGCACGATAGGCGGAGGGTCCGATACGACCGCGGACTTGGTGAGCAAATTTTCCGTGTTCCCGCCACAGAGTGGATACTGTGGAGATCTAATGGGTAATTTAAACCTAGTCCAAGAAAATCGCTCTGATTTCCCGTGGCAGTACAGTGAGCAAATGCATTTATCCACAAAAAGAAAGTTCATGCATATTTGCTTTGGAACACTGATACTCAGAAGCATAAACCTCAAAAACACAGCGAATCAAACATAATGCATTTACTTTTTCATCCCGACAAAAGTGTCTGGCGCAGACTGAATATGCACAAATTAGGAGCAATTTGCCTTGCAGCATACAACGCTCGTTTCGACGTGAATCAAATGTGAATATCAAATGAGTCAAGCCACCCATTTGTATCACTCGCCGTCGATGCCAATCATTTCGAAATTAATGCCCGTGGTTTTCGTCAGATGACTCTTAATTACTACCGGCATTTGGGAACATTCATTGTCGATTTCACCTGCATTTCTCTGTTTGATTTGACATTTCGACGATTAAAGTATCATTCCGAAATTATTCATTGACTGACTTATATTGTGATGTTCTTGTGTGCATGCGTGATATTCTTCAGAAGAAGGAAGTTTCTTTTGTTAATGCGTACTTAAATTAAAATCCTTTGGCACACCAATATGTACAAATTTATAATTATTACGTGTGTGGTTTTGGGGTGGAGGGTTAGAAACGTTAGGAAAAACGATGTAGAATCGGGTGCAAAAGTGGTATAATTCCAATAATAAACAAAAGTGTGAAATATCATATATTATATAATGAATCATGTTTAATAACAAAAATAACATAACCTAAAAAAAACTGAGTTTATTCTAAGTTGCTGATCTCTGAACCACGCAACATTGATTCCGTTCCACCGAAAGGCAAAACACAAATGAAAACAAAAACGATAAATCCTTTGGGACATTATAATAGTTGGTCGGGAAACTTATGCCATTGAAAGGGACACCGTACAGTCTTGGCTATGTCTCCGGCAGATTGAATACTCCTCAATAGTGGTGTGCTAGTTCACAAATTAAAAAACAATTTTGGTTCTGTTTATCTCTGTCTTTATAATTAATATGTATAAACAGCAATCAAATGGGGTTTTCCTACTTACATAATTACAAAAAGACAACTCTTTACTTACAAACCTTTACTCTTGTGAAATTTGAAATTTGGTAGTACATTATTTGCTTGTATTTAATTCATAGTACTAGAATCTAGAACAGATGGCACTGTAATACTACTAATTCTACATCGCGCAAGTGATGCGTTCGGGCAGTTTGAGTATATATATACAACCTCCCGACATTAACTGAACTGTCGGACTGCCCCGAGCACAACACCCAATCGGTGCATCTTCCTTTTTCTCGGAGAACTCAGGTTGTTTTCTGAAATAGTACGTAATAACATATTATTATATTCTAGAAAAAAAAACCAGTCGCCATTTAGATAACTATATACGGAGAGATAAATAAGGATCTCAAAAAACGTAGCGTGATGCATTTTGGGTTTGAGACTGACTTGCATCAATAAAAATGTATGGTCTAGTAACTGATGACAAGCCCGGGTAAACATTTCTAACAATATAAGTGACTTATAAAATGTTTTAAATAGCATATTTTAACCAACATCGAAAAATGAGGAGGTTCTCAATTGATATTATGTTATTTTTGTGGTTTTACGCGGTTTATTTTTAGTTCGATAGCGTGTAACTCCGAGGTGATCACCTAGTAATTGCATAAAAAATCTGTAGCTCTAAGGGCGTAAAATAAGTAAATGAAGTATTGAATTCGGTTTATTCGATTTTCAAATCAGTCAATTATTTTAAATATAGAATTAATAACTTTATGTCCGTATCCGTAGAATTCCACTACAACACTATTAAGACAAACTGGAATAAAGGGTCTATTGTTATTCACCCCGAACTGCGGCGTGGTGTGACAAACTATTTAGACACCCCTCAAGGCCGCTCTGATTGTTTTTAGCCGAAGGATACCTCATTTAAATATTCGTGACGATGACATCTTAGATGTTGGGGCCACTCGGAGTTATGAAACATAGTTTTAGTTTTGCCCATTGGTTTAAGTTTGGCGGTTGTTTCAAATGAGCTATAGAAATATAGCTCATTAGTTCATCTTATTTGCGATATTAAAATGAAACCGAATAATGGTCGTCTTGATATTAAAATTTATTTCTTTCTATTTGTATGAGGTTTAATAAATACGTTCACTTACTCATAAAATGTATTAATTTAATTGCATACACTTGACTCGGGTAGAATATGGTGTTTTTATTTAAATAGTTATAAAATGAAGTAGCAAACTAAATATTGCCGTAATAAATATTTTTTTTTTTTTATAGTAATTAATACTTAACTACCTCCATGGGTGTGAGAAGTAGTGATTTTTCAATTTTCTTTTTTAAGGATATAAATACTATGGGAACTACATAACTGATAAAATACTTCTTTGGTACTTCTTTTTTTAAATACATATTAATACCGTTTCAGAAAAAAATATCATGTTCATGACAAAACTGCTGTGTGCTGCAAATTATCTTGAGTGGGTTACCAACCCACTATTGTCAGCGCAGAAAGCAGACTGAACTGTGAGATCAGGCAATAAACAGGTAAGTATCGACAAATCGGATATCTCAACTATAAATTACAATTTCATATTATAGTTTGTCTTGAGACTGACCTAATTTCTCATTCAATCTTTATCTCGTTCAATAACGCCCAATTCAAGAGCAAAGGAGGTAATTTTCAAATGCAACTGAGTCATTTTAAAAAAAGAACCATATTTTCTCCTAACCACGTTAAGTTACCAGTAAAACGCGAAGAGTTATTATTCATGAAAATAATATAACTTTAGAAACATACACTAAGTAAGCAACCGCGACATGGTACTTGTATAAGATTAAATGTAAGCGGGTTGATCCCAGTTTAAAGCAGTACACCTGCATCCGACGCTCGCCAAATCCTGTGACCCATATTCATAGAAAGTGGCTCTGCTTTGCCTCTGTAAATCGTGCTATGCCTGAAAACAGTATCTGAAAGTAGCACTAGAACTTTTGCTGAGTTCTTCCGGGGAAGTACTGTCTCCCCACCTAGTAATCTGCCGCTAAGCAGCACATTTTGCATACACGTTATCAGGGTACAAAAAAGGACATAGGGTACATTGATTGCCTAAGCTACATGAACGCGAGCGAGAAAACCCCGGGTGTAACTAGTTTATATAATAATACTCGCAGTATTTATCTACGGAGCAAACTAATTGTATTTAGAAAGCCTAAACTTGATAATTAAAAGTAATTGTAAGCTTAATTTCAACATTGTTGGTAGTTAAGAAGATTCATGTTCTACCAACGCGATTATCTGCTCCTTTCGCAAATGAGAATGAATTATTTGGTGTAAAAGAGTAACATGATGATTAAGAATGTAAACTTTGAACTAAGTTACTTGCTTGATAAATTTCGGCGTTAATTAATGAAGTAGTGCCAAGTTCTTTCGTAGAAGTACTGCCTCTACTTTTAGTAATCTGCCGCAAAGCAGTAGTGCACTATATTGCTGTGTTCCGATGGAAGGGTGTTGGTGCCGGTGAAATCACAGACGCAAGAGAAGATATATACCTGTCTCTGGTGACGGGCGCAACGCAATGTGGCAATTGGAGTCGTATTGCTGCTGATTATGGATGACAGCAACCACTTAACATCAGCTTAACATCCTTTAATCAAATAAAAATCTCAAACATAATAGTAATTAATTTAATTGATTCAATGTTACAAATGACTGAAGTAGTAGTAGTGACTTAAAAGTGACACTTTTTTTTCACCGTCGTAGCTTAGTGCTACGACGGTGCGTCACAAAGCTACGAGAGAGCTACGGAATTCCAACCCTGACTCATGCCGCCTTTCGACAATTACGTACCCTTATTCTGTAACGTTATACTTGATCGCTCATTTACCGTGATTGTTTGTGATTGTTTATCATTATCGTTAATGAAATTAATGAACAGGCGATTTAATTTCATCCAGTCTTCGTTAATTATGTCGTTATTTCGTTCTTCATTCAAGGAAAATAATATCAATTTTGAACTCGTTAATGTCATGAATTGAACTAAAATCACAGGACGAGCTGAAAGCACACCTAATGTTAAGTGGTAACCTCCACCCATATCAACAGCAATACGATCGAAGTATGAGAATACTTAAGTAGCACCCAGTTGCGCTGACACGGGATTCGAACGCCTCGTTTTGCAAGTAATTTCACCCGAAAGCACCATTACTTGGCGTTGGATTAATAGGTGTGACCTCTCCAGACCAACATGGTACAAGTTCTATAGCTTCTTTGGGTTGCTATAATACTATTCGGTACTACCCGGGGTACTCACATACCCCAGGACGGCAAGCAATGAACGTAAATCTGATGGAATAATATAATTGCGTCAGTTGAAGCAATACGATTATAATTTATGCGAAGAAAAATGGTAAGACATCGAGTTATATGCTGACGGCCTCACAGCTCAGTTGGTGGTAGCTAGGTGGTGGTACTACGCCGGGCTTCATCAGCATGTTAGGGTTCATGATGGTGACAAGCTAGTGCAGTGGATATTACTGTAGATGGAACAGTACAGAAAGCACAGTCACTACCCACTAAGCTGTGAGGTCAGTTTTTGTTGCCCTCCCCGTATCTTAGTAAATCTTTTAATCCCTACACGTGTTCCTCTAAGTCTTGCTAATGGAGCAACTCTGTTAGTAGGCTTCGGTTATGATTTATTGTCCCCACCCACCAAACAAAGAGACATGACTTCTTACTGCTTTACCTACATCTTCAATCCTATCGTCATTTTATCGCTAACCATGACAGTTCCTGAAGTAAAAATTCTCAAAAAATCACTTTGAAAAAAAAAGCATATTTATTTCAAAGAGAGTCATCGTTTTATTGGTTCATAATTTAGTAGCGTGTGAGACAGCTAAACACTGTTCAAAATTAACCAATTCATCTGAAATTCAATACCTCACCACTGTCCCAGATCTAGGTCGTGTTTCAGAGTAAGTCCGCGCGGAGTTCGCTCCTAATTACGGCGTGTCACCGCCACAGTCGTGATTGATTGTAACGCTAATATCTGAGACAACGTCCTGATATCTGGCGTGTGGGACAATACGCGTGATGTCTTGCTTTTCCTCCTATTGGACCTTTGTTATTGTTTTGGAAGAAAGAAATGCTTTGTGTATACATTGTGACGGTTCTTTGTCTTTGTCCGGGAAACTACCACCCATTTATTCCGCTCCATACCAACGACTAATGATTCTTCAGCAAGGATACGGGTACTTTTATAGTGCTTATTTTCTTATGTTTATTATTATAGTTATTGATTATGTCCGGCATTTTTAAATCATGAAATGCCAAGTGTTTTATCGCAATCTCAACCTAGTAGTGAGTGTCTATGCGGTCGAATACCTATCTAGCATGCTTGTTATAGATACCGTAAGAACGATGCAGTAAAACATGTCTTGACCCGCATTCCTTCTCTGTGTAATCCTAATAAATTGCTGGAACCTGTCAAATCATCATATACCTACCTACTACCGAAGCTCCATCATACCATCCATCATCACCACTGGAAGGACTCCCAAACTTTATGAACTCCCAAAACCTGGACATAAGCAGTGTGGACCTCTTAGTTATTTATTAAAATGATGCTAATAATTATAACTTTGTCACTTGTCGCCTGTGCAGTGCAACTTATTAAGACTTCAAACTTCGTGTAACATTCTACCTTAAGCAATATTGAAGTTAATTAGAAGGTACTGCTTCTTCCAAGTTCTCCTTAATAACCACACGTCACGGACAAAATTGTGATTTATAATAAATATATCTCAGATTTAAGTGGTGGATAGCCAAATATCAATACGGAGGTTACCGGTTCAAATTTGCTGCAGGCTTTGAGAGTTAGTGCATATTTAAGTTGTAGCATATTAGTTATACACTAAAATTTTATTATAGTCTTATGACTGAGTCCAATGTTACAATTATTAGCAGCAATATATGAAATAAAATGACCGGGCGGAGAGTTGCTTCACACCTGCAAGCAAGCTTCGCCATGAGTGCCAATTCAAATATCCATAGAACTAATTGAATTAAAGTTTATTTTAATGTATAGACCTAATACAGGGTTTATTTATATGGCTGAAACGATTAACTGTGAAATGTTAACTATCAATCGTATTCGCTTTCTATTTTGGCATGGTTTTTTTGGCACATTTGCCGGGCATCCGGTACGGCTGTATTTTTTCTATCGTTACTACTATAAATATAATACAAAAATATTTTATTGCACCAATATTATAAAAACGTATTTAGTGATGCACTTATTCATGTTTAAATGTTATTTCAAATAAGCCATGGACTATGCTATAAAAATTTCATTAATTATGAAAGAAGAGGTTGATGGTTGATGACAGGTATAAAGGTTTATTTAAACCTGGTTTAGAAGTAGGATTACCAGTAGCTCACGGCACGTGTTCAACAATATTCATGAGCTAGGAGAAACAATTGGCGGTGCCAACTTTAGCTTTAAATACGAAAACAAAGGATCAATAATAATTACATTTAACCAACGTGAACTCTTTCTGTTTATATATATGTACGAATTGAATCCCATAAATAATTGATTATTTTCTATTATAGTCTAAGGGTTAATTTAAAGAAAGTTTTCTCTGAACAATGTTTAATTTAGATACAGTTGAAGTGAAGCTAATTGCAGACTTTTTATCTGCCAAAACGACTCCGCTCCATCCTGACCGTATCTAGTACAGTTTATGTTCACGTAATGTTAGAGCCGTATTTTGTTTTTCATAGCTCAATGTAATTTTGTGGAAAATATAGTGCCAAAAACCTACATTGTACTGGAATTACGCGTGTACAGTTTGTAATTAGTACGCGAAGCTAAGTGGACGAGAAAGTGCCAACCCACAAATTTGAAAGTTGGCCAAGTCGATGGTTGCTCCGCTCAGCTCGTCGCTCTGCCAGTGTTCGACCGAGGCTCGCCCTATTTAGCATTCAAATACATACGTACGCAATGCACTTTACTTAATGAACCATTCAACTAAAATAAAGGTGTCTGCTTTTGTCTAGTCTGCAAAAGTGTGCAATAAATGGTGGAAATAAAAGTCGAGGGGTGCATCATGATGTTCAACAACCAAAAAATTTAAGGTATGATGTTTAAATACGAAAGGGGCTTTCACGCTATATTATACTAATTTATATCATTACCACTTAAATAAGGGTAGTTTTCTCTGATTATCTGTAAAACATTATTTTAATCGCCTATTTAAGAGAGTCTGTATGACGATCCCAGATACAAAATTTCATGTATTTTAAATTACTAACTTATAGTATTTGTATGTATTTTCTATTTAAGCTACGCCACGTAGTTGTTGAAATTTTGAAATGTCAAGACTTGCATTTTAGCGCAATTTTGCAGTCATATTATTACGGCGATATCTTTATTTTCTCCATTCTGGTACCTCAGGTAGACCTTAAATTATATAGCTAGGAAATTTGCTTTCCACAATAACTTTCCCAGATAGCAATTTGTCTGCTTTTCTAATTTAGGTTTGCACATTAAGCTCAAGGTAAAACGACCAAAAGATAGTAAATGTGTTGCAACCTGAGCAAAATTTAGTTGTTGGCGTCTGCGTTCAAGCAAGCGAAGCGACTACATACCCTACGTATAGGGGGGTTACCACAACACTTTGAGTTGCACCGTCTCCGTCGTTAATGACGTTTGCATCAAACGTCTCTGTCTCGCATCACATTTCAGATTCTTTGAAATATATACTAATAGTTAAATCGTATACATCGGGATAAAAATATTACTCGCTTCAACTTCTTCGCTGTCGTACTCTTTTGACTTTATTTAAATAGCCTCAATAATTAATAATAATGTTATAATTTTTACATAAATGGAGTACAAACGTATATGCCCTAGTTTAAAAAAAATATAAATCAACTTTTATTACGTAACAAATTTATATTATGTTTTTGTTTAACAGTTAGCTATATGACTCTGGCCATTTTAGGCTGGAATTTTTGAGTCCATCACTTATATAACAGAAAAAAAAACTAAAAGTCTACATAATTTACTATGTTTTCCTTTATCAAAAAGCAAGCTTCTATGTGAAATCCATACAAAAAAATACAAGCTTAGCAAAATTTATGATAAATAAGGTTTCCAATGTAAACTTGCAACAAAACGGTATGTAGAATGTCAGCGTCAACTCATTTCTATCGGTTGACTCGGCAATATCACCAGCCACCAACCGCCTACATCCGTACCTATAACGTTACAAGACACGTCAACTCCTTTGCGTCGCTTTGCCGATATTTTCCGCGTCACTCACCTCCGGCGAAAACCACTTAAAGGGAGGAAACTTTCACGCCAAGAGCCCGTTTCCAGCACTATGCCTGCCAATCTGACGCCGAGGGTTTCACTAAAGTACGGAAGCAAAGGAAGCCCTCGCTTCGTAATCAGTCTGGGATCATTGCATTGTTTCGGTGGTGCCACATTGACCACTGAAGCAATGCATTTGCTGCATGCCGAGATACACAGCTCTACCATCTGCGCTGTAGGTTGTGGGTTTCATTTTCACACTGTACGAGCATTATTTGTAGTTTGTTGTTGTATGTATTTACAAAAATGCAGCTATATTTGATGTGGTTAGAAGTACTAGTATCAGTAATCTAGTTTCCATAGTACAAGCTATGCTTAGTTTGAAGCTAGATGGCGCTGTGTGAAATTTCCATGAATGTTTATTTCTTTTATTGTTTATATAATAGTGACTTGGCACTTAAGAGCAGGTGGTAGGTACCCTGTTTCCTAGAAAATGAGACTAATAAATACCGGCGTGTTACTAAAGCGTGTCGAGTTCTGAGCTCAGGATCAAGATATCAAGTTGTTTCGTATAGCTGATACATACATTTTAATCAATTTTTATACCCCATTAGATATATTTCCAGGGTTGGTTGGTTATTCCAGGGATTATAGGTTGCTCTATATAGAAAATAGGTTTATGTTGCTCGCGTCCTTAGGAAAGTACCCTTTGATTCCCTGCACGTACCTCCTGGGTGGTGCTAAAGGAGCAACAAAAACTAGAATTTGTGCAAAGTTCGTCCGGAATAGTACTGCATCCACACTTGGTAATCTGCCGCCAAGCAGAGGTGAACTCGCATTGCTGTGGGTGTGGGTGCCGGTGATATTACATCCGCATGAGAATTGGGTCTCATACTTTGGTCGGGGAGAACTTAAGTTATAGTGCTGTTGTTATGGAAGATAACCACATCAGGTGTGCTTTCAGCTCACCTCGTCACTTTAGCTATATAAAAAATGTACATATTGTTTTTTTTATACTTTACTTAACAAAATAATAATATTCCTCAATCAAACACTGACCCCAATGACAGCGGTCAGTGTTTGATTGGGCGCTGTGAACGAGGGAAGTAACTATATTGACGTTGTTCATATTGGACATTCATTTTGATTTCGGTACCAATATATTGCCTGGATATATATTGCCTGGTTGCCTGGAAGAGATCGCTCTTAGCGATAAGGCCGCCCATTGCGCCACCAATTTTATGTTCTTTTTTTTTTTAATTTGTTTCTCTGTACAATTTCTGGTGTAACAATAAAGAGTTTATCTATCTATCTATCTATCTATATTGAAGCATCATATATGTCATTGAACCTCTTGGTATCCACCCATTAACTAAGGGGTCCTCCATCGTAGTCGATATATAAGTTTCAAAGATGGTGGTAGCGCCAGGTCCCAGATAATTGAACTAATAAATCTCATCGTGTTAGTGCAGCGTTCCGTGTTCTCTGGCCTCAGGATAAAGTCAAGGCTCTGAGGTACGTAATATGATATTTAACGAAATCCTCATATTCCGAAACATGGGTCACTGTACTCAGAATGCACTGAGGTTTCGTTTCACAAGATTATTTTGTTACGTCATATGGTGAAATATTTGGATTAGAAGAGACACTCATATATAAAGAGGAAGAATTTGTTTGTGATGTTTGTAATGAATAAATTTAAAAACTACTCCTCGGTTTAAAAAAAAATTCTATCCTAAGAATCTGTATTATCAGCGAGTGACATAGGCTATATTTCATTATGAAAAAAATATGAAATTTCAGAATGAAAATGAAATATGAAATGATATAACGAAATATGTCACCCAATGTGTAAAACATTTGCCTATAAAAGTCATTATCTGGCGTGTGTGAAAACTATTAATGACAAAAAAAATATTGTAACACATATTTATAGTACACATGTAGGTAATGCTACAAAAAAGTCCGAGACACTATGTGCCTAACTGTTATACTTAGTGAACTCACAATTATTGTGTCTATTAGTTACCTATATTTTATTTTTTGGAACTGAACTATTTTTTACGATAAAATTGTAACCCTTCACACCCGTGTGAAGCCGGGGCGGGCCGCTAGTATTTTAATATTGTGAAAATATGAATAAATGTCAAAAACCTATAACCACATACCTTTTCACAGTTCTCAGCCTCAATTCGAACATTATGTCTTCTCAGGTACGAGTGTATCTGGACAACGGAGCTAATCTTGTTCCAATAAAGTGCACAAAACTTTATCTTGTGTTATGATTCGCAATCGAATACTTCATGCAGCGTCCATTCTTCAGTCAGTTTCTTATTGTGCGACAGTTGTCATGAATATTTGCGCTATTAGTATTTTAATAATCACTTTAAATTTCAAAATGTGTATTCAGGTAGGTACTATTTGAACACATTTTTTTTACTGGACTATTGTTGGCCGCGGATGGTCCTTTAAGAGGGCTTTTCGCGAGAGCGGAAGGCTCTCGACCAGCCTAAAACTACTATTATTATATTATAAAAGCAAATTGTCAAAATGCAAACGGAATAGTTATATACATATAGAGAATGATTGTCCCTTAAAAAGTGATGCATATCCCTAAAAAATACCGTTTTATGACGAGCCGCAAATTTTTCTATTTGAGAAATTCATTACAATTTTGTGAAACTTCACACCCAAGCAAACATAATATTTTCATCATACAACTTGTCATTATTAGAAAAATATCTAGAAAGTATAAAAACCAATGTACATAACTGTGTTTGGATGACATCATGTCAAAAAAAATTTTTTTCTTTATTTTATTCTTCATGTTTCTCAGTTAGCAAACGAAGAACTTAAAGATGTGCCGATGGATTTCAAAATCTTCCTTGAAGGCTTGGGATCAACGGTCTACAAATACAAGAAGGCGACTCGAGCTGGGGCCGGCGCCGTAGGCAACAGACAACGCCACGATGAATATTCAAACACTAGCGTCACGATGCCAACTAAAATTTTAACGAGAAACGAAGTCAGTAAGTTTTTTTTAATTCCAACATTTTCCAAAAACCGTTTAGCCAACCATAAAGTTGCAATGTTTCCAGGGATCATTTCAACAAAAGGCCACTTTGAGAGACGTGCTAATGATGAAACTCATTTCGTATTACGAAAATAAATACAAAATTACTGATCGCAGTTCTGCGACCGATATTTCTCTTCAGCGCAAAAATAGTAATGACGCCGATGCACTCAATGAGATGAAACGAACTGAAAACACACGGAATAATTTAAAATCAGTGAGTAACATCTCGTTATTTTGTATACCTACTTGCAGATATACTGTAGAGTACCTTTGTATTGACTTTATGTTGTTTCATCCTCAATTTCATTATAGCAAACTATGGCATATGTCAAATTTCCCGGATTGTTTGTTTCAGAGATTAATTTGATATTGATAAAATTTGTTTTTTTTTTTATTCATAGAAATTTCAAATCATGTTTGTCATTTCGACTAGATAACTAGATTATTTGTCTAAGATAAATATAATAAATATTATTCAGTTAATATTTCGTTAAAGAGCAACATTTTCAACATTTTTATTATCTTTCCAGACAGATGCCCTGATGGCGGAAGAAGTTTTAGTAGCATAGCATCGAGTTGTGGAAAACCTAATCCAGGTTAATCCAATTAGTGTGTGGCTGCTACTTACATAAAACGTTATTTAAATCAACTTAAATGTGTTATCAAGCTAATTGGAGACTGAAAATTACGCAGTTGTAAAATAATCTGGAATATCGCCAACATCACAAAAAAACAATAAGAAATTCAATCAGTATTTAATAGTAGATATGTTATTTAAGATCATCCCTTATTTCAAGTCTTTTCCAAGTTTTTCCCCGAGATTAGCTTTCATTGGCACTTGTTCAACGACGTGAAGGAAAAGACACTCTTGGGGACAACTCCATCTGCACTAAATGTCATCTATCAGCGAGATGTCGGGGTTTTTTCGGCTAAAAATCTGTCCTATGCAGCTCTGGGGAGAATAAAATTCCAATTTCATGATTCATTTCGTATATAAAGGTGCAAAAATTTTTGGTGCTAGAAAAATAAATTTTGTCATGCTCCCGGCCCGCGCCGCTTGATAAAGAAGTTGTAATATTATTCACGTGAACTCATAGATTTGGCAACATGTGACAGTTTAATTAAATCCAGTTGGGTTGTTTCGGCAACACCGCACATTACATTCAACTTTGTTCACAAATAATGTTTACACCATTCAAATAGACGTTGCCTGCGTAAATACTTTTGTAACTTAGTCCATTAAAGAAACTCAACACATTACCATAACACAAAGTGTTTGTTTGATGTTTGTTGCGATGAAAGAGACGGGTGTACTTCGGCCGTGCGTAGGTAAGTGAGGTAAGTACGTACTTGAAGAAAAATATAAACCCTCTCCCCATTATTTTGAGGAACCTATTAGGACCAATGTTCTAAGTTTTCTTTGAGCAATAACGTTTATTTTAGTTGTGTTGTTAACCCTGCGTGAGTGCCATAAACCGTGGAGTCGCGTGTTTGACCGAGAGGCCATCGTAAAATGCATCATAAACTGAGCACATAAATTTATAAAATCGAAGAACGTTGAAAACCGATTTGAGCACATTTCTGCACGTATCAACTATTTCAGAAAGTAAAGCATCTATAAAAGCTGATTGTACATAGTTCTGCAATAATATTGTTTTCTATTGAAAAGGCTACGAAAGTCGTCTAATAATCATCGAGATTTGGCAAAGCGCCGGCAACGCAATAGGGTTAAAATATTTCGGTATTAGGCCCGCTGTGGAAGGAAAGGAAGAGTACTTTTGTTTTACGTGGACACTCCAAGTATACGGAAAACCAGAAACTACTCTGTAAATATCTCAAAAAAGTTTATATTTGCAGATAATCTTTTCATTATGCCTAGCAGGTCCACTTACCTAATATATATATGATATCATAAGCACCCCCTTTATGGATAAAACGTTGACTTTAAAAAGCACATCCTGCAAATATTGCAGGCATCAAAAAAGTGATAATTGCATCACACTTCATTTCAGAGCCAATCAATATGAATACTATCATACAAAACAAAAATAAAACTTTTTTCCAATTTAAAAACGCATTTATTTGTATACAAACAAAACATTCATACATTTGTGCGCCATTACCACGTGTTGATAAGATAACCCTGCCGGTGATAAATGAACTTAAAATGGAAAACCCTCCCCCATGAAGGTATACTGTACCAATCGTGTTTCATCGTGTTTCCTATAGTACGATCTCATGGCGGAAATAAACCCATCCGGCAAATGAATAGACTGCACTTGTGCGTGAGGGTGCGAGTTTAGGGTTGGAAAAATATGTGAACGGAAAAGCCGGTTGTCGCTTGTATTCTTATATTCAAAAAAATATGTGAACTGGAAAAACAGGTTGACTTCATGCCTTTTGCCATGAGGATAAGGAAAAGCCCACATGTGGTATTTATTTTTATTTAGCTAGAATCATTGAATTCGCAGGAAGTGAATGGCCATCAAGAAACTATTTTTTTAATTTATTATTATTATCGTAAAATAAATAAATTTATAATCATACAATTTTTCATATCTTTAGTTTTAGATGGAAAATTCTGAGCTGACTCAATTAGAATTTTAGTAACATTGAAATCAGTTGAAGCCAACTCTTATTGGGTGTAGAATTGCCCCTCAAGACTACTAGATTTACTATCAGCGCGCCGCGGTGTTACCCGCGGTTGGGCTTCCTACGGAAACCGTACATTTTTCCTAGATAAAAAGTAGCCCATGAGCTATTCTAGACTATAATCTATCTCTGTGCCAAATTTCATCCAGGTCCGTTCAGCCTTTCTGGCGTGATTGAGTAACAAACATCCATACTTACAAACTTTCGCGTTCATAATATTAGTAGGATAGGATTATGTAAGTCCTAAAAAAAGTATCCTATGTTACGCCTTATACTAATCAAACAACTGGCAGCAAACTGCCAGTGACAGTCCCATCAAAATCGTTTCGGAGATTAGCCGGAACAAAAAGACATACAGAGGATTTTTTTAAAAAACCCTTTTTTCTTATAAGTTCTATATTTAGTTCTAATGTATTTGGTAAAATACTGTAGGTGCGGTTTTCCGGTTGCAGGTTATAGGAATATATAAATATACAGGAAAATGGACTATTTTATAGCGTAAGGTGCTTCAAATTAATAGGTGTGTTAATATGACTCCGCCCCTTTTTGTCAAAATAAAACACATTTGTTCGCTTACAAAATTAAAAAAAAATTATTGAAAGTATGCTCCATCTGCAGCTACAACCTTCGCCCATCGTTCAGGTAGTTTTCGTATTCCTTGCTGGAAGAAGTCCTGGTCTTTTGAGCTTATCCAGTTGTCAATCCAAATTTTGATACTTTCACATGAAGTAAACTTTTCTCCAGTAAGGTCTGTCTGCATCGTCCGGAATAGGTGGTAATCCGAAGGAGCTATGTCTGGTGAATATGGCGGGTGGGGTAACACTTCCCAGTCCTGTCCCTCTAAATATCTTTTTACGACTTCTGCGGTATGCGGTTTGGCATTGTCATGCTGAAGAACTAATTTGTTATGTCTATTCACCCATTCTGGTCGTTTTTCTTCTATGGCTCGCTTCAAACGCATTAGTTGTCGTCGGTAAACTTCTCCATTAATAGTTTCAGAGGGTTTGAGCAACTCATAATATACAATACCTTTCTGATCCCACCAAATACAGAGCATGACCTTGGCACAGTGAATATTTATTTTTGGCTGTGATGGGCCTGGTTCGCCTGGTTTCACCCAAGCTTTTTTGCGTTTAGGATTTTCGTAGTGTATCCATTTTTCGTCTCCTGTGACTATCCGATGCAAAAATCCTTTTCTTTGCTGTCTTTGAAGCAGCATTTCACAAATGGTTTTCCGACGTTCCATGTCTCTTTCTTTTAAATCATGTGGAACCCAGTCACCGGCTTTTTGAATCATTCCCATCATTTGTAAACGCTTTGCAACAGTTGAACGATCAACATTTAATGCTGCAGCTAATTCTGATTGAGTTTGGCAAGAATCTTCCGCCAATAATGCTTCCAATTCAGCATCTTCAAATTTTTTTGGTGGTTTTCCATGTTCTTTATCCTCAGCACTAAAATCGTTATTTTGAAATCGTCGAAACCATTCCTTGCAAGTTGTATTAGACGGAGCATGCTCACCATAAATCTCCACAAGCAAACGATAAGTTTCCGCTGCAGTTTTCTTCGCAATAAAATAATGTAATAACACTTCCCGCAAATGACGTTTATTTGGAATAAAAACCGACATTTTCGAAAAGGTGAAAACAATTGTTGCTTACACTTCAACCAAATATCATAAAATGCGTTAGATAGCTGACATTCAGTACTATCGAATACAAGTATGGTCATTTATTAGTACACGTAAACAATACTAAAAACGACATCTGTTGAGAAAGGGCGGAGTCATATTCACACACCCAATACATAAACAGTGGTTTTTAAACCAATTTTATTCTGACATTAATTATGTATTGTAAATTATTAAGTATTCTCCGGCTATTATTGTTGCAAATGTAGAGCAGCGCTATGATCAATGTTTTAATTAATTGAAAATTAATATTACAAATGTCCTTTTCTCCCCCGCCACTTCTGATAGGCAGAAAAATAAATAATTCTCCAATAGGAGGAACATTTACGGATTCGATAACGTAATTGAAAAGTTTGTTTATTGATATAATATTACTTACTTAATGGATTCATGAGAGCTTAATGGAAATGGATAACTTTCTTACTGATTAAATAAGGTAAAACAGGCGAACAGACAGGCTTTGTGGGCTTGGTCCACAAAGTCAGTCTGTCCACCTTTGTATCCGGTTATCAAAGAGTTGTATATTTAGAACCATAAGCGGTCAATATGGCGGATATTCTACTATATATCACACTAATATTATAAAGGCGAAAGTTTGTATGTATCTGTGTGTATGTTATTCTTTCGCGCTCAAACGGCTTATCGGTCTTGGATGAAATTTGGTACCAAAAATAAATTATCTCCACCGGAAATCAGTTGAAAACTAGTTATGTCACTTTTTCGTCAGTTCACGTATTCACGTATTGTTGTAGACATCACAAATTACGCTACTAAAAGTATAATGTTATTCAATGATTGTAGGGTGCACGCGAGGTTGCATGCATAACTCGCAATCCTAGGCGCCTTATAACTAACTCATATCTTGGCCTAACATAAGTTTTACAATCCATAATGGCAGTAGTATTGGAAGCTCAAACAAGAAACAGTAACTACGATATATGACTATTGGTTAACAGTAGTAATACTCAGGTTTTATTACCAGGTGGGGTCCCTGATTCTCAAATTCTCATAAACAAGTATAACATTCTTTTAAAGGCGATTATATTATATTAATTATTCTAATCATAGGCCGACATCCGAAATGTTGACTTTATTAATTACTATATCTGTCCTTGGTGGTGCTAGCAGAGCATTTCTGTTTCCTTCGGCTGTGGCTGTCACTACCCAAGGAATAAAGCTGATTCGACGTGTTGCGGCATAATATTCGGGTCACAGAGGGAGAGAGAGTGAGCTCCAAAGTACTACCTACTGCCACGCTTATCTTAAATTATCATATCACGAAGCATCGCCATTTACATCTGTTCCATCTTCGACCGCATCGCCACTGTATCTTCTTTGCTTCCGTGCTAGGCTGATTCATATATTGGTATCCCTTTATCAAAATAGTTCCATCAAACAAGTTAGTATTTTTGATGATAAAAGTCCCTTCACATTAACAAATGCGTAATAATCGAAGATGTCTATCACATTTTGATGGAATATGGGCGGAACTAATCGTTGAGATCCATATTAAGCCTCCATAAATCGGTGCAAATAAGACAGAAATTAGATAGATATGGCAAAATTAGGTAAAAAAGAAATGTAAATATATAGTTTGGGTTTTATTTTTTACGTTATTAAGTATTGCTCCTTACGAGATGATAAGTAGCGATAACAGTTTAAAAAAAAATTAAATATTACCACCAAAGATGATTAAATTTTAAAATAGAAACTAAGACGTTTCGAATCTAAATATTGTCAATTTTCTATTATACATTCCTAGTTGGTCATTTAGTTAGCTTATCTGAATGTTCGTGTTGAACAAGCGAGGCTCAATCGATCAACAACCATTGTTAGCCTTGTCGCAGTTCATGTTCAAATTTGTTTGTTTTGGGGTTACGAAAAAAAGTGTGATTTCTAGCGATCTAAAAATTACTTTTTGCCTTTTCATGAATCTTCATAAAAAAATATACATGACATCGATGAAGCTGATTAAGTACCTACTTGCGTCAACTAGACTGGTGAAAAGTAAACACGACTAAAAAAAAATACCTAGTAGTAGTATTCCAGTTGAAATCAAAGTAAAAAATGGAACGTAATATTGCTCATAATAATATTGGTTTGGTGGCTATTAACATAATTGTATTTTGAAAATGATTGCTACGCATTTTATTACTTTATTCTATACAGAACATTTCTGGAAAAAGTCTCTGCTCTCTCTTGACCATTATTTTAATGAACCTCAATTAATTTGCGTCAAAATTTCAACGAAACCGTAAATAACCTTGTTAAATAACTAGAACACGTAGATTTTGCCTGCGCGGTACAGAAACGAAAACTGAAACTTACTGCTAGGCTTGGCACGATCGGATTAACCAAACATTTACTATCCAAAATTGAACGACTTCTCCACTAATAGTATTAATGTGAAAGTTTGTCTGTTTGGATACATGCTCGTTACCTTTTCACCCCTCAAGTACTGAACCGATTTCGCAGCATAGGCAGATGATAATTTGGAATAGCACTAAGACTATTCCGAAGCCACGCGGACAAAGCCACGAGCATACATGATGAAGTCCATTGCTGGACGTAATAAACGCCTATTATATTGCGCGCTATTGAGCCCGATCTTCGGTAGTCCTCATCCACCCTCGGCTTTCCGCTTCACCTGGCCGGAGGGCGCCTTACAATATGTTTGCCTAGTCGTGGTCTCCACTTAATAACCACTACTTCAGTTTACTAATTCGGTGAGTTCAATAGGCTTGGTTCTCTGTCTGATAACTTTGCAAGCATTAGCTACAATTATAAATAATTTCATGTTACTCGCAGCTGTAGGTGAAAACTCTGAGTTCTTACACGTACCCACTGGGTGGTGTTAAAGGAGCAACCTAAAGTGGCATTAAACTGATCCGGACAAGTAATACCATAACACCTGGTAATCTGCCGCCAAGCAACGGTGGCGAATGAGACGTCATCCCAGTCTCGGGTGACGAGCGCAACAAGATGGGAACTGGGTCTTCTCATACTTAGTTCCGGGAAAACCGTGGCCTTCAGCTCGTCTAGTCAAATACATAATGTGAGAAGAAATGAATTATCTAAGTTGACCAAGTAAGTACATTAAAACGCAAATTGAATAGGATGGGAGCTGAATCGCAGTTGATCAGTGGAGCAGCAAGGCAAACTTGTGATATTTGTCCGTTGCATTAGTGGATTAGCTTTCATATCTGCGGAGCCGATATTCCTGGTGTTCGTCCAACGGCCGAATTAATCAGCTCGTGGCTGATGCCGAAATGAGCAATTTCTCTCTACAAAGGTGCGGGCAGACTTGAGTCAATAATAATAATTAATTCAACCTATATACGTGCATCAAGATTACATCTACCTTGTGATCTATAAAGCCCTTGTACAACTTGCCTTATCCTGTACTGATCATCTAAATTGTCATCTAAATTAAGCAACACTTCGGCAGATCAGATTTAATAGCTTGAACGTTGAGCGGAATTTGAACTATGGTTTGTACTAGAATAAAAAGTCGTTTACACATTCATACCCATGCATTTGGGCCCCTGTGTTGCAAATAGCATGGACAAGTATAGAAATACCAGACAATTTTAATTCTCGAATTGCCACAGATAAGAAATACTATACCTTACTTACGTTATTTTTACGTTATAATAACACCCAGACACAGAACAAACATTAATGATCATCACGCAAAGGCTTGTCCTGGGTGGGAGTCGAACCCACGACCTACACGAAAGGCAGAGCTACTACCAACTGAGCTTTGAGGCCAGTCAAAGTTCCATTACTTGATATCTCTTATACATTTAAGAAAGCTTCGTATATATGCTTATATGCTTTAAGGCAAGAATTTGTTGCTACCATTAAAAACTACGAATCCGTTGCACTTAATTATTAATAATATTAATAATTATTTCACGATTGCCATTCCTACAGACTAAATATTAGCATTAAGAATAAAAAACAACGGTGTTAGCTATTGTTTCAATGTGTTTCTTTTATGGTCAATTTGAGACCGCAGGACAAACTTACAAAAGTTACGTTAGCCGGAATCAAACCCAGTATAAAATAAGATTGTCAATATTTTCAGTACAATTAAAAATATCTATTATTACAAGCAAACGTCCTAGTCTACAGCACCATTACACTTTACCCACCTAATACTTACCCGAAGTTCACGGAAAATGCTTGATTAAGCACCGACCACCGCTTTATCACTTTTTGGCTTTTAATTAAAGATATTTAGATGAAGCGGATCCTTCATTAATACTCTACAAAAAAGTGACTGAAAAAAAGATGAAAATCCAGAAAAATATAATATATTTAAAATCTAGAATTACATTTCAGTTTTTCTCTGCCTTTATAATAAATATATATGTTATATTAACAATATATTAACGTTATTTTTTAATGATCTTGAAAGTATCTATCTATACTTTCAAGATCATTAAAAAATAGCTTAACAATATATGAGTCTCGTTCATTTGCTCACGTGTGTAAAGATAGCTACATTTAAAAACGATGCGGCTTTTTTCGCAGCCAAAATGAACACTAAAGCTACACTACACAACCGAACAAACTACACAACAAGTCCATTACACAATACACAGACCCCGGATGGAAACAAAAAGTGTGAAAACTTTGCAACTGTTTCTGTCATTAGTTATTAGGAAGTTAGTTGAACACGCCGCGCTCGATATTTCGACTTTTGGTTGTTCCATAATTTTCCGATGTTGGGGAAAACAGAACTGAAGGTAACTGCTACACTGACACAATACGAGACCTTTGTTATCAAAGTGACCTCCAACTGTGAGACAGAGAAACATAAAAAAAGTTGTAATTTATAGAAAAAGAAATACAAAAATGTTTGTTTTGCGTCACATAAGAAGAAATAGGAATAACAGATACAAATTTTAAAAGTGGTTTGATTTTTCAGCAATAAAGCTATCACTTAGCCGTTGTTTGGCGACATTTTCAAAACAGCACAAGTTATTTGAATTACATAAACCCAGTAACAAGCGTCACAGCACAGTTGGTACTAAGATTGCCTTCAGCGCTATAGATCGTGGGTTGGATTTTCACCCAGGACAAACATTTGTGTGCCGAACATGATTTTCGTTCTGTGTCTGCATGTTAATATGTACATTACATGTATGTACTTACAAAAAGTGCTACATAAGTATTATATCAGTAATCTGGTTCCCATAGCTATGCTTAGTTTGAGACTTAACGCTGTGTGAAAATTCTATAAATATTTATTATTTATTTTTGTACCACTTGATTCTTTGGTAGGGAGTGGATATAAATGTAGTAGTGGGGCGAAGATCTTCAACTATCTATCCAAAAGACGGTGGAAAAAAATATGGAATATGCTTGTACAATTCGTAGTGAACAAGTTGTACAGATCTGCCGGAGCCAGCGTTTGGCTCCAATACCGCCAATCCATAATGAAAGCAAAGCTTCCGATCGCCATCTGATATTCAATGCTATTTAAACCACATTGTTTGTACGCATTGGATTTCCGATCATCGCTCGTTGTTGCGGGTACACTCAACAACTGTTGCAAATATGCAGAACCCTAATTGTTTTATCTAATACTTTTAAACGAGCAATTCTTGTACATAAGCTTTGCTATATAAGTTTACCTGTTGAATTGTACTTCTTGCAAAAACGCATATTAAAAAAAAAGTTTTTTAAAGTAAACTATGCTGAAAATTGAATACAGCGCTATCTCGTCTATTTTTGATTGATTGGTAATCTACTGTTAGTGGAAAAATATATAATTGCAGATAAAACGAGCGAAGCTCGGGCGCCCAGGTACTTAGTTTTAAAGCAACTACACGTCTGCTCCTAATGTCAACTAATATATAAGGTACTAATACTACATGTCACACAAAAAAGGTCGTGAATTCTTTTTCATCCGACTTCTGGAGGACGTTATCATTGGGCTATATTTTTTTTTAATGTATTTTTTTAATGTTTACCTCAGTTCATGGCGGAGAACTGAGAATATGAACTTATTTTGGAAATTCTTTTTATTTGAAAGGATCTTTTAGATCGGTCCCATATTTTTTTTTTATCAAAATCGGTTACATAATTTAGTTGTTAAATAATATAACTGGAACTAACTAAGCAAAATAACTGGAAAAATATGTTATCAAAGAAAACTAAATGGCATATTTTGCTTTCCTGTGACTTTTTCTTCGCCCGTTGTATACCGATTTGGATGTTTCTAATAAGTAACAGAGAATAAATAAGCATCTAAACATTTTTATCACATTTTATTTCCGGATACTTTCGTTTACTGTACAAATGTTATATTATACAAAATTACGAGCATTCGATGCGTGTTGCTGCTGGGCTTATTTTGGTTGTTCCACATGGTTTGTACCACTGATGCGATATTTGGAAACAGATTTTCATTTATATACTGACTTCGTTGGTTATTTGGTAGGGAGTGGATATTTATTTATGACAGTTACAAAAATTAGTCCATCAACAAAATCTACATGATTAGGTACTTAGAAGCTAGGTTAAGGTTCATGTAATTTTACTTATAGATACCATATCAACCTCTAATGTGATGTATACAATAATGTTACATAAAATTAGAGGTGATAACATTAATAATAGGTGTGTGAATATGACTCCGCCCCTTTTTGTCAAAATAAAACACATTTGTTCGCTTACAAAATTAAAAAAAAAAATATTGAAAGTATGCTCCATCTGCAGCTACAACCTTCGCCCATCGTTCAGGTAGTTTTCGTATTCCTTGCTGGAAGAAGTCCTGGTCTTTTGAGCTTATCCAGTTGTCAATCCAAATTTTGATACTTTCACATGAAGTAAACTTTTCTCCAGTAAGGTCTGTCTGCATCGTCCGGAATAGGTGGTAATCCGAAGGAGCTATGTCTGGTGAATATGGCGGGTGGGGTAACACTTCCCAGTCCTGTCCCTCTAAATATCTTTTTACGACTTCTGCGGTATGCGGTTTGGCATGGTCATGCTGAAGAACTAATTTGTTATGTCTATTCACCCATTCTGGTCGTTTTTCTTCTATGGCTCGCTTCAAACGCATTAGTTGTCGTCGGTAAACTTCTCCATTAATAGTTTCAGAGGGTTTGAGCAACTCATAATATACAATACCTTTCTGATCCCACCAAATACAGAGCATGACCTTGGCACAGTGAATATTTATTTTTGGCTGTGATGGGCCTGGTTCGCCTGGTTTCACCCAAGCTTTTTTGCGTTTAGGATTTTCGTAGTGTATCCATTTTTCGTCTCCTGTGACTATCCGATGCAAAAATCCTTTTCTTTGCTGTCTTTGAAGCAGCATTTCACAAATGGTTTTCCGACGTTCCATGTCTCTTTCTTTTAAATCATGTGGAACCCAGTCACCGGCTTTTTGAATCATTCCCATCATTTGTAAACGCTTTGCAACAGTTGAACGATCAACATTTAATGCTGCAGCTAATTCTGATTGAGTTTGGCAAGAATCTTCCGCCAATAATGCTTCCAATTCAGCATCTTCAAATTTTTTTGGTGGTTTTCCATGTTCTTTATCCTCAGTACTAAAATCGTTATTTTGAAATCGTCGAAACCATTCCTTGCAAGTTGTATTAGACGGAGCATGCTCACCATAAATCTCCACAAGCAAACGATAAGTTTCCGCTGCAGTTTTCTTCGCAATAAAATAATGTAATAACACTTCCCGCAAATGACGTTTATTTGGAATAAAAACCGACATTTTCGAAAAGGTGAAAACAATTGTTGCTTACACTTCAACCAAATATCATAAAATGCGTTAGATAGCTGACATTCAGTACTATCGAATACAAGTATGGTCATTTATTAGTACACGTAAACAATACTAAAAACGACATCTGTTGAGAAAGGGCGGAGTCATATTCACACACCCAATGTTATGTGTTAATGTTAATGTTATGTTATGTGTAATGTTATGTATATGTACTTATAGATACCATATCCCACTGCAAGAACACCGGTCTAATCTCGATGAATGGGAGTGAATGGGTTGTGACTTTGAAATCGTGAGGTGCAGCTAGTAACTTACTACAGTAATACTAAACAGTAGTTATGTGAGTCTGAATCGAACTCAAGTATGTTTGCGATTTGCTTACTTAACCCAAAGCTACAGTAAATTTCTCCACGCCTCGTGGTACAAAGAGTTACCAATAAGACAATTCATAACTCTACTTAACTTAACTCAAACTTATTTATTTCCTTAGCTCTTAAGTTTTATTTGGACACGTCAAAATTTGCATGAGCAAAAAAATATTCTTGTGCGCATATAGGATGTCACAGGATATCCTTACATGCACATGTTTTGTAGCCGTTACAATCTACAAGAATACAACGTATACCTAAGTAAAGATACGAAGGTTAATGAAACGCAAAATTAAGTGCTATCGAAAAGGTTGAGAAATGAAATCTAATTTCCCGCGTACAATCCTGTCCTAATCCCGATCTTACTTACATTTATTTCTAGGGCAGCGATTAACAAGTGCTTCAAAGAATAATCCGACCGCTTTCTCAGTTATTGGTGGTAACGGCACCACAATTTCTGAGATCTTGTACCTAAGTTAACCTTTCATAATAAATTGCGTAATTGTGAGTTTTGGTATATGCATTAGCGTTTGACGATACGATACGATTTTATATGGAAAATAACTTATTTTAAAGCTGGTTTTATTTATTATTTTAATGTTTCCGAGTGCATAGATATAAAAATGCCGGATAGCGAGATACGCAACATGTATTAAAAAACTAATTAAAACCTTATATAGTAACTTCAAAATAGAGTTCAAAAGTTAATAATAGGTGCTCAGTTCTGCTGAATATTTATTTTTCTTTCTTTTTTGGTTGCTGCGCATAATCTTCTCCATTTGTGAATCGAATTAAATGACACCTATTATTTATTTTATAGGGCCTCAGTGCGAAAGAAGGAAATTAAAGTGTTGACATCAGTTATTTCAAATTCCAAACGTTATGGATTCAAAAGGAGAAATTATAAATTTTACTATCTTCCCACGAGAACCGTACATTTTTCCGGGATAAAAAGTAGCCTATGTGCTATTCCAGACTATAATCTATCTCTGTGCCAAATTTCCGGTCCGTTCAGCCGTTTTGGCGTGATTGAGTAACAAACATCCATATATCCAAACATTCGCGTTTATAATAGGATTTGCAGTTGTTGATAATAATGAAATTGTTTTCTCAACAAGGGAAACAATATTATCGACAACACTTTTCATTGCAAGTTGAGATTAAACGAGCTTCATTTCGCTCCGGTTATTAAAACAGTGCGCCCGAGAAATGGACTGGAAACATCACGGTCGACTTCGAATTACCGTAATTGGAGGCTCTGGATATAAATTGTACAGTAGGTATAAAGTTATTAGCCAGCCGTGCGATTCAGTAGGCTTTGATAAAGGGCGATAGGGCTAGCTCGATTGGCTGGCTCTTGCGAGTAATAGCCGTTAATCTCTAACTTATTTATACCTTTACACCCCAAGGAAAAAACACATCAAAATTTACATGTACAGGTAACTAGAGCTAGAGCTCCAAACGCACACAAATATCAAATTACAATCAGGTTTCACGCTTCGCCTAGCCTTATTTGTGATTATGTTACAACCCTAACCGACCAACCTAATTATACTATGGGTCGGGGAGGACCTAAGTAGTATTGCTGTTATTATGAGCGGATATAACCACTTAACGTCAGGTGGGCCTTCATTTCATCCCGTTACTTTTGTGATATAAAAAACCTGACCCTTGTCATTGGAAATTTTTGAATTGGAATCTATTAACGTCTACAAAATGCTCACAAAGCTTCCTGCTCCGGAAATTAGCTCTGAGTATTTTATCCAAAATGGCAAAGAGCCAGTCGAACTCGCACATGAAGGATTCCGTATCACCACCACTGATTTATTAGGTGATCCTACTGATTTTTAAAAGTATTTTTATTTTTTTAATACTTGTTACGATATCCGCCAGTCACATATCTGGGACAATTTCAGCTGGTTACAGCTTATGGTTCAGAAGATATACACCATTACAGGTAAGGCAGATAATCCGACGATGTAGTCGTAATAGGATTTACTTTTCTTTTTTAATAATCTGCCCCAAGCAGTGGTACAGACGCACTACTGTGTTCCGGTGGAAGGGTGTGGGTGCCGGTGAAATCACATGCGCATGAGATATAACATTCCCGTCCCAGATGAATGGCTCAACGGAGTGCGACTTTTGTCTTCTTTCACTTCTGTCATGGAGGTGTCAAATCGTATTACTTTTTTTATAGGCGGAGGTAACCACTTATCATGGTGGGTCAAAACATTCTACAAAAAAGCAATAGCTTATTTTGCCGATCATGTTAAAATAACAGGTAACAGTAGTACTGACCTATATTAATTGTCAGTAAAAAAAAAACATTCTGGAGGGTAGGGTTATCTATCGAAGAGGCGCCACGCTCCCTATCCTCTGCGGCCGTAGTGGTAGGTGACGGGGCCACAAATCTGACCCGTCACATGGGGATCTAGGGCGTTTAGATACGGGGTCATCTAACGCCCTTTCGCTGGCCAGGTCCCCGAGGTGGTTGCGACACGCTATGTGTTCTGACGTGTCGCTAATCAAGGCGTGGCACTCGATGCCAAATCGAGAGGGGTCCGGAAACGGACAGCCGCGGCGGGTTCTCGGATGTGTGTGTAATGTTCCCGTGTTCCCGCCACTAAGCGGCAGAGGAGGACACCGTGGGGTTTTAGTAGGTCTAGTCCCACATAACCGCTCTGTCTCCCCGTGGCAGGGCGGTATGCGAGTGCATTTCCCCAGGAAAAAAAAAAAAAGGTTATCTGTCGAAAATATCTGCTATGCCGATGAGCAATCAAATAGCTACCAGCAGGAACTGATAGTGGTCGAGTAGTTTGTGAAGGATGCCGTCCGTATAAACAAAAACAAAAGGATTAAAATCTGCTGTCTATAATATATCGCGAAGTATTTAAATACCTAACGGGAAAACAACTTACACAACGCATATAATTTGTACAAACATTTTCGACGCAATTTTACGAACATCAAGATACGGATCCATTACCAAAATAGAAGAGGATTCGAAGCCTTTGCAATGCATAATAAATAAGATGGGTGTCTATACAGAAACTTCAGCTAAGATCCACATCACCTTTGGGCTTCGTAGTTTCGCTTATAAGCTGAGAGAATCGAAACAAATAAAATGGTGTAGTGTATTTGGTTATCGCCGTGCGTCAGTGCAAAATACAAGGATTTTTGTCGAGCTCTGGGATTTGGTGAGTGGCACTAGAACATATTGGTAGAATGACACGGACATCTTAACTTCAATAAACAAGATTTGATCCGCTTGTGTGTGGATGACTTCACCTATGGGTACTACTAGTAAGTATTTTAAAACATACAAATAATTTGTTTATGAAAGAAAAGTGTCAACAATATGATAAATTGGTCTATGGATCCTACACTAGGGCCAGTCTGGCTTTCAGTTGTCTAAACTACTATTAACTATTTGATACTAATATTGAAGAAAACATGCGACCACAATAAAACAAATTCTACGAAGTTCTCACGCACACACATACTGAAAATTGAAAGATCAAGTGCTAACTCCAAACTTCAATTCAATGGTTGTAGAGTTATATATTGCAAAAAGTTTAAATTAGACTAGTGCCTCGCATTGCCGTCGTATATCCCAAGTTTCAAAATATCAACGCCGTGTCAGTTACATAGGGCAACGGTTCTACAACTTATTAGAGTAGGTATTATTCAATGTTTGACGTCCCAGTCATTTTAAACTCATTCTAATATTTAGGCCCAACAACATTTAAACATTTACATATGGGATTTTCTACATATGGGACAGTTTTAGCTACTGTCCCAAATGGGCAAATCGTTACCATGCTGTACGTCGTAAGCAAGTTTATAAGTACTTGATTCTACAGCCTTTATATCATAGAAATAAATTGAAAATTAGAGTGTGAAATAGTGTAATTAAAGTGTGACATAAATGCCAATATGTGGCAGTTTTAGCTTCTACCCATTTGGGACAGTAGGAACCATTTTCAATTTATTTCTATGACAGCGCACCGCACAACACTCATTTCGCAGGATGTTTAGTGACAAATTTTTGCTTTTTGTGACTAACTTGCTTACGACGAACCGTATAGTAACGATTTTATACTGATTTTTTCTTGCGTAAAGATTACCAGTGCTGCGTTGCTAAGTAATTGTCACACATTGAAAAAAAAGTTGGCCGCCACGTCAAACGAGTTATAATGCCAAGGCGCGCCAATATAGTTGGTTGTCTTTACGTAGGAACGATTCCCTGACACGTTTCTTTTCACGCTGTACAACTTCACTAAAATTTAAACCATTAAAAGTGTTGAGCAATAGTTACAAATAAAAAATAGATAACACATATTGATGGTATGAAACCACTGTAAAGCATCACAACTCTCTCCCAACCCTTGCGCCGAGTCGCGAGTTCAGTGATTTTCGTTGTTATTTATTTGTGGTGCAGTTTTGTTATAGTTTGTTGTTATTTTTCTCTGTTGGTTGTTACTGTTATCCGTTTGTTGTTATATATTCTTGTGATGTTGTTGGTTTTAGTATCATGCTTAAACGAACAAAAAAGAAATGCTTAAAAGTGAGTCCCGTGAATTAGTAGTTCGCTTGCTTTGGATTACTTCGAGAGGGAATTGCAAAATGAAAGGACATTAAATTCGATAAATCGAGTTGTGGATCAAGTTGCGGATGCTCTTGATATTGGAAAAACCACTGTTTCTAGAATCTTCTAAAAAATATGGCATTTAGTTTCAGAAATGTTATCTACATTTTTGAACTTACTATTTACTTACCCCGAACAAAAAGAGAGTTAAAAAATCTGTCACTGAAGTTAGCTTCGACTTGGATGCCATCCGAAACCATATATATATAACTATTACCAAAAGAAATTACTTCCGATTTTGTCCTCTTCTGTCAACGATTTTATCCATATAAACAGAATATAAATCGATAAAATCGATGGAGATAAATTCAGTTATCTGTCAGATATCGTGACCGCAAATCGTATCGTGCGGTGCTTGTGAGAACACCTGCTAATAGCCTTGCATGGTCATCGCCTTTCAGTTGTAGTGACGTTCTAATTCAACGCGGCATCGTCTGCTCTATTAGGGTATATACAAAATATTTGGCGCCGCCGTCGGTCAGTGCGGTCTCATTCAGGCATTAGCTTGACAATAAACATAAATATTTTTGCGTCGTTACGCTGCCCGCTCGCAGAGTAATTAAATTCCATTGAATCGCACAAATCTTCACCCTCCGCTGGCGTTCCGGTTACCCATTTACCTACAAAGGTAGAGAGGTGCTTTTTGTAAAAAAATAAATTGATATAATTTATGGTACCGATTATTTTTGTCCACTTGTGATTTAAAAAATGAAAAATAAAAGTGCCCCATACTTTTCATTCCTTTATATAAGTTCGCGTGACCATTAAAAATTCGAATAATGTAAATTCTCCATGACATCGTATCGTGCAATTCTCGAAATAATACACCTTGAAATTTAATCACTCTCGAAAATCTTTTCTCCGCATACGTTTTCTTTCGAAAAGTTGGGCCGTGCTCGTTAGAGGGGTCTTCCTTATTATTTCCTTCGCGACTGTAATCTGGCTTCTCAGCTACTTCAAACGACTTGTTCTTTTTCTTATGTGTAATTGAAATATATTGCCGTAATATCCGCCGGACCGGAGTGCGCCTCTCCACCTCTCGAGCGCATCAGCTCAAGTTTTCATTACTTGGGGAAGTGATTTTTTTTCCATGAGACAGTGTAATAATTCATTTCAGTACCCTTGAAAGTCACTTGAAAGCCCCCGGGTGAAAAATGTGTGTTTATTTTTGGGGTTTTTTAAGTACCGTAGCGCGTAGCGCGAGTATAACAACGACATTACAATCTTTTACTTTACAGCCTCGTTTGTAAATTTGTATGCATAGGAAAAATCTTGTTATTATCTTATTTTGCAAATTTAGTTTTGATTTAATTTAACAAGTAAGAACGAATCTGAACGTCGTCTTAATATGTCGAAGGCTTAACTGTCTTCAAAAATACTGTGATACAAGATATATACTTTTATACATTATATTTAATATATGAAATAAACCGATACGTTGGCAAGTTAATATATAATACTCAAGACTCGTATCGCCAATGTCCAGTAGAAGCTTCTTCCAATTCCACATTCACGCTGATTTATTGCGGAAAGACCTAACATGCTGACATTAGCTTTTGCAGTTTTGCTGTGCAAACTTCTCTGGGATCAATGCTTATAGATTTATTTTCATATTTTACACTGCCAATGAGCGTTGTAATTTTACTCATGATTAGTCTCAAAGAAATGAGTTTATGATAGATTCGATTAGGTGTCGATAAACTAGGAATTATAAAAGTTTATAACACGTTACTTTTTATAACAAGTATCAAATTAAAATAAATACTTTTCGATAAGAAAAGTATGCTAGATGTAGATGTATTAAAAAATGTTTCTCTACTTAGTTTCTTTTCTTCCGATGAGGTTTCTATTATTCACTAAATCAAATCCCTTTGTTTTATGTTCAATTCTTTGGACATAGTTTGTTTCATAGACATACTTTTTGCTTTTTATTCAGTATGGAATACTAATTGGTAATTATCTGAAGCACGATATATGACGTGACGGTTCCCCTTGTTTCTGGGAAGTCATGGTACAACAACGAAAAAATGCATTGAAAGGTTGCATTAAAGGTTCAGTACATTGCGATACGGAATATCTTAGTCAGCTCGCTCATGACAAAACTCGCTAAAATGGTCTTTACAAATCATCTAAGTTAAGCAATCCATCGAAATACTGACGGGGTCGTCAGTATTTGGTGACCGTTTAATGGCATTTGGCTCAGCGCTTCTGTGCTTCGTAGGGCTCGTTAAGATCGATCCCGGCCCTACTAGTCGATAAGCCTTATCGAAGGCCTTCGGGTGGTTTGAAAATCAGAGTTAGCCACTTTCAAACGAAAGTAGAAGAAGCTCTTTCCGGCGAATTCTCTTTCGTCTAACAATCTCCATACACCTTATAATTACGTCGTTTTGATCCCAAACACGTTTTAGATGTATATATTGTAACACACGTTCCACGTTTTAGGTAAAGAATACCGGGAAATCAATACAAAATTTACATAACATGATTTCATAAATTGAGAATCATACAGCGTAAATGAGTACCTTCTTAGTTGAATTGGTTTATAAAAAACTGTTCTTCAAATATTTATCTGAAATACTTACGCAGGATGGCTGGAGCCTATAATATCTAAGTAGCAGATAAAAATAGAACGTAAAAAATATTCCATTCGCATATATCGTTAGGTACCGAAGTTTCGACCGAAGCAGCGTTCTGTTATTTTTATTTGCCAGGTACACGAGTCAAACTGGATATAAACTATATTCTGATTTCAAAAATGGAATATTGGTATTTCCGTAGAGAAAAAAAGGGTGGTAAATAATATAAGTTTAAACGCTTACTTGCTGTATTAGAATTCCCTGTGTTGAAGATATCATGGACTAACATAGAAACATAATAAAAACAAAGTCTATGCTCGTCACACAAAGATTGCCCCAGCTGGGAATCGAGCCCGGGGCCTCACGTTCTAAAGGCAGAGTTAACCAACTAGGCAACGGGCTGTATATGCACAACAAAAGAGCCTACCTAAAAGCAGAACTGACAGCCATCAAACTCCCTAACTAGATAAGTGGGTGTTAAAGTTTCGTATTGGGGAAGGTGATGTATGAGGTTAGTGGTGACAAGTCCGGGTAAGTGACACGCATCCCCTTAGACAAGTAGTCCCGAAGAATTACTGTCACCGAAATCACACTTCAACATTATACCTGGTCTTCTATCCGAATAGACCTTCAACTAGTACTTCAACTATAAACAGTCTAGGTATTATTTGCTTAATCCGATTTAGTTTATCATGATTTGGATTTTTATATTATGAACCTGAAGTACCTAATGGAGCAGGTCTTATTCTCAAAATCCAATTATTCAGCTAAACGTTTTTTTTTTAACTTTTACACACTCATACCTTTGCACTAGGATTCCCTGTGTCGCAGATGGCATGGATAAACACAGAAACAAGACAAACACCCAAGACCCGAGAACAAACTTTATGCTCACCACACAAAGTATGCCCCGGCCGGGAATCGAACCCGGGACCCCTCGCTTCGAAGGCAGGGTTACTACCAACTAAGCCACGGAGTCTTATTTATTATATGAAAAACTAGCTGCGCTCCTAGGTTAGAGGCTAAGCTAGCGGTTAGAAAGTCAATATGTTGACATTTTAGTCAACATATTGACTTTCTAACCGCTAGCTTTTTCTCTCATGAGGCGATGTATGATGGAAAAAAATTACAGAAAGTAGTGTTATTTGTACGTCACTAAAATTACTTCACTTTTCCGCGATAAAAAAGTAACTTATGTGTATGAGCTATCTTCATAATAAATGTCAGTTCTGCGTATTTCACTTCCTATAATTAACATTAAGTGTAACATCATAAAAGTTTTATATTACTTTTCCAAAAGTTATGTACGAAGATTCAACTATACCTCTAAAATATATTTAAAGAATAAAATTCTAATTTAATTTGAATGCGCAAAATGTAAGTTATTGCACAATGGGATCGTCCGAATGCCAGGGATTGCTGAGACAATTCATGGTTCCGTACAGGTATTTAATTAGATCCATAAATCAACCAGCGGCGAGATTGGCCACTTAACCTACGAATAATAACGTGATTCCTCACAATGAAATACGTATCTCTAATTCTAGATGTTAGATAGTTTTCGATGTCGAGGAATAATAATTACTTTATTCACACTTTACACTTTATTTACACATTATATATACATAAATAAGACATGATTTTCAAAGAACATAAGGCATTTTATTATATTTATCTTTTGGGGGAATGTAAACGTTGTTATACCTAACGGTGCGCTAGAGTAGATTATATACGGCCCCCAAAACAGTAATGTATATAACTATTTGGGTTGAAAACTAGAATTGATACCAGTTTTCTCAGAGATTTTATGCAGCATAGGTTGGGTTCAGGGGACTTTTCAAACTTGATTGTTAAGTTTGGTTGTACCAATCCAACATGGTTTTGAATAAGTGTTACGGAAGCGTGGTTATTGGAAGCTTACTTATAGCTATTTATGCTGTTAGCAGCTACTTTACCGTTAAAAATGAACTGCTAAATACCCGTATTAGCATCTAACGTAGCCAGAATGTTTTTACCAGGCATGACAGCAAAAAAAAAAACATACCACTGCTTAAGTCAAAAGTTCTGTACCTAACATATGACTAGGTGTTGCCCGCGATTTCGCCGGAGTGAAATTTAACTTTTTTTTTCTATAATACTTACTGAGTTAGGTATACTCTTTATAACATCAGCTGCCAGTGAAAATTGGTCCAGCCGCTTCGGAGATTTCCCGGAACAAACAGACAAATATTTAAAAAAAATCTTTTTTATAAGTGCCTTATATACGTTTATAAAATTTATTTTATTTAGTACGTAATTTTTTAAGTAAAAAACTGTTATTTCTATTTATATGTTCTATTTTTATCGGCTAGTTATATAATAGGATTATTTTTATAGAACAGTATCTATAAACCAATTCAAATAAGAGGACGGTTGACGTAACGTAAAATACAACTAAAGCAACCTCTAACTTTTAACTTGAGAAGTAAATTATCCGAACAAATTCGCTAAATCTGGGGCTTATCAGAGGGCAAGGAGCTTTAAATTGAGACGGAGAAATTTCATGGCGTCTACACCTTCCAGTTGCTATTAAAAAAGTTTAATTAGAACAATAAGCGGTAGAAATTTCCAGAACAAAGTTTCCCGTACCAACGACAAACTCGTCATGACGCAGATCGGGACTTAGGATAGATCTCAATTAGTTTCCGCGGTCAAAATAATCCATTATGGTCAGAGACAAGTTTCCTCCTCAAGTTCCCCCTGACCATAATTTCCTTATCTGTGATATTTCTAGTTTTATTGTCATCTTTTTTCGATTATTCAGCTTGTCGGTTTAGGCAACTGAGATGTGTACGGCGTAAGTTTGATTTACACAAGTGACAAATCTTAACGTGATTTACAAATAGTTGTTTCGTGTTTACTGATATCACGTTGAGCGTTGTGGTTTATACTGACTTTTAACCTAGTTACTAAGCTAACCTTATGTTGCTAGTTCTAATTCAGACACACCAATGATTTTTTATTTTATAACTATCATGGTTATGAATATTATTATTCGTGTTACCCAGATATTTACCACGATTCTAACTGTAGTCTTTGCGAAGTGAAGTGGAGTGCGAAGTGGAGTCACACTTCGCAAAGACTTCAGTTTGCCCGGGACCATGACGCAAGTAACTGCGTCGAAGTATCGGGAGTCAACAAAACTCACAAATCATGGTAAATATCTCGGTAACACGAATAATAACACCAATGAAGTTTGCAGCTCTTATAGTACATTATTAATACCGAGAAACGCTCAATACCGTGAATACACCGGCGTATCCTAGAACCAGCAGTTCGAACATCATTATGTACCAATCCATATCCAGTTACTTCCGTGGACATTCACAGAGACAAAGAGTCGCCTGCCCTCGTTATCGAGAGTACGTAAGTTTTTGTCTCTGTTTATTACTACGGAGATTAATACGGAACTAATGTGTTCTGTATTAATCTCCCATACTCTTGATTATAACGATATTCAAGACAGTTTATTTGTATTCTTTGACATTGCATCATTACAGCAGCTACCGTTGACCCATCATGTAACAAAACCAAGTGTCCATAGCGTTTCTAAGGTTGAATAAATGAGTACGAGTTATTACAGTATTTAGGTAAAATTATGCTCTACATCACGTGTAACCACGTATATATTTCATTTCTGCTGCGGTTTGGAACTCTTTAGAGGCACCGATTCACGAGAACCGATCACAACCGCACTATCATAATTTCCTTCACTGATATTCATTAATTTACTTATATTTAGAATAGATAACCCAACCCAATAAAAAAATTCTTTATTAGTATTATCGGCTCGGTCTAGAATATCCGTTAAATATCACGGAGCTACTCGACTTTCAAATTACATTTGGCTATAGAATTGAACTGATTGAGAGACTGACGTTTGAATGACCCACTTTAAGCAACTAGATTCGCAAACCATCATTAAGAACAAGCCGATAATAGGATTAGTTAAATTAAGCCGCTTCAAATCCTCAATGATGTATTAATTTACATTTCATTATTTTGAGCTTCGACTAAATACGGCTTAGGGACGATCGACCCGTAAATATTTGAAGTACCCTAAAGTTCGTAGGATTGGCAATTTTTGTTATAGTGTGTTACCCGAAAACTTTGATGAGGGAAGTAGGGTTACACCACTTGTTTTGCAGCGCAACACAGCGCAGTTTTTTTCAGCTGGAGAGTAAGGCTTTAAGATTTTAAAAGAAATTACGGAACCTTAATAAAAAGCGACAAAATATACCATGAATGAATGTCGGAGACCTTCGTGTGGTTATAACTCTGACATGAGAGTTGACCTCTTAAATACACTAAAGAAGATGAATACTAATATGTTACCGCTTTTATACACGTATTGTCTTACAATGACAGCCAATAGCACGACCTTACAAAACAAACGATTTACAAAACTATTCACTGCCAATTTTAGCTTAAATCTGATTAAACTGTTACAAAGCCGTGATGATAGTTAAGGCCTGAGGGCTGTGTCATAATAATAAAATGCAAATTGACGCGGATTTAATCCGTAGTTATATCACTGAGCCCAATAACCGGTGATAATCCGTTGCGCGGCGGCAGCGGGATCACCCGTCACCGGGGATCGGGGGATTATCACCGGTGACAATTAGAGACATCACGCAATCGTCAGTCACGAAATCTACTGGTTCATATCGATATTCTGCTTCAATTAATACTGCAGTACTGAACTACTTGTGTACGTATTCAACTTATGGTATTTTTTTTTCTACATCGTTCCGTAGCTTAGTTGGTGGCCCTGCCTTCATAGCGTTTCCCGGGTTCGATTCCCGGCCGGGGCCTATGCAGGCAGCTCATCTCTCTAATGTTATTTGATGCTATGTTTACCGATGCTCATTATAATAAGTCTAATATTCAGAATGGTCTATCCTGCAGTGCGGGAATAAGATTTATTACCCGAAATAGGCTCTTAAACATGATAGATATCTATTTAATATTATACAGTATTCTAGGGAAAGAACAAAGCTTAAGAGAATCGCCTAATTGGATAAACGATCTTTTTTAAATTTCCTTTCGTTTTAATTTCAGACTTCAATCCGTTTCGTTTCAAGATTTGTTCCCTTTTGCATTCCACCTCTACCATAAATTATGCCGCCGGTTTAGACCAAAAAGTAAAGAAACGTTTAGCGAGTCAGTAAGCGGTAATTTATGTGGTTTGGCTCGGCTCGTGAAACAAGAAAAATTTCAAAATAAATTCAATAGGTATGCTTTAAATACAATACGTTTTGTTTAGATTTGATGAAAATTATGATTTACGATATCTACTAAGTCTGAGTTAAATATATTTGTCAAAGGTCGGGAAAAAAGTTTCTTCGTTTTTTATATTCAAATTAAAGACTTATTTCATAATCATTATTGTATGTCGTTATGTTCTAAAAACTGTTGCTATCGTATGGGCAGATACATGATAGCATTGCTCCCATAAATTTGGTGGTTTTTGGTCAAAAAAATATGCCTATAGTTTTGACAGTCCTGTTGATGTTAACCTAACACTACCATCATTAAGTCACAGAGAAAACGTGTCTGTTTAAAAAAATGCTATACCTTTTAAAATATTGAAACCAGAAATGCTAGTCTTTATATAATAAAAGCTGTACAGACAATTTTATTTTGCTTAAATAATTTTCATAAAAGTTCAAGGTTATTAAGTTTATTTAGGATAAAAGTAGATTAACCAACAATTACCATTTTTCAATAGATTTTGATTAATGCAATACGATACCAAATATGCATTTTTTACATATTTTAGTATTTTGTATTGCTACCAGTATTACTTTTGTATTTAATATTTTCCCATTCCTCTAACAGTGCTTCTTTAGTTCAGGAAGTTTGATTGGAGCAAAATTTCGCAGGCGTACGCGTTGGCCCAGTTCGTCCTAGGCATGCTCAATGGGGTTCAAGTCTGGGCTGCATGCATGCACTTCATGCGTGTAATACTGACGTTTTCAAGGTAGTCAAACGCTATCTGAGTTATTTTGCATGAAGATGGCGTTCTCGCCCATGTTTACTATTAATGGGCCAACATAGTGATTTAAGATTCCATTCACGTATCTCTCTGCAGTTAAAGTTCCATTTTATATCACCTCTAGCTCGGTGCGCCTTTTGGAAGAGCCAGAGCCAGAGTCTCCGCCGCGGTAATAACTCATAACGAAAGATGCCAATTAAAAATCCCACCATATCTGCAACATCACTAAAATCTTAAACCAACTTTGTGCTGACACCGAAGTATTCATAAGCAGCACAATACTTTTGTACTACTGAGTTGTATTGCTATTGTTATGGCCGAAAGCAACCACCTAACATTAGATGGGCCTTGAGATCATTCCGTCACTTTATTAATATACAAAACCTCATAAATATCTTTGCAACCTTTATTATGATCAAAAAATTGATTCTCCCAAGGACACTTTCAATCAGGTCACAACCTGTCTCCTCAATAAACTGATTTGTGTTCATCCAATTGAAGATGCTTGTTTAGAGCACAAACGTCCTACACGTCTGAACCGTTTGATCGGTCAGGCGAAGTTATTCGATAGATTTCTTACAATCAGAAGGTACTCATGTGTTTGGTTCAGCGCTCCTCATCTAATACTATAAACATGATTCAATATCAGTGTAACCGCTAAGCTTTACCACTTTTTTAGCTATCCACATAAAGAAGGATGTTTGAACTTCTGTAACCTCAATTGAAGCGATTTTAGTAATAATTATCAAAAAGATTAATGGCGCTCAGATTGTTTTCCAAGAAATTACATGCGCAAGACGTTACATACCCGTCTCAAAGTGACGGGCGCAACGCGATGCAACTAGAATCTTTTGATACAGACATATATACAGACCTTATACATACAAGACCTAAGTTATATAACTGCTCTTAAGGCAGCGGTAATCACTTGGTAAAAAACATGTTTCTTCGAAACAATATACGAGTAAGTATGCTTTGCAAGATAATTATCGATTAATTTATTCGATTCCATCATCTGAAAAAGAGTTATACCGTCCAAAATAACATGCCACGTGTGATTCATTCAGTATATATACGTTTATCCTTATTTGATTACTGGCGACGGTACGAGCAAATTCGAGCGTTCGAACGCACTCGAGCTTTGCCATCGCCATTGAATCGAGAGATCAAAGGATAAATCGAAATGCCTCCAAGGCTGGCCTAAATGTAATTATATTATTGGTTTTCTTTAGGAAAACGTTTACCTTAACGTTATTGAATGATTTGACAATTCTAACATTCTGTCAGTCCTATTTCAAACCATTGTGCGTATTAGGTACCTAATGCGATTACATGTATACAGAAAAAAAATATTCACGACACCAGATGATTGTTTGAATCATTATACTTCGATGCTTAAACAAATACAAACCTAAAATTATTTATTCTTCTAGTTATTAAAATTGTGAAAGGATAACAATAGTGTATTATAGAACAATCTTCCTGCATCTTTTCAAACTAAACTTCATACTATGCGATGCGTGCGCGTAGGACAGATTGTCCTTTAAACACAAAAGACCAAAAATAAAAAGAAGAAGAACAGATTGTTAGTGTCATAGATAGAGTGACAATGACATAATGTTGTTAGCCATATGACAGTTTAGGTAACTGCAGCAAGTTGTTTATCACTCGGTATATTATGTAATGCAATCGAAAATAACTGCCTTATTTTGTGATTTGTGTATCTTATTCTTGTTGAGCATGTATAGTCCATAGTCAAAATCTACATTTTTTATTAGGTATTATTTGTGCGCATATAACGTGTCAAAGTGGCTGCTTAGACACGCACATGCACACAGATATTTCAATTTACAGTCAGTTATCGTATTTTAGTTAGTCTTATTTGTTTAGAATTATGTAGGTAAAACCTATTACAAACCGCTATAAGGCTGTGGACCGAGCTTCTAAATATAAGTAAATTATTATCTGGTATCTGTTTAAATATCACGTATGTAAAAACTTATTGAATCACGAAAACTATTCTCCTCTTAAGTATTTATTATTCAAATCAGCCAGTTTAACCTGCAACTAATGACTTAATTTTATTATCTATGAACAATCAAGCCGGCTTAACTTTTCACAAATTTAATAATACGTTCTGCAAATCTTATACTTAAACAAAAAAATGGGATTCGTATAAGTTTGAAAGACGTGGAAGTTGTTTGCATAGCGTTCCAATATTTCATTGCGATACTTGTTTGCTGGAACACGCAGATGCATTTACTTTGCGAATTCATTTAAATATATCAGAACTTCATTAAAATACGCCAAAACTTTGAGAAGTTTGATGCGGCAAAAGTTTGTGTATGTAATCTGTTTGTTTTATGTTCACTGATGGTGTCACCCTTATTAGGGTGCAATATACTAGATCTAAATCTATAAATTACATACTTAAAAGCGCTGTCTTGAATACAGAGTAAGGCGATATCTTTCTTTTTAAAGACAATAAGTTTTGTTATATGCAAACATCGAATGATAAAAATACCTACTTGTTATTTTTGGAATTTAAAAAGATTATATTTCCCAGTTATTTATTCATTATTCTTTATTAATCTGACATAATTACGAGATGAATTATATATTAATATTATGTAAATATAATATATACACATAAAATTATGCACCTCTCTTTCTTTCAGTATGATTTCTTGGCCTAGACGTTCGCCCTGGGTAATTTCCTGACCTTCATACGAGAAAGGAATTAGAGCATCGTCTAAAATTCAAATAGGCTGGTCTCTTAGGAATGTTCTGTTTATAAGCTACCGTGCCTAAGCAGTAGTGTTCTCATACTACTGTTCCGGTTTGAAAATACCCGTGAAATTATAAACCAATCATGTCTCTCATGACTATCTAATATTCTCTGTGGAATCAATAAAGTATCTTTTTGTCTAGTAGGACCTTAGAATTTTTATTGTTTTAGATAGACATATATAAAGTATATCGTTTATATAAGGTAAAGGATTTGACTACGATCTTGCTGAATGGTAGGATCGTTTCAATGGTAAGATGTGGACGAATATGCAGCACAGTTATATGCAAAATGTACCTGATGAGCCTTACTCGTTAAGTTTATAAAACATCAACGATAGGAAAAATATCTTCAACTACTAAGTCCTCTTTATAGAAAAGTCCCAACTGCAAAGAAGAATAACAAACGGAAAAATTAAAACTCCAGCAGATTTGTTCAATTGACTATTTCAATAATGAAGGTGTATTAGCACCGATTTTAGGTCAGCAATTAATATGAAACGAGTTGAACGGCGGCAGCGGAGCGGTTCGGAGCGGAAAACTATTAATTTTGCAGTTAAGCTCGCCGTTACAGGCGACTCGCCAATTATTTTAGTCACCCTGTGAATAGACTTGTTATTATAGAAGCGGAACACCATTGCCAGTGTGCATTCTAGGCAGCAAACTTAGACATGTGTTTTGACGATGATAATAATATGCTTTGCAAAACCACACAGGTACAATCGTTTCACAAATAAACTAACGTTGAATAACCGATAACATGAAATATTAAGTACATTAGTAAACATAAATAGAGATAGAATTTCATTATTGGCTATAAACATATCAGACTGCGTTCTTTGAAATTATTGCTTTGATATATTATTTCCATTTGGAAACTCAAATTTGCAACTTTGTTCATTATTGACGGCTCCGTGGCTTAGTTGGTAGTAGCCCTGCCTTCGAAGCGAGGGGTCCCGGGTTCGATTCCCGGCCGGGGCACACTTTGTGTGGTGAGCATGAAGTTTGTTCTCGGGTCTTGGGTGTTTGTCTTGTGTTTCTGTGTTCGTCCATGCCATCTGCGACACAGGGAATCCTAGTGCAGAGGTATGAGTGTGTTAACGTTGTTTGTTTGTTGTATTATTCGGCTTAGTTATGTAGGGCCGACAAATACTTTCAAAAAACAAGTAGATACTTATGCACAATTAATTGTAATCAAATATCATATTTGTTATAAATAATATCCATAAAAACAAACTGGGAGAGTTATTCAAAAAATACAATAGAATGTATCTTTTTTTTAAAGTGGGATCAGTTTACAAATCAAAAATAATAAAATAAATTAATTAGTCAACTCATCCGCGGGATGAGTTTAGAGCGGGATGAGTTGACTAAAGAGCCAACATTATAACCTAGCCTGCGAGTATTTGCTTTTTGAGCATGCAAGTATATTGATACGTTACGGAGATTCCCTTCTCATAATTCAAATTCTGTTACATTTGGGTAATTAAATTCTATGATGTTCGCCAATCTAAGACAGGCGACGTTTACGATACTCAAATTACTGTTTCATTGCCCATAAAAGATATAAGAACAACTTATTAGTGAATTCTCGTTTGAGAGCGTAATTTTATTAGGTAAGGAATTTCAATATGACAGAAGAATGATCTAACTTTTGAATGATGTGAGGTCTGAACCTACGATACAAATGACAATCGTGAATGCAATCGGATTTTATTGAAATTTCATGGATGATATAAATAATTATTTTAAAAGTGAATAATCTTACTGCAATACTTTAAACATTGTTTTTCGCCCTCAGGAGTGGAATTTCTTCATGATCTCTTTTCTATGGGAATACCTAGGTACACCCTGTCTTATTAAAATGGAATCCTTAAATCGGTCTGCAATTGGTGGCCGAATTGAGAACCTTTTTATTTCATTGAATTCTATAATATAATATTTGTTTTCAAAATAGGGGGATTTATTTATTTATTTATTTATTGCATCATTTACATTAGACTTATATACTAGACACTTCTTGTAAACTAATGAAATGCACCCTGCAAGGGCGTTGCAATATTGTAATGCACTTACAATTTATTGTACACTTTTGTGTGGTTACCATCTAATAGGTTAGATCCTAACCACATGTTAATGCTTTCGTGAGATTGAAACAAAATTATCCTGCAAATATTCGTTTATAGTGTAATAGCATTTACCTATTAAAAAAGCTTTGAGGTTATTTTGAAATTTTTCATCTTTTTGTTCACATTTTATTTTGTCTGGTAGCTTGTTGTAAATTTTAATTGACATGTAGTGGGGGCTCTTTCTATATAACTCTAACCTAGGCTCAGGCAGTACTAGATTATTCGATCTTCTTGGGTTTTTATCAAATTCGTATAACTCAAGGTGTTTTCTGACGAACATAGCTATTTCTTGTATGTATATGCATGGTAAGGACAATAACTTCAATTTAATGAAATGTGGTCGACAGCTGTTTCGTTGGCGGATGTTAACCAATATACGCACAAATTTTTTTTGCATAACAAAAAGTTGGTCAGCGTCTACACTGTTTCCCCACATTATCACTCCATATCGGAGCCATGCATATCGGAGCCATGCATACATTTAACCAGCGACCTTAAGATTGAAAGTCGGCGCCTGGGCGTCTGGGCCTCCACGCTCCTGTTTTGCATTAGGAATTGATTATCGAAGTTACTCATTTAATGATATTATTTAACTCACTATTTCATTAAGCTGATAAAGGCCATACTTATTATAAAAATAATACCTTCCTGTCTTGAAAGAGAGTTCTAAACCCACAACAATCACTGGTAGTGACTACATAGTGTCCAAATCCATTATCGAATATGTCAATTTTTACAGTTATAGTGGTCAGACTAACTGCACGTACCTTACCCAGAGTATGTTTTTATTCCTTTAGATCTCAAGTATCATTTGGAGAATAGGCCGGTATCCCAGCAGTGGGGAAATTAAAGGCTAATACGGATTAAAAGATATGGCATCTGCTACCGCCCAAAAAGAGTTGCGAAATTTAGTCGCATTTATAGTTTTTGTTTAGCGGTTTAGACATTGGGGTTTGAACTATAAAATGAAAAACAAAATTTGATCTAAAATAATTTATTATCTTGACCCTTTTTTAAATAAACTAAATTAAATATACAATATTTATTCCAAATCATTGCTTTTAGTTTACATAAACTACAATTCTTAGCGACCCTACATTTTTTATTTACAAATGATCTCAATATTTAATTACAATAATCTTCTTTTTATTGTACAGAATACACAACAGAGGGATATCAATAGTATTTGCAGATGAAAATTAATTTATGGTTTACTAAATGTTTGTACAGTTTTTAGGGTGAATATTTTTCGACATTCCGGCCATATTAGATTTATATAGAAAAAAATAGATCGCCTAAACAGTAATAATATTAAATTAATTTTCTGTTTGAAAAACTACTGAATAAAATAAATTTTATCAATAATTTTAAGAAAAATACGTATTCTTTTTTTCCAGATCCCGATCTATATTTTATGCTGGTCTATTATTGTCAGCGCATCACATGATATATATGGCGGAATTTTAACTAAATGATTTTTTTTATCTTTATTATTTGTAATTGGTTTTAATAAAATTAAAAAAAAAAACAAAACTACAACGTAACAAGAGTACAACAAGTACCTACGCGTTCCTATTACTAAGTTTCGCGAGTAGTTTATTGAGCTTCGAAAAATATTCATCCCGTTGCCTGAATGGCAGATAATATATGGTTTATTCCTCTAGGTACATCATATGAATAGTCTGAAAAGTTTTAAATTAACGTGCATTTATCAGGTCTCACAATATTAAATTTCATCATTTTACATCCGTGCCGGTCTTGCCGGCACTAGGTTGGTATATAGAGATTATTAATACTGGCGACTTTTTTTTTCAGTCAGCGGAACATTATTCACAATTCACAAGCTTACTCTACTTGTACAAGGTACTTTTCAAAATACTGTAGGTACACAAAAATATAATTTATTCAAATAAACTCTACTATAAAAGCATGCTTCAAGGCACTATACTAGCAAGATCAAATTTAACTGAAACAACGTAAGTAACGAGGTTGTATTAAATTCGATTTTAAAATGTGAAGTATTTGTCCAAATTACGAGTTAGAGGCAACAAATATCTTAATATTTGAACTTAGTCTTAATATGTGGAACGGTGAAAATACTCGATCAATAACTATAACAAAGCAATTAATGTAACAATAGAAGTTCAAAACTAGTTCGAGCAATTGTATCGTTCACAAATTGATTATGTTTGTGCAAAACTCATCAGAGATTTTAATGTTCAAAAATATTATTGGCATACAGTTCGTGATCGTAAGTAAAAACATACATCCAGTATGTTTTTAAACAAAGCCTTAAATTGTAGAGTTATATCATCATGACCTACCAATATTATCCAAATGAAAACACGGCAACACAGGCATCTGTGTTTATATAGCTTTTGGTAAACTTCCGTCTATTTAATTTGGCACAACTGTGTTAGCCTTTAGTTAGAAAATAAAAGGGAATGAAGAATTTCAGAATTTCAGACGAGTTATTTAATCAAGCTAGTTTTGAACGTGCAATACTCATAATTATAATTAACGGAATAAATGCGAATAACGACCAAAAATTAACAACAATTGTTTATTCTCGGCCGTCACGTTACGACAAACTTACAAACTATACATACTTCTATATTGGCTTTGTTTGCACTTTATTTGTTTGCTCAACCAAATCTATTGCTGTCTAAACAATTTAATTTTAATGAGTGCCACACATGCTAAAACATATTGTATATATTTTGAAAAAATATGGGTTGGGACGAGTAAGGAATATTAATTAGTTGAAGTCAAATGAACTGAAAGTTTTAACCTTTCTAAAGAGCCGTAAAATAGGCCTTGCAAAATTTACGCAAATCAATTTTGCGCCTGAATTACGCAGAGCCAAAATCTACCAGTATTTACTGTAGGTATACATTTTTATTAAAAACAACAAAATATACCCACTTACCACAATGGCATATTTGTTATACTGCCTTTATTGATAAATTAAAGCCAGAAGTCAAATGCAACTATGCCAAACTGAACACTAAGTCTTTTATGAATAAGTAATAATACAAACAAACAAGTGTGAAGTTTGTTTTAACTCGTAAAGGTTGTTTGAACAACGAACCAACTTAGAACGAACAACTCGATAATCAGACAAACATAAAGCTGCTAACTTGTCATAACACTTAATAGTTTACATTTATGATCCAACAAGAACTGATATCACAGCTTTTTAGTGGGAGTTGGGACCACCTCAACAATTTTTATTCAACATTAATACTTATTTTATATACATTTACAATGAATGCCAAGGCAAATTAATTATCTTAAGTTACACTGAAGCGCTACTTAGTTCGAACCACGGCACTACGATATATTCAGTCGCTTTATATAAATAATCGTTACAGCTAGCATATGCTATCCGAAGTATAATAACAAAACATTCTTACAATATTGCCCAATATAATTCAATGTAATCCATGACCAGTACACAAGAATCAATTATAAGTCAAATTAGAATACACAAAACCCTATATTTAGCCCAAAAACATCGAGAGAACCTTATAACCGTTGTAGGGTGAATGAAAAAGGATGACCATGACCAGGCAGTGTTTATTTGCCAACCAAATCTTGTACAGTAAGTATCGTTTGAAAAAGTCAGATTTTGCAAACACAAGTTGACCTGTTCGCTATATGTGCCTATAGCGTATAGGAATGCAAACAGATATGTTAAATTATTGTCAGTTTTTTGCTGTATTTGATAAAATTATATTGGCTACAACCCAAACCGACTAACCCGAGTGTATAATTTGTTTATCTAGTCTTACAGAATGCAACTTATAAAATTAGGGAATTTGTTATTCCGCCATTAAACTTCCACCATTATAACTTACCAACCGCCACAAAAACATGAGCAACCTTTAACTAAGTACAAATGTTTGTAGAAAAGAATAACAAAGAAAGTTTTCGGCAAGTTGGGCAAAATTCAGTCATCCATCAAGCGGCAGCGGCAGTCTCCGGAGCGGACAACAAATCTATTTTAGCAGATCATCCCCTCGTTCCCCTTTCGATTTCGTTTCCCCTAACCATTGGTTCTCGATTATTCACTTATGCATTCGTTTGCGTATTATGGATCATTAATTCCGCTTCAGCGTAAAATTTTACTATTGGTTGACCGTCGAGTATTTTGTGCTTATAAATACCACTATATTTAATACAAGAACTTGGGATTGTACAATATTTGGTTCTATACATAATACTTGTTTTATTTTATTTGGGAATTATACAATACAATTCTGATGCCAGGATTACACGATTTAAATGGAAATAGTTGATTCAAAGATGTAATTAGCGATATTATCGATTGCATGTGATACCTAATCTGGATGTAGGATATAAATAAAACAAATCTAGGTGTAAATTTTAGGCATCAAACAAAATTTTAATTGATATTCACACCTCTAAAATGATTGTTGTCTGTCATCTTCGTATAAAAATTATCTTGGCTGGGTCTCAGGTTTTTATTTTATTTTAATAATGCCCCTGATCTTAACTTTATACGTAAACGGCGATCAAGTTATGTGATAGTAAATTCTGTTGACAAACGCCCGGTGTGTGGCTGAAATAAATGCTTAGTAAGGGGTCGGGCATATCGGATAGTTTATGTTAGCTCTCGCTCTGTGTGTAATCGCTCATTAATCACCGGCGAGCTGTGCCCTATCACCGCAGCGACGCCACGATCTCGTTCGCCATACTATTTTGCTGGCTCGAAGCGTTCAAACTTTTTGAACATTGCTGAAATTAAAAATGATATTATAATTCTTTGTAATGATTTTGATGGGCTGCACACGTTCTATGGTTATATTAAATGTATGACCTAAAAGTAAAGAAATATGTGTTGAAAAGCGTAAAATGCTTTTCAACACATATTGAATTGATATAAAATATTTTACTACCAAATTTTGTATAAGATTGTCGGCGACAATTGAACACAAACCAATATTTTTTTGTAATGTATCTGATGTGAAGGGTTGAGCTGACAGCCCAGTTAATCTTAAGTGTTTACTGCCGGGCGATTACTGTTTATGGGCATAAACAACAGCAAAACGACTGCGGTCCTACCTAACCGAACCATCTGAAGAGAGACCCAATTCGCATCGCATTGCTTCCGTCACTCTGAGACGGGGCCCTTTCCACCGGGATACAGCAATGCGATTACTCCACTGCTTTTCGGTGGATTAACAGGTGTGGTGGTTTCTCCGGATGAACTTGGTACAGGTTTTACTGCTACATTGAGTTTCTCATTTCGAACTAACCGGACCCTGTCCTCCGGTAAGTTCGAAACCTACGGATGCGAGCAACATGGACTCAAAAAAAATGTAGACTGAAAACATTATTTTCCAAAAACAAATCCATGTTTGTGACTACTCATGATATGTAAATTACGCCAAATTCGATACACGTGCCCCGATATAATTAAAAACTACCGGTTGTTTCGGTAATTGCATATAACCAAAACAACCGACTAGCTTTTAATAACCTAAATTGCCAAGTTTTTCAAAACTATTCATTATCTTAGTTTAACAGTAAATTGCTTGTTGATGTGGGTAATTTTCGATTTATCAATCTATAACTATTGTTGCCGACGAAGTAAAAGTTTTTCCTAACTTGTTATTAAATTACTAACAAGAACGGTCAGAATGTCGTTTATGAAATTAAAGTGTAATTTTAAATTAACTGACTGTATCCGTAGATAAAACTTTTGGATATACCTAATATGGTTATCAAAATTACATTAACTGACAAATCTAAGGAAAACCTGTTTCCCATAATCTTACCGCGTACATTTACATTAAAATATTTAACGAAAAATTCACAAAAGTAAGTCAAATATAAATCTTGTATAGAAGCGGCCAGATTTAGTTTTAAATTCATGTCTTACAAACTGTTTTGCAAATAATTTAAAGTTAAGTTTTGTGATAAAATAATTAATTCGTGATAAACCTGACGGTTCAACTGATGTTAAATAGACAACAGCAATATTACTAAGGCTCTCCCCTAATACACTTAAAGAAAACCCAAGTCGGATCACGTTGCAGCCGTCACTAATTCTACTCTGGTTCTCGCCTACCAAAGTATGAGAAGAAATCGCATCGCGTTACATGCGCCTGTAATTTCTAGACTATCAATGACTCAATGCTTTAAATTACTAGTTTCTATGAATAGTTTTTGTCACAAATATAGATGCCTTTGGGTGAATAGCTCACCATTTGTCGCATCTCCCACGCCTTCATCGCACTCTTGTACTTCTCGAACTCGTGGCACCAATCCGAGTACACTTGCCGATACTCTTGTGACTTGCTTGGTTGTGTGCACCTATACAAATGAATACATATTATTATTCGTGTTACCGAGATATTTATCATGATTTGTGAGTTTTGTTGACTCCCGATATTTCGACGTAGTTACATGCGTCATGGTCCCGGGCAAACTCATAACCATGATAGTTTTAAAATTTATAAATGAATATATATTTTTTTATGTATAATTATCGTATTCATTCAACAATATTTGGTAAATAAATGTTAGAAATGGATTATTGGCGCTCCCTGGCAGACTTTCTTTATTAATATTATATTAAAAAGTTTAGTACTACTATAAGGACATATACCTATTTACAGTTTTCTTTAGGTACAATCTTATAAATAAAATTGCAACACAATATTTGCTTACAGTAATTATTTTTATATTTTTATATATTTTAATAAATATTTTCGGAGATTTCACGCGCCATCTAGGTCCAAACCAAGCATAAGCAAGTTTGTGCAATGGGAACTACATAGCTGATAGAAAACTTAAATAGTGTTTTTTGTAGATATATGCGATATTAAACATCAAACGAGACACAGAACAAACATCTATGTTCGTCACAAAAATGCTTTTCCAGGGTTGGATTTAAACCACGACAGCGCAGAAGGCAGAGCCACTACAAACTGAGTTGTAAGGCCAAGGCACGGATAACAATAAAATATACAATAATTTAGGTATTTAAAAGAACAATTGAGATAATGTGGTCTGAGAACACATAGAGAGCACCTACCTACGGCGTCTGGTATGGTTAAATGGTTGCAAGAGGCCGCTGAAATGCGAAGTCTAATGATATATGGTGAAATGGTGATTAGAACGTGTGTACCTAAAAGGCAGCTGGTGTGTGAATATTTCCTCTACTATCTACTTCTAATATCATTTAAGCCTTTTACCTGTGAATGTCGATGTCTAAGTTGTAGGATGCGACTAGCGAGGGTCCGAAGTAGCACTCGTACCGGCCCCGGTCTGACTCCGTCACCGATAGTAACACCAGGCCTCTTTGAGACGTCTGCAATACACGATCCCAACTGCAAGAAAACGTTCAGTTTCATTACGTTTCGCACACATAGCACCATCAAGTACTACTAGTTTTACGCTTGATACAAATTACCATCGGAATCGGAATCGAAAGCCTTACTGTTGATAACTAGAAGAACATAAAGTCAAATATACACGAGATCTAAAGAAATAAATAAGTTTCGAGTTTTGGATTTATAATGCCGATGGAGGCATAACGTGAAGTTTTTATTTATTAATCAAAAACCTAGACCACAATAAAGACAACGTTTCTAAAAATACTCACTTGAAGTTTATCTTATATCTTCCCTTCTCCCGGGAATGGTGATACCAGACCACTAGCTGGTCCTTCAGCGCTTCGGGGGTGATCCCGAATGCTGCCAGATGTACGCTTTGTCCGTATCCCGCCCGGACCGTCTTCAGAGGAGCACTGGTCTCACAAATAGACGGAGTAGAGTTGGTCGCATCGTGGAGAAGACCAGGAGTGTATGGCCTACAAGCACCGACTTCTTTGTCCCATCCGCAGTAAGGGTCCAATACGCAACGGACACAGCTGTCGTATCTATCGGAAAAAATAACACAGAGATTTTAAACTAAAGCGTGAGGAGAGAGTGGTGGCTGAGGGGTAAGGACGAAGACTGTTACTCTAAAGAACACTGATGAGTTTGTCACTTGTAAAATTGTTGTACGCAATACTACGTTCTCAAAAGTGTGAAGGAAAATCGTGAGGAACCACAAAAGCCACAAAAATTAAAACCTGACATCTACCAATCCACATTAGGCTCTCGTGTTAGATCAAAGCCCATTTACTCTCACTTGTTCAGAATAGGCCGATCTTCATACAGTATAAAAATTAGAGGCAGAAATGAGGGAGACTACGGATATATCTTCTTTATATCAGCAGTAAGGTGCATACGAATACGATATTACAATATAAAAATAGCGAATACTCTATTCATTTAATCTTGCAAAAGAAACTTAATGAGTAATATCAGTTTTTGTTATCTGTTTCTTCCAATTTGAAATACCAATTTCGATCGACTTCAGAGAAGTCACGCCTACCACGACTATACCAGCTATCAAAATGATATCACAAAAACCTATGAGTTTCATGTTTATCATCGCAGATATATCTAAGCATGACCTGATTTCATAGCTCTTGCGCACCTATTTCCTTGTTTGCACTTGTGGTGAGCAAATGCGGCCATATCAGGCCAGCACGGTACATACCGCAGTTTGTCAATTACGTCATAAGCCGATTACGCGGGCCTGGCATCAACATTTGAATATTAATGCAGGATTGTGGTTAAATAGCATACCTTGCCTGTGTTTAGGTAATCTATTCGGGTCCCGTTAACGCTGATTCTCCAGGTAAGACACGGGTAGATAGTGTAGACAATGTCAAAAAAGCTGAGTCACAATGCAATATTTTCTCAGGTGCTGCCATTGTGAATGAGCCCGCTGTATTCCGATTAACTGCTATAAGCTTGATTTAGTTAGCGTTACACGTATATCACTAATATATAGCGAGAGTGTCACGTACAGTAGGTACTATTCCCGATGCTAGAATTACACGTACATCACTATGTTAACTGTAGAACTGTAGAACAAATAAGGAGGGACGAGGTGACGTCAAAGAGGGGCAAATACAAAAGATTCATTATAGCTAGTTACCTATGAGCACATAGCCGCAGTGGCAGTTGGCGCAGCCGGTGGTCTGTTGCGAGATAGAGCGAGGCGAAGCGACGCGATAGAGCCAGCGCTCGAACCGCCTCCGCTCCCGCTGCCTGCCACACGTCCGCTACACGGGAACCCCCGCCCGCCCATTGCACTATTTTATACACTTCGCCGTTGCCTGCATAAAAAAAATGAAATGCCAATACAAACAATATCATTTAAATTCATTCAAATTAATTTAAATATATTAAAGTTATATGATTAGTAATTATATGTTATGAGTAAATGGTTTTAGCCGATACTAGGTGATACTATACTAACTCGTGCCGGCGTAGAAGATGGTATACGTGATGTCGTCTCCCAACATATCGACGAACTGCTTGTCGACAACGAGGGTAGTGAGCACGAGGTCCCTTTTGTAGAAGGCCGGAGCGTCACCTTCGTAGCTCACTGCCGAGTCCATTAGAGGATGAGACCTGAACAGAAATCATAGTTCAATAATAATTACTACCAAATTACTTTCCTATTTCATGGTATCACTTTATTATTAGAGATGAGTCAGCAATCTAAAACAAATACCAAGCAAATATAAACAGTATTAGTAAGTAGACGTCATCGCCCAAATTGGCAATATTGTGGTAGGATGGTCTGAAAAGGGGTAATGTTAAATGACGCCCGTCTGGGATGCGACCTGGGTTTTTTCATACTTTAATAGGGTAACACCTGAGTTATATTTTTGTTGATTCTAAATGCGGTAACAACTTAACATCAGGTGGGCCGTCTGCTTTTCACGTCACTTTAGTCGCATAGTAAAAATAAAAAAAAAACCTCCGCTAAACTTTTAGTTTATAATATTGTGTATTTCCATTTCTGTTATAGTTGCGATCCTTCATACATTACAGGTAGAAAGACGGTGCACGGAGCTGTACCAAATGTTAAGTACTCCTTTTCTAACTGAAAGTATTTATATGGACTTCAAAGAAACGCCTGAATCCATCAATCATTAACATAAGTAATAAAAAATTAATAATAATATTACCGAAATATGACATAGTGTTACAAAATTTCCGTTGCAAGCTCTAGTTTAATCCTACTGAAATCGTGTGACTGTAAGGCTAGTTTTAAGAGAGAACCCTCGTCAAAATATGTCAAAAAAAACCGGAAATCTAGCTGATAACCATCTTTCATATACCAGCTTTATTAAAAATAAATCAATTTAAAACCACACTAACACAAAGGGGATATGTTTCTTCAAAGTGATTGACCAATAATAACCTAATCAGACAAACAGCCGTCAATCTCCTCTTTTTAAGACGGGGGCATAATATATAAGAAGTCATATTTCATTACTTCAGTAGGTATAATATGACTTGTAACATGCGGCTGACCAAGTTACTAGGCCAATCTCCTGAGGTTGTCCAATATCGAATGTTAATCAAATAATCGATGTTGTAGACTACTATCGGATAGGAAATAACAGTGATTTCCGATTGATAGACGGCCCCATTGCTTAGTAGGAAGTTGCCCTGCATTCGAATTCGATTCCCGGCCGCACAGAATTTATGTGATGATCATTAAATTTCTTTTGAGGTATTTGCCTTGTGTTTCCATGTTTGTCCAAGCCTCCTGCAATACAGGAAATCATAGTGCAAGGGTATGGGTGTATAAACCTATTTTTAATACCAGAATAATTAAAAACAGTCTAAAGCATCTAGAGTCTAGAGCAGAGACCCTAGTCTAGAGCATAGAAGTACATTCCGAACGCATTATGCCAGCAAGTCCTGGAATTAATATCCAACTGAATGCCGACCGAAAGTTTCCTGCTAATTCAGTAACGTTCCCCCAATTGATGACGCGGTTCAAAACGTATCCATTAAGTCTCCCTGTAATCTATTTAATTAGTTAAATATTTGATTGCTATCAACTCGCCTCCGACTTCGGCCGGTTGGACTACGTCTCTGCTATATTTAAATATGAGTAGCTATACCCAGGTAGAATCCATAGGCACTATAATGCAGAAAGAGAACACCCATTGAAACATTTAAAATAGGAATCAATAAAATCAATTGCTGTTTGTCACGACACGAGACGGTCATAACAACAGCAAGACGACTTAGGTCCTCCCGGCCGAAGAATGAGAAGACCCAAATCGCACCCCGTTGCGCCTTTCACTCGAGCCTGAGATTTTGTGTGTTATGTCATTATGCATGCGCATGAGACCACTGCTTGGTTGTAGTATAATGTAAATCAGGCCATCTTACATTCATGGTTATAAAGCACTCGCACTCAAATACCTCTTAAAAAAGATTGGCGCGGCAAAAGCGAGTGAAAAAAAACCTAATTGATCTAAATTGCGTTTCTTCTCATTTTACATTATTTAATCTTTGTGAATAGTGTAAATATTTCAGTTAGCCGATCCCTAGATAATCTTATTAAATACAAATATTTTCATTTTTAAATGACTTCAAAAAAAGTGTTTCTCATCTTCGCCAAATGTAACTAAATTTTTATGATTTGTTTATTATTTAATGGAAAATTTACAATGAAAGAACAACCTAAAAGAGAAACAATTACGGCATAAAAGTATTGAAGTCAACAAAGAACAATATTCGTTCTTTTTTACCGCTAAATTACGTAATTTAGCGGTGAAAAAGACATGTCCCCGTACGTATCAAAAACTGCCTCTTAATTTAGTCTTAAGCTAAAGTTTACTAAATTACAATTTTTAATCTATACGTCAGTATTCGTTTAAGTTGCCAGGATGCCAGGAAAATACACGCACGTTAGATTTTATAGCGCTCGACTCGCGGCTTGTAAGATTGAGTAGCTATCTGGTAATGGAAGGAGTATCGCGAAATCCTGCAGCCGACGAGTAACCGCACATTAGTTCCCAGCACGTCTGCCTGCTAATTGGGTCACATTCCCCTAATTGATGGCGCGGTGTGAAACGTATCCATTGAAAGCCTCCCTTCAATCTATTTCGCCTTGATGGTTCAAAGGATATGCGATTGCTGCTAAGCCTTTCACTTATCTGTCTATTTCAATTAACGGAACTATTCAACTGCGGGCTTCTGAGTTACAACCGTTACTTTTCTCAAGTTGTTAATTTACAGTGGGTAGAGTTAGGAAGGCAGTAAGGTACTCGTATACAGTGCACTCAGTCTATGTGATTATCCATTTTCTGGTCACACCGATATATTTTTTTATATTGCTAATTACCGGGTCGAGTTTAAGGCCAACCTTTTGTTAAGTGGTTATCTCCGCCCATATTCCCATTCCCATTCCCATGGTACAAGTTATGCTTAGTTTGACGCTAGATGGCACTGTGTTAAATGTTCATCAAAATTAAAAAACCTTAATACATATTATAAAGTCAACATCAATGTTAACATTGATTAAATTAAATTAAAATAAAACGAATAGCCTATCAGTGACCGTACCTGATGAAGTTGAGGACATTGTCCGGCAGTGCTTCGGTGTTGTTGACGCAAGTCCCGGGCCGCGGTGTCGGTACGCGCGCTCTCAGCACAGGCAGCCACGCAGAACTCGAAGACGCCTGGAGACCATATCTTTGCTTAAGATTTGTAAAGAAACAACAGCCATGCTGTTTGGAACACTTATTTTTATGTGTACACAGCTACATTATATAGATTGTATAATATGCTATATTTTATTATAACCCAAGGTTCTGTCGAGTTTATAGTTCCTGTGTCAATTTACATTAGTAATTCAACAATATCCCGAGTTTTGATTAACATTATATTTTTATATGTGACGTAAGTGATGACCCTACTAATGTGTTTAAGAAGTGTTTAAGAACGCGTAATCTTGTAGGTAAATATTTAATTAAGAAAGTGACGATTCAATGTACTTTTTAAGAATTCAACGGAAATGTTTTTTTTGTTTTTTCTTTAAATTGACGCCGCCTGTAAACAACAACTGAATCGTATCATTTCTTATAATATAAGAAGACTTATGTCGCTTCGCGTTGCGCCTATCACTTTGAGACGGGGATTACAGTAATGTTAGTTATATTAAATTCAATTAAATTTATACCCATATTAATCGCATGATATGAAAATGTTTAAATGTTTTTTTTGCTTATTTTTTTTATTCATTTTGTTACATGCAAGAAGTTCCACACCTACTCTTTCGTACGGTAGTATTAAGTGTGTGTTTTTTACATTTAGAAAACATGTCTCAGTAACAAGCTAATCATAATGTACTCATTAAACATGACAGATATATTACGTTCCCGAATACACAAATAGGCAGTTTAAACAAATTAAAAAAGATTGTATTTCGTCCAATATCGGACAAACAGCTGTTGTTGAGCGCCGTTATCAACTTATTTCCATAAAACAAATTAAAACAGGCAATCTCATTTAAAATATTACGAGTTTGATATATAATTAATTTTACTGAATATGATAAGGTTCTTATGATGTTTCCGACGCATTTATCATCAGGTCAGATATTACTCCATCAGATTCAGATGGTGTAAACCGCACATATATTATTTATCACGTAACATCATATCATCACTCATGCAAACTCTGCCTTACTGAAATTTAACGTTCTGTACCAATAATGTTTATATTATTAGTTAGAATACGTCATAATAACACATATTCTCTCAAAAATCTAGCCTGCTTGGCTTACGGTTCCAAAGCTCTTTGAAGGTTAGATAGGCAGAAAAAATCCCGAGCGAAATTCAATTACTGTCAATAAATAAATTTAAAACTGTCATCAAACGTAAACTTGTCGCCAAAGCTTACTATAAAATATCAGATTACCTAGATGACAAAAAGGCTTGGGAATGAATTTGCTCCACTCTAGACGCAGGACCATATTCGCGAATATGTATTGTAATACTGTCTCCGAGGGGTTTCTTGTCTGTTTCTTCCCCTCGGGTTGGTCGGTTAGGGTTGGAACAGACGTAAACTTAACAAATAAGATAAGCTTAAACATGAAAACTGACTGTAATTTGACATATCTGTGTGCATGTAATGTGCCTGGGGAGTTCCTGTGACACGTTATATGCTCACGAATATGTGTATATGCATGTGTAAAATTTGACGTGTCCAAATGATACTTGAGATCTAAAGGAATAAATGAGTTTGACTTTGACTTTGACTTTGACTTTGACACATGAACAGATAAAATTTTAGGCTTAGTATATTCACGCCTTTTTGGGGCAGACTTTGTGTTGTTTGTGTGTGGTGAGCTTAAAGCTTATTCTCGGGTCTTCGGTGTTTGTCTTTCGTTTCTGTGTTAGTGCATGCCACTTACAACACAGGGAATCCTAGTGCAGGTATTTCCAAACGTAATAATAAAAGATAAAAAAAATAACGTGTCATAGGAAATTCTTAAACACATTACATGCACATGTATATTATCATTATGATTGTTCAACAAAATTTACCAGCGTGTTTCATAATGAATGAATCTTACTTGTTCTTTGAACCGTCCCGCAAAAGCCTCCTGTATATCATCCATGGTGAAGGTACATATTGCTGATCCAACCAGCCCATCGCTGGCTCCGGTGGTAAACGCTGCGTAGAACTTACTACTGTCTCCTGGCATTTGGTATACGCTTTCTGAAACAAAACCTATTGTTTAGCCTATAGTTCTATACTATAGATCTTCATAAGCAATCAAAGCTGCACGAAATAATTTTCATCAATATTATCCAAACTCTGAAGGTAAGATACGCGTGGCCCAATTCTGGTTTGGTCCTTAACCGATCTGTGTTGAAAATTAATGTCAATATTTTTTTAACATATACGTAGGTCATCTTTTGACCGCTATTTAACCATAGTAAGTGATGATGTATTATCTCTAGACATGCCGCATTTGAAATGCATACATATTTTTGGCCATTATCTTATAAAAAATACATGAATACTTACGAATTTCGTCAAAATAGAAGGGAAACTCTCCAGGTATGCTACAGTTGAGGCGCGCCTTTAAATACGTGGCCCAGTTCTGACTCAGGATGTGTTTGCCCCCCGTGTCCTGTTTGCACACTCTCGCCACTCTAGAGTACACAGCTTTCCCACAGTTCATAAACTCCACGGCTGTTTCGCGGAAAAAGAATAGGACGTATTCTCCAACGTCGAATGAACCCACAAAGTTTGTTTCTGTAACAATTTTAATCAAATTCATAAGAAATATATAGGCGAAGGGTTTATAACTTCTTGAAAAGCATAAAAATGTTTTTTTTTTTTTAATTTTCTTGTTTTCATTTCAGACAAAAATGAATAAAAATAAATTTACTTAGTAATGTAGTGAGAAAATATCAACACATTTTTATGTTGTTGTTAATATTCTAAAACCACAAATTCGACAAGATGTATACCGTTTCGCTTTGGGCTGCTGTGCTAGTGAAGCGAAGTTTGGCATCCCTACAACGCTGTAATTAAAAAGTTGATAAAAATCGGACCTAGATTGGATCGCAAGGCTGGCCTACAATTTACTGCAAATTAATGCATTTGCGCCGAGATTTCAGTTTGATTTTATTTTATGAAGCTCTGATAGGCTTGGCTTTATCGCAGTCTCGTAAAAGAAAGTACGGAATAAGGGACAAAAGCCCGATATCCCTATTAATATAATAAACGTCCTTTCTAGTCCGATAAGACTCGAATTTTGCATGAAAACTGACTTAGAGTATTACACGAAATACCTTACGCCCACGATTTAAAGCGGGCATCGCGCCAGAAAATTTCAAACTACTGGAATCATTATTATTCAATTATGTCCACATTTTATGCTATTTACAAAATATTTCGTAGCATATATAACGAAATCGTGCAGCATTTATAACGAAAACAACCATTGTATATTGCTTTCTTTAATAAATTTCAAAACTAATATGTTTTAGTTCTTCAGGGTTGCCATAAATTAAGATGTGGATGGATGGCCACTAACTTATATACCAAACATTGTGTTTACTTACTGTCCAACCATTTGGAATCATATTTCAACGTCCTTTTGAAATTGTACTTCTTCTGGCCCGTCGAGAAATCAAACAGGTCGTTTCTGAAGATGACTGGATCCGCTTTCGTGAACTCGGCATTCGTTCCCGCGTACACAGCTTCTAAGCCCCCAGGGTTGCCTTCCGTCACCCAAACTGCAGTACTGTTATCTGCCGGGTCGTAAGGACACTTCGCCACCCCCAGACCGATGCCGGGAACGTACTCGTGTCGGGGAAGATGCGTTAAATTTAGCTAAAATAGGAAAAAATATATATTGCACAAACAGATTCAAGAGGAAATCTAAAGAAATAAAGATATTTTTTTATGTAACTTCAAAGCGTAAGAATTAATGAGCATGAGTTAATGACAGTGAGCTTCCCTTTGTATGATAATCTAAGGGCACCTTCTGAATATTATTAGAAGAGTGAATCGAGCTTCAAACAAACTCACAGCTACCGTGTCATAAGACAAAATGGTAAAATTGAAAAGGCATTACATTTTGTATATCTCTATAATGCCAAATTGTAGTTATTAAACTGAAAATAAACGAAAATAAAACTACCTATATTAATATAAACCCAGCTTATTGGATTTCGCGTTGAACATTTTGGAGAGATGCAATACTAATTAACGTTTTGTAAATAACACCTTTAAATTTACATAAATGTTATGAGAGTCATTGCATAACTTTGTTCATTTAGATTTGCGTATAATTTTCAGTGATAATTAACGATCAAGTAGTGTAAACAGAACTTACGTAGACCACCCAGTCTTTAGGGCTGTGTGCATTGGTCCCGCACACATATAGCCTCTTGCCGTCTCCCAGAGGCTGCAGAACCCTGATGTGGTTCCGGCACTCGAAGGGCTCGGACTTGCCTTTGCTCACACATCGTGCCACGTTGCTTGCTTCCAAGAGCAGGTTGTCTCGCTACAAACATTAAACCTGCATTCAATTACAACACAAAAAAGGAAACTGCTCTCCAACGTACATATGTTTCATTTGATATTGGAAAAGTGTGTTCCGACATTCAGATGTTTTAAATGTTTCGTGTTAAATAAACGTATGCATGATTCACGCCCAGGTTATTCGCTTTTTAACTTGAATAACCCAAATTAAGAACATCTTTTGCGGAACTGATCTACAGATCAAGATCATTGACGTAATTATAATATATTATTAAAATATTAAGTAAAACAAAAACTCTTCCATTTATGTATGTGCAATACCATTATTTCTTAAAGGTACGAAAATTCCTAACTACAATATAAAAAGAATCGTCAAAATCGGTCCACAATCCGAAGAGATAGCGTTACAACATCAAAAAATCCGCATATTTTTTTGATGTTGTAACGCTAAAAACGTCCTCCTATTTTTAAGTCTGTGAATAAAAGAGACACACTTGTTAAAATAAGAAAAATGTAGGTCCAAGTATCCATTTACAGTGAACGACGCACACCCAAAGGTTTATCTTGCCACAAACGTGAAAACCACATACAATTACAGCACAAAAAGGGAGAACTCTTCAATGTGTACATGCACCAAATTCAAAGCGAGAAAAAGTTAAGTTAAGTCCTTTGGTTTTAGTGTTCAAAAGATTATGGCACTTAGGTGCAAAAATGTTGAAAGGCTTGCCAGTTGCATTAAAATCTAGTACAGTGCCGGAAAAGTGGGCGTGTTTTAAACTCAGTAACCGAAAGCAAGCCATATCGTTTAGGGTCTGTGATGCTCATCGTGAGGTGAATAGAAGGAGCTGAGAGTGCACTCTGTGCACTTCAAAATAATTACCTTGCAGTGCGATTGGCTTATATCAGACATGTTTAATTTGAACACACGATCCCTGAAACAAAATATTTAATTAGTATTGGTGAGACCAATTTTGATACTTTTTTGTTTTATACAATTAAAGTAACGTTCCGAGCTGTCTCACCTACTCATTCGATGTTAAGTGGTCACCGCCGCTTATATAAACAGAAACACTTGAGTACCGAATACTCTACTCTAAGTATAAGAAGACCCAAGTTGCACTGCGTTGCTCCTGTCACTATGAGAGACGGGGATGTAACGTCGATGTATCTTACGTACATAATGGGGGCATTGATAATCAATTATTCAATTATATTCTAAATTAGTACCAGCTGGGCTTACTTTTAACGGAGGCACGTAGTTATTAGGGGGACAACATATTAGAGGCACAAAGTTACCCGCGTGCATAGGAAAGTATACCTCTCCCCTGGGTGCTGCGAAAGTAGCAACCTACAGTAGCAGTAGAACTTGTGCCAAGTTCGTCCGGAGAAGTACTACTACCACACCTGGAATCTGTTAGCAAGCAGTAGTGCTCGCATTACTGTGTTCCGGTGGAATGGTGTGGGAACCGGTAAAATCACAGGCATTAGACGTTACATACCCATTTCGGATGAAGGACGCAGCAGGGTAAATACAACTTAGTCTAAAGCCCAATTGTTACACTGAGTTGGATTGCTGTTGTCATGATTACCTACTTTCCACCAGGATTTTGTTCGTTTCCTTTCGTATCACCACTATTGTTATTATATTATAATTCTTAAAATGAAATCGAACAATAAAAAAAATATTTCAACTCTGCCGGATGTGTCAGTAACCAAAGGGTCGTTTGAATAATCTACATTGCATATTTTTTATAGTATCAACATCTACGTAGCTAAGTTTTTAGTAACTGTTAAAAACAATTGCAGTGAGAAACAATGTATTAATTGTTAAACTATTATTATATACTCGCTACACCAACATTCTTGTATTTTCTAGCAGTGTGTTTTATGGGTTAAAAAATCTCTTTCGCTATTAAAAATTATTACCACGAAGCTCACGCATTTTATTGCCATCTGCTTTCAAAGCGAGGGTACAAGGATCAAATTTAGCTAGGCATAAATGTATGTCCCCCCCGTGGGTTCCCGCCTTGTCGGGGCGGGGGGGCTTAGTAACCGTGGCCTGGTCACCCACGGTGAAGCTAAGAGGAACCCGGGAGGGCCGCTCCTTTAGGCTTTGCCTCTAAGCCGACTAGGAGCGGCATTGTAGGTGGCGGTGCCTAATGGGGGGCACCGCAACTGAGGCGGGCTGCGGTGTCGAATGGGAGGCACCGCAGCTGAGGGTTAGGGGCCGCGGCGGGAGAGAAGTGACGGTATTGCGGTGCGCCGCTCTCCCTACCTTCCGCGGCCACAACGGGGTCGCCACCGTTTGATGGCGGACGCGGTGGGGCCGCAGGGGAAGAGGAGTGTTGGTATTGAGAGGCGCCACTCTCCCTATCCTCTGCGGCCGTAGTGGTAGGCGACGGGACCACAGACCTGACCCGTCGCATGGGGACCTAGGGCGTCTGACACGGGGTAGTCTGACGTCCTATCGCTGGCATGGTCCCCGAGGTGGTTGCGACGCACCTCGTGTCCTGGCGTGTCGTGGCGAGGGAGGATGGCATATATTGCCATCCCATGGAGGGTCCGGTAACGGACAGCTGCGGCGGGATCGCGGATGTGTGTTACAACGTTCCCGTGTTCCCGCCACTAAGCGGCAGAGGAGGACACCGTGGAGTTTTAGTGGGTAGTCCCACATAACCGCTCTGTTTCCCCGTGGCAGGGCGGTATTCTAAGACATTTCTCCACGGAAAAAAAAAAAAAAAAAAAAAAAGGCATAAATGTATGTGTTGGCATGAAGATTGTTTTTGTGTCTTGGATGTGTGTATGAGTTCCTGCGACACATTAAATCCTTGTGTCCCTGTAAGCGTTTGTTTAAGGAAGAAAAAATATTTGAAAAATTTTGCTTTGTACCCTAGATTAGTAAGTCATAAAAAGATACCCATATACCTATAGTTTGTTTGCTCTAATGCTTTGTTGGCGGAATGTAGGCTGCGGTTAACCAGATGATAATATAAATGGACATTTTGAAATCCTGCCATTAGTGCTAACTGAGATAAAGCAAATAAATCATATGCAAATTATTATTGTTTAAATAGAATCATCAACATTTTATTGAGATGATTTAATAAAGACTATATTTAGTCAGCTCTGTGCACAAGCTTTTTACCTGTAACGTTAGAACAGGATTGCAAGTCGTTAAGCTATGTTGGAAGTCATAGGGCGGCTTGATAACTACGACATTAGGGTTGACCACTTCCTTTCCACACTCATACGAAAGAAGAGGCACGAACCAGAGATGGCTGCACCCTAGTGGTTCCTAGTGCAGCCTTTAAGGTAACATCTTGAATCAACGTTCCTGAGTATGCCTCGTGGAGAGGCAAAACACATGTCGATTCCATCGTTGATTTTGTGAGCTGCTTATGTTATTAACAATTGGAAAGCACATTTGTTGGAAGTTTAGAAGTGGTAATTAAAGTGTCAGTGAGTTTTCTTGAGGTGGACTTGAAGTAAGATCTGAATTCATCAACAAACAATTTTTTTTCTTGCATCTTATTCGTATTTAAAATCTTTGTTTATTTCACGTGTAAATTTTTTCCGTTGTTTCCAGATCAGTCTGGTACTGTAGTATTGTATATTTATTAAAATTTGATACAGTTAAACATAATTTAATATTAAAGAATAAAAAATGAAGAATAAAGAATTAATATATAAAAAAAATACTTACATAGCACCGACATAAAGCGTATTTCTCTCCTCGTTCATGTACAAAGTCCGGTAGAAAAGAGTTCCACATGAAAATTCGCGTATATGATCTGTAAATAAAGAAAAATCACTGTTACTATTACATATTCGTAGATATTTCACAGTTCCACCGAGCCACAAACTATAGCATACCATGGGAACCAGATTTTCGATAGAATATATATAGTTCTTTTTTTAAATACATTCATATAACACATATAAACAATCAGACTTGAACAAACATTAATTTCTTCACACGGTGGTTGTGCTGGGTGATAATTGAACCCAAGTATTACTGCAAAGAAGGCGCTATTACCAATTGAGTTATACCAACAAAGTAATTGGTATAACAATCCAATATACGTACTTCAACAAGTATGGAGGCTTCCGTCGACTGGGACCACTAGGTACTGGGACCCAGTTACAGGATCGATTTAATTTTATTATTATTACTGAGACCGCCCTTGACTTTAATCTCATATGTTTATGCCTATCGATTCATATAATACCATATCAGCTTTACGGTTTTTAAATCAGTCTTTTCTACTCTACATTTTATATTACCCTCTAGGGGTGGATTTTTCACATATTAATATGACGTACATGTAAACGCTAAATAAACTCACTATCTGCAATGATATCGCTGGGGTAATGGGGTAATTGTTGGATTTTTAATTTTTTAAGTGGCTATTTATGTATTTTTTTATTTAAAAATAGCTTTATTTAGAAAGTTCTTCTAAGTGTGTCGTGTCCAAAAAGTTAAGAAACACCTATTAGCCTACAGTCTTGAACTCTTCCGAAGACAAGCATCGGAATTTTTTAATTATATTTTATATATAACCTACGACTACATTGATTTGTAAAATAATTATTTAAACACATTGTTAAATAAATATTCTATAAATATCTCTATTGTTTGAGGTAATCAGTGTTGTAAATGTTATTAAAACAAAAACTAATAATGTAATGTGCACATTTGGTACGTGTAATGTGCGCATTTCCTATACGTTTTACTTAAGTAGGAGATTATCGAGATACAGACTCTTACCTTGTTTGAGAACAAATTTACCTTTGTACTTAAATAAAACATTAGTATTTACATATAATGGTAGTACCTAAGGAACACGGTTTATTTGAAGTCTGTAAAAAGCAATCACTATTATCCTTATCTCTCGGTACAGAACCACAAAAGAACAATTGCTGACGATTATTGTTTCTGCAAAATGAAATATATACTTGAAAGTTGTAATTTCGGTAATTATGTGTGTTGCCAGTAGTCATTATTGGCAGGCGGTGCGCGCACGCAATCTCTCGTGCAGCTCGATCCTCGTAACGGTTTACACTGCCTATTTAAATAATTAAATGTTGCTGGAATATTACAATTGTAGATTGTTGGAATTCATAGCAACTGCATTAGTTTGGTTATTTGTTGGCGATAACCAAGTTGGCGTTGTGGTTTAACATTATTATGTGGTTTTCGTAGCTTCAATTTCCCGCATAGGTCAAATTTCACGTGATAATCAAATAACCATATCATATTGACTGGCCTAATAGCTCAGTCTGCCTTTCTGGGTTAGGTCGTTGTAGGTCGTGAGTTCGATTCCCGCTTAAAACAAGAATTTGTGTGACTACCAAGATGTTAGTTCTACGTCTTAGTGGTAATATGTAATTAAATTAAGAAAAAAGGTACTATTTAAGTAATTTTATCTGTTATATACAATAGTTCGCATATTACGAGCTATGTTTACGAGTAGTTTAGGGCTAGATGGCGCTGTCCAATGAAATGTCCATGAATATTTATTTATTTCTATTTTTAGCTTCACTGTTTGGATACAGCAATAACAGATATATGTTATTTACAATATAACTGATTTAAAATTCTTAGTATCTTTTTTGTTTGTAGTCTTAGTATGATTAAATTTCGAATATTTTATTACATATAATAAACAACTATCGTTTGAACTATCAAACAAAGGTATTGAGTAAATAGGGTCGATATCCTAAGTCCGCCCCGCCGTAAAAAGTCAACATGAAACAATAGGAAAACACAGATTTAATTTTTTTGGGATAAGTTAATTCAGGATATGAGCTACCTTTATAACAAATTTCATTCAAATACCGATAAACTTTAGTCAATCTCGTGCAGTTCAATAAAAGCTCTGCTGTAAAATGTTTGCTTACTTATTAATGTATATAGTGCAATAGAAAGCACAATTAAAATCTCTTAGCTCTGATATTTCAAGGAAAAGTGTCGTGAATGCAGATGAAATAGTAATGAATGGAAGGATATCGGATCTGCTAAAAGTATTAAGTTTCCGATACCTGAAATTGCATTGTCCATTGTGACGGCATTTTTTCTATGAAACATTTATTCGCAGAAACCCCTGGTTAGGACGTACACATTTCAGTGGAAAAATATTTAGAACACGTTTATAATTTTTCGTAGATTTATAGATTTTAGCAATTGTTTTCCAAGTTTTGCCAATCATTGGTATCTGATTATTATGTATTGACCAACCTCCGTTTATCTCTTAAATTCAATTCAATTTGATTCTATTATTTCAGGCAACAGACGTTAAAGTGTCCATATTTGATTATGTAGAAATATAAAAATATAAATTTAAAATTGAGAGCACTTATTGATGGGTTCAGCAGCACCATGTCGCCGGCATAGCTTATGTTATTAACCAACCAGCCGACCTCAGCAGAGCCGAGCTCACGAATCAGACGGTCCGTGTGCAGGTTGAAAATTCGCACCCCACATTCCAACTTGTACTCGTCCGATAGCGACCCCGACCATCTAACAAATTTGGTCAGGTTGTCATACCAGTGATTGAGGAGTGTTATGAGCTCACGGGGTTGGTATCACTCGACAGCTTCTGCCTCTTCTTTCTACTCGTATAATGACTAAACTATGATTTTTACATATTTTGATTTTCTTTTGATGATGAATGACCCATGAATTCGTTTTAATTGTCTTAGAAAATTAGGAGATTCTTAATTTGGCTGTATATTTTTATTTATCAGCCGATTTGGATGATTGCTTTTTATTTGATATGGGGGAAAATTCCTCCCCTAGGATCGGAAGTATTGAAGTAGGTTAAATTTTAAATAATTAGAAAGTCAATTCATTATCGATACAAAGCCATAACACTTGGTATAGAAATATATAGATGTCCGTTGATTAAACGAGAGGTGAAATTTTGATTACCGAATGAACCGCCGTAAATTTAGCTACAAAACAATTTAGTTAAACTAAATGAATAATGTAGGTGGTCGCGTGTCAATCCCATAATACGGGGATGTTTGCAGTTCGTTAGATGAACAAACAATGAGTTCATTAGCGATGTAATCGCTGCGGCGCCTGGGTCACACTGGTTTGGGAATACCGACACATAAATTATACAAATACTAGCGTTCGCCAGTAGCTTCACATGCGTTAAATTAAATAGAATAACTGGAAAATGGGCAGGCGTCCAAATTCATAACTCCCTCAAATTGCTTATGTTTCCAACGGACTTATACCTAATGTGCTTGGACTGGTGTTCTCAACAGTAATTGGTCATTTAAACAGCTGATTGAGCTAACGGGGGAACAATTTGCACGTTATCTTCAGTTTTAAACCTTCGGCTTGAAGAAGTTGAACTTATATGATAACGTTATGATATTATGTTATGTAGTCGCCATACCATATCTATGTTCATTGTGTTTATTGCCTTCGACTCGAAAGGTCCCGGGTTTGATCCCAGGCTAATTTGTGTGCATCCACCGTCACCGAAATTCCTCGTTCAGGGTTAGTTGTAGTATTTTTTGTTAGTGTTACAATCGATTCATGCAGTTCTATTCCCATAGTAAAATCTACGCTTAGTTTGGACCAAGATGGCGCTGTGTGAAATGCCCATTAATATTTTTGTTTATATTTTATCTGTGTCATTTTTATTTTCTTTCAAGAAAATAAAGATGACATCCATCCTTGATCTCCTGTCAACTTTGTAACCAGTCCCTTGTACAGCGAGACCATTCAACACGCAAATTGAGTTGTAAATTAATTTATATTAAACAGGCAACACCGGTGGGGTTAAAATGCAAATCTATAATGTCGCGACGATAGCGTTGGAGAGAGGGCCGCATTATGCAGATAGCATCGGCGGGTTAAATACCGCAACAAGTTAACCGAGCTGTTTGCACGGAATTCGACGGAATCGAGCCATATCCCGACATAATTCCACCCATTTCGATCAAAGCCTGAATAGTGTTCGCCCTGAGGATAGAGTTTGAACAAGTGCTAAACTTCGTAAATTTCAAGTATTTTTTTAGGTATTCAACGGTAATAAAGTATTTTTACTTTGACTTTGATAGTAGGTACGTACATCAAATCAAACATCGAGCGTACTTCAAAAAATCATAAATCAATCAGAGACTGATTTAAAAATCGAACAAACCGAAATCAATATTTTCAAACGAAAAACAGAGTCATAGAGAAGCAAACTACGCAATTTTGTTTACTTTTATGACATTGTTTATGCACAAGCATAATATAAGGGATAAATGAAAACTCCCGTGTCTTTTTACACGTATATCGATTTGTTATTAACAAGAATATGGAAATGGGTAGCGGACAATGTTTCACTCTCGAAGTTGTGAACGCAAGTGACAATGCATACAAATAAAAGATACCTCCTTGTGAGAAACAGATTGACGCTTATTTTAAATACATTAACATAGGTGTTAACACATTTTTTTTCAGTCATTTTGATTTTTCCTACTAAATTATTTCACCGATTTTTACAGACATACCAACATGTCATATTAAAAAAAAAATGTTTTTTAATCGTTTCATAAATGACCGAGAACTGATATCAAACATAAAAAAATACAGCTAGAGCTAGCTCCTCTGGAAGTCGGTTGAAAAAAGAATCATCCAATTCGGTCCACAATTGGCTATTAAATCGTGTAACAATTAAACCTGACGTTAATTGGTTACATAATTTACATTCTCGCTACATAGCAAATTTAAGTTAGATTAAAATTACCCATTCGCTATATCATATGTGTAGATCGTAATAAACTTAATCAGATTTAGATCAGACGTAATTTGACAAAAAGATTAAAAAAAAATGTATTTTTTTACACTCTTAAAGTTGGATTTCGTCATGAAATTTCTCAAGTACAAGTCAAAATCATTTTATTTACGTTGATTTCTTAAAAAATATTAAGAAAAGACATTTATTTTAAATTAAACAAAATTTATTTTTGACCTTGGAAGGACACCCTATCAAATCAAAATAGAATCCAATTCGGTCCACAATTGGAGAAGAAATCGCGTAACAAACATCCAAAAGCTGGACAAATTGAGTACCTTTTCCTTTTTAAGTCGGTTAAAAAAGCAATTCGTTTCCCCTACTTATTATAGGTATGAGAAAACCAGTCGCACCGTGTTGGTACCATAATTATGCAATGTCATGTGCCATGCATTTTCACGTCTCGTGTATTTTCATCACAAAAATCATGTACTTAATTAGGCAAGTAACATACATATATAAACTCGTCTTCGGCTCAAGCACGTATCAGTTTCTTGTTTATAATTATGGTGTAGCTAACTCCGCAGCCTTCCATTGTAGTACTGGAAATCTCTATTATCGATGGTGGTTTCAAGGGCTTATTAGACAGTACCTACTGTATACTGATGTTGCCACTGCTGGGACACCGGCTATCGACAAGTGACAGTGAATTGTCGTAGATCTGCCACGAGAATTAAACCCGAATTGGTAGACCTAATTTTTTTTATTTTTGTTATTAGTTTCGTGTCTTCCTTCGGTGAAGCGAAGGAATCATTTCCTCGAACGTAGTAGATATTGCGCAAATTAATTTTTAAGCGACTATCTCATTAGTGTTCTTTTGGATTTGAAATAGCGACCTTCGGTATGAATGTCGGCATCTATAGCCCAGCCACCACGTTTACAATAATACAAGCAGTCAATAAAGTCTAATTGTTAGTTTTAAATACGTGACGCTTGCGCTGGCCTTGAGAACCGCATTATGCAGATAGCATGGCCCCACCGCAACAAGTAGGTAGACCGAGCTGTTTGCGCAGACCAGAATAACAAACAACTGACTGTTTTAAAAATAGAAATAACTTCAATACTTTCATCCCCTATTTCTCGCGCTTAGGGGGAACGACCAACCATTTAAAAAATTTAAATGGTTTTACAATGGCCGGAAAAAGCAAAATACACAATTTCGTTTACTTGAATTACATTTTTTTTTTTGTGATTATGTGACGGAACGAGATGTGAGCCCACCAGGTGGTAAGTGACGACCACCGCCCATGACAACAGTAATGCGACTCAGTATAAAATTGGAAAAAAATATAAGTGACAGTATTCGGAGGAAACTAACAAAAAAACCATCGAACTGAAAACCTCCTCCGTAGGGAGACCGTTGTAATAGCAGCCGTATCAGCTATACCCTATATGGCATGCCCTATATGTGGCATTTATTAGGACCGATTTTATAAACAAAGCCTAACGCTGTGATGTGATGGTCATATTTAGGAGATTATGAAAAAGAGGAAAGAAACTGACGAAATGAAACAAAAGGAACTGACTTAAAAATTGGAGTTCTCAACTCAGCTGTTTGTTTTATTTGTAACTCGATATCTTTACCAGTTGTGGCCAGATTTAGATGATTATTTTTATTTGCTTTTTCATTCCGAAATAATCCTATTGAAATTTCGTGAAAAAATTTCACGGCTAAGGGCTAATAGAGCATAAAAGTATTTAAGTCGGTTTATTCAATGTTTCTTGTAAGTATGGTGTAAAAGTTGTTGGACCAAGTAAAAATAGTTGCTAATTGCTATGGTACGACGCATACATTACAAAAAAAACGAAAAGCTACCAACGGAGTGTTGGCAGTATGCAACTCACCTACTAAGTATTCTGTGGCCCGGTGCAGCTGTTGTAATGCCGTAAGTAGACTTTTATTTAAATGTAAAAGCTGACTGTCTTACTCGGAATCTTAATTTTTTTAATAGTTTCTTTCCGTGCTCAATAGTTATTTAATTAGAGGCTAAAAGGATATTTAGCTAAGCCTACAACTTCAGTTTGCTTATTGTGGCAATAATAATAAAAATAATTTTGGAGGGCCGTATTGCTTGCGTCCGTAGCAGATTACCCTCAGAGTCCGAACACGTGTCTTCCGGGTGGTGTGAAAGAAGAAAAAGTACCTGCAAAACTTATATTCCAAGTTCGTCTGCCTCCACACCTGGTAGGTAATCCACCACCACACAATAGTGCAATAGAGTTGTGATAAGACAAAAAAAAATAGTTCGAAATTATGTACTTTATCCTAAAAACAATTGGTGGTACGGGACCCTTTTTGTCTGAATCTGAATCGTACTTGGTCAGTTTATTTAAACTTCATCTAAACCATTTGCCATACGCAGATGTGGTACTTGTAAGATACGATCGAAATAAAAATACGAATAAACTTTTTCAGTAGCTACTAAAAATAACGGCGGGAAACGCACATATGGCAGTAATTGTACGTACAGCTAAGAAAATTCTCTGTTGTAGGCAAAATAACGAACAAATATAGCAGACTCATGCACACCTGCAGTAGGTTTCCGTATCGCAGGTGGCATGAACGCATTTACTTACATAGCACAAACATCTCAGGAACATACCTTGCAAATATTTACCGTGCTCGTGAATCATACACTGGATTCAAGTTTCACAATCATGATGTACTAAGTAAGCCATGAGACCACTTGGATTCATTTGAAGTATGTTGTAATATGCATTTTTGTACTATTGTATTACTTATAGAATTAATTTAATTTACTTAAAATTAACTGTTTTAAACAGAATCGTGCTCGCGATATGAAAATAATCCTTGCATTAGGCTTTTCTTACTCGTTTTGCCCATGGAGGGTCATATAGGGTTTAAACAATCGCTAAACAAAAACTACTAAGACCGCGTGATCTAGTCATATTTTACATATATATATATAAATATATTATATTATATATACATTAATTTACCTTTCAAAGTATATTTTTAAGAATTCAACGGAAATAAATATTGAATTTGAATAAAATAAAAAACAGAACTGAACGCAAGATCACATACAGACGTAAGTACGAAGCCGTCCAACTTATAAAATCTCTTTTGTTTTTATTCGGGGTCAAGTATAACTCTGTAGTTTTCAGTAAACTCAGTTGCAAGCAGAAAGTAAATCAGACACGTACCTACCTACTCTGAGCAAATGTATATTTACTCACAGCTTGAACGGTGAACAATTCGCTGGTAAATGTTATACTAAGCTTTGACTCGCTGTAACATTCACAAGTGGCATACCAAATGGACTCAATCTATCTACTAGTTCTACGTACATCAGCCAACTTGATTAACGATGGTAGGTGGAGGGGAGAGCTGAAGATCGGACGAGGTGAGGCAGGAAAGACCTACGTCTATGACTAATGCCAATGAGGACACTGAAATCCGGTGCAACATGGAACAAACTGCGACTCTAAAGTTTCTAGGGTTCCGGACACAATGGCTATTTTACTAAGCCGGTCGTCCTACATTTTAGAGTTTAAAGTTTAACATGTACATTAAAAGCTGTACCATACTGTTGATATATTTAGTATTACATACGATAACTGGGTATTTCATACCTACTTATAATGTTCACAATTCTCAGTAGTGGTCATAACACTTTGCCTATAACTGTTATAATTAAAGTAATCAATTATTGTTATTCCCCATCATTTATTATATTTCTTATTGGTCAAATGAATCACATTAAAATCAATTTCTACTTCTACTAATTAAAACGCCAAATGTTCTCAATATATTTTAATGCGTGCATGTTTAATGCCAGTAATAGTTACTAAAATGCCGGCCGGAATCTTTATTTGCTTGCCGTAAAGAAAATGTCCCCGTTTTACAAAGCGTACGAGTAAGCAGGATGTGTTTTAGTGTATGGCGGAAGCGACTACGAATCCAAATGGCGTTCATTCAAATGTAGAAAAAGAAATTTACTAAGGTACTGATTTAAAACTCGAGAATTCCATTTAGCAAACTTTCCTTCCGGTGTTTGCTCAATGGGGCGGAATGTTCAAATTTCTATGGGTGTGATTCATAAATATAATATAATTTACTCAGATATAAGTTAAATACATAAAATGAATTAATTACAATACAAAAAAGACATTTAAATGACTTGAGAGTAGATGCTCAAGTCATCTGTACTTTCAACAAAACTTCTTGTCTTCCTGATTTGAAGTCATGAATGTCACAATTTGTCTTGAGTATCTTACAAAATATTTAAGTAGCTATAGATCGGATAGGGTATTCAAACTAGAATGGAAACAACAAACATAAATTTATACCATCTTTGAATGATGATTTATTTCAAAGGCCGTTTCAAAAGCGGCAACTACGGTTACATATCAAATTAAAGTTCCTGTATTTTGTGCAAAAAACTCACGTACCTATATTTAAGGTGAGAATATTGGTTACCTTGTTGTACTTTATATGATTGTTTTGTGCAGCCTTATTATACAGTCGATTATTTATTCTTATTTTATTTTAAATTCTCTATTAGATTGCGTTACTATTAGCTTCTATTATGATTAAATAAATTAATAAATAATATGAATTTTCTTGCCCGTCCACCATTTGCTTAGCCTTAGAGTAACACTCTTGTATTCAAACAGTGGCTCAGATGAGCGTGAGGCACAAACACTGAATGCGAACAAAGAACAATTCTCTACTTGTTTAACGTTTACCATGCTCGGTTTTACCTGTCACCCACCCCTACTTGCTATTGTTGTCATAACACGATTAGTCCTTTTGCAAACATGCTGACTTACAGACATTTTTTATAGTCAACAATCAGATTCTTGCTTGTTGCATATGATACTTAATTGGCTTTTTTTGTTGCGTTTTATTAGTAAATTGCACCCGTGCAACGCCGGGGCGGGTCGCTAGTTTGTAATATTACCTACTGCATTATACAAGCAAATTGAATGTAAACATGCTGTATTTTCGAAATTTTTCATATAATTAAAATCAAAAGTTACGTGTTTTTGTCGGGTGTCGGCCGTCTTGATCAAAATAATATTTAATACATGGTTAATGAATACAAGTTTGAGGTAATCACCTCCCATCTTAATCAAGACAAGACCACGAAATATTTAATTAAATATGTATAATAGAAATAGAAATTAATATCGAACAATTACTAAAATGGTTAACCAATGCAAATTATATTTTAAAAAGTACTAACACGGGTGTTTCCTACAACGCAAATGGAATAACAATAACACTTAACAAGTCACTGGTTTAAAAATGGAAAAAAAATCGAGTTAAAAAACTTTTCCCTTATTTTTCCCGCGTGTAGTAATTTTTCCATGAATTTACCATGGGATCATCACCTCACAGTATATGTTATCAAAATAATCTTCCAAATCTCTCCACAAATGACGAAGAAATCGCATAACAAACATACAAATAAACGTACAGCCAACGTTAACTTTGGGTTACATTCTCATGCCAATGTAGACGTGAGAAGTAGACGTCTCCACATTGTTTCCCCACAATAACGCCGCTTACACTTATTTCATAATAATCCGACAGCTAGAACAAAACTTTTACGAATCATGTTACATTCATGCTAGTAATTAAAATACTGCCAACATGCACTCTAAGGTCGTACTTTTTGTAACAGGTAAAAAATAAACCATTTTCGCTTGTATCAAGCAGATGTAATAAAATTAAACTTGGTGTACATATATTTCTACTGATATGCGGGGGTAGAGAGGTCGCTAGACTCCGTAAATCTGTCCACTTCTAGGTTCAAGATATTCGTATCTCCCTCTAAGTTGTTTCTTTTCCGCAAAGCTAAGATTTAGTGCCTTTGAGCGACCGAGCATGTTTTTTAAATTGTAATGTTTTTCTTTTCGGTAGATATAAATGTTAAACAGAAACACAGAAGATTTCGAATAAAAAAAAATAACATTAGATTAAATCTGTTTCACTTTGCTGCACCTTTATCGGCAAATAATGTATTATTTTACTTCTCCATGTACAATTAAGGACATGCAAGTTTATTGTTCTGTTTTACTAATGTGACTGGACGGGCTTGTAGACCCACCTGATGTTAAGTGGTTACCTCTGCCCATGACAACAGCAATATTAGTCATATTGCTGTTGCCATTAATTAAAGTTGCTCCTTTCGCACCATCCAAGGGCTTTGTGTAAAGACTCAAGCAAGTAGGGGCGCCAACAACGGAACTCTCCATAAGTTAACTATTTAATCTCATATTGAGGGTGATAAGGCAATCAATAAAGATAGCGAATTTAGGAACAGACTTCAAGCGATCACGCCATAAAAGATCCTACGAAAATAAAATTAACGCTGATTTTCCTCATAGTGTAAGAGCTATTGCTGTGATTCCCCACTTTTCATGCCTCGTGATCATAAAATCATCTCGCTTTTGATCAAAAAACTGATTATTCCTTTGCAAGTATTTACCAACATTTGGGGTTCCATGTTTCTCGCGTCTGAAGTTCCCTCAAACTCTGTACAGGGTGGTGCAAAAGGAGCAACCCAAAGTAACTGTAGAATTTGTGCCAGCTTTGTCCTGGATAGTACTGCCATCACACCTGGTAATCTGCCGCCAAGTACCGCTGTGTTTCTTTTATTTCTATAACGTTTACACTCTCATATCTCTGCACTAGGATTCCCTGTGTCGCATATGGCATGGACAAACACAGAAACACAAGACAAACACCCAGGACCCGAGAACAAACTTCATGCTTACCACACAAAGTGTGCCCCGGCCGGGAATCGAACCCGGGACCCCTCGCTTCGAAGGCAAGGTTACTACCAACTAAGCCACGGAATCGTCAAATTTTTCACCGTCAATTTACAGAAGCCTCATGCTTCTGTAAATTTACATCCCCGTCTCAATATGACAGGCGCATCGCGTTGCGCCCGTCATATTGAGAGTATCTTCGGTCTTCTCGGACTTCCGCAGTCTTATTACTGTTTTTTATGGTCTCTGGTAGCCACTTATCATCAGGTGGGCCTTAGATATGTTAAAAAACTTTTATCACAGATCAGATACCTACCATAATTGTTCGGAGTTATTAGGAACTTTTATCTTTTAGCTGATTGCCTCAGGGAACGAAAGGATGTTTGCTTACCGCATATTATATTGAGCCTACTCATAAACTATTCATGACGTTGCAATTATTTATGAAGTAACCTTAACCTACGTTACATTGTTTGGTTTGAATTTGTTAATGTTTGTAGATATCAAATGTTAATGCACTAAAATCTCAGAAGCCCTACATGTGGTGCAAAAGTAGCAACCCAAAGTAGCAGTAGATTTTTTTTTTTATGTGAATTTATGACGGAACTAGCTGATGGCCCACCTGATGGTAAGTGGTGACCCTCGCCCATGACAACAGTAATGCGTGCGACTCAGTGGATGAGATCCAAATCATTACTGAGTCTCATTCATCCTGCTGCGTCCATCACCCCTGACGGGGATGATAAGTCTCGTGTGCATGTGATTTCACCGGCAGCCACACCCGTCCACCGGAACACAGTGCTAAATTCTTCCGGAGAAGAATTGCCACCACATCTGATTATTAACATCCATACCAAATACAGGAAATCCTAGTGCAGATTTGAGTGTCTAAATTAGTAATTAATCTACATCGTTTCACAAAGCTTTCTAGATAGATACTATGATATACGGGCTCCCGTTCTACTTGCAATTAAGTTTGACGAGGTGACAATGCCTCGCCAAATTCGATTACTCTGTTACTCTGCCATCCTAAGTACATTAAGTTTGGTAACAATCTCACTAGGGAGTGTTTCCGGGGGGATCTCAATAAAATATATAATAAATACTAGCGGCGTCCAGTGGTGTTCCCGCGGTTTTTCGGGATCAAGAGCCTATGTGTTAATCCAGGATATAAGCTATTCTGGTACCCATCCAAACCCGCTGAGCCGTTTGAGCGTGAAGGAGTAACAAACACTCAAACATACACACACAGAGAGAGAGAGAAAGATAGAGATAGAGATAAACTCTGGTCTTTATAATATATTTAAGTGTGATATTACAAAAAAATACGAAATAAAAACTTTCTTTTTATTATGTATTAATGTGACAACAACGAAATTACAATGATACAATCTCAATGTACAAAGAATAATCAAAAATATAGATCTAAAATAATTAACATAACGAATTAACAAATTCCTAACCTAGACATGGCATAAAAGCCTTAAACTATTTAATATGGAAACAGAATGATAGCAGTCGTCTACATGTTTGCGGAAAAGCTCTGTACTCAGCATGTGCAGTATAGTAATTCAGTGGGCTGATTTTCAGCCCAGGCTTAAAACGTTTTGTGCCTACATTTTTATTTCGCATTTTTGATAATTTTTATATATCGCCTTGTATAGGAACAGAAAAAAATTGTATAATTTTTTATTACTTAGGTAAGTAAAGGTATGTATAATACTAATAGCATGACGAAGTTTGAGATCGATATTCTTTATCATAGTTGCAGTTTTGAAATCAGTAAGACTTTATTTTATTAATATAGTAGCACCCGTCCCGTCTTTGCTGCACCCGCGTGAAGACGAGGCGGGTGCGAGGTATGCGGGTGGTATTTAGAGTATTGTTAGCGATAACAAAGGAATATCTCACTTCAGAATTTGTACTTATTTTTCCTTTGAGAATTGGAACACGATACGCTGGCTAGCTTAGCAATGGCTATGTTGACCTTATATTTTTTTTATGTCGCGACTATAACATCAACGACATAATATATAGGTATATATGACTGAAAGGGTTACCGCCATGTATATATAAGTAATAAGTATACAACAAAAATACGAATCAGGTATTCTTATTACTTGTATGTGTAAATAATAATAATAATAAATTGCTCCTATGGATTGCTCCTTTCAGACAACCCAGGGACCACGTGTAGGGTCATAGTGGATATTCACCTACAAACGAAATATCCTATCGAGAAATCATTCGATGTTTAATTCATAACCGTGCGCTCGGATTCATAATTGAATAAAACCACTCAAATCAGAAATACACAGAAAAGCACCTCTAGACTTTGCTATTTCCTAATAGAATTATTTTAATCAAGTTTCTTACGGTGGCATTACGGTCGCAAACGGCACAGGCCAATTCGCATCTCATAATGCAATCACAACGCTCTGATCAAAGCAAATTGAAATTCCTATTTGCATTTTTAAATATACCTTGATAATATACGTGCTTGAAGCATAGTCATTTAGTTCTTAGGGTTCCTCAGGTTTCAAGAATGATGAAAAATTAGACAGGTTTATAAATAACTATCCTCACCGGACTTCATAAAGCTCATTGTATACACACGGCCATATTTGTTACATACAACGTCTAAAGAATTGATTCATTTTATTAGAATAAAATAAGTTGATAAAGGGACCACTGAAAACCATTGTTACAGCAGTTATGGTTCTGTAGGAAATGTTGAGTGGCGGTCGATCAATGTTCACATCAATATTTCTAAATTTCATAGACACTGTTATTTTTGTTATAATTTTTTTTTTAAAACAAATTATTTCAAAATTTCTCAATAAATAATAATTTACTTCATCACTGCACATTAGCACAATTATCGTGCAAGATAAAGAAAAATCAAAAATTTTAATGTATCTCGTAATAAATGATATAAAAAATACTCATACTCATATTAAAAAAGAAAATCTTTCATAATATAATAGAAAACGTCTACTCGGAATGGTTCGAACCATCCGCTCATTTCCATTATGCAGAACTGGAATACCATCCATTTTTGCCAAAGAAACAGAAGTGTTTTACTAACAAATGTCCAAAGCGAATTGCGACAAAAGCCGTGATTTACATACTGAGCGTCATCTCTACTGCGGAAGGCACCGCGACCGGACGCGCGTCGGAGCGAATCGCGACTACTGTCCAGAGTACATAGACAACATGCGTTGCGTGTCGTAACGTGTTCAGATTACAGATACACGAATTTTATGTACAGATGGACATGAAACAAAATTATGGTAACGCGTAAAAGCGGAAAATTATTTTTTTTTCACAATATTTCGACGTTGTCGATTTTCGGCCTAGATTAAAATTCGCCTCACGCTAACATTGTTAACATTTTCTTTTTGTGCAATGCAATCAATAATTTTTACACGCCTTATAGTAAACACATGTAGCTGCAAGAATAAAAGTTTAAATTTTCGAATAAACTTAGTGAGGTGAAGCGCCAAATAATGCGTGACAGAGAGCCAGTTGAGAAAGACAGTGCCACATCTTTGACGTCTTCCAGGAGTGGTAAGAGATCCGTAGAGATGCGTCCCCTTAAATCGGCCGATTGCGGCACAATCGTTAGGGAGGCCAAAGTGTCGAGACAATTAAGCTGAAGCGGTGATTGTGAGCTGTGCCAAAGCGGATGTAGGTCACCGAGAGCAAAGTGGACCTGTCCCGAGGTGAAGACTCGCTCCAGTATGACCCCACAATCCTGCCGACTTGGCAACGCACGTGATCCACTTCTCTTTGAAATTCAAATATTGTCCAATAAGAGTAAACCGTCGGTGTTGCTATTGTTTCCAATATTTGCCTCACCTGCATGCGGCATGAATGTAAATACATTTATTGTGCATCTGAAGTGTTGCTATATCGCAGCGCTGTTTCAGCCATATACGAGTAGGTACACTGCAAGGCACTCCAGGTGTTGTACAGTCAACATCATAATAAATTAAATTAAAAAGTAACGTTGTGGACATCAATACTCGTATTTATCCGAGAATGCCCCTTGTTGAAAATGAAAATGACAAATGAAATACGTTCCAGTTTGAAGCGTGGCATAAACTGTATTTTAAAACTATCATGGATATGAACATTATTAATAGAGTTACCGAGTATTATTATCGCGAATCAACAAAACTCACAAATCATGGTAAATATCTCGGTAAAAATAATAATACGGCATAAACTGTTTCGGAAAATGAATATCATTTTCCGAAATAAACATAAAATAAACATTTGTTTTATCTGTGGCTACCGAAGTATACAAGGATAATGTTTATTCCTTGGATACCTACTGGCATCTATTTGCAGCGCCAAAATAGTGTTTATCATTCAAGCACACCCTATCTAAATTGAATACTAGTAATAGTAATCAATATATCACACAAAGCGTCAATAGCTAAAGCTAAACCATGTTGATTTTTTTTATCAAAGAGTAGTTACTTATACTGAACAAAAAGATATTTTATTTTAAGTTTTTATGTATGGATTTGTTGGTAATGTCATTTAAAAGTTTTGTTTCGGTTGTGACATAATGCAATTTCATTTATAACGGTATCATTTATTTTAATGATGACAGTATTAGCGGTATGGCGGTCACGTGTCTAATGTCTCATATAAGCAACCCATACGGTGAAAAACTTTTACCAAACCTTAATTCAATGCTTTGCCTAGTTCTTCAGAGGAAACAATGTGATAATATAGTTTGATGTTTTGTAAAAAACATACATTAAATGTTTTACAAAACATCAAACTTATCTATCATATCACATTCTAAATAGACACTTTATGTCGACTGTATCCACTGCAGAATATGATATTCTTATAAGCTACAATAGCTTGTACAAGCTCGTTGATATCTGAACACGTAGGAAGTTCATTGCTATGTATTATAGTAGTTTTATATGGTTCAACAACATTATTCAGAACGTAAAATCTTATCTAGTAGCCTTTCAAAAATGCATTTACGGAAGGCGCCGTATATCCAAACAAAGGGGGAAGATAAGTGATAAGTGCACTCTTTAATACGGCGACCCCTATTCGATAGTTTTATGAGAAGATCAAGATTGACTGACTTAGTTTATAGTTCCGTTGGTAATATTTCTGCTTACTCCAGTAAAATAAATCATTCCATTATAATTCAACAGTCACAAGGAACTTTTGCCAACAAGATCATTTTAATTTAAACAATACTATAATTCACTTCCTATTGACTTTTCATCTTACTACGAAGGAAGGGTATTTATCTATCGAAGTCATTTTTATATGTTTGCAATATATAATACCCCATATAATTTCCATGCTAACCTGTCCATTTGGTTGTCTGGAAGAAATCGCTTACTAGCGATAAGACCGCCCTTTGTACTGTTTTTTTTATGTTAAATGGTTTTGTTAACCTTATCATCTGGTGTACAATAAAGTATTATCTATCTATCTATTTATCTATGTAATATTATAATAGATATCTTAGAGTGGCATAAGAAACGGTTGTACGGTGACCACCTAACATCTGACTATCCGTCAACTCGTTCCGCCACATTAGTCAAAAGTGATCTGATCGACCACCGACCAAATAAGTGTCGACCACCGTGAAAAGTACACTTGCAAACTTTACTAAACGTCTGCAACGATCAATATTCACCTAAATAATGCCAGGGTACAGTTGTAAAGATAAAATCAGCGACCAACAACGTATAGTCTATAAAAAGAAGCACCTAAATATTGCGAGTGATCCATTATAGCTTAGGAGTTCAATTTAGTTCATCTTTTAGCACAAAGGACAGCACAAAAATAAGTCAAAAGTTTGCCCGTCATAACTACTTACGGTATTACGAAAGCTCTCTCAATATTTTGAGCTTTGTACGAGTATGCGCGCTTGCAATGTATGCCTTAGTGGATTGCAATATGGTTGTTGCATAATAATCTTTTGGTTACAATGCTTTTTGGATGGTGTAAATATGAGTCCAGTCGGCGTGAAATGAGTTTCATATCTCGTCGCTCTCTAGCTTTCCTCGAAGTTATTATTAGGAATACCTAATTGCATAATATCCTTTCAAAATTTACTTACTAAAGTACTAAATAGCAATTATTGAGTATTAAAAAGTATTAACAAAAATACCCAACAATAAGCTAAAAAAAACACAGTCATCTAACCAGTAATGAGAAATGGATTGTTGGCGTTCTGAACAACTTTAATATCCACTCGTCGTTCAAACTTAATTAGAAATTTCACGAACTCATTTCAGGACCTTGTTTTGCATATGTATACTTATTTGGTTTCAAATTGGCACTAAGCATTATTTTAATTTAGACCGTTTCTTTGTTGCAAATATATAGATAATTGGTGCCATTTTTCTCGTATAGTTATAATTATTTTAACGTTATCAAAGCTGCTGAATGTGCCATAAATTTTTGAATTAAAATTGTAACAGTAGTGTAGGATTAACCTACAAAACAAACTAAATTAAGGTTGAATACCGATAATATAAGATCGTCTTTTATTTCGGTGACTAAAGCCATTCATACGCAAGTCTACGCAAATCTTCGACACTAATTTTGTATACGTACATGGTGAATATCCTGTAGCTATAATATCCTTTTTAGAATATTTTTTCTATGTTATGTTACTTATAATTATAAACATGTATATTTCACCACCTCGGAAACAAATTTAATATTCAATAATTGCTTCGGCATCTTAGAAATGGCAGCTTCATTTGTAGCGACGATCTCGCTCGACAGGGGTGGCAGGTAGCGCACCACTGATGTCGGAAATGAATTAACAAAATGTACGAACCTCTATGAATTTGTATGGCGGTAGTGGCTTTGAGACTAAAATCGTCGGGTATCGAAGATTTACGCAGCCTTGTGATTAAAGGGCTTTATGGAAAGGAGTTTATCAAGACACCTGCCAAGACGGGTGATGGCTAAGGGAGCAACTTTGTGACCGAGTGGTTGCTAAGACTAGGATAGCTAGCATGTCGGGTTGACACCGTCAAACTTGCAGGAAACTTGGACGAGAGTAGCGCAGATCAGATAGAACTAACAAATTAAAAAGTCATAGCGAACTGACACGCTAAAAAGTGGAACTCCATTCCCAACAGTAGGTAATTAAGTGGGTATGACGATGAAGTTGTATTAAATAAAATAAAAATATTGAAGCCATCTCAGAAAATTTGACGATAAAATTAAAACACGATAAATCCTTATTTCATTATTTTCAAAGAATTTTAAATTGTAGAATTTATAGAAATTAAATTTACGCCCCGTGCTAAATTCGCGCAAGAAATAAATTAAATTACGTCATTCACATTCGTCAGCATAATATCGTGAGTGAAGCCGAGTGAAAAAGCCAGCGTAAGGCTGTCAAGGCATCTGCAGCCAACAACGTATAGTCCGTATCAAAAATACTTAACATCATTCGACGTTCATGAGCATAATATCATGCGTGAATAAAAAGTATAGCCTGGATAAGTTAAGCACAAGGAAAGCTAGTATATTTTTCATGAAGGACATAATTCTGGAGTGTGCCGTTTGTTTGTAAATTACTATCAAGGCTCTACAAGACCCCAAGGACCAATTCGTTCCGTAGGCCGGTCTGTCTTTAAAAGACAATGCCTGCTGGCTAATTCCCTTGAGGCACTGAAATTTATTATTCTGAATTTACGTATTCACACGATTTTGGTAACAAATAGCTGTTTTCCCTAACGACTTCGTAGCTTAAGCGACCTACTAATAGGCTTTAATACCAAGTAAATTATCCGTTTCTTATCAATGATTTAACTTTACGTTAATAAGAAGTTTTCCGATCTTCATGTTCATAGAAACGCGTCCACGCTCATACCCATGAGCTCTGTGTCGCAAGTGGCATCCAATCACATAAGAATTATTCTCGGGTTTTGGATGTCACAAACATCCAAACATGTAAAATAATAACTTCATGCTGTCAGTAGTTGGATTGGAGTCTTTCCATGCTACAAAGGGCACGTTTACATGTTAATCCCGGTTCTTCTTGGTGATAAGCCACGTCGGAAGCCTTTAGGCTGTCTGAAAACTCTGACACCAGAGATACCCACACACACAAAAAGAAGAAGTCTGAAATTTTCACCCCACCCTAGAATTGAACTTTCTCTTCTCATGCAAGTTACCGCTTCGCAGACAGGGTTACAACAAATTAACTTCTGAGCCGTCGTACTCTACATAAAGAGATGCCAAATTATACATTTTGCCCGATACATTATTAACAATTACTCAACACCATTATTGCACTACTCTCTAATTGCACATCTAATTGATAGTCGCTTTAAACAATGGCTACTTATTAGCTTCAATTGACGTTTAGGTTAACAATTAATTCGTTAATTTTAAGCCTGCCTCACTTGTGATTATTGGGAAGCTGTTAGTACATAAATATGCATGATAGTCACAGATTATATTTTCCCCGCTTAAAACTATTTCCAGTTTTCCAATGACAAAGAAAATGCATCAATGCGATGCGGCCCGGCGCAATCTATATTTATTTATATTATGTTACATTCACTGTCATACTGGTTTATTCATTCATTTCAAATATATATATAGAGAGGTTATTTTAATTTCTTCTGCCTTTATCTTGTTTTTTATAGGATCTGTGGTATGGAACTCTCAGAGTAGTGGGAACCTCGGTAAAATTAAGTTAAATAATTACGTAAAACGGGATGAAGCTGAGCTGAATGAACTTTTATTTTTACCCTGCATAGAAGATGAGACAATAAACATAGACATCTTGATTTTACGGTCTCTCGTGAAATTTACGCAGACACCACACAAATTACTACCGTAAGCACGCATGACGGAGGGGTTACCGCGAAATGGCGGAATTCTATCCGCCTTGGACGCGCCACTGAATACAAATTTCACATGTACCTACTCCAATTATAGGAAAACGATTTGGTATTGGTTCTTGGCAGACTTGCAAATTTCGACTGGAATCAGCGAAATATTATTTATTTTGTTGGAGTCGGAACGGGGCGCGATGAGATCGTGACTTTCCTTTTCGAAGTAAATAACTGCCCCCGGGGGTGAACTGAATAGAGGCATATCTGTTGCGTTTGCGCTTTCAATATGTCATTTGGTATGATTTCGGTACAATGGATACAGTTTATTTACTAAAACGAATTGGCAAGCTTAATCTTGTGGAGTTATTTAGATCAACATTAAACTTTTTATAGTATGGACTAAATTGCGAACAATAAATTACCCCAAGGAATATCAGTATGTAACGTAATACCTAGTAACAGTTAAGACCAGTCGAAATATCCGCAAATAAATGTAGACAGTGTGGTTTAATAGTATATCTCCTGACAAATAATTCATAATTCAAAAAGTGGTACGAAACCCTGGCTCTTTAGTCAGCTCATCCCGCTCTAAACTAATCCCGCGGAATGAGTTGACTAAATATTGTAATTAATTTTATTTTTGATTTGTCAACTGATCCCACTTAAAAAAAAAGATACATTGTATTGTATTATTTGAAATATTAGTACACAAGTGAAACAAATGACACACTATGTTTGGTTATACTGATATATTAAAAAATCACAATAACCCTGTCGAAAAGTGTATTTATCTTTATTTAGAATTAATTTTCGTCTTTTGCGGTACCTATTTTGTAGCTAATTGTATAACTGCAAACTTCGTTACAATAAACGTCATATGCAAAGAACATGTTGAAATGGAACTCCGACCAAAATCAAAAACCAGTTTTCATTTTTAATTAAAACGTCAGAACTTTTTAATTCGTTTCAAATAAAATTACGAAACAACTCGCACCGCGTTAGGATACTTATCCTGCATCAAAATTTATCTTGTGATATAGAATAATGGAGTGGATGATATAAATCTGTTTATATGTATTTTTTTCTAAATAGTGTTCATCTATTCTGAAAGAAATTGCAGAACAGAACTGTTATAAGTTATTTTATTCTAGTACTTGAATATTGTTACAGCAATAAAGTATTTTTTTTATTATCATCACGACGAAGCTATCTGAAACCGACTGGAAGATTGTCCGTCTGCCTTTCTATGTATTTAATTGAGATTCACGCAAAACCTTCCTATCGGATATTGACAAAAGTCTAAAACCTATATAGCTTACGGCCCAACTTCGGATCTTTTTTGCGGGACCATGTTGCTCGCACGTGTCGAAAGGAGCAACCTAAACTAGCAGAACTTATGCCAAGTTCATCCACAGAGTAGTGCAACCACGCCTTGTCAAAGACAAAGTCAAAGTCAAACTCATTTATTCTTTTAGGTCTCAAGTATCATTTGGACACGTCAAATTTTACACATTTTTCATTTGTAATCCGCCGCCAATCAGTGATGCACTCGTATTGGTGTGTTCCCGTGTGTGCTGGTTTAATTACAGGGACATGATTACATTGTATGGAATTTGTGAGAAATATTACTATGTCCATGAATATTTTAATAATCAATTTTCATGGACAGTCCACACAACGCACTCTAGCCCGAAATAAGCGTAGCATGTTCTGTGGAAACCAGATTACTGACAGAAGATATACTTATATCAATTTTTTTTTGCCAGTACATAATATATAACACCTAGACAGAGAAAAACATGTTGCTCTATTTCATCTACCACACCTGGGCGGTCACAATCAATCCATGACCGACGCAGAAGGCAACAAAAAAAGCAAGCTTCAAGAAGGCAAAGCTTCTGCCAACTGAGAACCGATTCCACGCGAGTGAAACCGTGCGGGTTCAGCAAGTTGAATTATAATTACATTTAGGGCGGCTTGAGTAAAATCAAAATTTAAATCAGAGAATTAAAAGGTGAAGTAAATTATTTTCGACATAATCAGATCAGTGTGCAATCTGAAAGGTCCAACCGTCGCGGCGGCCCGCCATCACAATCTGCCCAAAATAATCAAGAGAACATTTATGAGAACTGATGATGTTTTTGAATAAATGAGGCTATATTTTAGCTGTAATAAATATACTCCAACTCAACGAACCAACTTGATATCAGGTAGACTATTACTGTCTGTGGTACTGGACTGTTCGTTCTTTCTCATGTCGGGTTGGATAGTTTGAACAAACGCTAATACACATGTTTTGTACACGCGCCCGTAGATATAATTACATAATAAAGTTTCCCGCTGTTAAAGATGTAAGAAAAACCATAACAACTTATGAGTTTTAGTTACGTGCGCCGCGTAAGCCTATAGAGTTATATGCATACAATGTAGGACGAAATTATTCAGTAACATCACTTACATTTTAATCTAACCCATAGGCTTAACGCAACAGGCTCATAATACGCTAAGACAGAAAAAATGTAGGTCTATATGCTCTGCTTCCCATGCGAAGCCGAGACGGGCTATCTATGAGATAATTTTAGTACATTATATATTATACAAAAATTGTTTCTACCTATATCTGTTATAGACTTTAAAACCATCCAATTAACGTATATCTTTTTTTAGCGTAGTAGCACAAGCCTTGACGTAAAATGAAAAAGGCACCATCAGCAATGTTATTGTACGAAAATAAAAATAGAAAATACTTTTTTAGTAGTAACTATATTTTCAAAAATTCTAACTGCGACGTTGTTTTTTCATGAGAATACAATGTGTTCTAGTTAGTGCAACATCGTGACAACTGGGAATTCAGGATTCATGGAATAATACCGTACTAATTGGCTATATAACTTCAACTGCGACAACACGAACGTATGTATGTATATCCTCTTGCTATTTTTGTGGCAGAACTAAAATATTATTATTGAACTAGCGGACCCGACACATATACCCCGTACAAAAAACTTTAATTTTTTTCGCATATTTGAACCATGGGGGCAATAATTTCAACTTTTCTTTCCCTAAAAACCTTATTAGAAGTATAAAGAAAGAAGAAAAAAAAAAACAAAAAAGGTACTCGAAATGATGCGCTTACGATGGAATAATATTTAGATTTTATTTACATAAATTAATTACATAAACACTCATCCGTCTTGAACAAAAATTATGTATCAATTAAACAAAATATTGTTCCGATTGTTTAGTAGAGCAAAAATTATTCCACTTTTATGTAATATATTGTACTTGACAGGCCTACAGACTGACCAACTGAGCTATGCAATTGCAACTGGGTTTGCTTCCCACCAAGAACAAATATTTGTGTGACGAATATAGATGATTGTTTTATTTCATTGTCTATGCTTAGTTTGAGACTAGATATTGCTGTGACGTGTCCATTTTATGGATATGTCACAGCGCAATCTAGCTTAGTTCGAGACTACGGGAACTAGATTACTGAAACAATACTTAAAAAGCAATTTATTTTCTGGTAATACACACATACAGACATTTTAACTTAGCAATATCGATACTCATCCAACATGAACATAAAATGTGTCGTGTGCCAGGGCCAAGTCCTTCAAATCGCAACTAGGGCACGTGAAAGTACTTAACCATTTGGTTTTCCCTGGCCCATTTGGCAGATGAAACGTAGATTTCAAAGATAAGAGGAGAGCAGGGGAATCCCGCGGTTCACGTTGTTTCAAGAATTGCGGATCCCAGACACGTACGACATCCGACACTTGGCACACTCCACATTCCCGCCGCGCTGCCACCATAATACAAGCTTTAAGTTTTAATTACGCCTGCTGAACCGACTTGTTCCGTACGGCATTTATGAAATCCCCTAATGGTCGGAACGAGAAGACAGCGATATTGTTATGTTAATCAGTTTTTTATTCTACTTCAATATTGTTTGAATCTCGCTATAACAATCGCTTCGATTACAAAGATTTTCTTCCCCTAAATTATCATATTTTTAAACCAGTTACCAACTCAAACAGTCCGAAGGCGTAGAACAAAACTGACAAATAAATAAAACGAGTCGAGGTCCGACTCGGGCAATTCCTCCAGCGATAAAACGTGAAAGGAGCGGTATTTAAATTGAATACGCCGTAAATAAATGTTAAATGAGATAAAGGACTGTGAGAGAATCTACAATCTAAACAAGAAGAAAAGGAGTAATGTATCTTTAATGAAAACGGCTGCGAACATCTGATATAGACCACAAACGGGGACTACAAATAGTTCTTCAAGCGTTGATTGCTACCGAGTACCTAGACAAGTATTTAGGTCGCGTCAGCGTTGAGCCCTGAGGCGGCTCTATTTAACGTCGACATCGGCAATCAGCTTGGAGTCTATCCTTCAATTAAGCATATTCATCCTCTCCAGTTTAAATCCTGAGGCCTGCCTGTTTCAGTCATCCGAGTGATGTGTCTGCTAAATTGGAAGCGGTCCGACAAAGTTGTAAATGAGCTGGTACTAAATTCCAGATATCTATCAATCAATTACGTTTAGAAACGTTACATTTATATTTATATAAATCTAGTTAATACATGAATGGCTCAAATTTAAAATGTCTAAATAAATACAAGAACCGTACGCATAATTTAAGCCATACCTACATTTTTTGACAAACTAACAAAACGGACGGATTGAGCATCCAGAAGTAAGTTTATGGAACTATAAGAATACCTTTGTTCCCTGCACTCACTTAATAAATAGTTTTCATGCGTTACAACTACACTTCTCAATAATAATTCAGTATTCCACAAATTACCATCATACAAACTCAATAAATTCGATCTACATTCGAATGTTGTAACGCTTCAATAAACAAATCGTTTCCTATTTGTTGTGTAAAGAGATAGACGCAAAATGCATTAACGATGGCAGCCATTTCGGCCGACAAGAATACTCGTTTATTATTCATTGTAATCCGATACATTATCTCGTTCGAATCCGAAATACGACCGACTCCATTTCTGAGAGAACAAAACCACAAAAAGATAAAGCTTTGTTTTATTACTTAGAATAAATTTAACTCTAGATGCCTTCACCAAATTATAATGTTGAAATATTTTAAGTTGAATGAATTTACAAGCCTGCAGATTAGTTTTGAGATTTCCTATCCTTCGCCTTTTATTCGAATGCAGAGTTCTTGAGAATTTCGCCAAACAGGATTAAACATTTTAAAAAGAAATCTTGATAAATTAGCCAGTCCAAGTAATTATTGGTGAATTATATTTTAAACTTACCCAGAACATCAAAAGCAAAATCTTATTTACGACTTAGTACATGGTCGTAAGTGCATCTGCTTTAACATACCTGTAACAAAAATAACTTTTTATATATGTGTATTCCATGAAATTATTTAAATAAAACCATCAAAATAATCTTATGAATATTTTTATCATCAATTCAGCTGTCAGGTTTAATGGAGATCATAAAACTATCCATCAATCAAGTATCTAGTTAGAAGACATATGGTCATAGTTGGTATTTATATTAGTTTGAAGTACTGTAAGCCGGCACCGAAGGGTTTAAAGATAAATCCGGGTTTCTTGACCAGTCAGTTAGACAGAAGTGAATTTAGGAGGTTAAAACCCTTACTTTGTTCATACAGGTGGGCAAATTGGAATAACCTTTAAGTGACAGGTGAATTCAAAAGCCACAAACCCCATATAGCTCATAAATGTGAGCAAAGTGGAATACTTTAAGTGGTTTAAGTTAGATGAAAATTGTGGAGACTAATAGTTTCACTTGTGCATCTAGGTGAGCTAAGTCAAGTAAAATAAACCTCTTCAATTGTTCCCAACTTAAGACGGAGTTTCTACGACCTAATAAAATCTATAATACTTCTATCGTTCTAATTATGTCGTTAAACAAGTAAGTTTTCTTCATGATTATTACATTTTGGCATATATATATAACGTTTACAACCTCATAGGATTCCTTGTTTCGCAGGTGGTATACAACGCAAAGTTTGCCCCGGCCGAGAATAGAACCCAGGACTTTCGCTTTGAAGACAGGGTGCTGCTAAGCTATGGAGCCGTCAACTATTTATATAGCCCCTTATTCTGAATAATTGAATTCATAATTGAAGTACCACAGAGTTAGTGTCGGTATTTATAATGTTTTCAGTTATTTTACCACAAGTAGCATCAGCAATCAAGCATGCCTTATATTCATAGCCCATCTATATTGTCAGGAAGTTATTCCTGTGTGGGTACAAGCGAGGTATTTAGACAAGGAAACTGGTGGAGCCGACAAACTTTGACAAGCCGGCAATCCGCCAGACACCCGCCGCTGTTTAGACTAGTTATGACTGTTTTGCTGCAATATTTACTCAAACATCGTATCTCGAAAGCCCACAGTGCTAATACAGGATAAGCCAGAATTGATGATATCCCAACGCACACCACATACAATTGTGCCGGAATTGTGATTACTAAATAATATCACAAATGTGAATGTGATTTGTTTGTTTTTTACGCTTTTATGCATTTAATACTCAATCGATCATCGTGAAATACTGCATGCACGTTGTCAGTACAGAAGATATAGGATATAAAGGTGTACAAGCTTTTGCCTGCGGCTTCGCTCGCGTTATTGAAGATTTCATATTATTGTATAATTTTAAACAAAAAAGGTATCCTTTGTGCCCTAAAAAGCATCCAGATATAAATTATTGTTTAAAAACCTACACTAACGCGAGCGTAGCCGCGGGCGAAAGCTAATACTTATAAATTCTTCAATTGACTGCTTCACAGCTCAGTTGGTAGTAGCTCTGCCTTCTGCGCTGTATGTTGTGGGTTCGACAAATATTTGTGTTGCTAATATAGATGTTTGTTTTGTCTGGGTGTTAATATGTATGAAAAGTATATATTTGCAATATGTATTGTATGGGTAATCTGATCCCCACAGTACAAGCTATGTTAAGTTTGGTTTGAGATGGCACTGGGCTGTGTCAAATATCCATGTAGATTTGGTTTTGATTTATTTATTTGCTGTCGGAACAAATAGAACGTGGAAAACAATAGTCTCTGGCATGCGGTGCCATTTCGGTCTGTTTCAAATTTTGGTGAACAAGTGAATACCACTATATTTTTTATCACGAAAGGCCACGAAGAAAATATATAGAGAAATATACTGCAAAGATACTAGTTGGATATTATTGATCTGCTTAGTGAAACTAAAGAACAGTGGATTAAATGCAAGGTAATAAACGAATCTCTTGCATATCAATGAGGCCTAGAGGTAGTTACGATGGATTTCACTCCGGGAAATTCTCGACTCCACTGCAGTAAATTGATTTCTCTAGTTGATTAAATTATGACTAATTTTAGGAATACAACATGTGACTTAAATATTTAAAAATCTAATTAACAGGATTCAATACCTTCATGGCTTATTTACCCTTCTAGGTCCAACTTTATACATTTTCCATGGGACCACATCGGAAGAAATCCCTATCAAATAAAAACTTTCTATAGTTCTCAAAAAAACAATTATATTCGTTATTTTTGCATATATAATTATATATTATATTCGTAAATATGTAATTCAAGATCACGCGGTGTTTTTCCTAGGTTTGCTGCCTGTTTAAACTCTAACCCCTCATGGCGAAGTTTTATATAGAACCTTCATAATTAAGATGAAGATTCTTGATGAAACCGTCATATTAAAAATTCAGATAAAAAAAACTTCACTGTACTTCATTTAACTACTGCAGGAACTTTTACTTCTACCAAAACAACTTGTTTACCTAAAACTCGTCGCATAGAACATAATTTCTTATTTTTACGATCACAGACCTTTGACTCGTTTTTATTATTCCGTAAATTTATGCTAATCAAAATATAATTGAGAAATTAGATTTCTCAACTGTTATTTTAGTGTTCAACAAAAGATATAAAATAGTTAATGAAAAACCCACGCGGTAATCGTATCTTGATTGAATTTTCTGTTAGCTTTATTGAGTTGTTAGTTCGTTACAAAGTGGGTGTACTTTAAATAAAGGTACGGTTCCAATGTACTCTGTAATTTTTACCGGACTACGGTGATGCCAAACCGGTTATGGTTTCAGTCTGCATGTATGTAGATTTGTCTGTTCTCGCATAACTTCTAAACTACTTTTCTCAATTTGGCATATGACGTATCGTTAGAAGAGTTTTTATTATCCGCAAGCTATTATAGGTCATTAACGGCAATTATTTAAAATAACGGATTTGATTCGCAAATAAGTAGGTAACTTGATAAGCATTACAAAAATTTGTAGTTTTTATAAATGCTTGTAATTGAAAATATATTTTATTCTACTTAAAAAATGTAAAAAATATAGAAATACAAGAGACATTCCTGTTTAATAATTGTTGGAGGCCGAATCCAATTACTAAATTTTTATTACAATCTTGCTTATATTATAATATTTAACACTATTTATTAATAATCAAAATTTCTTGATATCAACTATAATGCTTGTTAAAAAACTATGATTTAGCTGAGTTTATTTTTCATTATTTTTATTTTAACCACCTAAAAATTAGAATTGGACCAATGTGAAAGAATGTCAACAATTAATTGTTTTGTCCCAATACTGTACTGTGTTTTGTGTACACACTTTAGACTTCTTTTTTGTTCGATAATAATCAATTTTTTGTTCAGCGCCTAATGCAAAACTTTAAAATACTTGTAATTAAATATAGGCCAGCCAATAGTGCATATTTTTCAACTTTGCACGGTTGGTGTTTCTATCAAAGCCAACTCGAAAACATCGCGTCGAATTTTACGTATAATCGTCAAACACAATGATCAACCGTGAATCAGTGTTACAAGTAATTATATAAATACTGAAAATCTGAATCACAGGTTAAAAATACATCCGACTATATTGTAAATAACGAGGCTACTTCCCACCCACGAAGACCATCGCCGGCCTTACAAACCCAACACAGCTTTCGTCATCCCAGTATCTAAAATCAGCGGTTACATTGTGATACATATATGTGTGAGTCGTGAGTGGTTTATCACATGTGACCACGAATCGTGAGGAGCTGGACTCGTAAATCTGCCGACCGGAATGGGTTACACTGTAACAGCATCGCCTCCATAAATTGGCTATCCATAGTTTACGACGCGCCGGGAAAGGAAACCGGACTTGAAAACCGACTTTCAATCTAGATGGTTCGAAGGTTAGTTTAGGCCAAGAGATCGAATTCTTCCCATCACTTCAGTCTACTTAATCGAGAATAGCTTTACCGGGATCGAACCTTCGGAAGCAGGGCTACTACTAAGCTACGGAGTCTTCCAATAAATAAACAGCTTGTACAAAAAAAATAATCAATGTATGTAAATGTAATATGTAAATAATGAAATATGTAATATTTTTACCTAATTTACAAATTTCCCAAACGGTTTCGTAAACACAGAGTGATTTATTTACTATCATTGTGCCTAAATTGTAAATCTGTTCACCAGAGTCAACGTTACAGCATCATTTCTATAAATAGGGACTCTCATTTAACGATTCGCCGGGAAAAGTCAAATTCATCTTCAAAGCTCGCGAGGATTCGAATAGTTGGTGTATATCAACGAAATGCCACAATAACGAAACCAAACAATTGTTTGCCGACGACAATAATCGAGAAATGTTGGATTGTGACATAAATATAACCATCATTGAAATTATTAAATGGCTAAATTTAATAATCTATACATATAATAAAACTGTAGACTTGCCGTGTCTGTACATTAAAGATTTTTGCAAAATAATAACTTGGAGACGTTAGGAATAAGTAATAAAACGTAAAAAAGCAATTTTTGTAATTTTTGTCTGTTTGTCTGTATGTTTGTGCGCACTTTACGCAAAAACCATAGATAGTTATCAAAATCTAGGTACTAACAAATCTTAAGCTGAGTTTCGAATAGTGAATAGGGTATATTTTATTCCTTGCAGAAGGACTGAGCTACCAAACAAGATCTCCTGCTGTCTATCATGGATGTGACCATAGTTGACAGCGAAAGGTTTCTGGTAGGATCTTATTGTTCCCTCCTGACCGCGGCTACAGCGCGGTCAGGAGGGAACAATAAGATCCTACCAACTATCCCATCGAATGTTTAAATTTCTAGAGTGCATCTGGACCCCCATCACACAATATATTAAACTAAATGTCGGAGTGCCCATTGCTCTTTCATAAATTTAAGTCTTCCTAAAATATGTTACGGCACCAAATTGAAAGTCATGAGTTTCCTCTCATTCCTATCAACTGTCCATTTAGTTTTAAACGCATTCAGTCTCCGGTGAGCCTATGTTCCGCAGTGATCAGACGTAGTCCTTATATTGAGTTGCTTTCTGCACAGTCCGCCTTAGCAATTCAAATATTTTTTATGCGCACGTTCCTGAAATATCCTGCAAATACGACTTCTATAGTATAGTTTACAGAGAAGCATTATTGTAAAATATACATTTGCAATGGTTGCAGTTTCACTTACGTACAATAGTTCATCATGCAATCAAGTCTTTAATCTTCCCAGTTAACAAAACCTAAGTAATATGGTAAGAATCCAACGGGAATAAAGTATTTTGAGATTTAATCATAACATAATTGTAATATAATAGTAACGACCAGACATAATAAGCATCTCATTATATTTCTATCCTATAGGCTGGGATAGATCTAAGTCCACGCGCACGAAGTCGCGGGCACAGCTAGTTTGCAAATAAATTTGTCTAATACTAATAGAAATATAAAGAGAATCTGATCGTAATCGTCTGAAAAATAATATATGCTGGCCACTGAATAAATCTGCATTGTTAAATAATAGTGTTTTCTGTTTGACTCTGCGGATCTATGATCATTTTGCATTCAAGGGAGCGGATTCATTTGACATGTTTATATATAATATATACATTTTAATCAATAAGTGTACTGCAGTGTGCCTGAGTATTTAAATGATAAGGTTATAATATGAATTTTTGACATATATTATAATAATTTGCAATGTATAATGGAAACTTTTTATCACCAATGTGTTTTATAATATTTTGACATTCAAAGTATTTAAAACTATCATAGTTAACCAACTGAAGAAACACGGAACTGTAGCTGTGTGACGTGTGAAGCTATTTTCATTTTCTATTAATTATCAACCATATCGATCGTGATTAAAATCACGTTCTGAACTACATAATGGCACTGAAATTTCCGCTGCGAAAACAGAATTTTGGTTATTACAAAATATCAAGGTATATAGGTCAAACAAGGGAGATTTAGACAAGGCAATCTCTAGATTTTAGGAGTTTCATCAAACGGTATTCTTATTTTAACAATGATACTCTTGATTGAAAACTAACTCACCGTCTTAAAGTGCCCTCTAAGTACTACAGAAGCATTCAGTTCAATTGAATGTACATGGCCGTCCATCCAACTACAGACCGGGCGCAGAGCTGCTTAACTTTGGTGCTCTGCAAATGACAGGCAAGCATCGTAACGATTGCTCCGGTAGGTGGTTAAAATAGATTCCAGAATATCAAAAGTTGTCTACAATCGAAATCTCAACTTAACCCCGAGTAGCGCAGCCCCAAGTCTGAGCGAAGGTGAACCGCAGACCGCCTAGATCGACACAGACAGCGGTTTACCGTCCTGAAACTATTCCACGGTCGAAAGCAATTTCCCGCTCATTGTTCTAAAATTGCGTCGCACTCAATTCCAACGGTATGAGTACATCGATGGACCATTCACGGAATCACAATGGTTGCCGAAAAATTACACTGTCAATTTTACGCTTTAGATTATATATTTGGGACAAAACGACAACCCAGCCATATGGTTTGCAATTCCCTTATTGTGAATATACAGTATTTTTATACAGAAACTAGTGACCCGGCTTCGCAAGGTTATACAGCGTATGTAACGTAGGTCGTAATACAATTTCATAGTACATAATGTTTTATCTATCTCGTAAGGTTAAGCCAGCATTGGCAATATAAGCGCCTAAAAATATGTTTTTTACGACAATATCATTGAAATTATCGGCTTTAGTAAGCATGTATTTAATAGATACATTAATTGTAAAATGGTTTAGATGTATTTTTTTATACATTTAAACCTTTAACAAACCTGTATCAAAATCCGTTGCGAGGTTTAGAAGAATTTAGCGGAGAAACAGACAGACGAAAACAGCGACTTGGCTTTATACTATTACAGAAGTATATATATTTGTTTATGAAAATATAACTCTGGCTATGCCATTAAGGTTAAATTCTAAGTTAGCGCTTTAACTGAATGAATTATTATCAGCCCACATTAACTCACTCCAAGAGACAATCCTCTCACTCTACAGCTCTTCAGCGCTACGCATCTACTTTCAACACGCCATGGGAAAATTCAGAAATCGGGAAAATCTGAAATTACATATTTGTATTTGATTTTTGCCTCCGTGTCAAATTGTGACAGGAAGAAATCTATCGGGTCAGTTATACACAAATAAGCACTGTCCATGATTATGGTTGTCTCTATGTGCGTATGTAGCAGTATCTAGACAAGTTCGAGCGTTTGTGCCCGCTCGATGCCCTCACCCTAAATTTAATTGTGTTGTGACCAACGAACCGTGAACTTCTCGATAATCATACTGATCTCGGCCTCGCATCCATGTTGCCGAATAACGTGCTATTAATCACGGTATATTTGTTATAATCGTAACTAATGTACCGTCATCGGAAAACCTTTATTATATAAAGATAAGCGGCGGGTAAAAGCTTAATGCTTTGTAATATTTCTCTCTTGTCCTCCTCTAGTACTGCTAGATCTGAAACATTTGGTTAAATAGATATCTTCACTACGAAATTAACCAAAGGTATATTTTGGTCTACGCATCGCTACCGCGTATATACAATAGTTTCTTAATGTCGGTCAGCTCTTCGAAAAACACGTTTCACTAAAATAGGCTTCGCAAATAAAGTATGAGCAACTCATAAATTCGTCGAAACCACCTCGTACGTCTGTCAAAGCCTCTACTCCTAAATTTCCGATGTGTTCAACGGTCACTGGAAACATTTCTCACTCGAAAACTCTGAATGCTTTTGAACACCGAGCTCAATTTGCCGTAGATGTTTACTCTTTTAGTTCAAGGTACGTGTAATTAGGCTACACAGTTAAAATAATAACTCACCAGTATTTATTGTAGTTACATCATAAATCAAGTCGCAGGCAACCTAGGTTTACCCGTGTAGCTTTCTAGCTTCACATATTGCGTAATGTTTTCATAAACAGAGGAAATGGCTTCACATTTGCGAGCGGATTGCAAAAGGAAGCACAGTTTAAACCCGCTTATGATTAACGATTTGGCTTATTCATCTGTCTTTGTTTGTTTTATCAAAAACAATAAAAATAGTCTGGTTCCGTCGGTGGTTGGTTGCTGACGAAGGGAAAGGAGAGCGGTGATTAACGATGCCCTGTCGGGTGGAAAATGAACCTTATTACTTGGTGAACTTATCGCTTAAACTCCCTAATTGCTGACACTTGAGGAATACGCTTTGAATTTGTTCGAGATGTAGGACCATAAACATTCCTGGCAAACCAAACGTGAACTTTACCTTCATGAAATATGAAATAAGTAGAATCATTTCGTATTATGTTATAAATACTTGTAGCCCATCTATTCGTACCTACGTGTATTTTATGTAAGTAAAGTTCACTTTTTAGTACTATTTGTGAGCATATTACGGTATACTTAAGTGACGGAACGAGGCGACGGTAATTGGTGTTACATGGTTACTGCCGTCTATGAATAACAGTAATTTAACCCAGGTCCCCTACTAAAGTAAGAGAATTGTATTTGTTTATACCCGTCCCTTAGCTAGTAGACAGCCCTGCTTTCGAAGCCAGAGATCCCGGGTTCGATTCCCGGCCGGAGCAGACTTTGTGTGATGAGCGTTAAGTTTGCTCTCAGGACTTGGGTGTTTGTCTTGTATTTCTGTGTTTGTCTATGCCACCTGCGAAACAGTGTATCCTAGGGCATGAGTGTGTAGACGTTATTTATTAATTTATTCAAAAAAAAGGAGGAAATTCTCAGTTTATTTTATTATATTTTCCTTGTTACGCGACTTCTTCGCCAAATTGTGGACCGATTTGGAGGTTTTTTTTTATTTTGACAGTTTGTACCTAGTCCATAGAAATTTTGTAAAACAATTCCCCTCCAACGGGCGCAAAATAAGTGAAAATTATCTGTTAAAGTCGAATAATTTCTCAGTCAATTGTTTGCTATATTCCTCTCTGATGTGATTTTTGAATCGCTTGCCGAGCTTGTTGCTTTAAAGCTCAAAGAAAACCTTTCTCAAGCCTTAATAGACAGTGATTGTAAGTTGTTTAGCTACAGGCAACAAGGAGGCCAAAAATAGATATGGATTAGAGAAAGCTTAGGCATAACAATATTTTACGGAGTTGAACACGTTCTACTTCATAACAATCAAGATTTATTTTCATACAGTATGAGTGCGCACAAATGGAGCCGGATACAATGCCTTTATTGCATAATATAAATCTTTGTTACAATCGGATTTGTTTAATATGAATATCGAACGAACGTGACTCAGTTGATTCCGAAGTAGCTTTTAACTCAATTGATGAAATAATGAAATGGACAGAAAACGGACTTTTTTTTATACTGCTTAAATGACGGGACGAGTTGGTGGTCGCCCTCGGCCCATAACAATAGCAATACGACTTGCTATATGGGAGGACCCAAGTTGTATTCCGTTGCGCCTGTCACCCGAAATGGGGATGTTACGTCTCTGCGCCTGTGATTTCACCGCCGCCCACACCCTTCTGTAAACACGAGATGGATGACTTTTCCTTCGTAATATAGTCAGCTTTAAAATATATACCTAAACCCTTAATAATATTGTTATTTTAATCTTTATCAGCCTCTAATGTTCCCACTGCAGGAACACCGGCCTACTCTCGGTAATTGAGAGTGAATGGGCTTTGATCTACGACGGGAGCCCAATGCTTATCTTTTCCCTTATGGATAAAATTGTTCCTATGACACCACCCAGATCAAATGAAAAATAATTATCCAAATCAGCCCACAATAAGCGAAGCACAACAAACACACAAAAAAAACCTTTTGTATAATATTTACCCGCCTGTAAGTTATTTTTAAGTGGTCGTTTTTTATAATATAATAGTTTACAAGTCTGCGAAAAAATTACTCAATAAGCATAACATTGACATCAACTGGAACTGTATTTGATCAGAAAATGTTATTAAAAGAACTTCTAGAAACACACGAAGGTGGTGTTTTCAATAAAAGGAAAATGCTATTTTGGCGATGCACAGGTCGAGTGGTTTGGGGTTGGCGATGCACCATTGTTGGCTTCTTACCAAAACGTATCAAATCCAGATTTATGCTGGGAGCGCCGAAGGCCCGATGCTATCGACCACCGCACACTCTATCGTTATTTTGTGGCAATGGATTTCACAATATACCCACACAAATGTCTGTAGTAAACAACAAAACATGGGAATGGTGGTTCTTCTGGTAGGGTTTATTGCAACCGAAGTTTACAGAGTATTTTTCTTTAGTCAGCGTATTTTTTGGCAAGTCAGATGGACAGAGCCGTTGCCGTAATTATTTTCTTGTGACTTAAAACGAGATACAAATAATTTGAATGAAAAAGCTATATCTATATATTAATTATATTAATCTATAGATACTTAAAATAAAACTGTAACAGGTATCTGTAAATTGAAGATATTTTTTAAAATGTTTAACAGTTCCAATTCTGTGCATTGAAGAAACTGTATGTCTGTCTTTCTGTCTGTCTGTTTGTCCCGGCTAATTTCTTAAATAGCTGAACCAATTTTGACGGGACTTTAACTGGCAGATAGGTGATGTTATAAGGAGTAACTTAAGATACTTTTATTTCAGAAAAAACGAACGAACGCGCACTAAGTGGCGGGTGTATCCCGCGACTTAGTGCGTGTTAGTGCCACAAGTATAATGGAGCCTCACTTGAGAACGGCTTAACAGATTTGGCTGTTTTTCATTTGAAAACTGATTGTTAAACTGTAGATCAATAAACGTCTACCGGCTCGGCTAGTGTATACTTATATTAATATTATAAAGCTGCAGTGTTTGTTTGTTTGAACGCGCTAATCTCTGGAACTACTGGTCCGATTTGAATGATTCTTTCAGTGTTGGGTACTCCATTTATCGAGGAAGGCTATAGGCTGTTTTTTTTTTCAAAATTAGGGATCCGTAATAAAATTGCTATTTTGTAACACAAGGTGTAAAATCGAAAACCTATTATATTTTTGCGTGCGCTGTTTCCACGGAAACGAGAAAAACGCGGGTGAAACCACGGAACACAGCTAGTATTAAATAAATAGATATTACAAATATAAAAACCGTTTGTTTAATTCTTATTAGGTTACTAAAACGTTATTTACACTGTAAATTTTAGTATTACCAACCGACAAATTTCTATCTAGCAGGCTACGTTGAATACGCTAGCATCTTGCATACGCGCGCGTCACATGCATATATTCAATTATATTGGTATTAATTACAGGAAACATAGTAAACAATTTAGTTAATTACAACAGTCTTTATAGATCACCTAAGTGAAGCAACTCTCCGCCCGGTGAGTATTCGGATGGGTGACTGTGTACACAGGCGTTTAAACTGAGTGTTTCCGAGCGTCAGCTAAAATTTCCTTAAGTTCTAAAAGTTGGCTTCTTACTCACACGAAAGAACAAGAATTCTAGACACAGGCCAATTTATTTACTTTAAATAAATTGATGATAGGTAGATAGGTACTCTTGCTACATTGATTCCCCTACCAAGGCTATGGTTTAATTCCATTTGATAATTCCAACCCCATCTCGGGTTAATAAACCCGCTGCTTATAAAAAAAAACTTAATAAGCGCGGCAATATAACTGGCGGTATCTCATTTTATTGCCTCCATAATCAAGCCAGCACGATCCAAAGAACGTTAATAATCCATTTCTAACTACATAAAACAACTGTCTGCGGTTTAATTAAGTTTTATTGGGGTGATATGGAACAAAGATTTCAATTTGAACTTTTCCCTGGAAACGAAATTCGAACTTCTTCACGCCCAATGATCGAGAAAATGAATGAATGCACAATATTCGAGGTTCCGGGGGCGTTAAATTATGCGTTTATCATTTAGGGATGTTTACACAGTCGGGATAAAATTGAAACGACTGGAGTGTTGCCAGCGAAGCAACACGCAATATCCACTATTGTATAAAAGGCGCATAGCTTTTGATACAGTGAGTGCATCTGCCGCAACCATCTTATTTGTTGGCTTTATTATTATATCGTAACTGAAAATTGAAGTTAACTTATTTGATATAATAACTTTATATCAGACTAGCTGTACCCCGCGACAACGTGCGCGTTTAAAACATTTATTCGCGCGGAACCCTAATTGTTATTTTTTTTTCTGAAATAATTGTATCTTAAGTTAGATAAAACCTATCTGCCAGTGAGTCCTTTGAAAATTCAAGTTATTTGGACCTTACCTTTTTATACTGATGGTTGTAATGTCTGTGATTTCGAACCTAGGACCTTTCGCTCCGATGATAGGGTACTACTAACTTACCTTCAGATCCGTCAGACAAATACCAGAGTTGCTTTAAACAAGCTTATTCACTCGCGTTGGTTATGCTATGAAAATAAATTAAAGCAATTAATCTACAGTAATGGACCCACAGTGTGGTTGACAATTTGTAATTTACCACTGACTATTTGATTTAACCGGAAATTCAAGTTATCTACACATTCCTCTGTCAACCACGTCAGTTTCAGTAACCGTGCCAATTCTCAGATTCAACATCTCCAAGAGGTTTCGAATCTGAGAGTTAGTTCGGTCAGGTATAATGATTTCCGGAATATCGATATCGAATCAATACCTGGAGTGCGGCTTTGTAACATTGTACCAAAGGAGTGAATCAGATTAATACACACATACATAAATAAGTTCACGCATATGTTTAAGTTATGATGTGAACTTGAGATCTAAAGGAATGAATGAATTCGACTATTTTTTCCCCGAAGGTTTTATTTCCCTAGCCTCCACGGGCAACTTTTCACATTGTGGGATGAACTATCATTGGAACGCAAACGTAAGAAGTGGTTAGCTTCTCGCCGCCATTGTTTTCAAATGAATAACTCCGCTAACAGTTATCTCTGGTAAAATAAATCAAATCGGTGGAACGGTATGCATTCCCCCAAGGTTAAGGCAGACCCTCACTGACTCACTTTTCCCTTCACTTTTCACTTCCCCTGAACTATGAGTAAACCCAAGTCCCATTATAGGCCGTCACCCTGGGACGGGGATGTAAGGTACAAGCGCCGGTAATATCTTCAGCACCCACCCATCCACCGAACAGGTTTGGTGGCAGGCGAACCTAGCACATTTCTACAGCTAATTGAAATTTCTCCTTTTGCACCATTACGGCACGTGAATAAAAGAATATGTTGAAACCCAGTACAGATTAAACTACCATTTAAAATGTGATATTTTGTAAAAATATCGTACAATACCTAATTTTAATTAATACTATAGATGCAAATAAAAGTTTGTATCATTGTTACGCTCCTCAACCGATCATCTTGAAATATTGCGTCCACATTGTCAGGGGTATAGAAAAGGACATGGGAACCTTTCGTCCAGAAATAATTAACAAAATCACGTTAACGCGAGAGAAGCCACGGGAAAAGGCTTCTTTATAAATATACTTCAATGAGTATCACCTTCTCATAGTACATTAAATCACGTAGCCCCGAAGGTTATCCGATGAACGAAAGGAGCGACTGAGTAGCCACTCGTGCGATAAGAAGGTCTATAGACAACAGCGACACCGGTCTGAAGTGGCAGGAGTAATGGATCGCCACTGAACTGGAGAAAGCGGAGTTACAAGGCCTTTAGTTGACTCCTGGCTTGTTTTACTTAAATCCATACTGTCCTACATAAATTCACATCATTTACCTGAAGCATTAGGAAGAACCGCAAAGGAACAACTCGCTAAATCTACTAACGACTGATTTACAACAATTTTTGACCGATCGTCTGACATTCCTTCCAACTGCGTGGTCGAATGAGACAGCAGAAATCATATACTTGCTGCGAATAAATCCCCGAACTGCATAAACGATAAGTTCTACCTATAACACTAAAAGAGTATCAATCAAAATTGCATTAAAACAAAAAGGATTAAAATGTTTATAAAAAACTCGATGTAGTGCGATTTGGTAAAGTTTAACTGCACGAAAGCATTCGGCTTGGTTCACTTATTCGACTTTATTTGTGGCGTTTGTTCCCGCGCCCGTTGGAGACCATCCAACAGTTTTACACAATCATTCCACTCAACTAAGCGTTGCCATAAACACAACCGGGCGATATGAATTGCACAAAAAATCCGAAATAATTGACAATTTATTGTTTGTGTTGCCAGCGTGAATTTAATTCTGCTAAAATGTTCAAAGTACGCAAGCTGCGCAAATTAAATTGAGTAGGTAAACGATTTTAGATTGTGATGCGCGCGGAATTTCATTTCGACTCGAACGTTCCCGTATCACGTTCGTAAATATTTTAAAACTCATTTTTGTCGTGGTAATAACATTCTTGTAGGCTTTACCTTGGCATTAGTGGAAAAACAATTCAAGTGACTCATTAAAAGGTAACGTCAAATTAAACCAAACCACCATGTAAAAATGTACTTTTATGGTGAATTTCCAATGAATTCACAACAGATAATAAATGCACACCCTAATTACCATAATATTTATTAGCACCCTAATAAATTTAATTAATAATTTATTTACACTAATGCGGATAGACTTAGGCGGCAAAGCACCCGTACAAGAGCTTTTTAATCAGACCTAAGAAAATATTATCAGAGGTGTATATGAATTAGGCATACAATGATCGATTGGGTTATAAATATAGTCTGTTGAATATGAACACAGTAAAAATGAAGCTGTTCCTCACGGTAATATCATCAATATTTCCAATATGACCAGATTTGGTTAAGGCACAGAATAAATTGTAGTAAGAGGGTTAAAGGTATCTGCGATCAAAAGCGTCCATACTTTGAAATGCGCTATCCTCTAAGCTGGAGCACTTTAGATAAAATCGTTTCAACTTTTGGTTCGTCCAGACTTTTTACTTCTATATCGTTGACATAGCTGTATATTTATTTGAAAAGTATTTACTGGAAGTGAGTTAGACTGAGTTTTTGTGGCTAAATATCCAAGTAAAATTATTCTCAATCGCACTGTTGAAACAGTACAGTTAGAAATACTTAATGTGCAAACATATGTATTTGGTGTAGAATAGGCTGATGCCATTTATTGCAGAATAAACAATATTAAATATATAACATTAAATAGTGATAACTCTGTTGGTTAAGGCCAACAGAGCTATCATTATTGTTGTGTTATTGTTTGTATTGTATCAGTATATTTTTTGTGAATAAGTGACGGAACGAGCTGAGGTCCCGCCTGATGGTAAGTGGTGACCCTCACCCATGACAACAGTTATGCGTGCGATTCAGTATGAGATCTAAATCTTTACTGAGTCGCATTCATCCTGCTGCGTCCATCACCCGAGAGGGGGATGATACGTCTCATGCGCATGTGATTCCACAGGCAGCCACACCTTCCACCGGAACACAGTAATGCAGCCACTACTGTTTGGCGGCAGATTCCAGATTTGGTGGCAGTACCTCTCCGGACGAACTTGGCACAAGTTCTACTGCTACTTTTGGTTGCTCCTTTAGCACCACCCAGGGGGTACGTATAGGGAATTATAAGGTACACACCTACGGACGCCAGCAACTGGACCCCCTGAATTTTAGGAAATATCATTAAAATACTGGCCTTAGGCCGGCTCAAGCGAACTTGAGGATTCTATGCCACAAATTGTATTTATATTTCAAAAACTACAGAAATTAAATTGTTAGTCTCACGTTCAAAATACCTTCAAGGTACGTAAGGCAGGCAGAAGTTGTAGGCTTACTAATAGTACTATAATAACTAAACTAAAATATAGCTGTGTTCTTACTGTTTCTGGAGTAAAATCTTTACTGTGGTTGAGTAGTGGCCGCTGTACTGGCAGTGTCATGTCGTCGCTTATCAGACTGCAACGACCCAACATTTGTACACCAACGTCCAACGTCAATAGCTATTTCAATTTCAAAAGCTTCTATAAGAAGTTAATAAAGTTACGCAAGGAACGAGGCAATGTAAATTTCTTAAATAAATTAGACTAAAAATGTTGTACTCTCTGTGATTTTTATAGTATGGCGGGGATGTGAAATGCCTTGCCTATAGGAACATCAACAAAACTTGCATCGTCTCCGTAAGTACGGAAAAATCCAAGTCACACTATCAGAGATGGAATATCTCACGTGCAACTCACGTGCCTGTAATTTTTACCGCATCCTTTCAATTTAAACAAGAACACAGCTATGTGAATGCACTACCACTTCCATATATTTTTTTATGCTATTGTATAATGTATCCCCTTATTCCCACGGGAACGGGAACTAGGCGGGTGAAACCGCGGGGCGGCAGCTAGTATAGAATTAAGTAAGTAGATATGAATGTTGAGCAAATCTCATAATAGCACCGGCATTATGCTAAACTAGCTGGCTCACCTACTTTTACTCGTGTTAGTGGCTCCCAGAAACAATTTCTCACAAGTATGTAATTTATATTTACTGCTGTATTGTTTGAAAGCTAGGTTTTTAGGTGAATGCCTTACAATATTCCCGGTGTTATGGCCTTAAAACAGCAGATCTTTATGCTGTTTTCCAAAGAATATTGAAGGTTTAGTTTCACGGACTCCTTTATAGAATACTAGCTTTTACCCGCTTCGCTCGCGTTAATGTTGATTTTGTCAAGCAATTTCGGTTGTTTCGTGAAAAGTTTCCTTCCATCACCCCATCCCCTACAAGTTCTTAGCGAGAAAAAAGTAAGCAGATTAACACACATTTTTATCTTATTTATTGTATATTTTATAGGTATTCATATTTATAGGTATAAGTACACATATTTTTTTCAGTCATTTTGATTTTCGACTTCAAGTTAAGAGGAATATTTTTTTAAGTCATTATTTCCAAAACTTAGTTGACAACGGTTTAAGTTCGGCCGTACTCTAGAAAACATTTAGTCACGAACTTTGCTTACGGAATAGTTCTAAGCGCTAGTCTCTAGCACTTTCCGGCACTTATCGTGAATAATGAAGACTGCCGGGGCTTATTTTCATACTTCCGAGCTCAAATGTACCGAACGAAGACGAACGAAACTTTTCATGAAATAGCCCAGCCACGCGAACACAGTTTAAGGGACCAAGTTGGTCGCATTCCCGTAGGTGAATACCCTCAGATTCCTTACACGTGTGCCTCAGTAGTGCGAAAGGAGCAACCTTAATTAGAAGTAGAAATTGTGCCAAGTTAATCCTGAGAAGTACTGCCTCCACACCTGGTAATCCGCTGTAGTGTACTCACGTTTCTCTGTTCCTGTGAAAGGGTGTAGGCGTCGGTAAAGATACAGCCACTTGAGGCGTAAAATCCCCGTCTCTAGTGATGAGCGCAACATGATGCGACTTGGGTTATCTCATACTTTAGCACGGAAAGCAGCAGCCTGAGTCATATTTTTATTTTTAAGGGGGGTCGGTAACCACTTAACATCATATGGGCCGTCGGCTCATTTCATCACTTTAATAAAATGGAAAAAAATCACGAACTTCGAAACAGCGAAATATAATTATGTGGATTCGCTCACCTCTACTTACTCGTAGATTAAAGATTTCCCGTAATTCTAGGCTGCGTCGTAGGAACCTCGTAACAAAAAGTATTTTTTCTTTCATTTCAGTGGCCAACACTGGTTTCGCAGTTTTCCAGTTGTCTGAAAGCCTCTGACATGTTAACGTGCCGTCTGCAGCACGGACGCACATTAAGGTTAAAATACTACTACAAGATCACCCATTTAACAGCAAGCTTCGCCGCAAGCACTTCTTAAAAAGGCGTTAGTTGATCGCCTATAATAGCATAGTTATACATTCCATATATGTTTAGTTAGATAGCTATTCTAATTAAATTATTTAACTTGTTGTTTTGTGACGTTCCTATGCTTGTCTGTTTTGAATGGCTCTGATCATAGATCTTGTTTTTAAAAGTATGTGTATAATTTTAATTTTAATTTTAACGTAACCAAGTGTTCCTTATGGTTCCTACTGTGAAATAAATGAGTATGAGTATGAGTATGAGTATTTGTTTTTTGGTAAGAAATTGCGTTTTTACAAGAAATACAATTATGCATGTAAACTTAAACAGAGAAACCCTATCTAAACAAAATTTTTTATCCAAGTCGTTAGAGTCGATTCCGAGATACGCGAAGTAAATAAATATACAAGAATTGCTCGTTTATAGTAATAAGATAGTGATCTAAAAAGTATAAAATAATAAGAATCCATATTTTACTTACTTAAAATCCTTACATTTATTCATACAGACGCTCATCTGCGTTCGACATACATAAAACTACGGAATTACGGCAGTAGGTAACTATCGATAATACACCCTTTCACATAACTTAGGCTCATTACCGCAATAAAATTATATGGTAGGTGACGACACCTGCGAGGCTAGGTACAGCTGTTGCAGTCATTACGAGAAATCGCATATTTTATAGAGGGCCCAGTCATAAATTATCGCATTAACTAGTGGTAGCGGACAATAATACTGTGGGCGACGATCGATTTACTACGTGTAAAATTTCATGACGATAGGATAAACAGTACTCAAGTTATCGCCAGACAAATATTGCAATAGAAGCGTAGAAACTTCAATACTGCATAGGACTTAGCTCAGAGACGTGATCCATTCTGAACGTGGTACCTAGAAAACGATTTCTAAAATATTTCTGCAGTTAAATATCTACCTATTAAATTGTTCATTCATAGATATTTGTCATTATACTTTACACTATTAGATCACTTCATTATTAATGTAATAAATGTATAATGGTGATACCGTAGAATCTCAACATATATGCTACTTTTAATTTCGAGAGAACGCGTGTCATGACGCGGAGCGCAGCTAGTCACATCCATAAATAAATATCAAGTATTTTTTAAACAATTAATTTAAGCATTATTCAGCAGTGTTTTATTATAGGCACATAACAGGTACTTAATTTCGTTAATGCGTTGATGTTGTGCGATCTTACTGCCTCACTGCATGGCAGTAACTTGAGTGCGTTGGCAAAATCGTTGGTGATTATAGATTTCTCACGTGTCATGAGTGGTTGGTTGCTTCCTCGATTCGGCTCGATGCGGCTCATAGACGCAGTCACATTTGAAAGAGTTACAATTTAGTTACTTAGTTACTTACTTTAGTTACTATAAATAACCTACATAACTATATATAACTTACCTATATCAACAAATATAATCAGTACCTACACCTAGTTTTATGCACGAAATATAAGACAATTATTTTTTGTGTTCTTCGCGCAATAATTGAACTATTTGAATGTTTTGGTATTGAACCTTGAAACTAATAGTGTGATGGGTTTGCCTGCTATTATTTTCGCTTTTATTTTTCACTGGTATTTTGATTATATTTTGAATATATATACAAACGCCCCCTAAGAACTTATTAATAATATACCAATCCGGATTGGACTCCCGTGGTAGATTATAGCCCAGTCTCTCTCAATTAATGAGAGTAGACCGGTGTCCTTGCAGTGAAAAAATTAGAGGCTGGTAAGGAAGGCTCAGCATCGAAAATAGAGATTATTTGTTATTCTTTCACCATAATCAATATAATTGATTTAAAAATCGAGAAAACTGGCTTCAGATACTTTTGAACCACTCATCGTAAAATTTCTTAATAAGATTTCTCCTCGGATTACCTTGGAAGTACACAAAATTTTAAAAATTAATTATCCTAATCTGTCCGCAACCAGCGAACATTAACATACCAACAAAAAAACGAACAGAGAAAAAAACACTTTTCGAAGTCTGTTAAAAATAACTGAAAGATAGAGTAAGATTCCTTCCTACTGCAAATAAATTCAAGCCTATTTAAGGCAGACAAAGGCTCAGCTAGCGTTATTCCTAACTCTGCAGTGTAAACCAGCTTTATTGGGCGTGTAGCATTGCAAGCAGCCGAGCCTTGTGTAAATGGAACCGACGGTGCTGTCTCAACTGACTGACATGGCTTTAACTACACGAGCGGAGGTAGAACAGAGGTAGATTGAACCGCTCACGTTTCAAACACATAGATACTCTTGATTTGATTCGATACCTACTATTTAATATTCCAGACGTTGTTATTTCTGTTAGACGTTTGAACGTTTTTACGTTGTTAACGAGATAATTCTTTTTTGTTTTTCGTACACTTGAAAGACTTTGTTAATAATAGATTTAATACGTTTCGAAAACAGCGAATTTATAAATTTTCCGTCGTTCGTTCTATATAGGTATAATGAAGTAGCCAGTTTCATTTGAAAATTAATTGTTAGTATACAAAAGAAGTAGCGGCTTGACTGGTAACCACCCTGACTTCGAAACGAGGGGTCTCGGGTTCGATTTTCGGTCGGGGCAAATGTTTTTTAATGAACGTAAAGTTTATTATCGGGGTCTTATGAACAAAGATAGAATTCTTTCATGGGTAAAAAAATATTTTCGGATTTATTTAATTATAAAATGATAACCTGCTTACAACAAAAGGATGTTCTGAAAGCAAACATAAACACCATTAATCTTTATTTGCTTATAATTAAAAATATTTATTAACGTCACTTTTTATTTTTTCGCTTTTATTATAAAACCACGCGTTCTAATAATTAAGTTTGGCGCCTAACCAGAAGCTTTCTCTTAATAGGAAGATTCGATTTAAAAACGATTTTTTTTTACTATAGCTGGTTTAAAGAACATGATTAATAATTCAAAATTCAAGAAAGTTCAAATTTTAAAATGTCTTGAATAGTCATCGCCGCAACTTGTTAAAATACTATTACTACTCATACGAGCAACGCGCGCTTCGACCAATAATAGTGAACCCTTCTAATTTCGAGTACGTGGTTCTCAGGGATTCAATTACTATATTGTATCCGAGCTCAGCCCTGAGCCCTGAGTTCAGTATAATGACGAGCCACTAATGGTACAGCAGCCAAGTGTTCGTTCCAACATTTTTGAACCTTATTTTCCGTGTGGTACAGCTCAAAAGTGGGATACCTCCCCACTTTATCCTGGCCGAACGTATTCTTGCTGCCAACGTCATACATTATGTTTGATGAGTTCGCACGCCGCGAAATGTAAGAAAAGAAACACTCATTATGTATCTCTTAACTACGAGTACCTATTAGTTTATCTGTGACCTTAATAAAGGCCCAAGTTCATTTTTAAATAATAAATTGATGGGACGAGCTAAAGGCCCACCAGATGGTACATAGTTATATCAATACGACTTAAGTCGAGCAGTATGAGAAGACTTGGGTCTTCTCGCATCCCGAATGACGAATGAGATGAAGCGGTATCAGTCAGTCATAAGATACAGGTGTTCAAAATGTCCAAATAATAATTCATTTACTCGGCCTAAGAGATAGTAGAGGATACAATTTTACTTGGGATAAAAATAATTCTATAAATCGAAACCGTATATCACTGTAACTCAATATTCGAGGGTGTACGCCCACGCGCACCGGCACTGCCTTCGTAAATAGGTTACGTTAAAAGCTGATATGATCTGATCAGCGTTCGGCGATGTCAGATCAGTTGACCTTTGAAGACCACACGCCGACAATAGTCTATACAGGTTATATGGGAGAGTATAAAAAGCTGGGAAATACTTTGAATATAATATTTTCAAAGTGAAATCAAGAAACAACTAACAAGAGTTCAGTCTACACGGGTTATGGAAAGCTTTATCTACTAACCAAAATAGAACTTACAAGTCCATGCATTCTGAGATGTATGATGTGTGCTTCAAGAATAGAACTTCAGTAACACAATTTTAGCTTTTTGGTTTGTCCAGGAAAAAATAAGTATTTTTTTTTTTATGGTTGATAAGTACAGCAATTTTCTCCTAAATCAATAAAATTGAAATTCTGTTTGCTGTTAAACCCATCACTTGAACACGGCTTGATAGGTTCGGCTATTTTTTAAATGTTTAGTGGTCTAAAACTAACTTCGCATTATTGCCTTTCTAATGAAACCCGTTTGGGGATATCGATTGCATGATTGCAAAGTCTATAACGGACATAGGTAGAAACAAATGTTGTGTTTTACAATATATAGGTATTAGGATTAAAATAAAAGTATAATTTATTAGGCACTTTTCTTATTAATCTCATAAGATTAATTATTATTTAGTTCAGTTATTCATGTGAAACAATATCTCATGAGTAACTGAACTAAGAATAGAGTCAAATGAGAATAGGTAAGTATATCGTACTTAGGCAAGCTTAGGTATAACCAACCACAACACAGTAAAGCTTTTACCTTACCTATCTACTCGTACTATCCCACAGAGCATGAAGTGCTTTTACAATTCAACCATTCGATTAATCTAGACTTATATGTCGTTCAAAATGTATGGCTTAATCCTAAGCATTTAAACGACATGGCACAGAAAATGGCAATTGGCATTCCAATAAAGAATGTACTGCGTCAGTTCACAGAAACGCATTCGAGGAATCTGCAATCATCATAATATCGCGGTACAAAAGTAAGTTGTTGGTTTACCTGTATCTTATTCTGAGAATATGAGCGTATGCTTTTTAGTCAGCCATGATATGACCATCAGTGTATTTACTTAAGACTATGACGTAGGTACATTATACTTCAATAGTACAATCGATCACCTACCAACTTTCAAAATTATTCCGTACAACATGGTTGGTAATTTCATTCATATCAGTACTATCTAAACCTTTTAATAATCATTTTAACCCATCACATGTATGGAAATTAAGCAATAAATAAAACAGCAAGAACCAGCCTGCGGACACGCGTCTAACCGCCAAAGCCATAACGATAAAATAATATTTTGTCTATAGCGTACTACCTAATAATTATTCTGTGGTTGAACATGATAATAAAAATGACTGGTATTATATTACGATTCTAGCTGGTTTATAACTTAATTTAGCCGAGGGAGAGTCGATTACCTGCGCCTGCGCGGATGCTGTTCGGCCGCCGCGCCGGCGCGGGCGCACACATGAAACCGGTTGGAATGATCCTCCCCCGCTAACCGACGGCACCCATCGTGCAATGTTTTTTGCTCGCAGCTCCATTTATAGAATGCCTTTTTTGCTGTCGTGTGAATGTATGAAGATTGAACTGCGATAAAAAGACGACACTGAAGATAATTGATCATATTCACACCGTGCTTCGCTATTGTAATTGTATGGATAATATGGTGTTTAGTCGCTTTTATGAAGAAAAAAATACAAGTTGTTTATGCGTTATGCCAGTTACTCTGTAGGTGTTCATAATTCATATGATAACGTCGTCATGGTTTGTGAAAAAGGGCGATTTCTTCGCCTATTGGGAACCGATTTGAATCATTCTTTTTTTTTTAATGGAAGATTGTCTCTCCGTGATGGTTCCGTAGAAAGTTCTTGAAGAAATTTCTATGGCTAGAGAAATAAGGGATGAAAGTATTGAAGTCAATTATTTTGATTTAAAAATCAGTTACTTAATAACATGGTTTATCAGGCATCGATTGAAGTTACATGAAAATATCTGTACTTTTGCAAGGAATAATATTTAAGTAGATACTCAAAATAACGTGTAAATAAACGTAAGTCAAGACGAATCATCGTTTCTTTTTAAATATAAATACCTAGTTGTATTTCGTCGCAAAAATAGATAGGGAAATCCCTCTAAGCGACACAGTTTGCCCAAAAAAAGCAAAGTAATTTTACCTGAAGGCCCAAAAGGTCTCACTCGCCACCTACCGTAATAATTAAATATTTACTGAGACAAGAAAACGTGCTTAGAGCAAACACTGAAATACGAGCCGCTGACACTGACACATTAGAGGCTCTAATGAAGTTTAATAATAGTAACTTTTATGAATTTAAGCTTGGTTTGTTGTTGTTTTGATGACTTCGGGGGCTTAGTGGTTCTAACGACCCTTAAGGATCGGTATAAAACGCAATCCGATGTTTCGATTCTTTACAAGCGGCATCAAACGACAAAATTATTTGTTTGCATAAATTATTCCATGCTTCGCTATTACGTGATTGTAAGTCTCAGAAATAGAACCCCTGGAAATTCATAGGAATCCTAAACGCGTAGTTATCACAATAGAATTGGCTACAAGCTTAAACTATCTTTGTGTCGTGTGTGTATTATTGTTTGAATGTCGGAAGCATTTGGGTGGCTTGAAAACTCCGACACCAGAGATGGCCACTTACTCACACGAACGACATATCTGTACAAGTATGTTTCTTGCCTACATATCACGATATCTTAATTAATATTAACATACTTTTCTAATAACGATTATACGCTCGAATATTTCGGTCGATTAATTTATTCGGCTAGCTCACCTGTAGTTCGCTGTCATAACATTTTATTTTCCATCAAAGCTGTCACTGTCAGGTAACTAGTGCTAAAATTGAAGCAGAATCAAGTCTATTGTTGCGATATTATGTAAATTTATTAGAGTCAATAAAATAAAACTTGAAATTTGATAATACACTAAACACGTTAATCAAATTACACCACTGACTTCATAAAATGTACAGGAAGAAATAATCACTTTGTTAAGATTTATAAAGAGTCTCTCTCTCTCTATACTGGCCATTTTTTTATACATTATAATTCCATCGGTTTTTTATGCGAAATATTGCCGATAAATGTCGTTAGTGGTTAGCCACTAACGACATTTATTGCTGTCAGCGGCAAATATTTACTTGTATATGAGATTACATTTAAAAATATCACATTGCATCCATAGCACGGCCAATAAACATTTCTATGATTACTATTCAGACTAGATTAAAATGTTGCTTCCGCTATCAGTCTATATATAGTGGCATATTTAGTTTTGATGTATTTCCGGTCGTCGCGTCAACGGCATTTTTAATTTAATTTATAAATCGAATCTGCCAGCATTTGTGGCGGAGAATCGATAAAATTTAAGCGACATACTGTGAAAAATGCGTTTATCCGAACGGCATCTGCTCTAGGCGAGTCCACAAACGACCACGCTGTGAGCATTCGCGGCACACGATTACGGTGAATGCTCAAAGTGAGCATCCAGTCCACAAATCCTGACGCTGGCAATCTGTTTGTACGCGGTTTTTAACTTGGTATCTGCAAGCTTCGTTACGGCTGTGTAAAATAGTGATTAACAACCTTGACTACTTAGCAGGAGCTCCGGGACTTATGTAGGTATATCATAATATATGCTCATGGGTGTGGTATCTGTTAGTACATAAAACATAGTACAGACAACGTAAATCCGATCACTATAATGATGATATTGCCGGCTTCAGAGGAATAATAAAAGGAATTCTTCAGGGTAGGCAACATATCAGCAATGCTACGGATGTCTATGCTACGGTGACCGCTTGATATCAAGTGGGCCGTACGCTTGTTTCCCTAAACATAACATAAAAAGCAGGTAGGTACAATTGAGAATATCACACGGTTTATAACTATTTACCTCCCTTTACCTATTTCTGGTCTCAACCATCTACAGTTGTAAATAAGTTGTTACAAGATTACGGACTTAGATTTACGTAGTTTTATATTCTGGAACACGGATGGCGAACCATTGGCTCGCGTGCCATTGATAGCATGGGACAAAATATTTTGGGCACGCCACCAATCGAAACGGTTTACATTTTAGTTCAAAGTTACAAAGTCCACTACGAAGTATTACGAACAATATGAGCTACGGTGCAGAGTAAGCGGACGGGGGATTATTGTATTTTCCCAATAACCACTAAGTCAAAATTGTTTCACGGCACGTCTACGGCCTTATTAAATATTTCTTTAGAAAAAATAGCACGTTTAACCATAGAGGTTTGCTATCCCTGTTCTAGGAGATATTTACAGTGGTAGTTTACTTTGGTATAAGATACCTATTATAATCGTTTTCTAAGCTTGATTCATAAGATACGTTTTCCTAACATCATCAGAGAAAGGACTAACAAAAACTGGTCCACATACCACTACAGATCAATAAATACCCACACAGCTATGTATACCAATAACAAGTGATGATTGAGAGATATATGCATAGGGTAATGAAACGCGAAATATACAATTATTAATTGTCCCTGTAATTCATTAAACGTGCTTCAACGGCTCCAATATGATTGTAACTGAAGGCATTCAACTAATTTAAAAGGACCATTTCCGAGAAGCAAGATAAATATCTCCTAGTTTTATTGTTATTTCATTGGCTCTGTGACACTATTACTTACTTCGATCCATCCCATTAACAGCATCAGAAATGTAAGGCCGTCCAATAGAATCCTAGGTAGGCACTTGGATTTACCGTTGGGAAAATTGTTCAGAGTAAATGTACAGTCCATTAGACAGTATCACAATGTTCCTATTAGATCGAGTAAACATTTACCTAAATGCGGCCAATCTAATCTAAATATACTCTGTACCTACCTGACCATGACTAATGAGCCGGTTAACGAACTGTCGTCGTACAGTCAGATCGTGGTTCAGTGTCACTGTTTGAAACTATTAGTTAACGAACTAATAAATATATATACATTTTAAAACTATCAAGGTTATGAACTTTATTATTCGAGTTACCGAGATATTTACCATGATTTGTAAGTTGGATGAAACTACGTCGAAATAACGGGAGTAAATATCTTGGTAACTCGAATAATAATGATCAACCCATGATGATTTTACAATAAAATGTATGTATGTTTAAATTATCAAAAATTAATAATCCCATTCAAAATGATAAAACAAGGTTTCGTTAGAAATTAATTTGGAGGTGTTGATTCTCTGATCTGATTTTAAAGTTATACATATATTGTATAAAAACTTATTCTTGTTAAGTATTTTCTCTACCAAATTTATTATATCTAAACCTTGATCCTTTTATTTTTTGTCTAGATAACTTAAAAATTAGACTTTGATGAAGTTTCTTTATGGTGTTTTTTGTTAAGTACAATAATATATTTAATATTAGAAACAAAATAAATTAAATAAATCCTTATTAAATAAAAACTTTATTTATAACTTATTAAAACTCAAATACTCTTACTACCTTTTGAAACCTACTAAAGAGTATGACTATAAAAATGCTAAACATTATTTTCAGAGATCATAAGATGGACACAGATTAAGTCTCTAAAAATCGATTAAAATATAATTAAGTTTTCAGAGAAAAGCTTCCGAGAAGAATCCTCGATTTGTTTGACATTTTTTTAGCCCGTATACTGGTTTTGATTTTGAACAAGTTGATATTTTTCGAAGGATGACGGCAACATGCATGGCTTTTATGTGAACTGTCCTCACAAGTTAGCGAGGACGCTACCGACACGTTAACAGAGGCAAAAACGGTACAAGAGTATCTCTCTCTTCGATAGTTATAGGTAGAGTTACTTAAAAATCCACCACAAAGTTTGGTAGCTCACCTCTATGGTGCCTGACGCGGTGGTGCGACACGGGCAGGCAGCACGGCGGCTCCTGGTATGCGGTCCAGGAGTCTGCCGCCGCCGCCGTCAGCAGCGCCCACACCAGCACCGCACACCACCTTCTCCCGGCGCCGGCGCCCATCTCAGACACAACACATCAACACTACACCGAACATCGCAAACAATCCATTTACCCGAGACGAGACAAATCAAAAACTCCGGCAATATTTACATTATAACTCCCCGACCAGTCGATTAGAACGATTAATCACCGGGATCCAAGATCTCGGAGTTGTAAATTGTTTGCAGAGCTTTCGCCTCCGATTTATAAGTTTGTGAAGTAATACGCGATCGTCTGTGCGCGGTAGCGGAACGTGACGTGCGCCGCCGGCATCGCAGCGATGGAACTGAACTGAATCTCGACGACGTCGGTTGATCCTGAACCGGCCGACTGACTGGAACCGGCACGCAGAGGCACGAGCCGGGCCGTTGTTGTCGTCGCACTCCCCTATGCGTCGATTGTCTGCGCTAGACAAAGACAACTGACACGACAGGCAACACCGCGAAAACTCCATACGAATAAAAAGAGCTCAACCTCTCTACTCGTTTGAAAAGTTAAGTTAAAAGTTTTGTTATAATTTCGCCGCTGGAATACAATTGCGTACCGGACCCCCGCCAATTGAAACGAGGGGATGCTCTGCTATATAACCTAATTTATATTTTTTATACGCTCGAAAAACTTTTATGTTTATAAGCACGAAAGGAAGTTGGTTGTTAATTATAAGTTATGATATGAGTTATATTAGAGTATGAGTCACATCACAACAGATGCGGTGACGTTAGGATTCGTACATCAAACGAAAAGAAACGCTATAAGCGATCAAATTCCCACTTCCGAGTATGTTATTACCTACTTTATTTATTTTTTATCATTTAAGTTACGCGGTGTGATCACTACAGATCGAAGTAATCTCCTGCTTTAAAGTGCTTTTATTAAAAAGACGTAGAGTCAATCCATTACTTATGTAACGAAATATGATATTTGTGTAGATGTTATTTGAAAATTTGTTTCATTATTTGTATAGAGAATATCCAATCAAAAACAAGACCCTCACATGTTAATTCATTTTCATAGCAAGTTTGTAATTCCTAATCCCTAATTAAAACCCTCGATTTTACAAAGACAGCTTCTTTACAGATCCTCGTATAACTGTACTTTTTACCAACATAAAATAAGGAGGAGGTTCGGGTATTTTGAGTTTAGTACCTACACAATCAATACCTTCACCACTAATTGAAATGAAGTATAATTTAAAAAGTTTTCAGTCCATGCGCATCCTGTTACTACAACCACGTTTTGTAAGTTTCCATTCAATTCAATAAGTAACCAATTAAGTCAACCTTGCTTACCGTACTTAAGGGCTTAATCAATTACTCAGACTTAAGGCCAGGTCTTTGCGTAAAGCCTTATCTATATGGCACCTACTTACTAAGGTTGATAATATTTCATAACTTAAACTTATGTCTGGGTTCGTAATGTGACCAAAGTAACGGAAAAATCTGACCTGATGTTACATGGTTTATAACACAAACTAATTTATTCCTGTAGATCTCAAGTATCATTTGGACACGTCAAATTTTACACCTTCAAGTAAACATATTCGTGACCTGTGCATGTCATGTGCCTAAGAAGCTCCTTAGGCACATGACATGCACACAGATATGTCAAATTACAGTCAGTGTTTTTAAGTTTACGTCTATTCGAACCCTAACCGACCAACACGAACGGAAGGAACGGACATAAATCGCGTTGCGCCCTTTACTTTGAGACGGAGATGTGACGCTTCAAGTGCATCTAATTTCTCCGGCACCGCGTTGCTGTGTTCCTTTTCACCAGAACACAGCATCGCGAGTGCACCACTGCTTGGCGAAGGATTACCAGGTGTAGAGGCAATTCTACTCCGGACGGACAAAGTACTACTGCTAGTTTGAGAGTAAAAAATAATAGCTTACAGAGATAGAGGATAGATCTTTGTCAATATGTTAACTGGCACAGCGTTGATTGTAGCCTTCTGCCTTCTGTAGCTTTCTGTGAGTCGTGGATTCGATTCCCACTCTAGACAAGCATTTGTGTAACAAACATACAATATTTGTTTTGTGTCTGGGTGTAATAATATATCATAATCACTACATAGAATAAAACAAAGTCGCTTTCTCTGTCCCTATATCCCTATGTATGCTTAAATCTTTAAAACTACGCAACGGATTCTGATGCTGTTTTTTTAATAGATAGAGTGATTCAAGAGGAATGTTTATATGTATAACATCCATTAAATAGTGGAGAAATACTGTTATTTCTCTAAATTTAACGCGTGCGGGCCACGGGCAGTAATTAATAAATTAAAACTACTGGATCGATGTTAATAATTTTTTCAGTGAATGAAATAGTCTATATATTTTATACCCGTGCGAAGCCGGAGCGGGCCGCTAGTGTTATATATTTGCCAAAAAGTAATAAATCATTATTTTATCAATTATCAAGTTCCTATATACAAGCTATGGTTACTTTGAGGCTAGATAGTGTTAACGATTCGTAAATATTTATTTCTTTGATAACTTCCTAGCGACTTAACATTACGCCACGGTAATATTTCCAGTAATCTGTTTGTCGAATATATAAACTGTCTCCCACTCTATAATAGTGTTGAAGTACCTTTCAAGAGAACAAAGTGCGAAAGTAACAAAGTATTCAGCATTCAGTCGGTATCACATTCATAAGGATCGAGACTCGAGACACCGAACCTAAACGGCGCGACCCCATTTTCATCAGTTCTTCAAGTTTTTCAATAAAAACTTTCGCGAGCAGCGATTTACATACGGTATGGATTCATTTATTTTGGAAAAAGATTTTTCGAGTAAAGTCAGGGTTCTGAATCTTAAATGTTACGTCTAATCCAATAAAACGAAGTCGAACGAAGACTTCTTTTAATGAATCGAGAAAATCTTCTTGATCAAAACTTCTTCTATCTGACGTTTGGTTTCGGTGGCCAAGGGTCCTTTGTTGGTTTCTCTGCAACAAAGAAACCTTGCCACGAAGACCTAAGTTACCCTCCGTTCGTTTGGTTTAGGTGAAGCATTAGAGACAAAGAGACCCATTTCAGGAGAGTGCGGACCCATCCCCACTTCAATTACAATATTTGGGATGGTTTTTATGAAATCTGGAGTGTTTAAAATTGGTTTCGCAAGACAATGGCAGGTGTGCTTTTTCAATATTTGACTTTACTCTATACCTCTTTTTTTATGAACCCTGTAAAGTTCTTTTTATACATTTTGCTACAAACTTTGGATATTGAGTAAAACACGAGTTACATAAGGCTTTAACAAGGCTAGCAGAAGCAAAATTGGTTCCGACCATAATTAATGAGGTAAACTCAATAATTATGGTCGGAGTAGTATTCCTATATCGAGAGAAAACGTAAGTATACCTCACACTATTTTTATTTATTTAGTAGCACTCTAATACACTTAGTAATATTAGTTATATTGCACGGTTGCGCGTAATTTCAGTTTATTGGGGGGATATTGTGTTTTCCTTCCATTGCAACAAAGTAAGAAACAGCTAAACTTGTTTTGATGCTGATCTGGGTTTAGCGCGTGCCGCTAAACTGACAGTGTTTATCCAAGTGCATACTAAATTCGCTAAAAGATTCCTTCAATATATTTATATACAATTTAAACGAGTCAGTAATAAAATAAAAACAACAAAGTAAAAAAGAAAAATTATTTCATACGAAACATGGCATTTTTGGCAATATGAATAATTTTCTTGGGCTAGAGTCTCGTTTCATGATGAAGATAAATCGACTCATTTATATCTGTGACAATTATATGTTTAAGTAATTTCAATTTTTCGACTCACAATTATAATTTGGTAAATAGATGAGCTTAGTCTGCTCTTTTGTGAAGAAGAGTTTGTCATTTAAAAAAAAACAAATTTAAAACTTCCTGTCACTTTCACTTTAACACAGCAACGCGAGTGCTTCACTGCTTGGCGGTAGATTACCAGGTATGGTTACAGTGCTACTCATGACGAACTCAGCACAAGATCTACTGCTCCTTTCGCACCAGGAGACACGTGTAGGGACTCTGGTATTCACCAACGGACGCGAGCAGCATGTCAAAAACCAAAAACCGCTTAGTGTGACTGAGTCGTCGTGCTCTATAAGAAGCATAGCTCTCTATTCATCCATAACTATTGTATATATTCAAGTAAATCAATGAATTTCCATTTGATACGTGAGTACGGTGATATGAAATTATAGGAAACGAGCTAATTATTCGAAAACTGTTTCAACATTGTATCAGCGCGGCATCAGGCTGGCATTAACATTGTTCCATTGTTCTCGCTTCCATTCCATGGATTCACGGTTGCACAATAACGTTTCACAAACTGATACTAAGCTTATTATGGATGCACAAACGAAATTAATAACATATATTTCGATTAAAACACTATTGATGGTGACAAATACAGGATGGCTAATTATAAAAATATTTACCTCCTTAAATGTGTATTTCCTAACTAATATTATCAATTCGATAGTGAGTTTATTTATTACGCTTTCACGCCTAAACCGCTGATTCGATTATGATGAATTTTTATATAGAGATGGATGGAACCCTGTAGACGGTTATGGGCTACTTCTTCTAGCTACTTGTAGGGGGTGGGGTGAGGGGTCGGGTAAACTTTGTATGAAACAACTGGAATTGGTTGACAAAATCAACATTAAGGTTAGCGAAGCTGCGGGTAATAGCTAGTATTATAAATAAATATATTCATAGATATTTGAGTCAGCACTACCTAACCCCAAAGTAAACATAGCGAGTACTTCTTCTTTCGTGTGAGTAAGAGGCTAACATATAATGCATATTCATACCCAGACAGAACAAACATCACGACCGTCACAGAAATGATTGTCCTGGGTGAGAATCAAACTCAGAAGGCAGAGCTACAACCAACTCAGCTGTGAGGCCAACCCAAATGTTATGAGTTGCTTTGTGAAAAATTTTGTTTGCCTGAAAAAAAAGTTTGAAATTACTTCATGTATTTATTGACTTGACTGAAATTAATATTCATTTGACCAATTGTTTGTTTAGGTATGGAGTTGGGGTTCGTAAGTTGTTAATGACTTTTAAGCAAACAAGGATTAATGTTATAATAATATATTTTGCAATACATTAATTGCTTACTAAAATTTTCAAAGGCAAATAACTTTTTTTTGTACCTATCTATAATAATTTGTAAAATTGCAGGCAGTAGAGCTTATGCAAAGCTCGCCCGGAGAAGTACTGCCTCCACACCTTGTAATCTGCCGCCAAACAGTGGTGGAAGAGTGTGGGTCACACTGGTGTGAAATCACATGCGCATAAGACAAAACATCCCCGTATTTTTTTTTTTTATGTGAGTTTGTGACGAAACGAGCTTAGGGCCCACCTGATGGTAAGTGGTGACCCTCGCCCATGACAACAGTAATGCGTGTGTTAGAAAATTCTAATTATATAGTTAAAAAAAAAGGATAAATACTTTTTATTCATATTTATTTATTACTCGAATATCTCAAAATCTAAGCACTGAGAATCTAATCTTAATTCCAGCAATCATTTAAATTAAAACTTGAATCAATTAATTTATTATTCAATCTATTAATTTATTGACAATCTAATTTTACTTTCAATAATTAAATTTGTTATAATTATGTATTCTAAAGAAAGACAAAATACTATAAACCAGGATATTTATAATTCAATATTATGACCAAATACAAGCAAGACGAATCCAATTATAGTCGTAATTTATTTACCTTCACAAGGATATAAGCAATGTACCAAAATTACCACAGATTACAAAAATTATACAATAATTGGCAATACTTAGCTTTTAATCCCATAATGTATCGGAGCTCCGCCCGGTCCGACGGTCGAAGACAGAATGCCCCGCTCAATGAATGAGCCGTGTTTTTATAGTGACGAGTAAACAAGTCCGTCGGCCATATTGCTTTTATAAAAATGAAACGTTTGGTTTTTGGACTTGCTAATTTCGCCAATAAAGCATAAAAATAGTTACTGTTCGTTTTATAAAACAATTTGTACAAATTACCGACTATTTACAGATTAATTTACCTTTAACTAAAATAAATACCTGCAATTATAACCCAATACCACATTAGGTTATAATTGCAGATAATCCATGTTCTATGTTGAAAAATATAAGCTTAAACCTTAAACAGGGTTACAATACCGATTATAGCGATTAAATGTTAATAAAGACATTCCTTTTCATTAAAAACTTATCTACAATAGGCACACACACATATTCTTTGAATTATTTGGAGTATATTTTTCATAATAATCTATCACGGCCAGACTGACCAGTACTTCGCTCTCGAAGTACACACAATAATTTTCTCACTAATCTTTCCATGTAAGTCCTCCCACCTGCTGCACCATGGTTACCAGACTACATCAGAATAGTGATCGACCAGCAGTTCATTATCATTTTTATAAGGGGTCTCTGGCCTTTACATACAACACCTGTCACCTGCTGCACGTGAGTTTCAGTGAAGTATCAGGGCAGAGACCGACCAGCAGATATAAAGACTAATGATCTTGACATGCCAACCCTGCCATCCGCCGCCTGTGACATTCAGGTTGACATCAGATCAGTAGCCGACCAGCGGAAGAACCTCCCCAAATATGTGTATGTACCTGATTGTGTTTATATAATTCCAGAAATACAATCCAAAATACAGATCATAGATTACTATTGAAACATAACTATAAAACAATTAACATTTCAAATGTATGTGATCATGTTATAAATTTCTCCTTTCTTTCTTTCTATTAAATTTTATACATTATAAATAATCAAATTTAGACATAAACAACAAAATGAAAATTAAAATTTAGACGATTAAAAATTAAATATAATCAAGACAGCTTTTGTAATTAAATATTATCTCATACAATAATCTATCACTGTCCAATCCACTGTACATTTATATATTTCGGCTTACACAAACAATGTCTCCAATGTTGTAAGTTTTATTGTTTCGGCTGGTCAAAGTCAAAGTCATTTATTCCGTTAGATCTCAAGTATCATTTGGACAATTTGGACACGTCAAATTTTACACATACATTTACACATATATGTGGAATTACAGTCAGTTTTTATGTTTTATATAGTCTTATTTGTTAAGTTTATGTTTGTTCCAACTCTAACCGACCAATCTGAGGGGAAGAGACAGTTGTATTTTCCATCCGTTTGGCCATTCTGATTATTTGTTTGTTGTGGTTAGCATATTTGTACCCGTGCTACATTAAAAATTAAAAATCTTGAGGGGTTTTAAATTTGGTGAACGCCATCCACGTCTAATAGCATACAATTGTAACCTACAACCGACTGTCTGAATGGTCTAGTACGATCAAGTGCTAGAAAAGTCATTTCTTGCCGACAGCCGAACCATGCCACACGCCAAGTTGTATGTCAACACAATCAAGGATTAATTGTTATCTCGCGATATAATGATTTCTATGTAATATTAATTATTTCAAAGTATAAGTAAACAGATTATTATATTGTGTTACTTTCCAGTTTGATATCAATGGTTTGTTGATTCAGTTGCCAACGTCAAATTATGTTTTGTTATAGAAATTATTGTTTAAATATGTAATTAGTCTATTATAATTAGAATTGGAATACATAATGTATTTTCGTTATAGTTTCAAACTGGATATCTATATAAATAATATTCCGGAATTCTAAATTAATGTGAATAGTGGGTACTTTCACTGATCGTACAAAAGCCAGAGAATCTGCGTCAGATACCTTTATTCAGACCTTTGCAGAAAGACAACGCTCTGCTCGATAATAGACTTATAAACTCGGCTTGTATCTTATTTTAAAACACCTACTTCAATCCTCTGTAATAGAAGATGCAGCGTGTGGAAAGGGATAGATAGGGGGAATAGATTTCTCAAAGGGGTGAAGGTACAGTATGTCTTTTCTTTGATGTACAACATATTAGACAGTGAGGAGTATATAAACATAAATATATATATATATATTGTATATACACCAAGATTTTAGTAGTAGATAGACCAGGTACTTTAGTACGCACCAATGAACTTAAAGATAGAGTTTGTGCAACAGTTCGTATATCTCGGCTCGCTGATCAGTAGCGAAAGGGGCAGCAGTAAGAAAATTATTAAGAGAATCCAAATGGCAAAACAAGCGATGACAAAACTCATCCGTATATGGAAAGACCCTAACATATCTCAGATGACAAAAGTGAGGCTAGTGCGGACCTTGGTTTTTTTCTATTTTCTTATATGGCGCAGAATCCTGGACAATCAGAAAGAGCGAGAGAACGAAAATTGAAGCCTTTGAGACGTGGTGCTGGAGACGCATGTTGCGTATCCCATGGACGGCCCGCAGAATCAACGTTTGCATTCTGAGTCAACTCCGTGTAACGACGAGACTCTCAACCACCTGCTTCTAAAGAATCCTAAGCTACTTCGGCCACGTTGCTCGTAAAGGTCACGATGGCTTAGAAAAGCTCTTGGTAGTAGGAAAGGTTGACGGGAAAAGGCCACATGGAAGATCACTTACGCGATGGACTGACCAAATAAAAAGTCTATGGTATGGTATGGCGCTTCCTGAGGCCATCAAAACAGCAGAAGACAGAGCAACGTGGAAAGCATTTATGGCCACCACTACCAGCACATGCATTTACCATACTAGACACGACCTTCAGCCATTAAGTCCACGACTAAGAAGAAGATTTATATATATATATATAATAGAATTAATAGTATTCTCGAATTTTGAAAGTTCTACATAACAGCTGTCGTCGTGAAAGAACCGTGGCATACTAAGTCTATTTTATAATCGTGTATTAATTGCTATCAATTTGACCTGTTTGGACTTGATTCACCAACTTGGAGTTTCATAATCATTCTATTGAGCAATTCTTAAGCAATTAGGTGGTTAATTGGGGTCATGTATAATTCATAATTTTTATATTATACGGTTGCGGCTCAGGTAATCTACAAGAGGTATAAACACTTTTTTTTTTTTGTACATTAACTCAAACTAAAAATCTTGCAATTTTTTTTGTTTTTGTCATAGTATACTTAATAAATTTTCAGTGTAGCTAAATACAATAGCGACTATTGTGAATTTGATGCATAATAAATATAATCAAACGATTGAGAGCATTTTAAATTGCCAAAGTTTCTAAATTACAAAAACAGTATCTGTTTAGTTAAGGTAAACGCTACTACTCTACTCAAATTTTCAAATTTTTGCACAAGAAGTGCACCTTAACCTAACAACCTAGCGTCCGGTTGTCAGTCAGGTTAAATAAAGTCAGTTTCCTTAGCTTGGAATTTAAATGAGTTATCGGTTTATTTAGTACGTCGAATTCTTTGGCGAACAGGTTCCAATTAAAGTCACCCTATCGGCTGGTATTGGCAATATATCACGTGTTACCCTACAATCCAATGAGTCGATCACAACGCTAATATACGAATATTGTAACATCAAACAATCGTAAAATTATATATTCTTTAAGTATCTTAATACTTTAAACGAGCAATATTTATTTATATATATTTATTATTTATCTCGGGAACAGCTTCAACGATTTTGGTGATCTAGTTATTTTTTTTTTTTGTATTATATTTAAATAAATATTAATGGACATTTAACACACACAAATCTACCTGTATAATTGATTGAATATCTGTACCAGTTAACTGTATATTGTCAGTTTTACAAAAAAATAAAATAAAAACGTTCCTTTTTTTTTAAATTAAATACAGCGCTATCTCGTCAATTTTTATGGTACTGACACTTGTAAAATATTATAATTTCAGACAAAACAAGCGAGGCTGAGTTACCCAGGTACTGTTTCATCAAACGTTAAGGGGACAAAACTGACATTTAAATTTTATAAAATATTGATATATTCATTATAATGCCCTTTTATAGCAACTATTAAGATTATAACCAATTTTAACTTCACTCTTTATATCTTTTAACATAACAAAATGTACCCTAAAATTTCAAAATTTTGAACCGCTATAACATAAGTACTGTCATTTACCTATTTACTTTTTTTTTTTGTTTTTTTTTTTTTTTTGTTGTCGAGTCATTCAGTTTTAATTCTTAAATGGATGGGGCGTCTGGGGTCTTTAACATACGTCGTAAATAGTGAAATCAATTCCGCAGTCGTTTCGACACAACTATCATGTAAAGCCATTTTATCAGTCACACCAAGTATACAAACAAGCTCGACCAGTTGTCCTGCTGTAAAACTATTTTAGTGTTCCTAAAAAACCAAAGTTTTCACTAGCATTTTCACCAGAAGATTCCGCTACCTCCGATGTCAATATTACGATAATGTTTTGGATAAGTCTCGTGGATTTTTTGGATAACTCTTAAAGTGACTTTTAAAAACTTCCTATGTTCTACTCTCATCAAGGTCTCGTACCATAATAAAACAGATCCTCTTAAGGATTTACCCGCTTTTGCTACAGTGGTGATGCTGCTCCATCCTTTATCCTCTGCGATAGAGTTGAAGGAACTGCACCAGCTCTCAGCACCATTTTCATTTTTCTCGGGATCAAAGGGCGGCAGCACCACGTCGTCGGTCGGGCACCGCATCCCGAAGAACCTTCAGCGTCTCTCTAACACGGTCGAATCTATGCGGAAACCACGTCCACATGGTCTGAAACATAATAAACAAGTTTTTTAAATATTCGAATTCGTATCCCACTTCTGATGTTAGAAAATTCTAATTATATAGTTAAAAAAAAAGGATAAATACTTTTTATTCATATTTATTTATTACTCGAATATCTCAAAATCTAAGCACTGAGAATCTAATCTTAATTCCAGCAATCATTTAAATTAAAACTTGAATCAATTAATTTATTATTCAATCTATTAATTTATTGACAATCTAATTTTACTTTCAATAATTAAATTTGTTATAATTATGTATTCTAAAGAAAGACAAAATACTATAAACCAGGATATTTATAATTCAATATTATGACCAAATACAAGCAAGACGAATCCAATTATAGTCGTAATTTATTTACCTTCACAAGGATATAAGCAATGTACCAAAATTACCACAGATTACAAAAATTATACAATAATTGGCAATACTTAGCTTTTAATCCCATAATGTATCGGAGCTCCGCCCGGTCCGACGGTCGAAGACAGAATGCCCCGCTCAATGAATGAGCCGTGTTTTTATAGTGACGAGTAAACAAGTCCGTCGGCCATATTGCTTTTATAAAAATGAAACGTTTGGTTTTTGGACTTGCTAATTTCGCCAATAAAGCATAAAAATAGTTACTGTTCGTTTTATAAAACAATTTGTACAAATTACCGACTATTTACAGATTAATTTACCTTTAACTAAAATAAATACCTGCAATTATAACCCAATACCACATTAGGTTATAATTGCAGATAATCCATGTTCTATGTTGAAAAATATAAGCTTAAACCTTAAACAGGGTTACAATACCGATTATAGCGATTAAATGTTAATAAAGACATTCCTTTTCATTAAAAACTTATCTACAATAGGCACACACACATATTCTTTGAATTATTTGGAGTATATTTTTCATAATAATCTATCACGTGCGACTCAGTATGAGATCCAAATCTTTACTGAGTCGCATTCATCCTGCTGCGTCCATCACCCGAGACAGGTATGATACGTCTCATGCGCATGTGATTTCACCGGCACCCACACCCTTCTACCGGAAAACAATAATGCGAGCACTACAGCTTGGCGGCAGATTCCAGGTGTGGTAGCAGTACCTCTCCGGACGAACTTGGCACAAGTTCTACTGCTACAGTAGCAGTAGAACTAGATGAATGCAATTCATCTAGATAGAATATAATATACAAGTTTTGTTCTAGATACATACATGTAATACCATATTAACACCCAGACACAGAACAAACATGTCAGTCACACAAATTCTTGTCCTAGGTGGGAATCAAACTCACGACCTACAGCGCAAAAGACCAACTGCTAGCTAACAACTAGGTGCGGGGCCAGTCAATACATACACTCGAGCATTTCAATCAACATTGTAGAAACAATGAAAGCTATTTTTAGTACCTTATCAATTGTCCCATCAATTTCTCCTCTACTAGCTACGACAATTGTGAACGGCCAATTGTTACTAATAATTACCCGTGTTGGCGTATCTTAATTGTGCTTACCATTGAACGGTTATCACGACATTAATCTATTGTGATTTTTAAAAGCATGACTCTATGATTTTGAATAACGCGGACTATGGGATAAAAACTGAAACAAAAAATTTTAAAGTTAGGTACTCAAAGTTTATGTAAATAAAAATCGACTTCTCATACAGGAAAAGAGCAGTAGAAGATGGGCAAATTTTGCATCCACACCTGATAATCTGCCGCCAAGCAGTGGTGAACTCGCATTTATGTGTTCCGATGAAACTTGGCACAAGTTCTACTGCTACTAAAACCCCTAAAATTTCACCCCTAAGGGCATAAAATAAGTTAATGAAAGCATTGAAGTCTATTTATTCGATGTTTAATACTATATTTGGCCTTTGTTCGTAATTGGCCGGACAAGGTTTGTACAAAAGTAAAAAATAAAAAATTTTTTGCTAAGCGCACTTCTTATTTCTTCATTAGTAAATTGAACCCGTGCGAAAACAAGGCGGGTCGCTAGTAGGTATATCATAAAGTAGCGACTTCCATAATCCTCAATAACAAGAAGTCGGGAAGAACAAAGGCGCGTACCTAATTGTTTAGAAACAAAATAAGAAGAGTGGTTTCATTATCCAGTGGCTCATTACTGCGGCAAACGCTCGCATTCAGCCTGTGCTAAATGAACCAAATGAGCTAAATGAGCTAAACAATCAGAACGATCCGTCAACGGCCTATTGTGGCATTCTCAATTATAATTATTTTCATTTTCCGCTTGGCATGCAATCTTTATATCTGAGTTTAGACGCTAATGCACTCCACGATTCCGTATCCAAAGGAAATCCTATTACTAATTCTACAATATAAAAGAAATCTTCTGTATCGTAATGTGTTGTTGTTTCACAAATAATATTAAGTATATTTAATTGATGGTACGATGCACCCGACGTGCTAGTGCATATCGTACTTTTAAAATCGGATTTTTTTGTTAAGTTTTTTTTCTGTCTGTAGTGACGGGATGAGATGATAGATCTCTGAGATATTCACCTACTAATGCGAGTACCATAGTACGTAGACCTCCGTGTTTGACAGAGTTTAAACAGAGTTAAGAGACCGGAACACATATGTTTAGAATATATAAAGAACATAAACGTTTTGATTCGATAACCAGACGTAGTGACTTGAATTTATATATTTGAGTCCAGTTGGTCGCGTCCGTAAAATCACGTGCGCATGAGCTGGCCCACCAGCTCACCTGACCGCTATCAGAAATAGTAGAAAAAAATCGCCAAATGTAGTAAAATTTCTGTGGCCCGAGGTGTTTAGAGGGTATTATCAAACATATAATATTTATTTATTGTATGTTACTGAAACCAGTTGATTTGAAATGGATTTTACAATTAGGTAACTGAAATGTTTATAAGATGTAGTGGTTGGGTTGGATTAGCCCTACTTGCCAAACTACTTGCAAAATGTGTCTCGGCATCTCCAATCTATATCATATTATATTGTATACTAAAGTTAGACAAAAAAACATTTAATATAAACTTTAGTGCTATAAACTAGTGCTTTTTAGTGAATTTTTGCAGGAAAACCTTAAACATGAATTTCAAAGGCATTGCTATGGGGTAACCTGCATAAGAATAAAAGGCTTTAGCCGAACACGCCAGAGCATCGCTTAACAATATTTACATGACTAATGGATGTACACCAATTTTACATAAAAGTGGTAAAGCGAACTTAGGCTCACCGGTAACAGACCAAATTTAGCGCAGTAGGTAAAAGAATAAATTTTGCCACAATTAGCTTTCGTCGTACAGAAGCAAGTCTAATATACAGAGTAATCAAAATCCAGACAGAAAGGATATCAATAACAAGTTATATAGTATAAGGTTTTTCTTTTTTTCTTCTTTTCCTTAATAACAGTCATTCATTTTAGACATATCTGCCAGCATCAACACAATTTTAGTAAAAGTAGAGCAAAGCAAAAAGTGGTAGTGTAGCTGACCTGAAAAGAAAATTATTATTTGTTTATTGCTATTGCTATTACTTTTTAGAATTTTTACTATGCAATCAATAGGCAAAGCGTTTCAGGAATTCTAGGTTATTAGGGTATGAGAAATTTAATTTAAAATTATTTTATTGTTATTATTTTTCTCTTAAGCCCATTGATAAAGTGAATGAGTGATCTATAGATTTTTCATATTCTTAATATTGAATCAATTCAAAATATTGAATCAATTTTAATCACTTCATCTTCATTCTGCAACGGCCTAGAGCGTGTAGATCACGAAATTCACTACAATATTAAAAAGTTCCCATAGATGTCATGACATTTTTATAACACATACACAATATAAGTTGGAGTTACAACGGTATGCCTTTAGCGAGTAATGTCTACCGTTACCAACCTTAGAGATCCAGGAACCGGGCCCAACTAAATTTTGTGGTCTTTGATACATTTAGGTATAGCGAAAGTTCTGGAATTCCTCAGGAAATTCCTTAGGATATCTCATAGAATCCTTTTCTTACTCCCTTAGTACTCTTTGAATCCCCAGACATAAGCCCTGGATGGTGCTAATGAAGCAAGAAAAGTATCAGTAGAACTTGGAAAAGTTCACCAGGACAAGTACTCCACATCTGGTTATCTCAACGGCCAAGTGGTGCACTCGAATTGTTGTCTTCCGGTGAAATCACATGCGCATTAGACGTAACATCTCGGGTGACGGGTGAGGATGGTGAGGATCGAAATGAAACCACCATGTGACCAATTCCAATATATTATCTTGTTCCAACTACTATATCACTTCAGGTAATAACATGATTATTTTACAATCTCCACATTATTTTGGTATCGTTGTCTCGCTCTAACATCTAGTCTTGGGATGGGGCGACAGTATTGCCGCCACAGGCCCTACAGATCGTCCCGATACTTATGTAACATAAAGAAACCCTGTGAATCGAGTGTGTAAGCTTAGAAGCAGTGTAGTTGACGCACTGCGCGTGAGGCTCTATAGTCTAGGTGAGGGCGACGAAGTGGTCCAATTTCCATGTTTTATGCAGCGGTGAGTGATGCGGCGGACACTGCACGCGAGAGTATTATACCGGTAACCGCTATGAAATTTTTATATGCCATTCCACAAATCGAGCTTCGTTGCATGCTGTGAGGAATTGTGTCAAGGGGCGGTTTTTTTTGCAACCATTTGCAATGGTTTATGCAGATAGAGCGCGGAATATTATTTACTGAAATAACCACAGCGTCATATGTCAATGTGAATATTAAGCTTATAAATACGTAAATAATTCAAGTACGTTCTTATATGTTGATCATTTTGGGACTAATTTGTTTTGCTGATTATGGGCAGCAGTAACCACTAAACTGATGTTTACTGCTGGCTCGACAGCCAGGCCCGAAACTGTAGTCACCTAAAAATACGTGTAGTACATACTTTTCCCCTAAAGATTTGCATTTATTTATTGACACTATTCACAAGTTTCAAAGAAATATATTAATAGTTGTTAACATAAAGTAAAGAAACTAATTGACAGGAGTCGATCCACAACTGGTCCAGTGTCCAGTGGGACCAGAACTGAAAAAAATCTCATATGCGTGTGATGTTACCGGACCCACACCCATCCATGGAACACAGCAACGCGTATGCACCACTACTTGGTGACAGATTACCCTGTGTGGAGGCAGTACTTCTCCGGGCAAACTTTGTACAAGTTTTACTGCTACTTCTGTTTCTCCTTTAGCACACCACCCAGGGTACATGGTACCACCAGGATTCAAAGGGCACTTACCTACGGATGCGAGCAACTGGACCCTCCAAACCGATTTTTTTTTATGTTCTTAATTTTACATCAAAGGTTCTGTGGGCTTAAAGTGTATTAATGTATTTCCTCACATTAGAATAGTCTCCCGGGTCTCTGTGTGAGCTAGCACGGAACTGATGGTTTCAAATATGCACCAGCACTCGTGCTCACCTCCTAGCCCTTTCTAAATAGGAGTCAAAGCTTTGGTAGCAAGCCATTCCCACTTACAATATTGCCTAGATGCTTAATAGCTGAACCAAGAAGAGGAAAAACCTTAATGGCTCTATACGCGACCGGTACGTTCCATATCACTTCAATTAGGCTCAATTAACATTAAAATCGCGAACAAGTGACCTCCCAAGAGTCATTCTGCGTTCAAAAGTTCAATTACTGAAAAATATTCTGCATCGGTAATAGCTGAAATATCTACAAAACACCATCGGAACCAGACGCCTTTTGAAAGCAGAACCTTGTTCACAATATAATTTTGTTGTTTGTTATTTGTGTGGGCAATCGACGCGCGGTCGAAACAGGCAACTTTTACAGTGAAGCCATTGCATGAATGCAGCACTAGCTAAATTGCATTGCTCGTTTTATTGCCGTGGATGGGAATGGCGTTGCTCTCGCCAGAATTATTTACTATGTAACAGCACATGTACTTTATTCCGTTCACCGATTTCACTTGAAATTCTTTTGTTTAATTCGCGCAATAAAAAGGACTGAAGCTCTACCGTAGCTCAGTTAAAACTGTCAGTCTGTCAAACTGTCAAACTGTCAGTTATCAGATTTTATTAGTTCGGTTACATAAATAATATAACCGTATAATCACGTACTCAATCTATATATACCTAATTGAATATATATACATAATTGAAGTGTCCGTTTTGGAATGTCCAAAAACATCTTTTTACGAAATGCATGTGGAAGTATATAAACTATATTTTTTTTTATTTGTCTGTCCATCTGTCTATTTGTTTGTTCCGGCTAATCTCCGAAACGGCTAAACCGATTTTGACGGGACTCTCACTGGCAGATAGCTGTTATTAAAAGGATACTTTTTTTTGATAAAATAAAACATAGAGAATAGATAAACATTTTGCCAAATACAATAAGAAACAAAATATTCATAAATGTCAACATGTAAAATGAATGATCGTTTTGCCCTAATTTCAGCTGGATATTTTTTTAATATGACGATATCACAATGGCATAAATATCTTTGATTGCATGGCAGCATCTGTGTCAAAAGATGTTGCTATCCGAAAAACGATACGGCCAACCTTCAAAGATTAAATGATCTTTTTATTAAATGTATCAAAATCCGTGCTTCGGAGGACTAATTAAAATGTCGGTCCCGGCTAAACTAGTTGATAAGTCATATTAGAAGCCTGCGACTCGAAAACTCTGACACCAGAATTAGTATGAACGTGAACATCTATATAAATAAATAAAATTGAAGGTCTCTTTGTAATGTCAAAATATTAGCTTTTTACTAAATGCATTTGAAAGTATACACAGTACTTATAACAAAAAAACATATTTTTGTTACGGCTAATTGCTGAAACGGCTGTACCGATTTTGACGGCACTTACTGGTGTTATAAGGATTAACATACTTTTATTTAAAAAAAGAAAAGGGAATTAGTATTACCCGCAAAAAACAAACCAACGCAGATGAAGTCGCGGGAAAATTCTAGTAATGTATATAAAATATAGCCAATTATGGTTGTGTGCGTTTGTCAAGAATGTTAGATGAGTACGAGAATGTATAGTTAAGTAGTCTACATGTAAGCCTTTGAAGATGTGCGTGTACCTTTTATTAATGAACTATGAAGATAAGTGATCATACTGTCTGTCAGCTATCGGGCTCTACCACGGTCGTCATATTTGGATATTGCAACGTACTACTTTCTATTCTGTAACTACGGAATTCGTAATCTTTGATATCATCCCACGCTAGATTTCGTAAAGATGTGATTGGGATTTTTTTCGTGGGATCGATATGTCGTAATCATATAATTAACTTACTACCCATATAAAATATTTTATAAGGTATGTATTATAGATTCCCAATGACTCCTTACTATTTCGAATGAGTAAGGGATCGACTAGTATGCCTGTGGTTTTAAATGTACACTGCGAAGCACCAAAACCCTTGATACATACCCTTACAAGTTTGAAATGATACATGTGTATGCTAGTTTAATATAATAATGTTATATTATACTAGCAACCGTTCACCAACAAGACCGGGTAGACTGTGCTAATGATAACAGCAATAATAGACGGTGGCACGGCCCCCGTTAATAATTGAGCCACGCAAGGGTTTATTTGCCGGGATGGTGTAATGAGATTGCTGAAACTATTTTACGACGGGTCTAGATCCATAATAATTCATAGAAACGTGCCTATCACGGGATGGTGGATATGAATAAGATAGTTTTGTTAACTAGAACCTGTATTATTTCACATGATTACCGCGGACAATACAATTCAGTAGGAGAGCCGCTTTTCGTAACTCCGACACGCGGGCAAAATCAGCCGCCATCATGAAATTGTGGCTTGATGGCGGCCGCAGGGCATCTTGCAGGAGGCGCTGAAGCAGTGGTGCCAACAACAACTCAAGAGTCATTTTCCGGTACATGCAGGAGTTGGGATGACTGGGGTAGAGTACAGTTAACCATATTTAGCTAATTGTGAACCGATTGGGATGATTCGTTTTTTTTATTTAATAGGATGTTCCTCTATAGAAATGTCACTGCAGAAATTCAACTGTTAGGGCATAATATTAGTAATGAAAGTGTTGTGGTCGGGTAATTCGATTTTTTTAACAATTGTTTTACTCATTCTTTATTTAGTTTTTTACATATATTTTTGTAAGCTTATTAACGACATTTTGTCTATTCTCAGAAATTACAAAACAGTTTTAGTCTACTGTAGAGGATAATATTGTCCGGTTCTGCTCATTCCGAGTTTCCTTTGTCCTGTGTAACAATGGTGCACCCGATTGTAAAGCTATTGCCTTCTATATCTATGTACTTTATTTGGGCTAAGCAAGTTCCTACCACGAAAAAAACTACCCGAGCCTGAAATACTTGCCAATAAATTTCAAACTGCAAGTGTAACCTTATGAAGTTATCACAAAATGTCTGTCACACTTATATTATAAAGACGAAAGTTGTACCAGGATAGCTTACATCCTGGATCAACACATAGGCTACTTTCAAACCCAGAAAATGGCGGTTATCACCGCGGGGATATAAATAAATGGATTGCTTATTTAATTTCAATATTGCTCATGAAATAATTAAGAACTTATTTTATTATATTTTTATTATAAGTTATAAAATATTCCATCAGTCAATTTCTAAACTCTTAAAAGTACCATCCAAGCTCGGGAAAAATGTGCTCAAAGTTCGTGGTCCTCCTGGCCTCAAGGACTCATCGACTATTTTCTTCGATTGTGCATTAAAAAACTCTTGATTGGCATTTATCTTCGCCCATATGTTTTCTGAAAATATATTAAGTAACTATAAGTTTTATATGGCGTAGAAAGAAGACAGAACAATCCATTTTACAAATAAATCATTTGATCACTTTACTTGGATCCCAAAATAATTCTTTGCTGCGAATGTTCTATATCATTCCTATCCATATTTTCATTCAATGACCCATAATTATTTGATTAACAGCAAAGAGTTTCGGGCTGGGGCCATAGTCCATATCAGAGATCCATATCTTCTTTAAATATCTAATCCTCCTACACTGACAAGCTTTAAAGTCAACAGTCGGCGTGGCAACCACGATCTCCTGGATCACAAAGCACAGCAATGCGAGTAAAACTGCTTGGTGGCAGATTACCAGTTGTGGAGGCAATACTTTTCCGGGCGAATTTTGCACAAGTTCTACTGCTACTTTTTGTTGCTCCTTTAACACCACCCTGGACTTACGGGTACTTCAAAGGGTACTTACCTACGTATTCCTTTATACCTTTTTCCCTGACGGTTCGCCTACGAACGCGAGCACTAGCGGACTTTTCATAGTGGAAGCCTTTTATAACTTTTCTCACTAACCCTTCAGAATCCTGCTGTCTAAGCCCTCTCCACCTGCATCAGCGGGAAGGGCAGACACAGGTATGAACTCTCTGAGAGAGTCAGATCCCGCTTGATGGGAATGTACCACATCAAGCATCTCCTCCTTCATGAAGGGTCTGAACATTGACATCATCTTGTCCATGAAGCGTGGGGCATTGAGAAAATGAAACTCCTTGAGACGCGCAAACATTGCTTCCTGGAAAATCATGAAAATCATGATTGATTGATGATTGATTGATATAGTCAACTTATTAGTTTGTAAATTTGTTTGCTTTATTTGTTGTGGCGTTCTTTCTTTTCGGAGATACTGAGTTGCTGGCATCTAAGGTGGGTGGATACTATCCTTAGTAGCATGCACAAATTATTCTACTTTACGAATAGCTTTTACCCGCTTCGCTCGCGTTATTATAGACTTTTAAACTATAACTTATTTCTGGATGATATGGACCGTATGTCCCTATATGAGTACACCTTTTTCTGGTGCACATTTTGCACCAGAAACACATCACAAAACACAACACATGCACATCTTGTGCCCCAAAATTGTATTATGATCGTTGAGTAGTTACCGCTTCAAAGTAACAAATAAGCTAACTCACATTCGCATTTATATGAGTAGGTATTGGGCAGAATTGCTTACCTGGATGAAGTAAAAAAATTGTTGTGCCACTGACAAGTCTACTCTAGACAGGTGACTAAGGGATACTTTGTCCAAATTCAGTAATATAGCTATTCCGTTGACCGTGCCTTCCTCATACAAGCATAAGTCAACAACCATAACAAATGCCCTGAAACAGTACCTTGAAATTTTATTCCATTCAAAGTTTTAATTCTTTGAGGTATTGCTATGATTTAAACATTAGAACCTTTGTCGTATTGTTGTTGATGACAACTTATGGCGGTCTCACTTGTCAACTCAACAAATAGGATGATAAACGTCACTGACTTTACTCCTAAGGCATACCTGATTGCTTACTAAGGCTTTTTTATTTTAACAAGAAAATTCAGGTGTTACGAAATCATTTACAAATCAAAACACTCAACAAAAATTATTTCACCATTCTGCTGCACTGATTTTAGTTGTCCGTTATTAGATTACATTTCATTTTCGGGGTAGCTTGGGGGAACAAGATACCCGCGTGCGTTGGAACCCTTAGAATCCCAACACGTGTCCCCTGGGTGGCGTGAAAGGAGCAACCAACAGCAGCGGAAGAACTTGTGCCAAGGTTATTTGGGGAGGTATTGCCACCACACATCGAATTTGCCACCAAGCAGGTCCTTTCGGTGAAAGGGTCTTATTTTGAATGGGATTGCTGTTGTCGTGGGCTAGGATAACCACTTACCACTAAGTGAGCCTTCTGCTCGTTCCGTCAGTTACTCTAATAAAAAAAACTTGCATAAGCAATCTCAACTTTACCTATAAACCTAGCATAAAACCGTAGAAGTTATATGTACACTAGCCCACGATTTTTGGTCATGCCCTAAGTTCACGAAATCACGAAAATTTAATTAAAACAGACATTTGATTTAATTTTCGCGGACTCGAGACTGTTCATGTAAATATGGCAACAGGAAAAACCCTTAAGCTTGCCCTAGTATTTTATAATTACATCCAATTTACGATACTAATTCTTGTATCGTATTTTGTCATGTAGCGTAGTTGTGTCTTAAACTGTCATAATACTTCCGTTATGGAACGAAGACTAAAATAAAATAATCTTACCTGACCACATCGCTATAAACAAATCGGCTTAGGTCCGGATCTAACAATTGACAGTAGATGGGTCTACAACCTTTATTAGTAAGCGTGCTCAAAGGAGTCACTAACCTAAAATAAATAAAAAATATTTATTAATTTAAAATGTGGCTAATTACCGACATATGTTCACGCAAGTAGCACTTTGTATCCTACACCAAAATGTTAGTTTATTTTTGCATACACTTTGTCTAGTTTTGAGCCTATGCATCGTTGATTAATAATTATGAAAACTAGAGAAAATTTAGCAGCACAGAATAAACACAGGTTATATCGCCAAAAAATTAAGTATGTTAGTGACTTCCAAAAAACAACTACTGACAATTTCCCATCATCTCATGTTGACTTTTTAACCGCAGCTACTTTTCATAAACAAATTTACTCACCAGCAGTCGAAAGCTTGTTCTAATGATTTGTCTATCTCTTTGTTCTGGTAGAAAATAAATATCGTCCGTTGAGTGTAGTTTAGATCCAGTTTGTTTTTCGTCAGTTCTATGTCAAAGTTACAATTGTGATAAGCCAACACCAAGTCCAAATCTGCAAAGATAACATATGCGAAGTTCAAATCAGATCTACCGAACCAAGGATATGAATTTATCTCGAGAATTACGTAGAGTTATCATATATATGGATATGTGAGGAGGGCGTTTATCAACTTTTGATCGATAAATCTCTCTAACCATGACCCTAAGGATTGGTAGCTATATTTATTTTATATAAAAACAGCTTTAGTCAATGTACGATATAATAACTATATACTAAAGATAACTAGGAAAGTAAGCGTCGAAACACTTTTTTGTGTTCTATCGATGCTTGTTAATGTACTCTAAAAAGGACACCGAATTACCTGTGATATGACTATGCGGTAAATGTGGTTGCGTCAGGATCCATTCTCTTAATTCCTGAATATCTTTTGTTTTCATATCGCCATGTTTTTCATACTCCTGCGCCACTGAGAATGCCGTCACTCGAGCCATTCTAAAGAAACAATTTTTTTCCGCGAATAAAATATAAATGAAACTGTCTGAACGATGCTGAATGAGAAATGATTAAAGACAGTGCGAGTACAGTTCACTACGCTCAGATAGGAGCTAATGGGTAGGTATTGAACTCTCTTTAGAAGCGTCTGACTTTGAATAGCTATTTGGAACAAGGTCACGTGAGCGACATCGATACATTGTAAAGCAAATATAAATCTATACATCTATACAAATTAATGAAATTGAATTGTTGTATTTTTAATGTCAAAATAACAGCTTTTTACTGTTTATTATTTGCAATTATCTATACAGGGTACCAATAACAAATATATAATTTTTTAACCCATTATATCTATTATATAAATGGATATGCAGAAATAAAGAATGCATGCAGAAATAAAGCGTATTTGTATGGGATGAGAATCTTACCTTGCCGTAACACAGTTTTTAACTAGCACGGAAGGTAAAGGCTTTTAAAACCGTATAGGTACTATTTATCTACCTATAATTAAGTATCTTAATTACTGTTAGCGTAAGCATGTGTGTGTGTACCTACCTAATTATATGTTTTTCTAAGATGCTCAAATAAACTATCTTTATCTTTATTTATCTGAATCCTTATTTTCCTTGGTCACGGCATCACACGTGAACGACTAGACCAATTTTTTTAATTCTTTTTTTGTTGTGTTTGTTATTATTAGGATAAGGTTCACATGGAAGAAAAAATTAAGAAAGTTGCGCGGAACATTAGAAAATTTAAGAAAACCCAACGACCATATTAACTTTTCTAATGTAAAGCGTTTGACATAAATATTGTTATTATTGTTATATTGTCTTAATAAAGTACCAGAGTACCAGAGCGTGGTGGCCCAGCGGCATAGACGCCGACTTTCAATCTGAAGGTTGCTGGTTCAAACCCACACGTGCACCAATGAGTTTTTTCACTTGAAAAAACTTATGTGCGCAATACCACGTTCTCAAAACGGTGACGGAAAACATCGTGAGGAAACCGGCATGTCTTAGAACCAAAAATTCGACGACATGTGACATCTACCAATCCGGATTGGGCTCCCGTGGTAGATCAGAGCCCATTCGCTCTCAATTATCGAGAGTAGGCCGGTGTCCCTGCAGTGGGAATATTAGAGGCTGGTACGAAAGTACCTAAGTGGCACATGTAGGCACTTAAACTGGTTAATGTTCTCAACTACAAAACAAGCTACCTGGCCTCCTAAGTAGTGGAAAACCCAACGAATATTTGGTTATCGCATCGGCTCGTAGTAAATTCGCCTATGGCAAAGATTTTACAATGTGCACTCCGAATTGTAAGCCAGCGTCATCGATAATGTCGTTGCTCCAAATCCGAGGACATGCAAGTTTGATTGGACTGGGCTTGCCTTGCCTCGCCAATACATGTACCGTACCAGCCTCTAATGTTGCACTGCAGGGACACCGGCCTACCCTCGATAATTGAAAGTGAATGGGCTTTGATCTACCACGGGACATCTACCGTGACATCTACCAATCCGGATTGGGCAATCCGGATTGGTAGATGTCACGTCTTCCAATTTATGGTTCTAAAACATGCCGGTTTCCTCACGATATTTTCCTTCACCGTTTCGAGAACGTGGTATTGCGCACATAAATTTTTAAGTAAAAAAACTCATTGTTGCACGTGTGGGTTTGAACCAGCAACCTTCAGATTGAAAGTCGGCGTCTATGCCCCTGGGCCACCACGCTATTCGCACGCAATACATGTATGTATCAGAAAATATCTTGACAGTATTATAATAATACTATCTCTATACTATACTATACTACTACAAATAAATAAAATTGAAGTGCATTTTTGTAATTTCAAAGTATCTAACAGTTGTTTACTAAATGCATCTGACGGAATATATAACAAAAATTTTTGACTGTCTCTTTATTCCGGCTAATCTCCGAAACGGCTGGACCGATTTTTATAGGACTTTCACTGGCATATAGCTGATGTTATAAGCACTAACATAGAATACTTTTATTTTTGAAAAATAATGGGTTCCGCTCAAAATAAAATGTTATATTCCACGCGGACGAAGTCGCTAGTAATATTGAATCACATAAAAATTCGATTTCTATTTACCTGATTAAGTATTTGAGGTTTTAATCATCATTATTTGTGATGTAAAAATAATTACAGGTGCCTCTTGCTTATGCCTATTATTATGCTTAATGTAATCAATCATATTATACTTATTTTAATTTAAAGATGAACTGCAATAGGTAGCTATTTTTCACATATAGTTGTCATACATGGTCTCGTAATTTGTTTTATTTTTGTTGATTTTCTGCTTCTTTTTATTAGACTATCTAACACTAATGAATGCTAAACAGAAAGATTATTAATTAAATATACTCATATCTCCAGTTATAGGCAATATAAATCAACACATACAAATAAATAAAATGAAAGTGTCTGTTTGTACTATCATAATAACAGCTTTTTATTAAATACATTTGAAAGTATATACGGGATTAAACAAAAACAATTTATAAAATGTTTATTTGTCGGTCTGTTTGTTCCGGCTAATTTCCGAAACGGCTGGAATCCGAATTAGAAAGAAATCAATTTTAAGCTGTGCGTTGTCAATCTAGTTTTACTCGTGGCATATGTCAGGCATATTATTATTCTCAAAAATAGCAATTGACGCCCTTGTCCGAGTTTCCGGGCCAGTGGCGGCCGTGCACCCAGCTCATCAGCCGTGAGCCGGTTCATCGGCTGAGCAGCGCTCACGGTCCGTCAAACACTTTGAAAGTGTTAACGTTCAATATCACAGGGTTATTTTATTAACTTTAGACGCATGACAGCCCTTTTCCCTGCTTCCAATATGTGTTACGTACAATGTTTTGTTTGTGAACGAGCGAGTGATTTTTTATTGGTGTTGGTCGTTTTTTAGTTCAGCCTACTTCGACAGCCCTCTAAATACAACAGTTATTTTACGCATTCTTCTTGGGGGTCCACGTACCCCGCGAGTGGTGCTAAAAGAGCAACAAAAAGTAGCAGTAGAAATTGTGCAAAGTTCGCCCAGTAAAGCACTGCCTCCACACCTGGTAGTCTGCCGCCAAGCAGTGGTGTACTCGCATTGTTGTATTCCGGTGGAAGGATATGGGTGCCGGTGAAATCACTTGCGCATGAGACTTAACATCCCCGTCTCGGGTGTCGGGCGCAACTGGGTGCGGCTTGAGTCTTCTCATACTTCGGTCGGGGAGGACTGAAGTTGTATTGCTATTGTTATGGGCGGAGATAATCACTTAGCATCAGATGGGCCTTCAGCTCGTGCCGTGAATCTCACAAATAAAAAATTATAATTTCTCTCTGCGACAAAGGGAATCTTAGTACGGCCGTATGAGTTTGTGTGTCATCGTTATTCATCAACCTCAGTTATATTTCAGTAGTACCACGGTCAGTGTTATACATAGATATAATAATATAATTGAAACAAACTATTTCTTTTACGAAAGAGGTACAATATAAATGTCATTTTTATTTCGTTGATAACATTATTTGGTTATTTATTTTTCTTTACTATTTTATTGTATTTACTTTATACTTTTTATACAAAACAATTAAATTTGATCAAATATATCTCAGACCCATAAATTGCCCATTGTTACACTCAGTATTTTTACAAGACTCATAAATTGTGAGTGCTGAATCGATATTTAAAACGTGATGTCTAACGCAGATGATGAAGATGATGATTATGCCTGCATTTACGAAAACGGACATTGGGAATGGGACAACACCTTACAGTGCCTGGGTTTTGTAAGGTGATTAATTTTTTTTTATGTTACAGAATCTGCTAAAGTGAATTGAATTGATATTCGTTAGTAACCGTCATAAACAGCATCAATACGACTCAGTCCCTCCCATACAAATGTATTGGAAAACCCAGGCCGCAGACCCTATGTATTCAGTGGCACCCACAACTATCCATCGAAAACACATCAACGCAATTGCCCTGCTGCTTTTTTTTATGTGAGTGACGGAACGATCTGAGGGCCCACCTGATGGTAAGCGGCGGCCTCCGCCCATGACAACAGTAATGCGACTCAGTAGATATCGTTTTTTTTAAGACTTTGTATCTTACATTGCATTCATTCTGCTGCGTCCATGACCTGAGGCGGGGATGATATGTTTTATGTGCATGTGATTTCACCGGCACCCCCACCCTTGCACCGAAACACATCAATGCGAGCACTATTGGTTGGCGTTAGATTCCTGGTGTGGTGGCAGTACCCTTCGGACGAACTTGGACAAGTTCTACCTCTACTTTTGGTTACTTTTTTATCACCACCCAGGGGAAATAAATGGGGGGAAATAGGTACTCTTCGGACGCGAGCAACTGCATCCCCCAAAACCTGCTTGGCGCTTGACTCAAACTGAGGTTCGAATTAATGTAAGAGGTATTATTTGTCGCCGAGGTTGTTGCCGAAACATATCGGCATAAGAAGAACAAGCAAGGGATATGCTTAGCTCCTGCTGAGGTTGGCTTTACCAGCATGCAAACACAAGTGGCCGCTCTCCAAAAGAGATTTGGTCGATGGACAATTGACGCAATTTGTCTTGCTCCGTGATGTGGTGCATTGAAAGCATGGTGTTCTTACGTTATAATTGGTGCATATACAAACCAGGCAAGAGTGTTTTGTTTGGTATCTGCACCGTATTTCAATGAGAGAGGTGAAACTATCCTACAAGGAATGTGCCCCACCAAAATGGGTGCTCTCACTGCCCAGTATTGTCAAGGCTATAGTGGATAGTGAAGGATCCTGACAAGCAATGGCTTTCTTCCGTGAAGACGTTATTTCACAGAAGGAAACCATGCACAGGCGGATGCACTTCCTCCCGTCAACTCACGAAAGTAATGTTGAATCGGGGTCAGATCGACTTTTATTTATTAATGGATCTGATTCCATTTTCGATATAAATTCCATTTCAGCGATATACCGGAGGCCGTGGAAGACACATCCCCACCCACGCCTACTCTGATCGGCACTATCGACTTCAAGGATGATCTAGATCTAATAGAACAAGTGAGATTTTTTTGGTAGTCACCCTTGCCTTTTTAGCGAGGGATCTTTGTTTGATTTTTGGCTACATGAATATTTCTATTTCCTGAGTTCTTGGGGGTTTTTATTATGTGTTCATGCATTTTCAAGCGACACAGATAATCTTATTGCCCACTACACTTATTTGTCCTTCCTGACACGCAAGTAGAGATGAGCCTGAAAAAAACTTGTGATATACTGATGCGTAGAATACAGAACAAAAACTACCAAAAAAAAAATCTGCATACACAAATTAAACATATATAATATATTTATTAAACAAATTATATATCAAAAATATAAATATAATTATGGAGACAGTTATTACAATACACATTTTGTACAAAATATTTCTTTTTTTCAGCAACGTTTCAGAAAAAGATTTCAAAGACGAGTTTCAGGTACAGATTGTGTTTCCCTTCAAGTGAGTACTCTCCTTCATCAGCCTATCAGCTCATAGATAGAAAAAACTTTTTTTTATATGTATTGACTACTATAAGAATGTCATCTAAGAAATAATAACCTTTGGTAGAGCCAAACAATGATCGTTATGAAAGTTAACCCCAATCGAGATCTTGACTTCATTTTTGTAGGCGCGGAGATTTTATTTATTTATATCTGGCAACATTATAATCAGTTTTATGTGTATAATAATATAGATTTTTTAGTTTAGGTTAAGTTTCTAGCGTCCATAGGTGAGTACCCTTAAAATCCCCCCCAGGTGCTAAAAGAGCAACAAAAAGTAGCAGTAGAACTTGTGCAAAGTTCGCCCGGAAGGAACTTACTACTAGTGGTTTATCGTATTGTATATCATTGAATTGGTATTATATAAATACGATTCTCTAACATAAATACAGATTAATCTATACAAAGAAATTTGTCTGTTTGGAATGTCAAAATAACAGCTTTTTACTAAATGCATTAAAAATTATAGACGGTACAACAACATATGGTTTTTTTTTAAATATTTGTCTTCCTCTCTGTCTGTTCCGGGTAATCTACGAACTGACCGACTGGGCTAATTTTAACGGGATTTTTACTGAAAGAACTACTTTAGGAAAAGAAACAGGTAAAAGAAATTTTTAAAAAGAATTCCACGCGGACGAAGTCACGGGATACCTACAGCCACTTTCAAATTAAATAAAAATATCTTCTTTACATTTTGGGTAAAATTGCTAATTGTATTAGTAGGCAGTTCATTACGATCTAAAAGTTAAATTTTTATCTAGATACTTCACATTCACTTATGATATAAATATTAAAAATTAGAACTAGTTCTGATTTCAGCCGTTTTTCTACTCATCCGATTGATACCCTTTCTTTGTCATCAAAAAATACTATTACTTATTACGCTAGTAATAATAATTAAAAAAAATCAAAATACATATTTTAGTAAATTATATCATCAGTTTAAAAGTAATTATAAAAGAAGTTGAGTTATTCATATAACATAAAAAAAATCACTTTTGCCATAGGTTGCGTTATAAAAGCTTAGCCTTAACTAGTATTATAATAGTTTAGAAACTTAACTCTGTATCAAGCTTCCTTATTTTCAACAGGATATTAAAGACGTGGCGTTCTTTACCGCCCCACAAGGCTTGCTCTCTCGGACTTTGATAAATATTTTCCACATGCCCATCACCGAACGGTACATACGAGCTTTGATTCTGTACTCTCAGTACTTCATACAGGTAAACACAAACAGATCGTATTATTAACAAAACAATACTCTTCTGCTACTTATGACGGTCACAAGATACTGGTGTAAACTGCTCATTATATTTGACTTGTTTTTAAAGTTCCGTATCTCAAAAGTGTTTTACTTTTGGAACCCTTATGGATCACTTAGTTGTCCTTCTGTCTGTCGGTCAACACATTTTTCTCAGGAACGCTTGTATCAAGGAGTACTGTACTGTACCAGCCTCTAATGTTCCCACTGCAGGGACACCGGCCTACTCTCGATAATTGAGAGTGAATGGGCTCTGATCTACCACGGGAGACCAATCCGGATTGGTAGATGTCACATGTCGTCGAATTTTTGGTTCTAAGACATGCCGGTTTCCTCACGATGTTTTCCGTCACCGTTTCGAGAACGTGGCATTGCGCATATAAATTTTTCAAGTGAAAAACTCATTGGTGCACGTGTGGGTTTGAACCAGCGACCTTCAGATTTGAAAGTCGGCGTCTATGCCCCTAGGCCACCACGCTCAGGACCAAGGAGTATCAAGTTGAAATTAATATCAAATACTCAAGGCCGTATGCTGCCGTTTCTGCCGCATATTTTGACTATTGCAAGGGAACTAAAATCTATAGGGTACTTTCCGTTATACTTAGAATATCTGAGTTACAAAACACAAATCATGGTAAATTCTTGCGTAAGCCGAAAAATAATTACTTAGTAGATGTTCCATAAATACATCATAGTTACAATCGTGATAATATTTGAGTAATTCTGAAAGCCTATAGTGATTAGGTACACAAATTATACCCTTATAATATTTCTGGAAGGCACGTTCTGGCAAAGAATCTATTAGGAAGAAATTCAGTCACGTTTAGAAAGTATTAAAAATCAATTCTAATATCTATTATTACATTTGCATTTGTCTTTATTTTTCCTGCAGACTTCAGATGAAATGAGCGTACGGATATCGGAGATGGAAAAAAAGATACGAACGCCTATGAGCGATGAATTGGAGCTTGAGTATCGTGAAAATTTGGAGGACTTGCGACTTCTCGTTGCAAAAGAATATTCCTGTATGATGATAGGTTTGTAAAGTTAGTATTGAAAACCGGCCAACTGCAAATTGTAATTGCAGTTGGCCTGTTTTCAATACTGGGTTCAATGGGTTCAATTCCCAATCAGAACAAAAATTTCGTTAGTCGGTAGATATTTTTATTTTATCATTAGTGGTATTTTCGTTTATTTTAAACATTGTGAAAAGAAACAGCCTGCTTTAAAGCAGGACAAACAGATATTTTAGGTTTAGTTCCCTTAACTTATAGAGAGTTGAATCATAGAAAACGAATGATGTAAAAGGATGTCTTTCTATTTCATTTTTCTTTCAGGAGCTGGAGAGATAGCCAAATACCACCACATGGGTGCGTCGAAGAAACTGAGATCTCTGTCGAAACGTGACTTAGCCTTATTTGAGTCCATATTGAGAATCAGTATTCAGATAGTCTGGCTTGCACTTGGTCGACAAGCGTTTAACAAACTAGGTATTGTTGTTATTAAAATAATACAAAGAAAAAAGATTAAAGACCTTCTTAAAATTACTCCCGCGAGCAACACTGACTGTGTTGCTAGTGGCAGTAATTACCACCTAAAGTCGCAGCTGCAGCATGTGACCCCCCGGATGATACGATAGGAGCTACCTATTACACCATGAGCTATGAGATCAATTCTAATAATAAATAAGTAAATAAGAAATATAACAATTAAAACAAAATAGGAAATTACAACTTAACTTAAACAAAAAGGTAACCCGGCACGACTGCCTGCAAATTTCTAAGATTTTAACATAGTGTTCTTAGATGCTTCGAAACAGGTAATTTTGAAACAAAAAGTACTTATGGCGACTTAACCATAAGTTAGACATATAGCAAAGACATATTTTCGGAATTATGGTGGATCGTGTGGAGGCACCGCGCGCTGTCAAAAATACTTTGACATCGCTATCCGAGAAAGGTAACCACGTAACTGGGCTTTCAACTCATCCTGTCTTTTCTGTTACATTTTATTCGGTGTTTTTTTTATATTACATATTGTTAAATATCGAATATATGGAATAAATATGTACTCATTGATTTTTCAGAAATCAGTGAGTCACTGTTGGATCTTACAACTCCTTTTATAATTTCAAACTGGAAGTACCAAACATTTCGGTACTTGACAAACGTAATTTTTAAAACGGAAGTTGCAAGTTACGCCGCTTAGGCAAGCTTCCGGTTAAAATAATTTTGAAAACAGCCTGTTTCCGGTTCAGTTTAACATTAAACATCATAGTATTATAATATTAACATGCAACAAAAGTTTATTATACTATCAATATACAGATATAACCGAATCTCGATACATCTCGATACAGCTGAATACCTTCACGAATCGTACAAGGTTTTCTTAACAAGGTATATAAAGCCTATAAGAACACTAAGATACTAACTAGTGTAGGGATACACGACAATCCGGCTACCCAAAATCTAGACAATAACATATTTCAGGTCATACAGATAACTTACATCATAAACATGTTTCAGAATTGGAAATCCACAGACTGTTCAAATCAGAGGTATACAATATCATCGAGCACAAACTGCACACGAATTACAAGACCATGATGACTGACCGGGAGTTATTTGTTCTGTTCGGGCATTGTGTGCGTCGCAATAGAATGATCAACACCTTTTCTCCGCTGGGTAACGAAATGCAATGCCACAGACCCATCGACTACCGGATATTGGGACTCGGAGTCGTCATATACCCGCAGTAATAAATATTTCTTTTTTTAACCGACTTCCGGAAAAAAATATAATCAAATGTAATATAATCAAATCAAAAAACCCATTTCATTATATTTTTTTTACCTAATTCTCCGCCATTTACAATGATTTGAAAATATTTGAAACGATATGCTTTCAGATCCATTCATTCAAGTAAACAAAATTACTTATTTTGCTTTCCTGTGATTTTTTTCTTCACCCGGTGTATAAAGATTTGGATGTAGATATCTTTTTTTTAGTGGTAGGGCGTTATGTGAAGAAGTGACAGAACGAGCTGAAAGCCCACCTGGTGTAAAGTGGTTGCCTCTGCCAATAACATCAGCAGTACGACTTAATTCCTCTCCGACCGAAGCATGAGAAGACACTGTTACGCCCGTCACCGGAGACGGGGATTTTACGACTCATGCGCATGTAATTTCACCAGCACCCGCTCCATTCCACCGGCACACAGCCAAAGAACTGCTACTAGGGATTCATAGGATACTGACTTACGTATGCGAGCAGCGACACGAGAAATAAGGGACGACAGCATAGAAACTGTTTTTTTTTAGTTTTTTGAAATGATTTACTTGTTTTATTCTGGTGCGAAACTTTTGGTGTCAGAGTCCATATCACGCTTGGCTGTTTTTGTTCAGATTGACTCACCGGTTGCGCTACCTTGAACGCGTTCTGATAGCTCCCGAGAGCACGTTCGATGATCTGAAGCTGACCCTGGGGATTATTGGCATGCCGCGCGCCGGCTTTGATACGATGCTGAAGGAACTTAAGCTTCCGGCCAGCTCGTCCTCGTCTACGTCAAATTCCCGACACTCCATATCAAAGTAAGCAAAGCAATTTACCTCTTTGGCACGCCAAAACTGCCTGAATTTCTGTAGGTTTTTATTATAATACCTCCAAAGCAATTGTACTAGAAGTTTGGTTCCAGGATAGCTTATATCCTGAATTAACACATAAGCTACTTTTGATTCCTGAAAAGTACAGAGTTCTCTTAGGATAGCCAACCGCGGGTAACACCGTGGACCGCAGCTAGTATGTACTATATGTAAAAAAATATTTTTTGGCTTAGTTGGTAGTAACCCTGCCTTCAAAGCGAGGGGTCCCGGGTTCGTCCCGGCCCATCCGATTTCGCCGCAAGTTGCATATTCTATCTCTTCTCTACAATATTTGGTTTTTCCCTCATCGCGTCCTTACCTCAAGGAACGATTTCAGTATTTAAACCATTCAAACACGCGATATTTGCTCTCCACGCATACCCTTCAACTTCAGACTCCTGTCCATTTATCCATTTTCTGTGATATGTCCTTTACAGCACTGTCAGTCCATCTATGGAACGCTCTGCCTGTCGACATTAGACATGCCTAGTCCCTTCCCATCTTCAAGAATATGGTAACGAAACATTATTTGTCGCTGTGTTAAGTGTTTAACAACTTGTTAAGTTGTGAACTGTATCTGCTCCTATTATTATTATATATATTTATCAATCATTACCTAAAGGTACATATTCTATTTTTATGTTATTATTTTTCTTGTCTCGTGGTTAAAATGCGAACTTCCATTTTTGGTGATCAATAAAGTATCTATCTCTTTTTATTTATTTAATATGAAGCTGCTATTTGATTGCAGGGCAGCCAAAGGCTCCAAAGTCACTATGTCGGGATCGAAGAAGAGCAACGTCTATACAAAACTGCTCCAAGACATCTTCATTCCGGAAAAATATGATGAAAAGTTAGTATCTAATAACTTTAATAAGCATGGTATCCTCCAAATAAGATTTCAATGAGAAGTAAGTTGTAGTTTGCACAATAGATTATTTGAAAAGTTGTCTTATGCGATACGCGTAGTCTTCATAACATTAATATGATTAAACATTTGAAAAATGCATCGTCGTACTAATATTATAAAGGTGAAAGTTCGTATGTATGTGTCTATGTTTGCCACTCCTTCACGCTCAAACAGCTAGTATAACATACTTATTGTATTAAAAAAAAATACTTCTTCAACTGAAAGGATAGATTTCGTTCTTGGGCGATCCACACCGTAGCGCGAAAGGATCCATTAAAAAAAAGCTCTTCGGGATTCGCAGCACCGTGCGAAACGACTAAGGACCCGGGTGTGGTCTGTGTAGTTTACTGCCAAATTTTGCTGTAATATTTTTTTTCGGCAGGGATTGCATACCGGATCATTTCCCAACTGCACTGTTTCCGAAACAACGTTGCCACGAGCAACAACGAAGGAAGTGGGTAGAATTCATCAGTCGCAAAAAACGCAAACAAAGTAATACTTTGTACTTATAAAACCCATCAATAAACGTTATCAGATCAAAGTAGTGTTTTGGCTTATTACAAAAGGAAATAATCGTCCACTATATTGAACTGAATTCCAAAGGACTTTCAACTCGTATATTGTTTTTTTTTATGTTACGTCACATCTCCGTCATTTATCAATATTCTTTATTTGAAAGGATATGCTTTCAGATTTATCCCATAGAATACTAAATTAAGAAGAACTAAGAAGAACTGCGTTAAATGTACGGGAATATTTCATCTCATTCGACGTTTTGTCGCAAAATAAAGCTTTCATAGTAATTCGTAAACCATCAAAAGAAATCAGTTTCGTAAGAATACATCAGAACTTACACTTTTAACCTTTTCAGTAATTTATATTGACATTTACCCGACACGAGAAGGCCTTCAATCCATTATTATCCTGTCAGCTTTCTAAGAATTATGCATCTTTTAAATAGGCTAACTACTTAAGCCTAGTGGATATTTAGCTCGCTTATAATAGCCGGCTTCGTAGCTTAGCTGGCTGAAACCCTGCTGTCGAAGTGAAGGATTCCCGGTTTGATTCCCGGCTGGGGCAAACTTTGTGTGGAATGTAAGGTTTGTTCTCGGATGTTTGTTTTGTGTTTGTACATGCCTGTAATACAGGGAATCCTAGTCCCTGCACTAGGGGTAGGTGTATGAATCTGGAAACTCATAAAATTAAATAAAAATAATGTAAGGATAAAAATAATGTGTGAGCGTGGTGGCCCAGGGATATAAACGCCGACTTTCAATCTGAAGGTTGCTGGTTCAAACCCACACGTGCATCAAAGAGTTTTTTCACTTGAAATAATTTATGTGCGCATTACCACGTTCTCAAAACGGTGACGGAAAACATCGTGAGGCAACCGGCATGTCTTAGAACCAAAAATTCGACGACATGTGACATCTACCAATCCGGATTGGGCTCCCGTGGTAGATCAGAGCCCATTCACTCTCAATTATCGAGAGTAGGCCGGTGTCCCTGCAGTGAGAACATTAGAAGCTGGTACAGTACGGTAATGTAAGGTAGATAAATTTGGTAGGTATAAATTACAATAAAACTCCGTTACAAACAATGCATTAAATATATACTAGACATTCTCAGGCTAATGAAGAGCTCACGACGAACCCTGCTTAAATGTTCTTTAGAGATAATTTAAGTTATCAAATTGCGTCAGTACCTATTGATGATACTGATGGATGGATGAACGCTTGAATTATTTGAACTGAGCTATTCCAAACTTCAGCAAGCAATGTTTGAGGCCTTCAGATAGCTTGAAAACTCCGACGCCAGAGCTAACCACTTACTCTCACTAAAGCGAAATAGGTAAAACATGTTATAAAATCTGTTTTCTACCGGTTTTTGGGCCAGTTCAGACGATTTCGACTTTATAATAGAAACACTGCTAATGAACGTATTTAAATATTTATTTTTGAAAACAATATAGAAGTTTCCCAAATTATGTTTAAAAATATCTACTAACTAAACCAAATTCCATCAATTAAATTATAAGTATGTTTGGAAATCAATGAAATAGTTGAATGGTATGTATAGAAACTACAGAAAAAAATCACTCTTGTCCATCAGGGGAAGGTGAGCAGAAAACTATTATATAGGATGGACAATATAACCAATACGAGTATAGCTACGTAATGAATGGAAGTATAAACTACTTAGCATTAATATTGTATTTTTTATACATTCGTCTCAGACTTTCGTCTAGAATCAAATTCCTGTCTGAGCCAGCTACAACTTCTCGGGCAATTCTAAACTCAACCATATAATAACACTTGAAAAACTGCTAGCAGCGGCGGCGCAGAAACTTGCGAAGGGCCGAAGACCAGAAACTGGCGTTTGGGAGAGGCCATCCAGAAATTATGATCTACCTAGTTCTGGCCTACCGGCCAGCAGGATGCAAGAGTTTCTGAAGACGGGTCTGCCAGCGACGCCGCTGTGTCTCGCTGCAAGGCCGCGGGATTTCGCGCTCATCGGGAAACGATGGCGGGAAAAATATTCTAGAAAGAAATAGATTTTTTGATTCTTTGATCGAAATTCTATTGATAGGTACTAATAAACTCATTGGGATTTCCTGTCTCACAGACATGAAAACTTTCTGATCATCAACAAAATGTTTGTTTATAAATGTTAAATATGTTTTAGTATTTTTTTTTATTAAAATCCCAAAGGAACTGCCAGACCACCGAAATTGATAATATTGTATGGGTATTGCCACTTCGGATCACTTACGATTGATAATTGCTTATGAAAAGTTGCAATGAAATCAATTTTGGGTGGTACAAATTTCACCGGGTCATCTAGAAAATATAATAATTTTATTTTTTATTTTAATCGTCTCTATAATATTATTTGTTACTGTTATGATCATCATGAAATATCTGTGGTTTTCGCTGCTTCTTTTTGCGCTAAAAAGAAGTAGCGTGTGACGATTATCAGCTCATCAGTAATAAGCATAGGTTACTCACTCTTTTGTTTCCTGCCTCGGGATGACCACATCAGGGTAGAGCCTGTGTGCCACCAGCTGGCTCTTTCTCATTGATGCGCTGCTCTTGGAGCTGTATCCACTCGCTGACGACCTTCGAGCCAGTCAATAACACTCACTTCTATATATACAGTACGAAAATATATATTGTAAGGTCATCCATTATCTAATACTTAGACAAAAATTCTATTGTTAAAGAAATAAGCAATGGAGAAAATGCAACTACATTTTCTCCACTACCGACCAATTTATAGAACTTTTTGGAATCCAGTGCCGATATAACCGTATCTGTCAATTAATTTCAGGACTAGAGGGGAATAAATGATCTTCAATGCTTTCCAAATTTTTACCTCTGAGGTTCATCATATCATATAAAAAGTTAAGTTAATGAAATAAAACATTTAATTGGAGACGAAATATCGTAACAAGCATAAAAAACATAGAGCTGAAATAAGAACCTGCTCCTTTTTAGGGTTCCAGACCTCAAAAGTAAAAAATAAAACCCTTATAGGATCGCTTTGTTGTCTGTATGTCAAGACCTTTTTTCTCAGGAACGCGTGAAGGGTATCATAATATTAACATCAAATACTCAGGTCTGCAATACCTAAAAGTGAAAAAATCAAACTTCTAAGTCAATGCAATCAAAAGATTTCGCTTATGCTCCGTTTATTTCTATAGAGTACTTACTTCCCGTTGACCTAAAACCATGAAATTTGGCAAGTAATGTATACGTAGCACAAGTAAAGGAATAATCCAAAAACCGTAAATATGTAGTTACTACGTCATAAAATAAATAATACATGAAAACCCTACAAGTTACTCAAAACCCTAGTTGACCATCCAGTTCGTGCGGAACCCTCAATTATTATTTATTTTAAATATCCTTTTTTAATAAGGCTATTGGAGTCTTTAAGAAATCTTACTAACACTAAACATTGTATTGTTTGAAGCAGATGGTGAATTAGATATTAACGTCTGATTCCAACGAACTTGACAGTCAAGACCTGAAGCATCTTTTATAAACTCTTTCCTTCTAAGCACAATCAAGAAGACATTAAACTGTAGTTACATTGAAGCCTTCGACTTCCCTTCACCTGCCGAAGGCAGTGGTCTCAGCATTGTGTCGAAAGCAGAACGCGGCATGCCGATGACTCCCAATACGATTCCATTCTCTTTCAAGGTTTCTTCTGGGCCCGCTATCGCCATCAACATGTATTGTAGCCGAACATTTATTCTAGAAACACAAAATACAATAAAGAACGTATTTCACTTCAAAATTTTAATGTTGAATGACAGCTCGTAGTAGCCGCGCCTTCGAAGTGAGGGATCCCGGTTTCGATTCCCAATCGGGACACACTGTGTCATGAGCACGAAGCTTGTTCTCGGGCCTTGGATTTGTATTGTGTTTTGTTTGCCCACGCCATCTGTGTACAATATATGAGTGTGTAAAGGTTTAAAAAATAACTATATAAATCACTAATTTTGACTGGCCAATAGCTTAGTTGGTAGCAGCTCTGCCTGTTGTGTCATGGGATCGATTTCCACCTAGGAAAAGCATTTGTCTGACGAACGTAGATGTTTCTTCTGTGTGTAGGTGCAATTGACACAAAGAAAGCGACAAGTGAACTTTGCAAAAAAAAGTTTCGTATTTAATTTAGGTATGTTTTCCGCTCGATTATTCAAAAATGTTCTTTCATTCAGTACACCTTGTTCCAAGTTCTCTCAGAGACACAGCCTACACACCTGGTAATCCGCCGCCAAGCAGTGGTAGACTCGCGTTTGTGTGGATGGTTCTAGATGCCGGTGAAATTACTGGCACTTAAGGCGTAGCGTAAGACGCTTAGAGTAACGGACGCAACGCCTTGAGTTTTCTCGAACTCTAATAGGGGAACCTATAAATAGGGGTGACTAAGCCTGCACTAACGTCCCGCATCGGGGTATTTTGTGCATTGCCCCGTCGCCAACCTATAAGTATTATTCTTCTTTATAGCGCTGATAACAACTCAACATCAGCCGTCGGCACGTCTGACCAGACGCACAAAAAATCTTACTGCGAACACTTGACGACTCCCAGGCCCAACATGCGGTAGTCCATCTCTCTGTGACAGAACACTTCATTCATCAGAGGTGATCGAGTGTTGAGTTTTTTATCGTGTCGTACGCAATGGCCTAAGAGAACAGAGCGCTCCTCTACAGCCATCTTACTGATGTAGTTGGTCTTCAGGGTGTGTTCAACCGCATTGAATATCTCTGATTTGAAAATACGGTTGACCTCTAACTCTGGAAAAAGATCAGCAATCAAATATCTAATCTTGCTTCGATAGTTAGATTATTTGATTAATAACTAATTATAGCAAGTATAAAAACGCACCACGCGAAACCTCTCGTAACTTTTTTTATGTTTGTTACCGTTATTTATCAACCGATTTGGAAATATACTTTTTTATTTCTAAGAATATTATGCTTTCAAATCGGTGCCATTTTTAATTAAAATTGGTTATATATTATGGTAGTTATTATAAATAAAAATAACTAGAAAATATATGTCATCCAAGTAAAAATTCACTATAAATCGTTATTATTATTAAACGAAACTATGACGATTTTCTTTGCCCGTTATATGCCTAATGGATGTTTCTTAAATTGTAAGTTGGTCCCCCCTATGGGCCATATGGCATATATCGAAATAAGGGATGAATTGAACTCAGTTTTTTTTTAATTGTTAATTCATTCACATGTGTATTAAAGTATGCGTGTGTCTTGAATATAGTTTGTGTAATCGTACTTCACATTTCCATTTACATTCCGCCCGTCGTAAATACGAAGCCGAATTATAGTATTAATATATCTAATTGTTCTGATAGCAAACCTATTTCAAAAGGTTTACTGTGACATTTTTCTTCGCCTGTTGTATTTTTTTCAACATGCAACTATGTTTATTTTTTTAAATGTGACAAATAAGGGACGATAGAATTGAAGTAGTTTTTTTTTTTCAATTTTACTTCAGTCACTTGTTAATTAACTGTTGTTGTTGATTGTTGTTGATTAATAAGACCACCTGATGTTGAGTGGTTTCTTTAGGCCATAATAACAAAATAAACATGATTTACTTTCTCCTCGAGTCAAGCATGAGAAAACCGAAGTCGCTTCCTGTTGTGGATATAACGTCTCATGCACCCAGACCCTTCCACCGCGAAACAGCAATGCAAGTTCACCACTGCTATAGCAGATTACCAGGTGTAGAGGCAGTACTTATCAGGACGAACTTGGCAGAAGATCTACTGCTACTTATGTTAGTAACATTATTGTAAGCTGTAAGATACAAAGTGAGTTAAATTAGATACCTATTTGATTAAACGATTTTCTTCCTAAAGCGAGCCACACGATTTGAACGCACATACGCAATAGCGTTTCGAATAATCTTGCATCTTTATCTGATAGGGATCTGCGTTTTTTCTGCGGGCCCATATGGTGGAATTTCCTCGTATCTCCGCCACCTAATCATGAAATATTTTTATTTCATACATTTACATACGCTGCTTACCAATAACAATGGTTCTGCAGAACCTTTTTCATGAAGTAGGTAGTTATTTAAATACATGGAAGAGAACAAAGGATGGAATCAGATTGTGACATAGGCTCTCAAGGTCTTTTGTGTAAAATAAGAAAAAGTACATAATTTACGGCTATTTAGGTTCTCCTTAATAGTACAACCTATATTTACCAATATTTTTAGGTTTTTTAATTATTTAGACTTTTATATTTGAGATCATAATCAATGTTTTCCCAACCTACCATCTCAAAATATTATATCATGTAACAATGAGACCTTTCATCTATCACACAAATATTATAAAGGCGAAAGTTTGTGTGTGTGTTTGTTACTCCTTCAGGCTCAAACGGCTTAACGGATGTGGATGAAATTTGTTACCAGGATAGCTTATATCCTGGATTAACACATTTTTATTAACACACACATACTTTTGATCCCGGGAAAGTGCAGTGTTCCCTGCGTGGGGTGCTAGCTGCGCCTAAAGAGCCTTCTTAAGCCTGCTTAAGAATACATTGACCTACCAATGAGCAGAGTGCAATATTCCTTAGCTACTAGAAGCCGCAGGTCGGCGAGATTGTTATTGTATTCATTCTCTAGTAATTCGCAATCTGGAGTCCGCACTTTCTGTTCCAGCTCTAATATGCGAATGGCCATTTCATCTGCAATCTACACGGAATTTGTCTTTCAATACACTGAATAACTGAAGTAGGCAGGTATTTGAGGTTAACCAGAATGTCTATTTAATTTTTTCTACTAATGTGTCACTTAACTGGTCACCGTCGCTCATTAACAACATCAATTCGTATCAGGTCCTCAATAAAGATGTATGAGAAGATCCAATTCGTATTCCGTTGAACCCGTTTCCCCGAGACCCACACTCTTCCACCGGAACACAAATGCGAGTGCACCATTGCTTGGCGGCGGATTATCACGTGTGGTGGCAGTACTTCTCTGGACGAACTTGGCACTAGTCCTACTGTTACTTTTGGGTTGCTTCTTTCGCACCATCCGGGGAATACATGTGGCGACTCTGAGGGTATTCGCCTACGGACGCGAGCAACGTGACCCACTATAACTTGTGGCGGAGGTTAGCACTTTACATCAGATGGGCTTTCAGATCGTCCTCACTGTTGTAACATAAAAAAAGAATTTAAGACCAATTCTTTTATTTTCAGTTACAAAAGTGATTAGCTAAATTTATTGTCGTGATGTGTAAAACATTCACGATAGAAATTATTACAAACCCAAGTTTCCGCTATCATAAATTTAGCTAATGCAATGTAGGTAAAGTACCTGTAAATAATATTCGCACCAAAGTATAAGAGCCCTTATAAATCGTTCGGTTGTCGGAAGGTGTAGCATATTTATAAGCACGGGACTCAATATATTCACAGGAGCCGTATATATGGCTACGTCTTTCACATCCTGAAAATTGGGACATTATTAATCCACTGCCTGCAAACCTGATCTAGGTTGTAGCATGCTCCTACAACGTAGATTAGGTTCCAAGATCGTATCGAAGATGAGAGAGGTATCGAAGATGATAGAGAAATTGAGTATTCCATTATGCTCAGCATAACAGAGTACTCAAGAAGAATGAGTCAACTCTGTTTTGGCCCAGGACGCATAGGGTTATTTTTTTATATTTATAATATTTGTATCCTTTTCTTCCTATAAGTTATGGTGCGGACATATTTTTTTTAACTATTTTGTATCTAAATTTGTTTTCTATAATATTTTCACAATGGATGATATACGAAGTAATTTATGAGTTTATTATTATTTACACATTACTAAGTACTATAATAGACCTACAATTTAGTACTGAGAAATGCAACTCCATTCAGCGGTGATTCACCGTCGAATGAGCTGATACTCTTAATTTCCTTTTTTTATTCATTTTCGAATGCATTTAACTTGAACTCAATATTGTCACCGATAATACTTTGCTAAGATAAAAAAAACAGTGTAGGTACTTTCAACGTTATGCAAGGCCAAGATTTTGTTCTAAATTACTTGGATTGCGTGTCTAAAATGTGTCTGTATGCATTGATTTTTTCATATTAGGCCAGTTATTGTACATGATGAAATTTAGTTTTTTTTTTTCATTTGTACTTGATACGAATCCAAAATGTAGGTTATGCATCTATCTACAGAAATCTATGTTACTTTAAATAAATTCAAAAAAAAACAGTTAGATAATCAACAAGAAACGGCCCGGAGTCCATTTTCAAAAGTACAAGAACTAAAGTTATGTACGCTAAGGAACGAATTTCAAAATAAAACCTGCAAGCTAATAATTTCTGGCTGGCCTGGTTTCAATTTTCTTTGATAGCGCCGCCGAAAGCGAATCTGAAAGCCAAATTGCTTCAAAGGAAGTACCTATCTAAGCCATCCAAAGCCTTATTGTTTATTGATTAAGTTTGTTTAATACAAAACTTGTGATCTGCTGTACAATGCAGCTCAATTTTAGCACAAACCTGACTGCATTATATGAAATGCTATTCAGGTAATTAATAATGTTCCCCCCCGTGGGTTCCCGCCTTGTCGGGGCGGGGGGGCTTAGTAACCGTGGCCTGGTCACCCACGGTGAAGCTAAGAGGAACCCGGGAGGGCCGCTCCTTTAGGCTTTGCCTCCAAGCCAACTAGGAGCGGCATTGTAGGTGGCGGTGCCTTATGGGGGGCACCGCAACTGAGGCGGGCTGCGGTGTCGAATGGGAGGCATCGCAGCTGAGGGATAGGGGCCGCGGTGGGAGAGGAGTGCCGGTATAACGGTGCGCCGCTCTCCCTACCTACCGCGGCCACGACGGGGTCGCCACCGTTCGATGGCGGACGCGGTGGGGCCGCAGGGGAAGAGGAGTGTCGGTATTGCGAGGCGCCGCTCTCCCTATCCTCTGCGGCCGTAGTGGCAGGCGACGGGGCCACATATCTGACCCGTCGCATGGGGACCTAGGGCGTCTAGGCACGGGGTCGTCTGACGCCCTTTCGCTGACCAGGTCCCCGAGGTGGTTGCGACACGCCATATGTCCTGGCGTGTCGCAAACAGAGGAGTGGCACCCGATGCCAACACAGGGGGGTCCGGAAACGGACAGCCGCGGCGGGTTCGCGGATGTGTGTTTTAACGTTCCCGTGTTCCCGCCACTAAGCGGCAGAGGAGGACATCGTGGGGTTTTAGTGGGTCTAGTCCCACATAACCGCTCTGTCTCCCCGTGGTAGGGCGGTATGCGAGTGCATTTCCCCACGGAAAAAAAAAAAAAAAAAAAAAAAAAGGTAATTAATAATGTTGCAACATACTACAAAAAAAATAGCTGATTGAGAGCATCCTGTTTTTGTCGATTATTAAAATATAGTGAAATATACAGAGGGTCTCATAAGCAATGTCGTAACTTGTTAAGACTAATCTCTAATTCTATGAAGAGTACAATTGCTTTACGTTTTTTTAATCTCTCTCTTTGTTTAATGACGACGCAGTACGTTTTTATAGTAAATAGTATGGAACAATGTCTTAACAATAAACGAATTTCATATTTATCGCATATCGCATTTAAATTGAGGCGTAGGAATGTTCACATATGAAAACCGACATTACTTATGAGACATACTCTGTAGATAACGTTCCTACGAAATAAAATAGTTTGAGGTAATCGCCATAAATAGAGACGGATTTAGGTCTGAACACCAAGAGGTACTTATTAGGCGAGTTACGCATTTAATAGAAATAAAGTTTTAAAAGATAATTTCATCACAAACACCTTTATTATGACTTCGTTCGTTGTTATCTGTTTGTATTTATTTATTTATTGCATCATTTACATTAGTGTTATATACTAGACACTTCTAGACGTTGCAATATTGTAATGCAGTTACAATTTATTGTACACTTTTGTGTGGTTATCATCTAATAGGTTAGATCCTAACCACATGTTAATGCTTTCGTGAGATTGAAACAAAATTATCCTGCAAATATTCGTTTATAGTGTAATAGCATTTACCTGTTCGATCAAATCGACGTCGTCTCTGAACTCCACAGTACCGGTTGGTGCTTTGGTCATTATCTGAACTGCTTCCACAGGTTTTGGCGGCAAGTCACTGTATGGTAGAGAAATCACTTAAAAACTAACAAACTTCCTGTTTTGCAGACACGCAGACATCACCCCAAACTTGTGTGACGAGCATGAAAGAAGCATGTTGTGTGATGACGGGATAGAATCCGGTACGCGATTTTCAGGCAGAGTTACTACCAACAAGACAACGATAAATTGTTTTTTAGAATTCTTTCCACCTCCGTACCAGCCTCTAATGTTCCCACTGCAGGGACACCGGCCTACTCTCGATAATTGAGAGTGAATGGGCTCTGATATACCACGGGAGCCCAATCCGGATTGGTAGATGTCACATGTCGTCGAATTTTTGGTTCTAAGACATGCCGGTTTCCTCACGATGTTTTCCGTCACCGTTTTGAGAACGTGGTAACACCTAACACCTAACACTTCCTATTCTTACAGTTGGCTACGATATCAATCTAGCAATAATCCTCGAATGGTGCGAAGGAAGCCCCTAAAGTAACAGTAGTGTAAAGTAAAGTAACTTCTGCCAGGGTCTTCGGGAGAAGCAAGCAGCAGTGTGTTCCGGTGGAAGGGTGCCGGAGTGACATGCCCGACGCGGTGCGACTTTGGTCTCCTCATGCTTTGGTTGGGGAGGACTGTAGTCGTTTTGCTGTTGTGACACAGCAACAATATCAGATGTCAGGTCATCCCGTAACATAAAAAAGTATGTTGCGTTTAATACTGCCTTATTATAATGTATGAAACATGCATTTCAATGTTTAATAATAAAGTGTGTTAGTGCAGGAGTTTTACGACGGAGAATACCTACTACCCACCTTCTACCATATTATACCAAATTAAGGGTTCCAGGTGTACCTATATTTTATACAGACTACAGAGCAAAACCTTGAATTGAATGCGAACTCACTCATTTATCTTAATTTAGATCTCAAGTATAGTTTGGACACGCCAAATTTTACACACGCAAGTAAACATGAGCATATAATAAGCCACAGGAGCTCCTTAGGCACATTATACGCACACAGATATGTTAAATTGCATATAGTTTTCATGTTTTAGCTAGTCTTATTTGTTAAATTTAACTACTTCTGTTCCAACCTTGCAGCTTGTGACTGACCTTACAAAAAGCAAGCTGTTGACACTATCTTCCCACACCCAGTGTCCATCGTCGTACAGACCTCCAAAGCCGCCCTCCTCATCATCATCAGCCATTTCTGAGTGTATTTAATCCTATAAAATACTGTGAAATAAAATCTATCCAAGAAACTAAATTGAAAAGTTGAATAATCGCAAGTTTGTAAAAAATCACATGATCTAGTCGTAGTGACTGTCAGATGACTGTCATCTATACAAGTAAATAAAATTGAAGTCTGTTTGCAAATGTCAAAATAATATCTGGGGTCTAGTTGCTCGCGTCCGTAGGTGTGTACTCTTTGATTCCCTACACAGGTGGTGCTAAAGGAGCAACCAAAAGTAGCAGTACAACTTGTGCCAAGTTCGTCCGGTGAGGTACTGCCTCTACATCTGGAATCTGCCGCCAAACAGTAGTGGTTGCATTACTGTGTTCCGCTGGAAGGATGTGGCTGCCGGTGAAATCAAATGCGCATGAGACGTATCATCCCCGTTTCGGGTGATGGACCCAGCAGGATGAATGCGACTCAGAAAAGATTTGGATAGGGGAGCCCTAAGTTAAGTGAAAACTTCTTCTGCACAAAAAAAAATGTTACACGTACCCCCTGGGTGGTGCTAAAGGAGCAACCAAAAGTAGCAGTAGAACTTGTGCCAAGTTATGACTGACTCCACATCAGTTACTTCATAAAAATGGAAAAACTGAATGTTGAAATTTGACAACACCAAAATAGATTATATTTGGTTATTATTTTTTGAAACTAAGTAACATTCTAGGTTCTGAATATTGTTGTCTATAGTGGATATTAATAAGTAATCAGTTTCGAAGTTATTAACTACTTTAAAATGCGTGTGCACTTACGTATGAAAAGACAAATCGGGAAGTTTCCGTTTACATTCACTCACATCCTAAAACGCTACACCGAACCATTTTTTCGAGGGATCTTGTAAAACTATTTTTTTATTCGTAGTTTACAAGTAATTCAGTATGTATTTTTGTGCTCAAAATCTATTTTTGAATATATTATTCACGCAAAGCGTACAGATCTATGAAGAATTATATAACTAGTTATGCACAGTGCGTGCTGACCTTGAAAAAGCTAAGCCAAAAATTAAAAAGAAGAAGAAAAGACCTTGAAAAAAATGGCACGCGACATAAAAAACAAAGAAGCATATCGTTCTATCGCATTTCTTTACAAAACATTTGAGTTGTTTTCTTTCTTGAGTGAAGGCGATGGATGATATTTATCTACAATAGTTGTCTGTTGTATTATCTGTCTGCGGCTCCAACTTTACTACCTTTTACATCAATCCATATCTAAAAATAAAATGCGTTCAAATATTTTATAAATGAAGGGTAAAATATATCCTTAGAAAAAATATTATGATAAAATACTTGAAATTGCTTAGATCTAACGTAATAATATAAATAAGAAAATAATTATATTATAATACAATTTTTTTTTTTTAGAATTTCTCTGATTTTGCTTTTGCCCCAATCGTAGAACAAAGCTGACTTTTTGTATTGTGTCTAAACTTACTGAACAACTTGACGAGTCCACCAGGAGGATCCAGAACCCAAAAAGGTTGTAATCTCGACCATTGCATTTCTACGTAGGACACGTTTACAAAATGTTACACAATCTTAAAATATCTAAAAAAAATATAGTCTTTGTGCTTATGAATATTGGTAAGATTATCTTAGTTCTTGCGCGATGGTTTTTGGGTTCACATACAAATTGTGTAATTCAATAAAATATAGAAGATCCTATAACTTGCAAATCAGAAATTTCCATCTAGCACGTTTGTAAGTTTGGTGGAATTTACGATGTCCCTCGTAAGTTTACTCTCGACGCCACTGAATATAGAGTTATGTTAATGGTCGTAGTGCATCCAACTTTAAACCTTAAAACTTGTAAAAGTTATTTCCAATCCGAATCGGACGGAAGCTATAGTGAATATCGAATATGTTAAAAGGCTTTAGTTTTAGTAGTAGGAGGTAGGTGTAAAACCAAATATAATAAAAAAACTGTTTTTATTAACTTGCGGACCCATAGTTTATATAGATATCTACTTATAGTTAATTTTATTTAAGTTCTATCCTTCCCTCCATTTAGTACCATTGCTACTTTGAAAAAAAATACTTTGCGTTTTTGGCAGAGTATATCAACTTTAGTACCTATACAAAATTACGGTTCAATAAAAGTGAAGGTCAAAGACATATTATGGTGTCCCCACAAAACCAATTGAACTTTTCGGTAGACTATTGGGCGAACTGGCATATTTTTACCCAAAGCCTCTGCAGTGGATTAAGCGAAACAAAAATTGCGCAAGTATGTCGCGTTATTTCGCTAGTGGGCACATAACAGACGATCGCACACATAACCACGGCTTTGATCGTGTGCATTCCAGCATGTGATCAAATCAGCCTCTACTTTGTTTATCACCCTAAGAAGGGTGAGGGCTGTATACAGAATTTCAGCACTTGCACCCCCTTCAAAGAAGGCTCGCTTATAAGGATGTATGGTCTTGCAGTTAATGAGTGGTAGGTATAATCTGTTATTCGTTCCTAATTGAACAGCTAAGTTAAAATTTAATGTTAATCGCTTAAGATTTGTTCATTTTTTAAAGTAAATTATTGTATTTCTTGACAATGTCTCTTTACAATAGCTAAATTTAATATTCATTTTATTTTAATTACTATGGTTGTTGAAATAAGATTATTTTTGATAAAGAGGCATTGTATACAGCCGCTAAATCAATGATAATAATGTCGATTCTTTTGTTATTTTTAATTTATTTATGATTTTTCGCCTTCTATTCTTGGTTATTATTGGCCATGATGTTTTTATGAAATGAATGTAAATTTGACATAACCAAGTATTCGTGGTTTTTCATCCAAATCGTTAGAGCCGTTTCCATTCATTCATACGCCAAATTAATAAATAAATAAATGTCTATGTCTATGTCTAAATATATATACAAGAATCGCTCGTTTAAAGTAATATACGATAGGTCATAGCCATATTATTATTTCAAACAACAATTAAATAAGTTCCTCCTTCTCTCAATTATCAATAAACTACACAGGGTCATACAAAATATGGCGTGCAAAATAGGTACTTGAATATACCACAATCAAATGTTACATTCAAGGCCATAAATATTTTGAATAAAGCAAAGGTTTTGGTTATTCACTAACATTGTATCAATAGGGACACAGAAAGCATTAACGCATCACCGGTCATATTTCTAACTCAACGAACAATTTTACTATATTCAATGGGTAGACCAAGTCCCGTGTTTGTTTAGTTGGACATTGGTACTCGTAGTTCGAACTACTACAAAATAGAAAAAAAAGGTACTTAAGCATTAGTAACGCTGAAGTATTAGTAACGCTGAAGTATTAGAATGCAATAGGATATCTGCCACGGCGGCCCAATTCAGATTGACAGGTGTCAGCCGCCGAAAACTATGATAATATTCTATGATAAAAAGGTTACTTCAGTTCAAAATAAATAGCCATGGAATGAATTCTAAGGAAGTCAATATAAACGATAGTAACAATTTGAGAAAAACTACATCTAAAGAATTAGTGATTGTTCTCTGGTAACAATATTACTCAGGTAGACTTCGAAGTCCGTGGAACGAGGATATCTAGGTTAAAAGGCACAAATTCAATAAAGAGATTCGATTGCAACGGTTGAAATCAAAAGCTTCTGTTGATGTAGAGATGAGGTTGTAGTCTGAGAGAGCACGTAGCAAGTGGGTAATCCTTCGCCCGGAGCGGTGTTCAATCTACTCCACAGTCATAAACCGGTGTTCCGTACACGTAAACTGTGAAACGTGCCCTCGCAAGCCGGATGGGAAGTCGGTGGATGCATACTGAAGTTTATTGTCTCCGTGCTACATTCTAATTCAAAGTCAAAAATCTTCACTACTTTTAATTTATCCAAAAATACACACAAGTCGTCATTAGCAAATCTTGGGTAAGTCCTCATTAGTAAATCTTGGGTAAGTCTTCATTAGCAAATGTTGGGTAAGTCCTCTTTATTCTTTATTGTATACCATGAACAAGACTAATATACAAAGATGAGGAAGAAAAGTCCCCATTGCTAAATCTTGGGTAAAAGAAGCAATTTTTTTTTAAGTTTGGTGTTTGGTATTTAAATCTTGGATAACATAGTCAAGGAACCCCTAATACGATGTAAAATAGTCTTTCATCTTGTTGCGTAGTGTAGAACGTAGGTAATATTGCGTGAATACAATAGGTACTAGTTTTTAGGAATCCGTACCCGTGGAAGGTCGGATAGGGTTTGAACATAGGGGTGTCGAAAGTAGTTTTTATTTATTTCAAAAAAGTGACGTATTTATTTCTTAATAAACCAACGCAAGTGTTTAAAAAAAATAAGCTACAAGACCTATTTTTCAATATTTTTAACTATAAAAGTAAATAATTGAATATGTAGTGAAAATATTATAATAATAATAATAATAAGCCAGATACAGAAAGCGGTACTCCTGGACACGGCACGCATCGTCAGGAGGTTCCTCTCTCTGCAGCCCTAGCCACCGACTGCTTGGGTCTTACTCCGCAGTCGGTGGTCCTCCGTTTTTATATATTTTTTACTACAATGTTTTTATACTGTTTATTTTATAAATAATGTATTATTTTGTAGTGAAAAATGTATACAAATGAGAAATAAAATAAATAATGAGAAATAATAATAATAATAATAATAATCATTTATTCACACAAAAACATACATATTAACATTCACACTTAAATTTTGATGTAACATTGTTATATGGAATAATTATTTAAAATACTATAATTTAAGTGGTGACGGGTGATTGCTAGCCCCCACACTAGGATTCCCTGTGTTGTGGGCTGCTAGCCTCTTCCTTGTTATACATTAAAGTAGAATGAATATAATACAAAATGCCAACGGATTTGACTGATTTTGTTTATCGTAGGATAAACTCCTATGTGCTATTGCACATAGGATTTTATATAATAATATAGAGCATAATACTAAATAATGATCTATTATAAATTCTGCACTGTCAGAACTTGACCCTGCATCTCAGCCTAGATTTATTCACGAAAATAACAAACTTTAAATTTCAAAAGGAGTTTGAGTTGATATAGAGTTCTTTATTACAATTTGTTATATATACCTACCTACGTATTTTGTGTATATGTTTAGCACGCATATTTGGAAACAAAGATAAGTTTCACCAGTAGAGTAGCCCCTAATATGAGAAGAGAAAAAGGAAAATTTTGTCTCTGAAATTAATTTAGTGTTCTTGGTAAAACTCGTGTGTCAACTAATCAGCATCTTAACCGGGATGTTAGGTAGCTTTTGTAATTATTCAGTCTTTCATTGACCACTTAGGTTATTTTATCTCTGAAGGTGAATAGATTAATTATCTATAGCAAACCGAAATTATCTATGCAAATAAATAAAATTGAAGTGTCTGTTTGTAATATCAAAATAACAGGTTTTTCCTAAATGTATTCGAAAGTATATACGGCAATGGTAAAAAAAATAAAATTATTATTGTGTCTGTCTCTCTGTTCTTTTTCAAGGTTCTCACTGGCAGATAGCTTATGCTATAAGGAATAACTTAGGCCACTTTTATTTATTAAAAAGAAAAAAGATTTAGGGTCGTGCAAAAAAAATATCCACGAGGACGAAGTCGCGGGTAACAGCTAGTACCTAATATGTAAATTCCAATTGTCTTAGAATCCTCATGCAAGTTGATAATTCAAATAAATAAGTCAAACAACAATTCTCTCCAGGCTGATTTGTACCATCACGATAAAAACCCGAGAGGGCAGAGCATTAAATATTTCGCACTCCCGAAACCACGTTCGAAATTCTTATAAAACCCAATAACTTATGTTCTTGCCCCAGAATATCGGAATATTTTCTCGTTCACACATGAATCGGTAGGTAAAGTTATTCGTAATAGGTTCAATCGCTCGACTCATTGGATTGGAAGTTTGAAAATAAAAGTGAAATGGAGCGGAAGGAGATGTTCATTCAGATTGGTGGTTCGACATTTTATTGCCTATCTACCCAAATTGTTATCATAACCGCGCAGCAGTGCCTATGCAGTTACGGGTAAAATTGTGTTTTGAACTAGGATGTGTAACTCTTCAGGCTCGTTCGAAGAAGTACTGCCACCACACCTGGTAACGCCGCCAAGCAGAGGTGCCCTCGCGCTGCTGTGTTCCTGTGGAAGGGTAAGGCCGGTGAAATTACAGGCGCATGACATCCTTATCCGGGTCACAGCGTGATTGGACTTGTCTTCTCATACTTCTGTAGCGGAGTTCTTTTCTAATTTAAGTTCCAACACAAGTTATAAAAAAAAATATGACAAAGAAGAGCTTTTAGCTGCTGAAGCAATCATTCGGGAAGATATTCAATCAGTCATCGATAATTCTCATTAACACCCAATAGCTCGTATGTTTGATGATATAAATTGTTATATTCCGGAGTCACTGACTTATTTTTTATTAAAAAAAGCGTCCTGTACACTACCTCAGTTGACATGGAATTTAGTATAAATACTAGCTGCGCCCCGCGGTTTTACCCGCATAGTTCCCGTTCCCGTGGAGAATACGGGGATAAATTGATTTTATTTTTTTCGTTAATTTTCCAATGTTTTAATAGTTATTCTGCTATTCGGGACGGAAACAAATCCAACAAATCAAAAACCATGGCAATCGGTCCAGCCGTTCTCGAGTTATAAGTGTTGTAACAAACACGACTTTCTTTTATATATATAGATTATAGTTTTTATAGAAACCTCAAAAATTGTAGCCTATATGTTATTCTGATGTATAAGCTATATTGTGGTAAAGTTTCATTCAAATCCATTCAGTAGTTTTTACGTGAAAGAGTAACAAACATCCATACATCCATACTTACAAACTTTCGCCTTTATAATAGTAGTAGGATTAGAATTTCTGAATATTGCGACGACAATAAAAAATTAATCAACCAAATCTCTTCACATTTGGCAAAAATATCGACATACAAAAAAACAAAACAGCCGATTTGAAGATCCTTCTTTTTTGAAGTTTGTTAAAAATAAGTATGCATAAAATATCGGGCATAGAGTTGTTGTATCGGTTAAACCTTAGTACCTGGATGACGAACCTTCGTTTTTTTATGAGTTTCTACCGGATAACAGTTTTATAAGTACAGATAAACTTATACAGCAAAACCCTATAAATTTCAACATAAAATTTCACCTAAATCGTTAGAGCTGTTTCCGAAAAATAAATATGTATACAAGAACTGCTCGTTTAAATCAATAAGATAAGATAATCTCTAACAGATAAATGGACATACAATACCACGGCAACATTGTTATTTTTCAAATTCCATACATATTTTCAATCTATCTTCAGTCATATGTTAATAGATTGTAAGCGGTTATTGCTATTCTCATATAATGAGATAGGTAAGTAAATTACCTAGTGTACGATAATACAAGACACGTCGGCACGATCACGTTCACGTGTTTACAATGATTATAGAGCCTCGGTGTCGATCATGAATATTCATTTCATCAAAGTGGAGACAGGAATAGCAAGGTTTGTGGAAAAAATCCTCGCAAATAGAGAACGTGTTATATTATGTGGAAGGTTCGTGTACTTATAGGTATGACAAAATTCAAATCAAATTATACCCAACACATGTCATCTTAAATATACAGGATTTTATGATGTAGGTTACTTACCAACAAATAATGTAAGTCACGTCTGTGTGGAGTATCGAAGAAGTGGAAGCTACATTATAGAGAGTCAGGCGCGCATAAATAAATAAATATTCATCAACATCTCATAGTGACATCTAGTCCCAGCGCCGGCCCGAAGTAAATTTTAGAATGGAGCGAGATCCAATTATGGCGCCTCTCCTGTTTGCTCCTAATAATTATATACCAATTATATACCTATACCAATTGTGGAAAAAGAAGGAATGTAAAAGTTTAAAAGTTCTTAAATTAAAAAAAAAAAAAAAACTAAATTCCAACAGACCGAAAAGACTGTAAGATAAGAGATACCCCGCCGCGTGCTCCAATGGGCTAATAATTAATCAATCAGTTATCCAGTTCCCATAGTACAAGCCATGCTTAGTTTGAGGCTCCATTATTCTTTTTGTTGACACTTATAAATATTTTATTTATTATAACCATAAGCCGTAGCATATGTTGTTGTGGCGGATATTCTAACAAGTATGTACAAAATACAATCGGTGGTACGGAGCCGTCGGTATGTGTCTGACTCGCACTTGACCAGTAACACAAAAATAACTTGTAAGGTAAGGCCAGTCCTAGGTGATTCGATTACATTGCGCCCGTCCCGTCAACCTAGAGATCAAGTTTCGTTTCCACTAGTACTTCCCACGAAATGGTGGCATTACTTCTCCGAAACAACACACATAAAAAGGGACCTTCTGCTACAAAGCCATATACCTAAGCATGTTATTGTAACGTCTTCAATTGGAGGTGTTCAGACTCGTAATAATGCACAAATATTTGTTAACAAATATATTTATTATTTTCAATTCCATATCAATCTATTAAGCTTATGTATTCATATATACAAAAGGAATGTCTATAAAAAATCATTTAAAATGTCATTTATCCCTACAAATGTTATGCGATCGATGATATTAAGTAGCAATCAAAGATTCATAGAAGGAAGACTCCAACGTTTAGTGCAGACTAGCATTGAGGTCGGGTATTCCAAGTCAGTCCCACCCTTAACCGTTCCCACTGGAACGAAAAGGTTTTAAGATTTCCCCTTCTTTGGTACTCTAAACATAGCTTTCTTTTATTTTTAATTACATAAACATTGAAAAGAATAATGTTTTAAGCCCTAAGTTTAATTCAAACTGAATAGTGATAGGGAAAGATCACGATCTTTTGTCAAAATAGTATTTCGTCTTTCTGACCAGCGATATTTCTAGCTCAAAATTATTAGTTATTACGAAAAACTTTTGAAATAATCTACCGCTAAGCAACTTCTAGGGATTTTCATTTCAAGGAAAACATAGCGAACACAATTCGAAAGCACTGATCAAATATTTCTCGTAAAAATAAAAAACTCATCATATAATCACAAGTTCACTCACTATAGCTATCAAATGAATCCTATAATTCACAGCCGAAACTAACTATTCTTCTTAAGATAATTCAACAGACTTGGCGTCACAAAAGTCGGCACCCAACTAAGATTGAAAGTCAAAAAATAATAGTAGTACTTGACCCAAAAATACATGACGCCTAGCGAACAATATACAGAAGTCATCATCAGGGGCAAAAATGGCAGGGTTTTATGCAAACCCCACGCAACATGAACAATATTTTCATAAATACACAAAAATACCAAACCATACAAATAAAATGACTCTGAGTAATTAAGCATAGAAAAACGTAATGACAGTTTTTTTACCACTCGCGTTTTAATATGATACATTCGCGGAACGAAGGAGAACACAATCGAAACGTGCAATAGAAGCATAAATATCTTGATGCCAAGAAGGCTTTTAGGGTACAGCAAAGGGAACAGGGAATAGTGACCTACTGTGGAGAGGATAAGGAATAATTTCGCGTCTTTAACTCCCAGCACGGACATGAAACTGAAACAAAATGAAACAGTCGTTAACAAACGCACGGGACATTGGGATTCCCTGTCACTGTGTGTGCTTGCGCAAGCTGTGACACAGTTCTGGATTTTTTTAAGAATATAACTAACAAAACGACTAAGCCCAACTAATTTCAAAATACAATATTAGAACCAGAATATAATAATAGCAATTTGAATTGTGTAAACGTTTACTCACCTCAATGGAATCAATATCATAAGTATAGCCTTTTCATGTACATGCCAACTGAACAGGAACGAACACGTCGCGCATACAATTATACATCTGTAACAAGAAAAAAACATTTCTAATACATTTTGACTGACTGTGGCTTAGTGTTGAGGAGCCTCGAAAGGGGACCAAAATCATTCCTACAAAGTTTTATGTCCTACAAAAAATTTCACCGTGGCCAGATTTGGATGATGATTTAAATTTGATAGGGAATGTCCAAGTGGTCCCATAGAAATATCATGAAGAAATTCCATACGTGACAAGTCGGTTTATTCGATTTCTAAATCACTCAATTATTTATATATATCTGACTATTTTTATTCTAGGTAACATTGAATTTGATATGACAACCCTATTTAATAATTAGATTTACTCTGTATTCTTAATTTCAACAGGGAGAGAATTCAAATTTAACATACTACGTTTAATCTCGGGCACAGTACGGCCTCAAGATCCTTTCTTTGGGTTCTGAGTTTTTTCATATATGGCGGTTATCCCAACGCATTATAAAAAAACCAATCGGTAGTGCGTAACCCTAAATATGCGAGGCTTAATCGCAGAAAACCAAATGCTTAGACAGATAATTTATTTTACCACTAATATTATAAACGCGAATGTTTATAAGTATGGATGGATGTTTGTTACTCAATCACCCCAGAACGGCTGAACGGACCTGAATGAAATTTAGCACAGAGATAAATTATAGTCTGGAATAGCACATAGGCTACTTTTTATCCCGGCCGGGTTCGATTCTCGGCCGGGACACACTGTATGCCCGGGACCCTCGCTCGAACGCTACTACCAACTAAGCCACAGAGTCGCCATTATTGATACTGATTTCATATAAAATAAAGAACAACTGGCTTAGAGATTTCCACAAAGTCAAAGTCAAAGTCAAATTCATTTATTCCTTTAGATCTCAAGTATCATTTGGACACGTCAAATTCCAAATGATACTCACACACTGGCCACACTTCTGGCCTTGGGGGCAATAGCGCTTGTGTCAAAAAAATTACCTTATAAAACTCATTGGTCTGTATCTCCGGTCAGCGCAGAGATTCCACATTTTGATCAGGGCTGGCACCATAGCGACCACGGTTATAGCGAATGTGATCTCCGGTGTGACCGACGGGAGCACTGAATGGTCAAACTCTTGAACCAGTCCTCCGGTCATTACCGCTTCGGTCTTGTTCACAGATATGCCAAATTTAGGCACTGAAATACAGGCAAAGGTGTCGACTCTCTGTTTTTTTATGATTCAGAAGGGACGGGACGCGCCGGCTTCACCTTAATTTAAGTAGAAACCGCCACCCATAGACAGCCGGTATAAAACTCGAGTCCTCGCCTACCGGAGTATGAGAAGACCCAAATCGCATTGCGCCCGTCACTCTGAGACTGACGAGATTGAGTGACGAGCGTAACAAGATGCGACTTAGCTTCTCCTACTTAGATCGGAGAGAATTTAAGTGGACTGACTCTTGTTAAGAGCGGAGAGAACTACTTGACGTCAGGTGAGCCTGCCTACATCTCGCTACGTCACTATCGCTACAATAAAAAAAAAACTAAACTAGTCTATGGCAGTTCTTCGTAATTATTGTCCCTATTACTCCATATGTAACATATATTATAAATAAGGCATTTAGAACCAGTTAATATTATATTATACACGATTGGAAATACTTGTTGTGTTTGTTATTGTTTGGAGAAGGTATAGAAATAAAAAAATAGGAAAGTTGTGCAAATTCCGGAAAACCGCTGGTAACAATGCGAGGCGCAGCTAGTTTGTAATCATCACAGACAACATATAAATTGTAATTTAATAACTTTAATTAGCTCATAAACGCTGGCTTATAGACAGGAGCGCCGCGCACTTCTCAGTGGCCGTCTGGCTAACAGCCAGGCCAGGTCGGGTTATCTTATGTTCCGCCCATTGTACTAAATCTAAGTAGATTTATATGAATATTATGTAAATGTTATGGTGTACAATAAAGTATTCATTCATTCATTCATTCATTCATTCATTCAGGGCCCAATCAATAATCACACCATACTTATGGAACTCCTGGTATTTATACCTTATCTATAGATTCACATATTTATATTATTTTTATTGATGTTATCTTTTAATTAGTTATGAAGTTTAGTTGCTATAAAAGTATTGAGGAATGTTCAGTAAACTTACATGTATGTTGAAGTACTTTGTCTCCAAAAGTGTATAAAGCCCAAAAATTCGGTGCCCAATACGCGTGACATAGGCCTCTTTTGAATGGAAACAACCTTGACAGTACCTGTAAATATTTTCAATAATTATTAGGGACTTCTTATAGAAGATTAACAACTTTAATACAGTTTTCAGCGTTTATTTTGAATGAATGTGGTACGCTGGTAAATATAGTAATGAAGAATGAAGGCTTTCGCGACACCGCTACGATAAAACCGCAGCCTAATTTAAAATACAAGGTTGAAAACTATCTATACTATATAGTCTGTTTGAAATCCCTAGAGAAAATAGAGTATAGCTCGTTAAAGTTTAAACAAAAAATAATAATTATACCTTATTTCTTCAGCGCACTAACGGCCGTTCCGAATTAGCTGTTTGCGTGCGTTATAGTGATTTTGTGCTGCGGCGTTTTGAGGCGTTTGATTGTTTAGGAATCTCTTTATTTTTCGATTATTTTATATTAGTTATATCACATAATTAAAATGGTGTCAAATAAAAGGTTGGTGGTCGCTGCAGTCCGCTCAAAGGTTAATGCACGAACTTCTCTAGGATTTGAAACAGACTATAGTATAATTCAGTAAGCGTTTATTTTCAATGAAAGTGTTAGCCGAGTCATTCATAGGAATCCATTTGTAACGTCTATATTATCCTGATAGTTTCAGAAAAAAATAATCGTTCTGGGTACAGAATGATAATCCCGCGCAAACATTCAAATAAATACTCTCGCAGCAACGCAAATAAAGTGCAATTTTGTTCGCAAATGTATCGTATTACTATGAATATACTGTTCGCATAGTAATACGATTCATACAGTCAGTAGGAATCGTATCATCATCTATGCGCGAGAGCTACTTGTACTGACCGGTTGGGATCGCTTTCCCAGTCACAGATTCAATATAAGCCAGGCATTACATGTGGAGGAGGAGTTACATGTGGTCACACTGCAGTTATTTATTTAAAATTTAACGCGGATTGCGGACAGACTGGTGTAATCCACAGTAATATAGTGGTGGTCTTTGACGCTTTGGATCCGCGTTACGTACAACTACTAAATTCATATCATTTCCTCTACTACTTTGGTGGGTTTTTGAACTGTAATGTGCTGCTCAGGGACACTTTTTGTCCCTCCAAATAAGATGCTCCTTAGTTCTACCTTCAATACAGAAATATTACATGTCCTTACCTGTGGTAAATGATCAATAAATGGTCCAAAAGATACCAACAGCACAGACAATACAATGGTCCCAAGTTTGAACAGATTCATGATTTCAAACGAATACCACGGCGTATGTTCTCCGTCCACAGACGACACAGTAAAACAGTATGCACGGAACAGATACACAACGTAAACTGGCGCTATGTATAAAAATATGTGCTTTAAGTTTAATAGGACTGCGAACCAAAACGCTCCTTGTAAATGGTTTGTCTGTAATAAAAATTATGAAATTAGGTGAAGAAATATTTATATTCGCTGGGGCTTGTTGATAGTTTATGGCAAATAATTAAGAAATGTTTCAGGTACTGAAAGAAAATGGTGGCAATTTTTCGCGGGAATACGATGGGGGGATGAGTTGCAACAATAGTATTACGCACAAGGTGAAACTTGGCCCATTGAGGCTCTGCCTAACCCTTCGGAGGAAATGACATTACTCAACATGAATTACTCAATAGTAAAAATCAATATCGGCATTTCTTGTAAAATCTGTAGGATGGAAGTGTTTAATATTTTTAAACAAATAAGTTATTATTAATTCTTTCACAACATTTAGTCTTTCTTCTATCTAAACCCCATTTAAACTGGAGATTGATTTTAACACTGAGAATACTCACCTTTATTATGTGTGAAATAGAATACAACAATATTCCATACATGAATCCATTGTATTGGAAATGGATGTGATCTACCATGAGCAGACCAGGGTTGGTTGCAAGCAGTAGAAATGCAAGAAACTTTCCCCGGCTCAGGAGTTTGGTGCAGCTGGAAAATACAAGTTATAATTAAATAAATAAATGTTTACACACTCATATCTCTGCACTAGGATTCCCTGCGTCGCAGATGGCATGGACAAACACAGAAACACAAGACAAACACCCAAGACCCGAGAACAAACTTCATGCTCACCACACAAAGTGTGCCCCTGCCGGGAATCGAACCCGGGACCCCTCACTTCGAAGGCAGGGCTACTACCAACTAAACCACGGAGCCGTCGATATCATATTAATATCACACTAACATATTAATATTATAAATGCAAAAGTTTGTCAGTATGTATATTTATTACTCCTTCATGTATCAACAGCTGAATGGAATTCGATGAAATTTGTGATGAAGGTAGGTCATACCTTGGATTAACTTATGGGTTTTATCCCAAAAAAGTGAAGGATTCCCTACACATTTTGGGTACAGAACCACAATAGAATTCCTTTTCAACAGTCTTCCAAAGGAGGAGGTTATCAATTCTGTTTGTATTTGAAAGGATATGCTTTCCGATTACTTTCTGATATACTTCTGATTGGCTCCATAGAAACTTTATCCCCAATTCCCTGTGCTGCAGATGGCATGGACACACACACACAAACACCGGAGACCCAAGAACAAACTTCATTGTCACCACACAATTAGCCACAGACGGGAAATAAACTCCTCACTTTAAATAGATAATATAGACTATAATATATATTATACACTAATTTTACCATACATACACACTTTAAAAATCATCCTGTTTATAACAAGTAAACATACTTGATTTAAATGGAATGAATTCAAGCTACTGTCAATAGCTGTTAAATGTAAACAAACCTTCTCACACCTTGAATATAAATCACATCCAGAATAATAACAGAGAGCCTCTGAAACAGCACAGCCATATCCGATGCATAGCTCAAGTTATTCAACTCCAGCATCTTTGGATCAAACAATTCCGCTATGAAAGATAGGCCATATTCCAGCCACGCAAACAGAGGAGGGTAATCCAGGGTCCATTCTGAAGTAGACTCGTAATACCACTTTTCATAAGTAAGATTGTGCGTTATTGCCAACCAATTACGGTGCACTTCGAAATCTGTGGAATGACTAAAACATATCGGTAAGTAATATTTTTACAATTTATATGAATAAAAATAAAAATCAACACTTACTAGATCGGTATAAATATGAGTTTTAGACCGGTAACAATACATATTACGTGGTAAATCATCTGTATTAGTATTTACTCGCCACGATGCAATGCAATGGATCGATAAACAATTTTTTCTTCATTGACAATTAACAGCATCAATAGTATCCAATCTAAAAATTTTGTAACCTAGGTTATACATACACACAAAAATGCTAATAAAAATATTTTAGGTTGACACCTTGACATTGATGGCTGACTTGACATGACTAGAGGTAGAATAATTTGAAATGCCAAAGCCAAAACTGTATTTTTTTTCTTTTTGACTTGTTGTCTATATGTCTGTCTATCAGTATCTTAGGTGCGCACTTATGCGCTTAACTACTGAATGAATTCAAATGAAACTTGGCATGTTGAGTTCATACTACGAGATAGATACTTTTTGATGAAGGAGTAACAAATATACTGACAAACTTTTGCATTTTTAATATTATTATGATAGTGTAATTGTAACCTATGTTTTAAGTTAAGTGTAAGCAGAGCTTTTCGTTGCATATATATAACCTTATTGGTTAGCTAGTGTTCAATTTTCTTTTAGTAACTTGTAGTTAACATTTTTTGCGTTAAATTAGTTGTAGATACATGAGTTAGAATTATTAAAGTATGTATATTGTATAATGTTAAGTATGTATAATATATATTTCATTCATACTGCGAATGGTTGGTCTGCAGAGATGGCAGTCGCGAACGAAGCCATGGGCAAAGCTATATAATGATTATATAAATGATAAAACTCCATTGTGTAATGTCACTGCTCCACGACAAGCAAAATATTTTTAAACCAGTTGTTCCGCGCGGGTTCACCCTCATATAACTTAAAGAAATCAAATAAAGCAGACTTATAGTATTTTAGTATGTACAACATTGCACGGTACTTACTTATAATTAGCCATTACCCCAGCACAGGTAAGTTTGATAGCACTTTTTCTTCTGACTTACTTTACTAATATCAATACTTAAGACTGACCAAGAGCTTTAGCGTAATACTAGATATTACGCTAAGCTCTTACTTACGCTAATAGCCTATATCCTTTCTCATGAATGTGGATATCATATACAAAAAAAAAAAAAAAAAAACAAATTCGACTGTGAATTCCAGAGATTAGCGCGTTCAAACAAACAAACAAACAAACTCTTCAGCTTTATAATATTAGCATAGATAGTACAGATACACACTTATAGTAATCAGGAAAATGTTATTTAGGTCTAAGTACTTACTTTATAAAAGGAATCATGCTAGCGAAAAGAAAGTAAAGAAAGGAGTTCCTTGCTTATTCTTCCTAGGGAGGGACGGATGTGGTTTTAACAAGCGCTAAACTTAGTTATAAGAAAGCATGAGCTTTTATATATTTTTCTTAAATGACGTTTTTCAGTTATTTTAAATCAACGGAAACTTAATATTTTTACTTTGAATAAAAGTCTAAGTAGAGTTTTGACAACGGAATAGCGAGACCTGACACAAGTATTTTTATGCTTACAAGAGCTTGATTTAAAAATCGAAAATTCTATAATACTTCTATTCTTTCATACCTTATTTCTCGAAGCAAGATATGCAATTTTGTTTACTTGGATGACATATTTTTTCTGGTTATTTTAATTTAACTATCAAGCTATTTATCCAATTTAAATAAAATTTCTTTAACACCAATAAGATAGCAATTTTTTATCGGATACACAGACTAGTTAGAAAATATTACGCTTAGAATAATAAACCGTAATAATTGCGCCCAAGTTTACAACATAGTACCAAAGTACCATAGTACCAAAGTCTACCTAAGATACGAGTACTAATATTATGTATCTGTAGGACTAATAACATAACGCTCAGCCACAGATAACAACAACTAGATACAACAACACAACTATATTAGTTGGTTTGTTTGTTGTAGAAACAAAAATTCTTGAATAAGTATTTTTATGTAATAGGTATATTTGTTTGATTTGTGTATTCGTTATGAGGATATGTGTGTATTGTAAATTTCGCTATGAAAAAGGAAGTAAAATATCGTTTCACAGGTGAGTCTATATTAGTGTAAAATGATCAATGTAAATAACATCATGAAAAGTACTTTCGATTTAGGTGTTCTCTTAAATCACAGAGTACTTTTCTATACAGCGAAGTAATTATAAAGATGGATATGGATTATTGCTGTCAGAGTGCTAGTATGAATTGCACTTGCTCAGTTTTTTACTGGTTGCGCATGGTGCTTAGAGTATTTTATTTTTACAGATTTCCAACTGACTTGAAAATTCGTCGTCAATGGCTACACAATATGAAAGCTAGTAACTGGATTCCAAAAGAAAGAGATGCCCTTTGCTCCAAACATTTTGATGCTCTATGTTTTGTAGAACATTGTAATAGAAGATCACTTAAGTTGGGTAGTGTGCCAACAATTTTTGAAGGAAACTTTGAAGGTAGGTTTACTAATTTAAATTATAAAATATAGGTATAATTTAAAAATTATTATAATTTATAGTTATACTTTCAAATATGGTTGGAAGCAATTTTTGAAACAACTAACAGTAATTTCACAAGTGAGTTAGTTACAGCTGAAAATTAAAATCCATTTTATTCCCTTCCAAAGAAAACTGATTTATTAAGTCCAGTTCTGGAACCCTGCAGAAATATTTCTAATTACAAAATATTCTTCCATCCACACTCTTGAAACAGTGAAGGAAAACATTTTGAGGCATGTCCTAAGAAACAACAAATGTCTGGGATAGTTAGTTTGGCCCCTGTGGTAGATCAAAGCCCATTCACTCTCACTTATCAAGCTACTCTTGACCTGTGCCCCTGCAGTGGGAACATTAGAATTGGATACATATAAATGCACCGAGTACAGAAATTTTAATTAACATGGTGTACCATAAACCATGCAAAGTTTTTAATATCTTCATGTAGGTATAATTATTTCCAGTTCCAGAACCCTGCTTAAAGGTTGAAACTGTTGATAGTGATGATGTAACTAGAGAAAATGAAATGAATGAGGACGAGCTACCAATAACTGTTGCTTATGATCACAAACATGGTACGTATTTTATTAGAATAACATGTATTAGTAATATTCACATAGGTGAATACCCTCAGTTCTTGTGTCCCCCGGGTGGTGCAACTTACATTGCTGTGTGCTGGTGAAAATACAGGCATTTAACTGTAAAAATCCGTTCTCAGAATGACTGATGCATGACAATGCGACATGGATCTTTTCTTGGAAAGACATGAGTCGTATTTAATTATTTTTATGGGCTCCAGTAACCTCTTAACATCAGGCTGCTCGATCCGTAACTAGTTGCGTAAAAAAAAATCGCAGGCACAGATGTGGTATTACATAACAGTAACTGTTAGAATTTTTTAATTAACTATGCTAGTTTAGATTGATAGACAAGGTTTAAACATTTTTCATGTTTTTTAGCAAAGCGCAACCCTATAATGACTGAAAATATGGATTCAAGTTCTCTGTCCAGTTATCAGCCGCCCAAAAGACGCGGTGCCAAGAGGTTGCTTAGGGTGGCCAACTTTTCAGGTAATCAAGCTCAAATCGTTATAAAAAATATTTTAGAATAGTTAAGAATTATTTCTTTACAAAACTTATTTTGTTTTTTTTTTTAGACTCAAGTATTGCTGCTGTCTCGAAGTACAATCACGACCACGACGCCCCTCGAACTAAAGAACTAAAGAGTTTAAAAGTCGAATATAGCGTGGCACATGATCACCAATATGAAAACACTCCCAGATTATATAAGAATGCTCTGCAAAGGATTAAAAAATCGTTACAAGTCTCAAATATGAAGAAGAAAATTTTGGCCAGACGTGTAAAAAGATTGAAACTGAAAGTAGCTACTCTCAAAACAGTAATACATAGCTTGAAAAAAGCTATAACTCAGCAGATTGTATGCCAATGTAAATATTGATAATTATATTTAAATGCTCTAATGAGCACATAAATATACTAACCAATTATGCAGTTTGGTGCCATAGTGGAGAATAATTTAAAAGTTCATAGTAGGTAGCTGAAATTAGCTCTAAAGATCTATATAGAACTAAAGTATGTATAGCATTGGAAATCTAAAATATTTAAATAAACAAAATTCAAATTTTTTGCTATGATTCTGTAATTGTAAAAATACTATTAGTGAAAAGTCTCCTATTTTTTTAATGATATTTAATACTTATATTGAAAATAGCGTTTTCGATGTTGGCCAATACTTTGCTCACTAACGTTTGTCTAATGCCTGTCAACGATTTCCTTGGAAGCACGAAATCTTTCTCGAAGCGCCGAAGAGAGTAGGAGTGCCAGCCTAGCTATTATATACTATATTAGCTATAATAGCTATAATATTAAACACTGCCTTATATTTTCTTATGAATACCGGGATGAAGTTGAATGTTCATGAAATGGATATGCGAATCTTGAGAACGATGCGCAGGATGATATGAATGGACAATATTAGGAATGAGAAGATATTGTTATTGCTTATTATGCATAGAGGGTACACTTGAAATTAGCACCGCAATCACGGAGAAATAGAGAAGCAATAAGTTAGCGTGTTATTGACATGTTATAGCTCCTAGTGCTACACACTTAGAGATGTGCTATTTACATACGCAGATCTAAGCAGAAAGCCGTGTGGTACCACTACCAATGTTACGATTAATCTGCGGTAAACTGCTAAGTCTGCTAATTTGCACGGCATGGATGACGCCATGTTTTATACCCGCCGCCAAGGAACGGTCGGTGAGTCCGACGAAAGCCACGAAAACATGTTGCCAACAAAAAAATATTTAATGAATGGAGAATTGCTGAATCTTCATATTTCAGCATTCCTATCTTTATTTAACCATACATATAGTTTATCCCCAACGATCACCAGTAAAACTGGTACTAGTGGTGGTACCCGCCTCAGTTGTACCACCCATAAGGTACTGCCACGCATTGTAATGCCGCTGCTAGTCGGGTGGGAGGCAAATTCTAAAAGAGCGGCCCCTCCCGGTTTCCTCTTAGCATCACCGTGGGTGACCAGGCCACGGTTACCAAACCCAGCGCCTCGACAAGGCGGGTGTGTACATAGGTATGCCTAAATTTTTTTTCTATTAAGGCTTATGTTAAGCAACAACTTTTTCAACCTTTGTAAATATAATGCACTATGACAAAATTGATAAGTTTTTTTATTAATTACGATAAATACAAAACCTTTCGACAATTTTTTTTTTTTTTTCTGGGAAAGTCAAACAAAGAGCCTTTTTTACACTTTAATTCATACCATTCTCTCCAAAGACATGTATAAAGTATCTATCTGATAGACAATTTTTGGCCTTATTTGATCCTACTTCTTAAATAATTTATTTAATTAACTATTAATTTAATTTAACTCATTTTCGATCGTAATAACAGTTCCCCTTATTATCATAATGTTTAAAATGCCACCAGGTTTAAGTTACTTACTTAAGCTATGTATCTAGAGCTTTTTTCATCAAATTTATGGAGTAGAATTAAAAGCAGAACTTCCAATTGGTATTGCAATCGGCTAACAATAGATTGGTTAAATCTAGATTCAGTCTAAATAAAGAATATTGTAATTTAATCATAAGAACATCACTGGACCATAATATGAACACATATTCAGAGCCATTTTAATTTACACAAATTTTGACTTTTATTTGAAAAAAAAAGACTGTTATTCATTCACTAAATCCAAAAAAATCTTGAAATATATTGTTACAGCCTATATTTTTCATGAATGTCGAAAATTCCTTCATGGAATCATGTCTTGAGCTTACTGTAGACCTAAAATAAAGTTCTTCAAAGTTATTGAATTTTTTCCAGTCACAAGTTTTATCTGATTCAAAGTATTCTGTTTTTCTTATTGTGATTTTCTTCCAACTCATTGTTTTAATATCAAGCCAGTAATCTTTACATAGTTTTTCATCACCTTCTATACATATAACTCCAGGTTTACCCGGTAAACAGAATCCTGTTAATTGTAATTCTTTAGCCCTCTTTACAATTTCTTCTCGTTTCTTTTTATTGTATATATGATGTGAATAAATCCAAAGTCGAGTACACTTAATTTCTTGATGAGAGGCAGTGGCAACTGCTTCAATATTTTTAACATCATCACTATTCTGGTTTTGTATGATCATATCAATCTTGTCGTGCAACCAAGTGATTGCTGTATAGAGGCACACCTCCCCATTTTGATTGCTATTTAGGTACATTGATAACTCTGTATTCAGATTTGACTCCTGATGTCGATTTAATTCATTACACCTTATGTAAATATCAGGCGCTTCATTAGGATAAGTTATAGGTAAATTAACACAAATCTCCAGTTTTAAATTTTCAATTACCAATGTCAATACAAATTCCAAATTATTAGGAACAAACTCTGATTTTCCTTCTATGAACCTGTTGATTTCAGCCAGGATATCTTTGTCTGAAAGTATGATTTCGTCATGATTTGGATACATTGATTTTAATAAATCAAATTCACTTAATTGCTGCTTCAAGCAATACACAAACTCTTTCATGGGTGTTGTTTCAGGATCCAAGGGCATGAGCATCATGTTGTCTTTATATGCCTTAGAGCATCTGAGGAAACCGTAAACCGCTAACAAGTAGCCAACGAGAAATAATAATAAGCCAACTTTATTTTCTAGCGCTAGTTCTTTCGCATAGTTCTTCGGTACTACCTACACAGCACAGAATTTAAGTAGTCTTGGAACAGAGCGAAATCACAGAATGATGTGATATAAAGCTTTTATGAACTAAATCATACTCTGGGTATTACTCTGAAATTAATATAAATAGATGAACTTTATCCTTATAATTTAATAGATTTATAATTATAATCAATAAATGCTTTGAAACCAGGGCACAGAACTAAAAAAAAGTAGAAAGGCTCGGGCAAAAAGTATCGATATATTAAAATATCGATATCTTTCCATACAATTATCGAAATATATATTATCATCGAAATTTTCAATCGCGTTATTTGATATTTATTTTAGAGTATCGAATTCATATCAATTTTGATATATTTTTAACGCAACTCTAGTTTCATACTTAACCTTTTGTGACAGTAGGTACCCAATTAATAGAACCCGCTTGACAAGCGAGCACATCAAACAAAGGGTGCTTTTAATGTCCATATCTGATGATTACTAGTTTGATTAATATGTATATATTGTTTAAACTCAAGCATAAATATAAATACTATTTTCTTCATGTCTATTCTTTTAACGAATTTTAAATGCTTTGGAATTATGTATAAATAAAAATGCCAAAACTGACGATATATCGATATACTTTTTTGCACTCGACAATTATCGATACTGTTAAGAAATGTCGATACGATATATATCGATAGTTTTTTCACTTGCCCATTCCTATCCCAGATCAGATTCAAGTGCTGCCAACCCCATCTAGAGCAAATCTAAACATAACTGTAAATTTAAATAAAAATCTCAGATCGGTATTGTAATGAGGATATAAAGTTATGAGGCTCGGAAGACTCATAATTTAGCAATATTTATTTATGCTACTTTTTTCTTAAATGTTTTTACATCTCAAAAAAGTAAAAGTAGTTTATTTATTTAATTATGGATACGATATTAGTTCATCACTTTAAAGTACCTAGCCAATAGGTAGATAATCTTATCCATATCCGTAACGGCAAATCGAATTTGGATGAAACTTGGATTATACGTAATCCACGACCTGGAAGAACATACCTAACAACAGCAGAGTCGCGGACAGATAAATAAAAAAAAAAAAATTGGATGAATCTTAGAATATACATAGCTAGAGACCTAAAAAACTAAATATAACTAAAAGGCTTCTTTTCCTATCTATCTAACACGCAAGGGGATAAGCGGGCATCTGCTATATATTATTAGGATAATTTAGCTATGTACGTAGAAGTATTAAATATTGTTGGTAGGTTGCTAAGTATTATATTTTAGAATTAGAAGGAGAGAGTCAGTATATGAACTATTACAATAACTTTGTAGGTACCTACAGTCAAGTTGGGTAACTTTGAATTTTGAACTTTTGCGAACATCAAAATAAAAATGTATGGGTTCATGGTCCAACTATTTTTCATTCATATATGGGTATAATTGCCCATACTCAGGGTGATATAACTCATAAAATGAATTTAAACCAAAATAATTTTTATAATTATGTGGCCGTTCCAAGTCATTGCGACTTTTGGATATCTTTGAATAGACTTAATTTGATCAATGAAAATCCCTTTTATTGTCTATTTGAAATGATATTTATAATATTTTTTCCTACTTGGGTAATCAGTTTGTGTTTTTAATCTTAAAAATGTAACATGTCAAAGTAAATAACCTACAATTCAAATAATAAACTTTACGCTACAAATGAGTAGAAAAAAATCTAAGCAGGAACAATTTTTTTTATTTTTACTTGTTGAACCCTCGACTGGTGCCACAAGGATTTTCTTCTAACCGCTGCCATCTTATGTCACTTTTGACAAAATGATTATTTTGATCTTTCCGTTTCACATCACACAGTTATTCAAATGAAATATATTTACTACTGAAACAAACTGCTATTATTGTATACTGGAGAATATATTGTATACTGGAACATCAAAGAGAAAATAGCCACTACGTTCAACTTGCATTAAAGCAGTGATTGAAGTCAAAGAACTTAATTGTTTTAAGAAGTTTATTGTTATTGACGGTACCAATACAGACGTAAAGCTGATTTAGTACCACAAAAAATAATTTTATTCCCTGTTGTAATAGTTCTGACTATTAGCAATGCATCATTGTGGAATGAGACAAGTGGGAGAAAGGCATGTTCCTTACCAAGTGGATCTTATGGTGTGGAGTAACAGACTAGACTTGCTGGCACTGAGCAATTTCAAAGGTTAGTAGGTATGTCCATGGTTGAATCAGGCAACAACACTCTTCCTGCAAGAAAGTAGATCTACCTAATCCTTGAAAAATAATGACGTATGTATTAAAAGTTAGATTAATTTATTTTTATGGAAATACCCACTAATCATTACATCCTTCACCCTGAAATATGGGGATGTAATGGTTCATATGTTCCAAACTTCATCAATAAAACAGCAGACAGCAAGCCAAGTGTAAAGTAAGCTAAGCTTGCTGTCTGCTATCTTCACTCACTATTAACTATTTTTATAACAAGCATGTATACATTTTTATGCTGACACAGTGTAATTAGGTTGGTAAAAGTTAAAGCTAGGTTGTGCAATTTAAGTATGCCACTGTCTATAATTAATATTTAGAATTAAATTTATTTTACTTCTCTAGAACACTATTTTAACAATATTTTCCATATTGCATAGAGGTTTGCATCTATAATGGAGTTGGCACTTGTCTTATATAAATTGTGTTCATTAATTTCTAAAGAATTGTATTGGTTTTCACTTAGTTGATATAAATATATTAAATAAATAATTTAATTGGTAAACAGGTGAAATCCAAATACACAGACTACATTGGCAAAAAGTATGGAATCTACCAGCCCCAGAGGAAGACATCTCAGTTCGTGCAATGGCATGGAGACCCGATGGAAAGGTACTTAATAGAACTCCTATTAGTGGATAATGTGTATAGGGTTTGACTAAAGCTTGATTGTATAAAATATTACTTGGGTACTAAACCATGGTACTTAGGAAAACTGTCACACATATAAAGAATTATGAAGACATTACTTATTAAGATTCTGCCTAGCCCTTTTGCTGGGAAAGACATGTTATGGTTGATTTTCTAATAATAAATATTATTTTATAAATATTTTTCAGGCTTTAGCTATAGGATACAGCACAGGCTCTGTCTATATAGTGGATATAGAGGATAAGGATGTTCTTGACAAATATATTTTGGAACAAGAAACTGTTGATGAGTTTGAGGCGGTGAAACATTTTGGAGTAACATGTATCACCTGGGCAGTCAGAAATAGCACCTTGGAGAGTGCTACTGAGTATAATCTATATGTAAATAACCTTTATTCTTTGTAATTATAATTTTTTTGTGTAAATCTTACTTACAAATATGGTATTTTCCAGGATGATGCCTCTATATTTCTACAAAAGTTGCCCAATATTAGTGGCTACAAAAATCCACGGACCGGAGATGGGGTTAAAGATTTCAAAGAACTTCAAGAGCCAAGCCAGCTGAATATGTTGCTGGTTGGTTATGGAACTGGATACATTTACATGAATATCTTTGGGAAATACCCATATGGGACCATACATTTAGCTCAAGTGGCCAAAGATGATTATGGGGAGTACAATGTCCTGGACATTAATTTGTCTGATGATTTCAGTGTCATGCAAGTGCTATATGTTGACAGGTACTCAAATAATGTCCTGTTATCTCTTATTAATACAAGTGTCCTATCAGCCTATGCCGAGGAAATGTTTACAGTAGCCAACAAGCATGTACAGATTATCCAAATGCTGTCATATCTGGATCAAACCATGACATCTATCACTGAGGCATGGGAACACATATTACTGGAGATGGACACCAAAATGGCCTTTTATGCTGCTTCAGTGGCTGATGGGGGGGTTTCTGCCGACATGCTGGAACTGCTTATGTTAGGTAAGGATATAGTGCTCTGAATGTAAGAGCAAGAGACGATTAAAGCTCCAAGCCTCATTTCTGAAAATGTTAACGACTTCATAGCCACAAAACAGTATTTTCAAAACAATCACAATTTTTTTCTGGCCGACTGTCACCGCTTATCTACAGTAGGTACTTAAACTTTTATTTGTATCTGTATCTAAACATATAAAATTATATTTTCCAGGGACACCATCAGATGAACTCCAGGTCTTTCTTCTCCGTAAACTCACGCCAAATGATTTAAAGAAGTTTGGCAACTCGGTTGAGCTCAGCTATTCCACCATACAAAAATTAGTATTAAAGCAGTTGAACCTTGTTGGACAGAGTTTGACATATTACTTAGCAGAACTCAGAGGGCTGACTAGGATACCAGATAGGTATAAGGTAAATATTCTAGTAGTGATATTTTTTTTTATTTGACAAAATCCAATAATACAGACACAAACAGACACTATGTAAATCCCAATAACTTGCAGATCAATATCTTGCTACATCAGCGAGTTACATGGGCCGTAATTTATTTAATCCCTAATCATCTTAATAGTATCAAGATTGATAATGTACCAATATTGATAATTTTGATAAGTTTCAAAATTGATAATTACTCCAAAACAAATTTGAATCAGGCTCTTTGTTTAGAACTTTGATAGATATAAAATGTAAGAAAATCCGCAGTGTGAAATAAAGCACTTTAAATATGTGTTTATTAGTTCAAGTCTGCACTTAAGCAAGTAGCAGACTTGAACTAATAAACACATATTAATCTACTTATCAGTTACTGAAATGTTTATAATTCTGAATCAATATCTAATATATCTGGGTTTTCAGATCCTTGGCATTACTGAAAGTTCAGTCACAGCTGCAATCAAAGCTTCCTGTGCCTTCTTGAACAAGAGCTTAGAACTTCAACAAGTCATTGATGTATCCATGCGCAACTACAAGACATTTTTCAGATGGCTCTATGTCGTCATAGTGCGTCAATTAGAGCAACAAACACCATGCGAGATAATGAAAATAAATCAACAAGAAATCACTCATATAGCAGACTTTCTTTACAATTTTGATAGTGTCCAGGAAGAAAGTGATAGCACTGCTGATAAACCTCCCACATTCAATTTAGAAAGATTAGGTCAATATCTTCTAGACCAAGAGCTATCAATACTGCCTGATGATGAAGACAACCCCTGGCATAAATTCCTCAAAGATAATTCCTGCTTGCTCAAGGAGAATGAAACAATATTCTCAATGACTGAATTTAGAAAATACTCCTTAGTTCAGCAGCAAAAGTACCTCAAAGATGCTGTTGACAGAGTTTTTGATTTATCACAAAAAGATATAGGGAAATATTTCTCTATTCTACACAATGTTAGGTGTTATGAAGATCAACTAAGTGGGAAAATTGCTCAAAACTTAAGAATCTCGCAAACATTTGAAGTGAGTGAAAAAAGGTTTATGATGGCTTTTATGGATACTGCACATGGAAGAGAAGGAATTTATTTCATGTCAGTGGATTTAAATGGAAACTCATGCTCTGCAAAGGCTATGAAGTATCATATCTCATCAAGTCTTGTGCAAGACAGCAATAAAGAGCCGGAAGATGACCAGATAACTGTATTGGACCTGCAATTTTACTCTTCTGAATATTTATCAGTTCTTGCAAAACACCCCCATGATGAGGATAACACATTATTTATACAAGTGCCACTTAAAATTCTAAATGAAAATGCCAAAGAATTCAATATCAAATCAAAATCATACTTATTTTGCGATAAACTATCAATTAAGGACATTTCACCATTGTTGGAGCCTAGTGTATTCAAGGTGTTAGACAAAATGGATGGTTCCCGCATCGCAGTGTCAGGAGGTCGCAAAGTGGCCATTGTGTTAGCAAAAAGTGGGCGAAAAGTGAGAGTTTTCGAAATGGAAATAGATGGTGATGAAGAAGAAGAAGAAGAAACACTTGATACCACACCACTATCTCTGGTAACCACTGACCTTGAGATACCTGATAAACAAAATGACACTTCTGAAGATGTAATATTTGAGTGATTGATCTATAATATATTAGTATAAAAGGACGTGGTGGCCCAGGGGCACAGACGACTTTCAATCTGAAGGTCGCTGGTTCAAACTCTCACATGCACCAATGTGTTTTTTCATTTGAAAAATTGATTTGTTTGCGCAATAATCACGTTCTCGGAAAACATCGTGAGGAAACCGGCATGTCTTAGAACCAAAAATTCGGCATGTGACATCTACCAATCCGGATTGGGCTCCCGTAGTAGATCAGAGCCGATTAACTCCCAATTATCGAGAGTAGGCCAGTGTCCCTACAGTGGGAACATTACGAGGTTGGCTGTATAAAAGGACATAAATGAATTTGCAAGGGTTTAGCATGAGTAAGTTTTGTAATAAATATAATAGCAAAAATGAAATAAATAGTTATTATGTTGCCTATAAATGTATGTTCATCTGGTTTACTATTACTCTTACAAAATCTATTTACAAAATGTACATTCACTAAAACATAATAATTTATACCACAACTCAATTTAAATGAGACTCCTCTGTGGTGATTTAATTTGGATATTTTCAAACACTGAATTGAAGTCTGTGTCTAATCCTTGATTATCTATTCCATATACAAGTTGTTCTGAGGAGAGGTTTCGACTGGGAGCAGTGCCTGGTTGAGGTTGGTTGATGGATGTTGTTGTTGGGTTGTATATTTCATCAGCATCTGCATCTGCATCCTCATCATCATCCACTAAAAAGATATTTAAATTTTAATAACATTTATCTCAGAGAAAATTCACAAATAGATATGACTGCAATCTAATTGGGCCAGTCCATTAGATTTTAGTTGTATCTATTTTACACAGCTTAGTTTGTTGCTTGGCCTTCTGCGCTGTAGGTGGTGGATTTGATTCCTACCCAGGACCAACAATTTTGTGACAAACATTGATGTTTGTTGTGGGGAGTTGATATGTATGAAATTACAAAAAAAGTATCATAATATTTATTATAAATATCTATCAGTAATCTGGTCACCAGAGAACAAGCTATGCATAAGTTGGGGCTAGGATGGCTCAGTATAAAATGTCCATATATTTATTTGATGGGAAGTTCTCTTGAATTCACTTCTTATAAAAATAAAACTCATAATTTTAAACTAAAAGTGAGTTACCTTGCACAATTCCTCTCCCGTCATGCCTTTTCCATTCTTTTCTCAAGCGATGGTAGAGAACAGCACAGCCAATTATGACAATTAATGATACTATTACAGCTACAAGTTTTATGGCATCAATTGCTGTGAAGGCAGATCCTTTAACCAACATCTCAACTTCACCCACTGCAAAGCCTGTACCATCCAGCTTCTTTGACACACATTTGTAGAATCCAGACTCATCAGGCGAGACATTCTACAAAAATAATTGTTATACATAACTCTTTTTCTTTTCCAGCTATAAGCTGTCTTCAGATTGCCAAGCAGACACACTTATAATATTACTCACATCAATGTGAAGCTTCCCTGACAACACCTCATACTTATATTTCCTTTCATCATATTCATTTCCCGGGCCTATCACTTTGTTCTGGTCAAACAGCCAGAACATGAAGTTGTGGTCAAAGTCATTGCTATGGCAGTTCAGTACTGCAGTGGTACCAGCTGACACTTCCTTCACCACCAGACTTTTTAACAGAGCAGCACTATCCATCGCAGTTAAATTTACAAGGCTATTGATGGAATAGTTATGTCACCAAAGCCACTGACGCTCTGTAGATATAACAAGTGCAAACAGTTTGGTAATGAAAGTGTGCCAAGTTTAAAATTATCACAGGTCACATGTCCATACCACTCTCCAGAGTTTTAATATAGTTCATTACACCTATGTCTGCGTGACTATTACTTTTTAGTATCTACTGCTCCCACTTGAATGTTTTATGAGGTGCATGAAAACCTCAATACAGAGGACGGGCAGAAGCATCCAAATAGGCGTCATCACGACGTATATCGGCAAATTTAGTTTGTATTCCAGCTTCACACAGATAATAATTTGCGCCCCCATTTTCAGCCCAATTGCAGCGATGTACCATAGATTTTTGTTGATCGTCCCTCTGAATCTTTCGATCCCATTTCTGCAGTGGGAAACCATGTGAAATAACACATAAATCAGTAAAATGCTATCGTAAACCCACATCGGGATGAAAACGATGAACCAATTCCAATGAGTTCTTGATTCTAATCTGAGGCATAGAAGTATTAGAAACACTAAAAAGATGAACCACGTGAACAGAGCCCGATGCAAGATAGCCATGATTGATTGATGTAATTCTATTTCGGTATATTTCTAGTTGTAATATATAATCTTGGCCTGAGTCAGACGAAATATTTTCGGCATCTAGCTAGCATTTGCTGTCTCTAATTTGACAGTGACAATCAAGTGACAATACAATTACATTACCAGGCTGGTAAATAAATCGACATAAACCGACTTCAATTCTTTAATAACTTGAATCTTGAATATATTTACACATAAAAATTAAAAAAAAAAAATCATAATCTTAGAGGAAAATAAAAACATCATAATCTTAGAGGCTACTTATAAAAAGCAAAAATGTAAAAATTAAAACAGAAAATTTGATCGTGGGGTAGGGTGCCAAGAACACTGGCTGCATTCCCGCGTTGGACAGCCAAAGATAATCTTTGGGCGAGGAACGAGCCAGCCTTCTTGTCCCCAGTGGCATCACATAAAAGAGTTGATTTTTTTTTTATAAATTGTTTTGTAGTCGATCCCCATGGTCCCATAGTCTCAAAACCAAGCGGTCTAAATATGTAATCACCTGAAAGTATTTCATATTTTCGTCGCTTGATTTTTTCAGCAGCCTCCGCAGCAGCCCCTCTTGGTCTTGGTTCCGTTGAGGTGAGAGGGGGCTATCGTGTCGACACAAGTTGCATCCCACACGAGCGCTTGTCCCCACTCCCAGGGTACCAAGGCCATCTGGCTTCTTGCCGTCGTCTCGTGCCAAACCGGGTGGTTCTAATACGCTGGGCACTTTCTAATACTTTAATTCCTTATTTGTCGTTTTCAAAGGCAAAGAATAAAAGTCACCAGAAAGCAATTTATGCAATTTCGTTTACTAAGATGACATTTTTTTCCAGTTATTTTGATTTAACAACCTAAATATTTAACGGATTTCGATAAAAAAATTACAGGACCAATATGAAAAAATATCCTTTCAAATAAAGAAAAGAATAATCAAAATCAGTTTATAAATGACGGAGTAATGAGGTAAAAAAAATTTTAAAAAGAATACAGGCTAATTGAAAATGCATTGATAGTCCCATAAATCACGTAATCACTACGTTTTAGGTAGTCCTTCATAGACGACAATATGGGTGGCAACTTGAACAGTTTTTCTTAAAATTACAAGAAAATTAACAATGATTGATGAATGATTGAAACTGTAGGTAATAAAAAACAACACAATGGGCGGTCTTATCGCTATAAAGTGATCGCTTACAGTTAACCTTTGGATGGACAAGAATTTAAAAATGAGATTTATATTTTATATTTTTTATAAGTATTTTATATTTTATGGTCGTCCTCATTTTATTTGATTAATTGAAGACTTTAAACGTTGACATTGACGAATCGAAGCAACAAGAAAAGAAGAAGTACTAAACGTTTTCTGTGACATTTACCACAGATAATGAGATAACCTTATCTAATAAATAATAATACTATAGAATAATTATAGTTTACTTTACGTTCCTCTCCTTCGACAATGCCATTTTCTCATATTTTCTAAGAAAGCATTCTTTGGTTTTTCAATTTCAATATCAAAATATCAAGCATCTCGAAGATGGCTTCACCTCTAGAACAGTTTGTAAATAATGTTCGAACGATGTCGGCATCAGGCAAGCCACGATCTCTGGTTTAATTTGTTGTTAAAATTACATATCCTTGGCTATACCATCAATATCCAACATCCACAGGTAACTTTCGTGAGCTATGCGAGACCATCAACAAGTCGGAAGAAGTTTTGCAGCGGAACAGTGTTCACCTGAACACAGTTCTCGAGACCCTCAATATCCAACAACACTCATTAGGGGTACTGGCTGTCCTCGTAGCTAAATTCTCATTACCACCGGTAAGCTAATAGCAAACTCGGGTACCTACGGGTTGACAAATTAATAGTGTTTCAGCATGGTCCTCAAAACATTCAACTGATAAGAAAAAACAGTATCCGCCTTGAGGACCTAAGGAGTGATAAGTTCAAAACAGTACTAGGTATTTATGTTTGTACTTGTAATCTGCTAAATAAAAGTAGTAAAGCTAGTAAAAGCTTAGTAAAGGTTAGTTTTTGGATCAACACTGTTGCAAAATGTCTATGAATATTAATTATTTATTTATAAATATAATGACATACTATAGATAGATTGTCAGTGTTTAATATGATGGTAAAGTACTAGGTCTACACATAAATCATTATGTAGGCGACTATATAATGATTTTTATTTTGAAAAAATATTTGTTAATGTTATGTATTGAAATAAAAGGCTATTTTATAAAGCTAATAATCTGTCTGTAGGGCACAGGAGATGCTGATAAATCAACAATGTTTCAACAAGTACAAGATTTCATAAACAACTGCAATGGTGAACAGGTGCGACTCTTACCCGATCTCTGTAAGTACTACTGTTTTATAAGTCTAAAATGACTAATTATGTTGTAAACTATATAATCCCATCCCAATACAAATCACTGTTCAGTGGTTAATGTGGGCGGAGGTGACTACTTAACTTCAGGTGGACAGAATCTTCCATTCTTCACACAGAAAAATATGAATGTTAGGATAGGTAGAATGTCTGAGTAACCATAATATCATAATCACAAATGGCACCTGTGCCATATCTAAATGACAGCCAACTTAGACAAGCTTGGCAACTCTGGTGTACCTCGGAGGACACCCAACAAAAAGTTAGGATGGTTCTTGCTTAATTATTTAAGAAATGTTCAATTGAACAAGAATAGATGGATTAATTTTATGCCTCAACTTGTTGGTATAAGTTTTGTCTTGAATGTTATTCATTAATTAGAGATTATTATTAGATAATGTTGATATTAGTGAAGAAAAATTCTTCAACAAATGTCAACCCACAAGATAAAAATTGGTTGATTGATTCTTTGCCTAAACAATAGGGAAAACATTGTTATTTTATGTTATGTATGGTGAAGCAGCGGCCAGAAGTTACTATATTATAGTTTTAGCAGAACTTTTATTATGTGTGTAGTTTGTTTCATCACACATTTCTGATGCCAATCAGTGATTTTTAAGTGTTCTTTTATCATATGTTTTAAGTTAACTAGGTAACTTATTTTCATAGCAGTCTTGTTAGGCTAGTGGCACAGTTATTATTATATCTTTTCTCTTACAGATGCTGACCTGTGCCATCTTCTGACCAACCATCTGGTAGAGCAAAAGCAGCCAATCAGAGGCATTGAAGTATTAAAGAAAGCAATCAGGAAGATCCAACTTTTTGACTCCCAGCTGACATCAATACACGCAGATTTGTGCCAACTTTGTCTGCTCTCAAAATGCATGAAACCAGCCATTGAGTTTTTGGATTCTGATGTCACTGGAATAGGTCCAGAGGTAAATTTTATTTTTTAGCTAGGGTAGAACATGTTTTCGTCCTCAGGGTTGGAATTTTCACCATGGGGTGAAGGATGAATCAAAACAATTTTGGTCGAAAATTTGCTAAGATATAGCGAAAAATAACCTATCGCGGAATTGAGAATTCTACCTTTATTTTGAAGTTTACACAAATGTCCTGTCCCACAAAGAAGTCAGATATACAAAAATCGGGACAAGTATGACCCAACTACCCAATAATGGTTATAAGTGACCAATTTTAATCGGTTGTTTAAAACTTTTTCAGCTAGGGGGTGTCAACGATTCCAAACACTTCCTGCTCTATTACTACTACGGAGGGATGATCTACACGGCAATGAAGAACTATGATAGGGCGCTGTATTTCTTCGAAGTAGTTGTAACGGTTCCAGCTATGGTGGTATCACATATCATGTTGGAGGCCTACAAGAAGTACATTCTAGTCTCATTCATCTTGCATGGAAAGGTGAGGGCCGATTTTTTTATCATTAACTTTCTGGAAATCCTGCTGGTGCAGCTTATATTCTCGCAGTATCAATGGACCATAATTAGTGACCTAACGTCACTATTTAAGTGCTTTGGAAACTATCCAGAACTTTGAAACAGTTGACATTTTTAGGAGTCTGTTAAATTACAGGCGATTAAGCCAATCTTACACAATCAATACAGACTTATAATACCAAAGTAGATGATGACCTAATTCGTATTGCTTAGCCGGTTTTGTGCCGTCATCTCGTTCCTTCACTTTTATCTGTGTTGATCACATCTTTACAATTCCACAGAAACCATTTTTTCGATTTTCTTTTCGTAAAACTTAATTTGGAATATTACACACATTTCAAAACAAAAATAGCCAACTCGGTTCATCCGATGATGATGATGCGCTTACCAACATAACATTAAATTAATATTAACATGCCTGAAATGTTTTAGATTCTATCGATGCCCAAATACACATCACAAGTGGTGTGCAGATTTTTGAAGCCGCTATCTATAGCGTACCACGAGTTGGGCACCTCTCAACACGCGGCCATCAAGCATCGGGAGACATTCCTGAGGGACAAGAATATGGGATTAGTCAACCAGGTATTCCATATTTATAACAACAGCTACACTTCGCCTGAGTTTTTTAAAATATCGTTGGTGTACCGTTAGTTACTATCTGATAACAAACCATAGGTTCTTCTCGTCTTAGCAATGTTTAATATCCGTCTTAATCAATTTCGTTATTACTACAAAAAGGTGACAAGTGGATTCAATCCCAATTGCAGGGAATCTGAATTCAGTAGGAGTTTTCGCACTACTTGGCATCGTCTCTGGTGTTGCAGATGTCCAAGGGCGATGGCGACCACTTTCCGTCACGTGGCGAAGAACTCAACAACAAGTTAAAATTGACACACAAAAAAATTTATACTTGTGTGCATATAACGGGTCACAGGGTCTCTTTAGTCTGTCTGTTCAAACCTTAGACAACCTACCCAAGGGGAAGCTCATTTGTGTCATGTATCATAAAAAAAAGCTACACTATATCTTCAGTGACATGAACTATAAGAGAATAATGTTTTCAGGTTCTAAGTTCCATGTACAAGAAGAATATCCAGAGGTTGACGAAGACATTCCTGACTCTATCCCTGACTGACGTCGCGTTTCGCGTTAACCTTTTGGGACCGGCGCAGGCGGAATCCTACATCCTCAGCATGGTACGGAACGGCACACAACTACTTACCTTCCAGCCTCTAATGTACCCAATGTCTTGACGAAATGGAATACCTTAATTACATTTTAATAACTAGATCAATCGCGAATAGCTAGCCAAAACAATACAGGTGCAATTTGAACTTAATTAGATTTTGTTCAGAACACGCAAATTGCTGATCTAAAGCGAAGGTATCTTCTGCCTCTAAGAACAATACGACTTAGGTTTTCCCCTCGTTACGTATGAGAACTACACATTAACAAATTTTATGTTCATCACAGAGTTTGCTATTCATATTCCCTTTCCTTACATCTACAGAGATTTTTAGCTTATATATGTATTGCAGATAGAAGAGGGCGAGATTTACGCAATGATCAACCAGAAAGACGGGATGGTGGTGTTTTTGGACAGTCCCGAAAAATATGCTTCGCCAGAGACGCTTTGTGTGCTAGAACAACATATGGCGGCTTGCACCAAACTGCACCAATACATACAAGAAATGGACGAGCAAATACAAGTCAACCCACAGGTTTGACCAAAACTAGGCATTATGGCTTAGTTTTTGACAATAGTCTATTAATTATCAGTCCACATAGTCTATATATAGTTTACTAGTCATAATGCACATAAGCTAGTATGAGCCATTGAATCTGGTTTATGGCTATACGTACCTCTTTCGTATGTATATGTATCCTGACCTTTCTCAAGTCTAAGAGTAAAAATGTATCTAAAGACATTTCTAGAACACGATTTAGCGGCTTGCATCAAACTGAACCAATTACATTGGATGAGCAGATAAAAGTCACCCCTGAGGTTCAAGGAACAATTCTAATCATCATTATCACTGCTGGAACACTTAACAATTCTCAGCAAGTTACTGCATCAGTCTCCTGTTCTCCGCATCCAGCTATTGCCAGCCTGCTTGCGCAAGACATTGCCCTGCCTTATCTATTGGTGCAAGTGGTTAAGAGTGAGAACTTGTACCAAACTGCACCAACTCAAAGAAATGTTTCAGTGCTAATTAACCTACATCAATCCATGGTTGAATCTGGTCTTATGCACACTGCATCAAGTTCCAGTCTTTCGCTTTAAGAATCCACCATCTTTTACCGATTTCTAAAATGACCTTACACAAAAAAAAGTGATCATAATATGTCATTAACTTTAGAAATATTGTTTCAGTATGTGAAGAAAGCAGTCGGAACGCACGAAGAAGATATTCCCGCCACAAGTCAGAACTCCAAAGCATCCTACTCAATGTAATTATATCAGTTACTATTTAATAGGCGCTGTGGCGTTATTTATATTATGGTAACGGGATATAGAACCCTTTATTCTCATATAATAATCTTTTCTGTAGTTTCATCCAAATAAGTTTTTGTATTAGAATACATCGCTTCTTTCAAGGGTCACTTTTTTCTTAAATGAAAAACGCTAATTTCCCAACAATAACTTTATATACCCATAACAAAAAGAAAAAGAAAAACTACACAGCCTCATGTACTGCCTCTGTAAAGACTGTCATGCTCTCAATAGGTGTCAGCGGCGTGATCCCGTGTCCGAGGTTTGCTATGTATCTAGTCTTGCCGAATTTCCTTACCATGTCTATGGTTAGCTTTTTCAGTTCCTCCTGTAAGCAAGAATAGAATATAGGACTAAACTGTCACTTCAGTAAGGGCCAGAGTACATGTTACATTGGCAATGGCGATAATCGATCTAGCTACTGCGGTGTTTTACCCCATTTTTCATCACTTTTATTTAGGCGAAAGCTTCTTGAGTTTAGGTGTTCCAAGGTCTACGACCGACGTAAAGCATTTTGTAACAATAAAATAAAAACAATTTTAGAAACGACGAAACATTGGGTAAAAATTTGATGTGATTAAAAACATGTGAAGGCGTACGCGAATCGCTAATGCTATAATAAGTGTGCTATCGCCCTTACTGCATTTTGGCGATTGGGAAGGCAACAATAGTATGTGAAATATATTTTAGAACTGTACCGTATTTAATAAATTAACATTATAAGTATTTATTGTATTTGTTTGCTATTTATATGATGGAGTTTCATTTGCTACGATTATCTTTGACATTACACTGTAATTGATATTTTGAAACAGCTATTTACCATCCCAAACAAGAATTCCGAATCTTCAGATTCTTTATTTCGTAACACAAAAATCTAAAAGCCAATTTCTGGTTAAATAATTTGGCAATCTGGATTATGTTTTGGCCTAATGCCTTCATATGCATAATCCATATGATTTCCAGTTAAGCTGATTAGCTTAAAAATTAAATTATAATTTTTGTAAATGTTATTATTTTCCCTTATTCATCAATCATACCATGAATTTGGGTATGTAAAGCTAGCATTAGGTTTGGGCAATTGAAGGGTAACATGACAAATTCAACACAATACTTACAGGCGTTTTGTACAAGTCTTGTGGATCCAAATTGCCCTGTAATGTTATATTGTTGCCAACTATTTTCCTGGCTTCTGTGGGGTCAACTGTCCAATCTAAACCTATTGTTTCATAGCCTAATTGGGCTTGAGCATCTAAGGAATGTCCACCACCTTTAGCAAAAACTGTCTGTAAAAAAATTAAATTGTAAATATGTTGCCAAGTATAATAAATAATTCAACAACAATTGTTCAGAAGAATAAGAAGAATTCAACAGTAATAATGTTTTTTTTTTTTTAATTTAGGCATTGTCAGCTATTTGTTATTTGGATATAAAATCATAGCGTAAATAAGCCACTTAATTATGAACCACCAAATTACTAAATACTTTACCATAGGGACTTGTTCTAAAGATTTTTCAGTTGTTTTTGTCTTTACTCCACTTCTTATATCTCTGAGATAGGGTATACAAAAATCCATAAACTGGTCTTTAGTTAAATGATCAGCACTAGACTCAAACACTTGAAGTAATTGTGCGCCAGCCTCAACCTGAAATAAATATTCATGATCATACATAATAAAATAGTAACCGAGTGCCCCAGCGTCGTTCGGTTTATTTTTGTAAAATTGTGTTTTACGCGTAAATATTTTTATTATATACAAATTACATATTAATGTAATAATTACATTGTTAATATTTATTGGATGTGAGCTTATTCATACTTGGATAATGTAATTTATGGTCATCTATTACTAATTAAGTACCACAAAAAAAGACGGCGCTGTATTAAATTTTAGGCAGTTTACTTCAAAAAAAAAAAAATGTTATTTGTATTATAGATACCTATGCTTTTTTACAAGAAAAACCTTATCAATAAACTATACAGGTAAAGTTATACAGCATAACCCAATCTAAACACATAAATAAATATACAAGAATTGCTCATTTAAAGTAATTAGATAATATAATAAAAAATAAACTTTTAATTAATTTAAAAATTTAATTTAACTTTTCTAAAATAACTTTCATCACTCAAAATTGAGCATTTTTCTAAAAATAATGTGGAAATAGCTAAAATAAAATCACACTGTTTGCTATGCTTGGAACTTGTTGGTTGCCTACCCATAATTTCTACATAAACTAGTTTGATATAAGTTTGACAGCTTTGATGCCCAATTTTAATTGATTGTAAACTGTAATTGCTAAGGAAACAAGGGCAGAATGTCTCTGTCCTGTTTGTTAGTAATTGGTGCAGCTATTTTGATCACGAGAACACAATATAGCTAGTGTCCAGGGCCATTTACCTGCATAACCAAGTAATCAATGATCACTTCAGTCAGCAATTTCAAAAGCCGGTGAACCTCCTTCGGGTGCCTTTCTAACCAATCCTTAGTTTTGGACATTGTCTTGCTGCCGCCACCTTCAATCATATACCCCATGAGTGTGAACTAAAAATGAGAATACATTGCTTTTTTAATAAAATCGCCCCTTTTTGTCAAAATAAAACACATTTGTTCGCTTACAAAATTAAAAAAAAAAATTATTGAAAGTATGCTCCATCTGCAGCTACAACCTTCGCCCATCGTTCAGGTAGTTTTCGTATTCCTTGCTGGAAGAAGTCCTGGTCTTTTGAGCTTATCCAGTTGTCAATCCAAATTTTGATACTTTCACATGAAGTAAACTTTTCTCCAGTAAGGTCTGTCTGCATCGTCCGGAATAGGTGGTAATCCGAAGGAGCTATGTCTGGTGAATATGGCGGGTGGGGTAACACTTCCCAGTCCTGTCCCTCTAAATATCTTTTTACGACTTCTGCGGTATGCGGTTTGGCATTGTCATGCTGAAGAACTAATTTGTTATGTCTATTCACCCATTCTGGTCGTTTTTCTTCTATGGCTCGCTTCAAACGCATTAGTTGTCGTCGGTAAACTTCTCCATTAATAGTTTCAGAGGGTTTGAGCAACTCATAATATACAATACCTTTCTGATCCCACCAAATACAGAGCATGACCTTGGCACAGTGAATATTTATTTTTGGCTGAGATGGGCCTGGTTCGCCTGGTTTCACCCAAGCTTTTTTGCGTTTAGGATTTTCGTAGTGTATCCATTTTTCGTCTCCTGTGACTATCCGATGCAAAAATCCTTTTCTTTGCTGTCTTTGAAGCAGCATTTCACAAATGGTTTTCCGACGTTCCATGTCTCTTTCTTTTAAATCATGTGGAACCCAGTCACCGGCTTTTTGAATCATTCCCATCATTTGTAAACGCTTTGCAACAGTTGAACGATCAACATTTAATGCTGCAGCTAATTCTGATTGAGTTTGGCAAGAATCTTCCGCCAATAATGCTTCCAATTCAGCATCTTCAAATTTTTTTGGTGGTTTTCCATGTTCTTTATCCTCAGTACTAAAATCGTTATTTTGAAATCGTCGAAACCATTCCTTGCAAGTTGTATTAGACGGAGCATGCTCACCATAAATCTCCACAAGCAAACGATAAGTTTCCGCTGCAGTTTTCTTCGCAATAAAATAATGTAATAACACTTCCCGCAAATGACGTTTATTTGGAATAAAAACCGACATTTTCGAAAAGGTGAAAACAATTGTTGCTTACACTTCAACCAAATATCATAAAATGCGTTAGATAGCTGACATTCAGTACTATCGAATACAAGTATGGTCATTTATTAGTACACGTAAACAATACTAAAAACGACATCTGTTGAGAAAGGGCGGAGTCATATTCACACACCCAATATTTAGTGGCCATTTCTAACAATAAACAATTCTTAGTTTTAAATTCATCAGTCTATGCAGAATTTTTGGGATGAATTTAAAGTATGTATACCAGCAAAGGAAAGCAGTTATAGAGAAAGCAATTGAAAGATGTTATATAAGAAATGCTTTAAATAACATTTTTAATCATGTGTTAATTGTTTCTCACAACTAATTGACAGAGCATTATTTACTAGCTAATGATGACAGTACAATTTTCATACATTTCTGTTTTGTTTATTGGAGCTTCAATTGAAAATTTTAGATTATATATTTTTGTTGTTGGAGCATAATATTACTAGCTTATAATAAATGTTTACTTACAGGAGCACCAGTGAATCCTATTAATGGAACTTTCCCTTCTATCTTATGCCTTGTCAGTGTGATGGCATCACCAACATACAATAATCTGGATATGGCTCCATCAACTTGAAGCTGGTCTATTTCAGTTGGATCCTCCATCGGCTTTGGAAACACAGGGCCCTGGAGAATTAGATTTTATACTGTAATATTATGAAATATGTTTGATACTTAAATAAATGTGATGTAGTATGTATTCCTGTTGTTTGAATTCAAACTTGATTTAATATGAACTATCATCCTGTAATGTAGAACTGATAATTTGCTACCGATGAGTTCATTAGGTTAATTGTGTAAAAAATATATGAAAAAAACTTATCAGATCATGCCTACTTACACTTAAAAATGCATACTTACGACTCCTGGATGCATTTCAACAGTCATCCCAAGTGCTTGTGGTATGACAAGAATATCACTGAATATTATTGATGCATCTAAGTGCTCAAATCTTCTGAGGGGTTGGAGTGTGACCTCGCATGCTAGTTCTGGGGTCCGACAGACGGTGAAAAAGTCGTGTTTCGCTCTCACTTCTTGGAATTCTGGCAAATATCTGCCAGCCTGGCGCATCACCCAAACGGGCACCTTGTCTACCTCTTTCCCAAGGGCAGCACGAAGTAGCCTGTCATTTTTCAGTACCGGGAAGTTGTGCTAAAATATGTAAATACATAAAATCCATTTTTGCTATAGTTTACGAGTACTTCTCAACATTACAGAAACTTACCTTAGTTTGAGCCATATTTTAATAAGAAACAAATTATCCTTACTTTATGAAAACTATGAAATTAAAACCTATTATTACTTTTTTAATTTGATGCCGGTTCGAATGAAAATCGCTTTTCGCCTTTGCCTTTGCGTTTCGTTCACATCGCGCGGGGTAGGGTCGGTGGGGGGCTGGCAGGAGCTAGAGATACGTCTATTCTACAAAGTTCTTGTCAATGTCAAGCAGCTGTTCCGAAATTCATTTATTGATACTTTATCATAGGACCATATAATGTACGGTATGGCATTTTATGAAACTTTGTAGAAAACGCCGATGGCAAGAAAAGTTGGGCTGAAAAAAAATTGCGATCAATTTCGAGGTTGAATAATGTCTAACGATGTGAACAATTGAACAATGTCTGTTTCTTCCCCTCAGGTTGGTCGGTTAGGGTTGGAACAGACATAAACTTAACAATGACTAACAAAACATTAAAATTATCTGTAATTTGACATATCTGTGTGCATGTAATATGCCTAAAGAGCTCATTGTATTAAACCTAACCTAATCACGATAATCTTTACAGACTTGGCTGTGTAAAATTTGACGTTTCCAAATGATACTCGACATCTATTGGATTTTATGAGTTTGAGTTGTTTGTGGATTAAGCTAATTGTAGGTACAGCTGATGCGTTTTCCTTTCTCTTTCTCGTCACACACACTATTAGCTGATAGTACCAACGTTTTGAAAATGGGTTGGTACCATCCGACGGCCAACAACACAACCGCGCGCGCTCATCAAATAGCGCGCGCTTTCCTGGATTCCTGTTCCACATTTCCGTCCCTTTTCACGAAATCACTCCCACAAATTGCAAGCGAGAATAACATTGAAGGCGAGAGGAAAAATGTTACACACCAAAAAAAATATGTCTTCATTTAAAATCACTAACGGCTGCAGGCAGATTATCTTAACGTGAATTAACAAGCCGTGTGATTTTTAGGCTTAATACAAAACGTTGGGGAAATAATGTCTTTATTTCCTCAACGTTTTGTATTATATTTCATGGGATAGCGCCATCTATAATACTGGGCTGGGAAAATGATTAGTCTTCGATTATATTTACACAAACAAAGGCATCTATAAAATAGGTACATTTCTTTGAACCACACACAACGGAGCGCCATCTATATTGCGGAAAAGGAATCTAGTAATTCGTTTGTTCGGTTCTTGTTTAGCGTGATATAATTTTTCTAGATGGCGCTACTTTGGCAGTTTATACTTCTAGTTCTCTGCAGGAGACTCAAGATACAAATCTTATAGGTAGGTTCATATTGCCGCATCGTGAGTAATAATTGGGGTATTATTTTCCTAGATAGTATAGTTAAGTTTCTGGGATACGATGACTTTTTTAATTAGACTTTTTTAACAAATCTATTTTTTTATTCCGTTTAGTTGTTAATCAAATTCACATTTAGATTTAAGCATGGTTAATATAATCCTAAGCTGCTGGTAGGCGGGTATTTATTGTTTTGTATGGACAAAAGAGACGCTAAGAAGGCGACTGAATAGGAAAAATTCACATATCTAGTCTCATTTTATTTTCTACGTTAATTAAAAAATAAAAACGTGGAATTGTAAGAGGTCAGGGACGCATGGTATCTTTTTAAATATTTTACCTTTCTTTGAAATTTAGTATGTTTGCATTTGTATACCTAATGCTCCTTCTTTTTTCGTGTGAGTAACTAACTCTAAGTGTTTTCTTGAGTTATGAAGGTGCCTGAGGGCCTCTGACTAGTATATCTTTGCCCTCCGAAGCACGGAAGCGCTTCCAATAAATGGCCTCTAAACGGCCACCCATCCAAATAGTGGAAACCGGGCGGAGAGCTGCTTAACGTAGCATAATCTTTATGCAGCAAGCTTTCCTATCAGTGCTTCAAAAACTAGTATGTATTGATGAACGATAAAAAAGTCTGTCTCCTCGGCGACTCGCGCTGGAAACTAGCAAAACTGTCCAATACTTTTTTCTCTATGTAAATTACCTACCGTTTGATTTATCCTCTTTGCAAGTCTCATCTACCTGCTCACGCACCTCTATCAAAACATAAAAAAACACAAATGAGAGGGGTTTACGATAACACTATGGTTTTTGTCAAGCGACCTTTCACAATATGCATTTTTTTGTCGTTTAGACCTTTATCCCACTTTCGTATAAACTTTATTCGCCTCAGAAAAAACATGACGGTCGAAAGCAAGCAAAAACTATCGAAGAATTTTGTATGTATTAAAGTGGAGTTTATAACGATGTAGGTTCCTATGTAAGGTGTATACGGTAGGGTAGGTAAACAAATCAGAACTACCGCTAATAGGCTTTAATAAAAGTATGTTTAAAAAGGTAGTTAGGTAGCTATATTGTTTGCTATGAAAATGGTAGCTTTGATAAAAAACAATTCATGGTCCTAATAATAATTTTAAAAGTGGAAAGACGTACAGTTTAATGTAGGGGCAGAATGTGGATGCCAGGAGCCGAAGATCAGAATTGGAAGAAGCCTATGTTTAGCACGGATTGATAGATGACTGTTTATAGCGCGCTTTCCAGTGGCTAGGATATCGTGAGATTTAATTACATATTTCCAACATCATTATTAAGATACCGCGTTATATATAGTGAACGTTTCTTTTCTTATCGACATGAAAAAACTAGCCGTGTGTCAGAGGCACATATAGAAATTGCATAGCTACCTGGCAATGCCTTGTCATAACTGTGTTCTGCTAGGCACTAATCCCTTAAAAATATGTCAAATCACACATTTAATAATTACATTTGTAGAACTGTTAACTTTTTCTGTAGGAAGTTGAAAAATGTGGGAATCAAACTGTTTTCTCGGCAAAAAACAAAAGAAATAACAAAAGATTATACGCAATTATTTTAGGAGTCCCGTTATACACAAAAAATGATTGAAAAAGTTAATGGCTCGCGTATCTCTGCGATTTCTTTCGATCCGTGTTTTTTGCAATTAGCTATCAAGTTCGGTGAGCCCAGTGGGGTAGTAACAAAATGGGATTCTTGTCGATCTTGTGGGTCGACTTTATCGTGAGGAAACTGTCTGTTGTTTTGCGAGGAAGTTTTCGCAAGTCAGATTTTCGTCGTACCGATCGGACCTGATTATCTTAGCAGCTAAAGTATCTTCACATCATCACACTTTAAATAGAATAACATTAATTTTTGTAGTTTGTTTATTTGAAACAAACTACAAAAATTAATGTCTTAAAATCGTAAAATCGACACTGCATTGGTAGTAACCAATGCAGTGTCATAATCTCTAAGATTCAGACCTACAGCCAATAAAATTTTAATTAAGCAGGTACATTTCTGGCTCTCTCTCAAGGTATGTCATTGCATTTATATTATGCTGTTATGAGATACTGAATCAGCTGTAAGTTTGACTGATATAAAACGATTATACCATTCCTTATCACCAGTTACCGTATTGATAAAACACGAAGACGCAGACCGTCACAATGAAATGTTACAGAGCTATCTATTCCCATAACTTCCCGCGACATGAACGAGTAAGGTGTAATCGAAGCGACACTGGCAATAGCGAACAATTGCCACTAATGTAGGCTCAATTTATTTACGACGCAGTTGCTTGCTAGGGGCGCAAAGGAACAGACACGCCGGCTACCGTAGAGTAGCCCATATTTATAAAACTACTAGCATATATAGGATAGCGTGTGGTATTACGCACTATTATTAAATTAACTGCTATTAAAATAGTTAATACATTTTGTGCCTAATGCATTTTTCTATTAGTCTTAAACAATTTTTGCATTATTACCTTTCTAATGAAACTGTCTATACACAAGGGCTACTTTTGATCCCGGAAAACCGCTGGTAACACTGCGAGCTAATTAGTTCGTTTTCAATTATGGGAAAATAATGGTGCTGCTAATACTGTTATTATTTTTCGATGAGTGATTCCAACTACTAATATTATAACCAACATTATTCTTACTCTGAAAGTAGTGTGTTAATATTTTGTATTGCAGAGCCCTCGTAGTACGAGCTACGATACATATAACTGAAAAAAGCCAAAGTGAAAAAAATGTGTAATTTTTCAACATAAATACATGAAATCTGCTACATATTTCTTACGTAGCCTGTAAACAACACTAAGAATACATCGTTCCGTAGCGGCGTCCAAAACTCATGCGTTGCAATATCTTCTAAAACTCTCCTCTTATATCCTCTTGAAAAACTCATAAGCTCAAAAGGTCCAATTGCTACGATTTCATAGTCGTTACAGAGTAATCTGCTGACGTAAAGTATTGTGCTTCTGTTCAATGCAGTTTCGGACAGTCCATCGTCCACGGATGATAAGTGGTTACCGGTGCATATAACCTACAGGAATATAACTCACGTTCTGTCTATTGAGTCGGGGATGTGACTTCTCTTGTGGCTATCATCAAGATATTGCGAGGCTCCGGGCGATAGATCTTTGTAAGGCTCTTGGCGTATGACGAATTTAGGTGAGTTGGAAGTGTATAGGGCTCCTGATAATCAGTCAGCATCCTCCTAAAGACAGCTGCAGTACATCGAAATAAAAATACGGTTTGTTCTGCAAGGGTGCGAGGCCCTATAAAAGCGAGGCCCCGGGCGATTGCCCTGCTTGCTATCCCCTAAGGCCGCCGCTGGCTGTCATTTTACCAATCCCACCAGAATCCAGCAATGCATATTTTCTGGATTGACACAAATTCTACCGCTAGTTTGGGTTGCTCCTTTCGCGCCACCAGGGAACACGTGTTGCCTATAATATTCTCTGTACTCATCTGAGGACATGAGTAACATGGGCCAAACATTTAATGTGCAAAACTAACTCAAACAGATGCTTTTAGCCCTGTAAGATCCGAATGCTCATTCATCTATGTAAAAAATACTGGCCCATAACGTATAAGAAGTAAATTACGCATGCGCTTTTCTATCAAACTTTCCAGATCGCACGTCAATCTAGGTGCGCCCGGACTTAGTTACCTGCTAAGTGAAATGTAAATTACTTACGCTTAGCTGCGTACAGCTGCGCAGTTACGCGTACTGTCAAAATGGTAATTAATTTCACGGAAATCTTTAGAATACTTTAAAAATCAAGGAAGGGACTATTACTTATGTATTCTTTAGGTTGCAATTACGTACGAAGGCCCTGTATGCACGTAAATATACGCAACACGAGGATTCGAGAACAATACGTGATTATTAATACAAATAATTAGCGAGTTCATCGACCCTTTGAAGGTCCGAATACCTACTCAATGTAGAGGCGGAAGCTACGTGCGACTCCAAGGTTTTCCTTGTCCGCGTTAGAGGAGGACATTGACTCAAGCAGTGTAAACAGTTCCTTATCTCAACTGCAAGGCTCGCAGCTTTTATCTAATGATAGGACGGAGACTTTAAAGTTCGAAATACGATGCACTTTTGGTTGTGTTTTAAAGTTACAATGAACAATGATACGCAAGTCAATCAATTGGATAAAGACCGAATATTTTTTTGATGCAACTAGAATTGGATTTCTGTGTTTGTCCATACCATCTGGTCACAGGGAATCCTAGTGCAGAGGACTAGGATTCCCTGTGTCACAGATATAAGTAAACCCTTTATGAGGGTTTATTTTTTGGGCGGTCCAGCTGCTTGCGTCCGCAAGTGAGTCCCTTCACTTACCCCCTGGGTGATGTTACCACTTACCAACGTTGGTAAGTTGGTAATTGAAAAATACAATTACAGAACTAAAATATTTTTCTCAGTAGTAATAGAACTTGTGCCAAGTTCGCCCAGAGAAGTACTGCCACCACACCTGATAATACACCGCCAGGCAGAAGCGCAGTACAATGCAAGTTCTTTACTACTTCTGTGTTACACAACAATGTAAGTTCAATACTGCTTCTGTGTTACACAGCAATGCAAGTACATTACTGCTTCTGTGTTACACAGCAATGCAAGTGCACCACTGTTTCTGTGTTACACAACAATGCAAGTAGGTACATTACTGCTTCTGTGCAAGTACACTACTGCTTCCGTGTTACACAACAATGCAAGTAGGTACATTACTGCTTCTGGGGGGTCCATTTGCTCGCGTCCGTAGGTGTGTACCCTTTGATTCCCTACACGTACCCCCTGGGTGGTGCTAAAGGAGCAATCAAAAGTAGCAGTAGAACTGGTGCCAAGTTCGTCCGGAGAGGTACTGCCACCACACCTGGAATCTGCCGCCAAGCAGTAGTGTTTGCATTACTGTGTTCCGGTGGAAGGGTGTGGCTGCCGGTGAAATCACATGCGCATGAGACGTATCATCCCCGTCTCGGGTGATGGACGCAGCAGGATGAATGCGACTTAGTAAAGATTTGGATCTCATACTGAGTCGCGCGCATTACTGTTGTCATGGGCGAGGGTCACCACTTACCATCAGGTGGGCCCTCAGCTCGTTCCGTTACTCATTCACATAATAATAATAATAACATAATAATCTGTGTTACACAGCAATGCAAGTACACTACTGCTTCTGTGTTACACCGCAATACAAGTACACTACTGCTTCTGTGTTACACAGCAATGCAAGTGCACTACTGCTTGCCATGAATTCAACTACTAGTACTACTGAGAAATCTATTTTAGTTTTGAAGTTGTATTTCTCAATAATCACTTACCAACGTAAACATTTGACCGAGACGCATCATGCAATAAGGCCGTAAAACGCTAGTTTTTCTTCCAAAAACTGTAGATTATCATCTACGTATAGTCAAATAGGTCAACAGTGCGAATCCCATAAAAACTGTTCGTTAATTCAACGACTTCAATGGCAACGTATATTTTATGCGGAAGCACAGTCTTGGGGTCGGGGTTGCCAGCAAGTACAAAGGTTTATTGGCTAAATTTATTATAAAAAACAGCTAGTTTTTTAATAGTTTGTACATATTAAGTAGGTCACAATAAATACTTTTATTCCTAAATACCGTAATTTTTTTTAAATGTATTTTTTGAGTCACGGCTGTATAAAAGAGTAGGTAAACTTGTTGGTAATTGACAGGTGAGAGAGAGTACTTTTGTTGTAATGAAGACCGTCTTATCGTCTTGTATTTATCACCGAACTCTAATGGCATGTGTCTTTAAGCGTTAGTTAATTTTTTAATGACAATAGTGCACCATTAAATGAAATCTTTTAATATCGTAATTAATTACGGTCATTTTATTATGTTTATTCGTAAACGTTTTATTTAAGCTCCTAATAATGAAGTTAAACCGTTTTTAATTGTTTTTAAAACTCAGGTACGTATGTAAGTAACCAAGTAAATTCAAAAACAAATATACCGACTACAATACTAATGCCTTTCGTCCATAGAGCTGAATATTTTAATGAAATTTTCTTGGAGGCATAATTCATTTATTAAGCTACCAATTAAAAAAAAAATAACAAATTTGTTTATAAGAGGCGAAGTTAAATGAGAAACTCCTCTTACCTTTGATGCCGGTTAGTAACAATTTTAAAAAAAGTTTACCTAGCGCTTACTGACTAAGCCTCATTATTGGGGATCGACCTTAAATATTAATTTTATGTTATGACATTTGAGTGTAAATTTTTATGTAGGTAGGTAGTATAATAGGTATATAAGACAAAGTTTTAATGCAAAACTATCCTTTTTTTTAATTAATTGACTGTACCTGACATGCCCAACAATATGTGTACCTACTTATGAAAGGACTCAATAAGTGAATTGAATCCATTTAACAGCTTTTCAAGTAAAAAATTGGCTGAATATTGAGAAATCATACCATACTGGCAAGCATACTGGCCGATTACGATCTCAAGGCGGGTGTACAGAAAAGGCTGTGGATAGCAGTAATTTAGAAAGTGTTTTTTTGCCACGGGCAGCTGCCCACCAATCAAAGGCTATCAAAATGTGCACTGTGGTTGGGGCGGTCCACTAATTGTCGACTTATTACTATCGATTTGTCGGCCGTATGACGATAATGACCGTTTTGACAGCAGATATGTCGTAAATGATCTTTTCTTGGAATGAACTTCCAAATTTAAGATAACTTGAAGTTTACTCACCTTAGAAGGATCAGTATTTTCCTATTTCTAAATTCCTCGATCATTCATCAAAGAGTATTTTTTCGGGTCCTTTTCAGATTTCTGACACACGCAATCGATTTCGTAGGAACTTGATGAAACTATGGTTGCACGCACATGCATGAAACTATGGCTGCTAAGACGGCCTCAGTGGTGTTTTCTAGAAAAAGCCCTTTTCAGCAATGGATTCAGTTGGTAGTAGCTTTGTCTTCTGCGCTGTAGATCATGAATTGTTTTCCCGCCAGGACCAATAGCTGTGTGAATACGAACTTAGAATATGTTTCTGTGTCAGGATCTGTGGTGGTTCAAATATACTTATTATATGCATGCATTTACGAAATAGGTACCTACTATATAAATATTCTATAAGTAATCTGGTGGAAAAATATGAAAATAACTTGTTGGCAACATATGGAGCATAGCTGCTTAGTTTGAGGATAGATGGCCCATCTATACAAAGAAATTAAATGTAATGAAGTGTCTGTTTGTAATGACATATTAACAGCTTTTTACTTACTTTTTACTTAATGAATTTGAAAGTATAATATATATGGTACAAACAGCATTTTTTTTTATTTTTGTCTGTTTGTTAAGGATAATCTCCGAAACGGTTGAACCGGTTTTGACTGGACTTCCAGTGGAAGCTAGCTCATATTATAAGGACTACGTTACTTCAAAAAAAAAGATTTAGGCATCCATTAAAAAAAAAAACTAGAATTCCACGCGGGTGAAGTCGTAGGGAGCAGCTAGTCAGTAATAATAATAATCATTTATTATCGGCTGGTGATTATAACGATGGTAATATATTAGTAAAATGTGCATACTTTTTGAACAAACATTGCTTGTATAAATTTTAAAACTATCTTTGTTATGAAGCAAAAGTATGCTTGTTATGTGCAACCATTGCTTGTCTGGCTTTCGCGGCTGTTTTATTGTTTGGAATATTTAAATAAAACAACTTAAATAAGACCGATCTTTACCATTGTTTTGATCATAGTTCACGTTCAAAGCACCAACTCATAGTTTTGTAAGGATAGTTAAACCCTTCCAACCTTCTTAAATTACCAGCAAGGAAGTGATGGTTTATTATCATGCACGTGCATTAAAAATAAGTGAAAATAATTCAAAGCAAACTAAAAAAAGTGATTACATTGCACGCTCTTATATTGGTTTGTTTTTTTTTATTCTGCACCTTATAAAGGCTCTAACTAACCCTTCGGCAAAACAAGCGTGAGTATAAAGTATGTAAATGTAAAATTTTAATCCAGCAATTGGATTAACCATAAGTTCCCATTATATTATAATACCAAAAATGATGCTATGATGAGATTTCAAAATTATGTAGCTGTTGTGGATGCGGAGAGCATGGTGGTCCTATAGTACAGCCTACTGACCATTGAAGGTCGCTGGTTCAAATCCGGACCTCTGAGATTTTCGCTTAAAAACTTATGTACCCAATACCACGTTTTCAAAACGGAGAAGGAAAGCACCGTAAGGTTTCAGAGGAACTTCCTCCTGCGTACACTCAGGTTGTGAAATGATCTCTCTGCCAAAGTAATTCCTGGTGACTGCAGCTTGGGTTCTTAAAAAAAGCTTGTTTTAAAATATGCATTTAAAAGGTCATCAACGCGCGAGTGATACCTCTGGTATCGCAAACGGCATAGGGTCAACCTAATGGTAAGCGATTACCATCAGGAGGGCCGTATGCTTCCTTTCCACTTAAGCGGTATATAAATAAAGAGTGAGGAAACCTTGTCCTAGAAGCAAAAATTCAAAGGCTATGTCATCCAACGATCCGGTTCGAGCTCCCGTGGTTCATTCATCATTTAACCAGTTAATCTAAAGTACGTCCATTCATCGACTACTGATGTTGAATGGGATGGTCAATTTATCAAGAGAGCGGTCGACGAGGTGTCTCTATGGTCATTGTTCAATGACCGAAATGATTAGAACTCTTTCTATACACACTATAACATAATCTAATAATAGTATTTCATCTCAAATACAATTATTCTTCTTACCTTACACAGCGTACAAGAATAAGTCATGTGTAATATATAATATGAAAAAAAATTACAAAATCATATCTACTCTTATAAATTAAGGTACATCTACCTTTATAGAAGTGGATAAAACAAGTGTCAGATATGAAAATCGTAAACATACACTGACCTCAATAGTTTCGTCTCCTATTTCTCATCATCACGAGCAGAGTTTTTCCATGAAATTTTATGGGAGCGATATGTGAATTGAGAAAAGCATCATGCAAAACGTTCACTATTGCCAATGATATCGCGTAAGAAACATAAAAAACATACAGGTCGAATTGAGAATTTCATCCTGTATTGAAGTCGTTTAAAAACGTGTTAATGGTTCAATGGCGCTTAGTCGGAGAGGCCTATGTCAGCGCTGGACTGATATAGTCTGATGATGAAAAACGAGTTTGAATTTATTTACTTAAATTGTATCACTACGCAAGTGGAGCCGCGTGAGTACAATTAGCTATAAAATAAGAGCACACTCACTTATAAATGTTTTCATATGCGGCAATTTAATACTATAGTAACACACTATTAGCGCTGGAGGCACCGGTTCAGTGGGTAGTGGGTTCGCGTAGGCGGACCCACTATACGTTTTTTACCTTTTTTGCCGCTCTACCCTCTATGTAGCGTGCCTTGGCTTTTGTTCCCTCCTCGTGCAGGTAAATAATACTTTTCTTTTTATTCGCTACGGGAGGCTTTTTGTAAAGTCCCCATATCCAATTGGAATCGTATTTGGTATTCTAGGTTTTGCTGACTGATATGATGATGATTTGATTGATAGGTTGGTATTATTGAAATCTTAGAATTTCAGGTCTTTTAACACTGATTACGTGTAAAGATTTCTTTGTGTTCTTTGTTATTTTTATATATTAGTGAAATATTTCTACTTCAAAGCCTAGCACCATCTAAAACTTTAATATTAATAACTGTTGATAAAATACTATTATAAATGCTGACAAACAAACACTTTTATTGTAATACCCCTGATTTGGATTTTCTGTGTCGCAGAGGATACAATACTACCCAAGACTGCAGAACACATTTCATGCCCATCACGCAATATATCTGCCCCTCATTTTGAAGGCAGTGTAATAACAATAACACTGCCACTAGGTTACCATACCAACTAAGCTGCGAAAACATCAGGTTGAAGACGTATTGAAAGCAAATATCATACGTACGAATGCAGAAATAATATCTTGAATTCCTCAATGTTTAACATTGCCGTCTTTTGCAATGTATAAAAATTGCAATGAGCTATCGGCACTGTAGAATGCGCATCGCAATCTGCCGATATCAAGCAATCTAATGATATAAAAACAAGCGAGTCATCCTTATAGTGTATTTATTTTTATTGCATCAAAATTCCAGAGACGTCTACCTACGATTCACAAACAATCCCGACTTGAAGCAGTTCACGACCGCCTAAAAAACTGTACTCAAATATCCTTTGCCTGCGCGCCGCGGTCCGCGTAAACGCAACGCATATACGCGGCAGATACGCGGCGCACACGGGCTCATTTTTGTATTGTAACTAAAATTACCAATAGTAAATTACAAGTTATTTAAAAGCTCAGTAGTAGCTCTGCTTTCTGTGCTGTAGGTTATCTAGCTCCCATAGTACACGAAATGGTTAGTTTGGGGCTAGGTGGCGTTGTGTGATATGTCCATGAATATTCTCGTTCCCGATTTCTAGCCTTGAGAGGTGGATTTTTAGCATTATATTTCTATGGGACCAATTTTGCAGTATACACTATGCGATTGGCGAAGATATCGCGTAAGAAATGTACATTATATAAACTGCCTTCATACGTAACTAAGAACTCCTTCGCTTCGGTGTATGGCACACTCTTAAAATAATGTCAGCAGGATTGACCATCACTATTTTACGACTACAAAATAACAACGAATTATATAGGTTAAAAAAAAATTGTCGTTTCGGTTCAAAAGCCACTAGTGTGGTGCCGCTGGTAGGAATTTGGGCTCGGGGTGAATACCCTCGCGCCGGTATAAACTATTTTCAAGGTTAGTTCGTTGGAAGGGAGCGCTCGGAGGTGCAGGGCGAATTCGGCGCGGGGAGGGGCCGCGGACGCGCCGAAATGCTGATAACCTCCTCTCCTCCCCACCACCCCCCACCTCCCACAGGAGTGACTCGGCTGCACCCTGTTTGTTGCACTGGTACTGGTTTGTGAGTCAAGGCTCCGCTTTCAAAATTTGGGAGATGCGTTTCGTAGCATTTTGTAGGGTTAACAAATTATGCGAAATGGGAGGTGTTTATGCATTTAGGGTGTTCGAGGTTCCATTTTAAAGAGTTACAAACCAAAATGTAGATATCTAATAGGATTGTGTAAGAATAAAAAACTATTTATTTAAATATCAAGTTTCAGCACATGATAACCCTCATGTGGGGAATTGAGCGAGATTTTGTAGTTAATGTATATACCTATTTCAAAATACTAACGTATCCGAGTATTTAAAAAAACCAACGTAAATAAAGGTTTTTGACCTTGTCATTGATAAGACCTTTTTTTTATTTTAAAACTGCGAAATGCAAGGATGTTTCACAGTGGACTGCTAAGAAAGAGGTCAACCAACGATGTGTATTTGCGAAACAGTTTTTTTTACAGAATCTTGGAAGCGTTGTATTTGCCGAAACTGGGACTTCTAAGGAATTCACGTGTTAAAACGGTAGGCAGCAGTGTATTAGTAACATCAGCTAGAATGTGTGTTTTCTAAAAGTTTGCAATTATTCAACATAAAATGGTATAAAGCACTCACATATGTACCTACTCAAAAATAGATAAGGTAAGACACTAGCTTTTGCTTTTCACCTATTCTTTAGCTTTGGTACCTACACAGCCAGATCTTGTATTTCAATTTAGATGGACTGAAAACATTGGTGGCCTTACAAGCTTCACAAATGATATTTGTATAAAATAGTTGCGATCGGCATTCGGTATTTGGCCGCTTTTGGAATACGCCTCCCCTTCGTGTAATTCGCTATTAGTCGTTTGCACTCGGCTTTTTACGTTAATGAGCTCCCCCTGTTGCCTTTGCGACACGAACACGCGAACCAATACGCATATTTGTGCACCAGAATGAAACACCACAAAAACTAATCGTATTGTCGAAAATTTCATTTCATTTTTTCATTTCATTTATTTCCAGAAAAAAACATGATTGCATGTGTAGGAACTAAAACTTAAATTCTAAATAAAACATAATAATTAATACAATAACATACCAAAAAAATAATTAAGAATTAAAATAAGAATCTTTAAATTTTAACATAACCCAATCATACGAATCAATTAAATAAATTGTAGTAAATGTCCAAATTGAATAATTAATGTCAGCTTAAATATACGTTATAATAAAAAAAAAACAAAAATATAAATATAAAAAAAAGAATTCAAATTCAAAGTTCGTCTAAAGAGTACAAACACTTTTCCAACAAGAAGCTTTTCAATTTATTTCTGAAGTGTTGCCCCTTGTATATGTATATTTTCAGCTCAATAGGTAGCTTATTGAATATTTCGACGGCTTGGTATTTGGGACAATGTTTAGTAATATTAAGTCTGGGAACAATTTTATTCTTAATATTTTTCCTACGTGTTGTTACTCTCAAGTTCTTTTCTTCCTCGGTCTCATAATCATGTATATGTTTTGCAAGGTAACTTAGTAGTACATGAACATATAAGCTAGGTGCAGTTAAAATGCCTAATTTTTTAAAATGTTCTTTGCAAGATTCTGTCTGTGGGATACGTAAAATTGTCCTTATGCTTCTCTTTTGTGAAATAAAGGCTCTGTCTATATTATAATTATAACTATTTCCCCAAAATTGTATACTGTATCTTAACTTAGATTCTACAAGTGCATAATAGACCATCTTCAACATATCAACGCTGACCACGTCACGTAAGCTCCTAAGAGCGTAACATGCTGATGATATGGAGTTCTCAATTGTCTCGAGTTCGCCTTTCCAAGTTAAAAACGAGTCTATACGCACTCCCAAAAATTTTACTATTGATACGGTTTGCACATTTTCCTTATTTAATATAGGCATTAACACATCATTCTGTCTTGCAGTAGATTTGAAAAGCATTACGTTTGTTTTTTTGATATTTATCGTCAACTTGTTTGCCGTTAACCATTTATGAAAAAGCAGTAGCGCATTGTTCATTCTCGTATTAAGAGTCGTCATATCGTTCGCACTAATAATGGCATTTGTGTCATCAGCATATACTACAAGTCCGAAATTAGGATCGGCTTTAGAAATATAATTAATCAAGTCATTAGTAAAAATAATAAATAAAATAGGACCCAAAATTGAGCCCTGGGGTACACCCGTTTTAATACGTGTCAGTTTGGACTTGTGTACACTTTCTTGACCATTATCATGTGTTTTAATTTCTACAAAGAAGTTACGATTGCATAAGTATGATTTTAGAAGCTTAAGAGGTTTACCTGTTACACCATAGTACTCAAGTTTAGCAGTGAGGATTTCATGATCTACGGTATCGAAAGCGGAACTCAAATCTAAGAAAATGCCTCCAACCTTCTCTTTGTTATTCAGCCTAAAAACAACATCATCAATCAAGGTACATATGGCATCAGCAGTACCCACTGATTTTTGGTATCCATACTGTCTGTAATGAAGGGCTTTGTTTAGATTGAAGTGTGACATTAATCGAAGTTTTATTAACTTTTCTAAGATTTTTGACAGTATTGGAAGCAAAGATATGGGACGGTAGTTTTGCGCATCCGTTTTCTTACCCTTCTTGAAAATGGGGACCACGCGAGCTATCTTAAACTGGTCAGGAAATACACCTTCGTCAAAACAGTTATTATATAAGTATGCTAATGGTTCAGATAATATGTCTATATGTTCTTTTATAACTAATATTGTCAATTCATCGTAACCACATGACTTCTTATTTCCCATAAGAGTTACCACTTTTTTAACTTCGTCCGCGTCTGTTGGTCGTAAGGTCATATTTTCCGTTATCTTTTCAGTGTTACTCTTAATGTACTTTATAGCACACGCAATGTTTCCTACCTGAGACTTACCATTATAATTAAAATGTTCAGAAAACGAATCTACTACTTCATAAGGATCGTCAATTATTTTGTTATTGTTCTTTAGTATAATTTTTTTAAGTTCAAGGGATTTCAATTTATTTGTATGTCTGTTTACCACATTCCAAATCTCTTTTATTGAATTGTTCGAATTACATATTTGGGCTTCTATTTCAAGTTTCTTAGCGTTTCTAATAACTCGCCTAAACAATGTAATGTAAGCCTTACGATAGCCCAGTATACTTGAGTTAATGTTATTTCCATTACTTGAGCATAATAAACGTTTCATCTTACTCGATACTTTAATACCTTTTGTTATCCATTTTGTAGACGTCGCTTTTTTATTTAACTTGCGTCTGACTTTTTTAAAGCTCTTTGAAAATATATCATAGAATTTTTTCAAAAACATGTTTATTCCCACACCATACCAATTTTGTGTCAGAAATAGCTGTCTGAAAATGTTATTATTTTTACTATTATATTTTCTTTGTTTTACCCATATACTATGTTTAGGCTTTACATGAGATACTATCTTGCTTAGCAATAGGTTACAAAGCAATGCACCATGACCATCTGCCAAACCGTTATGATCAATTTCATATTTTTCTATGCAATTGTCATCTAAATTAGTTATCACATTATCAATACAAGAGTATGAGTCGTTGCGAATAAAAGTCGGTTCCATAAATAAGGGTTTGAAATTGTAACATGCAAGAAGATTCAATAATTCGACACTTTTTTTATTTTTTATGAGTAAGTTGACGTTAAAATCACCACAAATAAGGCATTTCTTGTTGAAAAAGTGCTCCAGTAGCCCTTCCAAACTCTCAAGAAACTTTTCAAAATTGCCATCGTCAGGACTCCGATAGCAGCAGCATACGGCCAGATTTGTTTCAGAGTCTTTTATACAACAAATCTCAAAACATCCCATTTTATACATTTTTTTGACAGCTTCTATTTCTACTGCAGCCTTTCCTACACGCCCCAGTATGAGTGAACCACCCCGTTTCTTATTTGTCCTAGTATTGCAAGAGATTAATTTATAGTCATTTAAATTGAATATATTAGCTGATAACTTATTCAGAAAGTGCTCGCTAATACAAATATAATCTATTTTCTTATCTGCTAGGTACAGTTCTATTTCATCTTTTTTATTTGTTATACCGCACACATTTTGATGAAAGACTCTTACAACTGCTCGACTGTTGTTAACGATAGAGTATTTTTTCTGAGAATTACTATAAAAGAAGGACGAGTCATTGTTTATTGAATTATTCCCGAAAAAACTGTTGTTGAGACATTTCATCAGTCTGCGTAGCGATTGCCACAACTGAAGGACGTGTTTCTGTCCTCAAATTTTCATCATTATCTGTTTGGCTCCATTTATTGGCAGCTGCACTAATTGACCTTCTCCCTATATCTTTCTTATTTCTGTATGCGTAATCTAGATAATTATTTCGTTGAGTTACACGTAAGAATTCTCTGTATAAGAATCTACACGCATCAAGTTTGTCAAAATAAGCGCAATTACTTGCTCTGTTTCCATCTAAGGACACAAACTCTGAATTCTTACAGTATATACATGCATGACGTATTAACTCATTTAAATGTTTAACATTAAGGTTTTCATTCTTATATACTTTGCCTACCAAGACATTTGTACGCTGTAGTTGACCCAAAGTATAATAGAGATAAGACTGAACATTTAGTGGGTTTTTGTCATTTGAACCTGCCAATATGATTACAAAGTCGGATTTGCTAAAGTCTTTATAGTACTCGGCGCATGAGTTCAACACTTGATCTATTGTTGCATTAGATTTAATCACTGAAGTCACAATAAAATCACTCCCAACTAGTTTTTGTAGGCGCCTGCCAATACCACGTCCTGATTGATCCGCTAATACAAGAATCTTCTTTCTATTCTGATTTAATTCCAATTCTTCAGCGCCCCTGTTTGGATTTGTGAAAGTGCTTCCATTGAACAGATTCGGCATATTGTAAGTTTCGTTATCTTTACTCGGGAGTGACGCGGCGTCTGCGCCTCGTTTAGTAGGACACACCGACGAAATTGTTGTATTTGGAGGTTGTGAGAAAGATTTGTTAAAATTACTAGATTTATAGTCATCTTTCTTTGTCGGTGCTGATCTAATACTATCAGACATACTGTGTATTGGGGATAGACGAGACACATTCATTCTGATATTTGTGATCTTTTTCATAATTGATAGAGCGGTCGCAGGATTTTTCCTAGGGGTAACACGTGGCGACGTTGAAGCTTGTTCACTTGAAATTTTTTTCAGAACATTTATTTGACATATTCTATTCGATAGCTCTTTCTTAAGAGAACTACACTCTGCGTTTAGCTTAGCAATTTCATCATGAGCTCCATTCATTTCCCTACGTAACTGTTCTATTTGCTGCTTTAAATCAAAAACTAATGATGTATCCGCTTCTAATGGCAAAGGATCGCTTTTTATGGATAGATCTAAAAGGCTTCCATCTGCGACCGTAGAATTAAACTGCTCTATCTCCGAAGTAATGTATGAGATATCTAGATGTGGTTTTCTGCTACTCTTAGATGGCCTTATTGTTACATTGTTAACATCCATTTTATGGCATTCAATTTGTAGATAAAAACAATTTCAAAACAAAATCCGCGTGCAGGGTTGCTTAGCGTAATATTAACTCGCTAGATGTCGCTTGTGCTTCTGCTTGATGAACTTATCAAATAGTTTTGCTTGATGTATGATTTCTCATTTGATCTTATCTGTGGTCGAAAGTATTCGTTCAAGTGTAGTGACAGCTGTCATGTCAGACCAAAATTACGTGTGCCCATCAGTGTCAAAAACAGCTGATTCAGGATTTTCGAATCTATTGCAGAATTGGTTCTCTTCAAAATAATAATATAATAATAATATAATATAATAATAAAATAATATAAAAAAGGTTGCAAGATAAACTTACGAAGGAGAAATTACATAAACATTATAGTTGGTATAGAAGCAACATTTTCTGCTTTTATTAGGGAAAATTACACGTAGCTTTTATTTAATAATTGTTTTTCTTAATTGTGACAAGAAGTATTTGAATAAGCTGACCTGAAACGGTGTCCTCTGTCATCAAGCTCTTGGAAACAGAATGAAGACCTCAATCTTCCCCTATTTAAGTTTTGTTTGTCCGATTCCTGTCCCAAGAAAGAGGACTTCGTGTGTGACAATTTTACCGGCACCCACACCTTTTAAAGCGGAACACATGCCTGGCAGAAAATTTTGCTTATAATAGACGTGGAAATTGAGTGTGTCATTGAACTATGTGGTGAGTTTGTTTCAGTATCAGAACATTTTAACAAAATACTTCGATTTTCAACCACTACACCATAACAACTTTGTAGATGAATATGTTTGGTTTGATTTAAATTATACTGAAACTGAAAAAAGAACTATATTAAAGAAGATTTAAGCTGGATTTCAATTGGGTAGTGAAGAACTGAATATTATTAAGTATCAATGAAACATTGACAACTCTTTGTCTCTGCACAGATAATATTTAAATTCTGAGCATACTGCCATAACATCATAAGAGAATTAGGAAGGGTTAGTGAGAGTTTTTGCTGTCATTTGAAAAGAACAGGTTGTTGGGGTATCCACCTGTCGTTGATCTGTGAGAATTTGTGCTCGTAGTCATATTATCGAAAAGGTTTTTTTCTTAGGATGGCATATGCACCGCGCATCCTAAAGATTTGTGGATATAGCGATGCAAACGAAAAAATTAACGTTAAAAATTGTAGTGTTTTTACTGTTCATCTAATAATGTTACCAAGAAAAAAACCAGCTTCTAATAAATTAGTAAAAATAGAAGAATAAAATTCATATTAGATATTGAAGATACGACCATATACATTTCTAGAGCTTGGAAGAAACACTGATTGTAACTGATAACGTGAGGCAATGAAGATAAAAATACGTAGGTGGAAAAAAAATCTTCGTAGGAAGTAAAAAACTTAATGAATTTTCCAAACAAGACGAAGGAGGGCGATATAAAAGTAACATTGTCATCTTTACTATTATACGTTGCATCGAAGTTGATTCAAACAACTGAGCCATTATTATAGTAGCCACATAAATTTTAACAGACTAAATATAAAGTAACCAAAACCGGCAAGTGAAAACGTCCATAAACTTGCATGTTTCGCCATAACTTTCTCTTGCTTATCAAATTTACGAAAAATTTTAAGGCTTTGCGGCATACATAACAATTAAGTGGCTAGCTTTAGGATAGTGCGTGCATTGGGAGCGTGTGCGTGCGATAGCGATCTTCCGGACCCCTCGACATAGAACACCAACAGTTACTAGTCCCCGTTCCACGGGTAAAGTCCCGCGCCCGTTACAGAGGCTAACGTAAAAGCTGCGTAATTACAAAGAAACTAGCGCCGCCGCCGTGAGACTTCGTGCGTGAAATGGTCTAGTAACTTTCCCCGGCCGCCCCCCGCACTCCTCAAAATAACATTCTGAGTATTTCGTAAACCAGAGGGTTTTTTGCGCGAAGACCGAGGGTGGCGGAGCGCAATCGCCTACCACAAAAAACACTATAAAGACCTGTTTTAAGAACACGGCACGGGAACGACACGGATCCGCAACTTGTTACTGATACTGTTGAGAAGGAACTGTTTAAATGAGTGGATAAAATAACAAAACTCTTCTTAATGTTCTTCAAGTCACACAGTCATAAATTGATTGAAAAGAGCTAGGTTTAGAAGAATATTTTGATGGTTTAGTGTTCCGACATTGGGTTTTGAGTCTATGGAGTGACCTCTATGTGACGTTGTGCTGTATAATGTAAGGAAATGTGCAAAAACATTTCTGCATTACGCCGACTCTATGGGTTAAATTTGGAGTAATCATTTAGACTAATGACGAAGCTAGACAGTAAAACAAATGTATAATTTATCTTTCATCCATGCGGGTTTGCTCGTCACACAGTTTTTGTGAATTAGCTTTATGATGTGTCACGTATCGTCGTCGTATCGTTGTAAATGGTATCAAATAACTAAACAGAACCGCGCAGGGTGGCTTCGTGATCGGCTACACTACGCATTATAATACGCTTTAATTAACGTCAACGACGAATATTTTCTGGCCAGAAAGCTCCTATGTTGTGATTTCGTTAGCGATTATAATATTAGTGAATTTTTTCAGCGTTGCTAAGAAGCTTTAATTCAGAACTCTGACAACACAAATTCTAACATACTACATTACTGTTATACAAGTTATAAAAAAATGATTAAAAGAAATCGAACCAACTCGACTGCAATATTTTTATCCCTTATTCTCGCCCTTATCCCCCCACCCCTATCATATGAAAAAGAAACATCCAAATCAATATACACAACGGGCGAAGAAAAAGTCACAGTAAAGCATAATATGCAAGTAAACGTACTTAGATGAGATATTTTTCTGAATCCATCTGAATACTTTCAAAGAATTTTACAAATCAGTTGATCAATGACAGTACAATAATACAACTGAACTGATTACCTTCTTTGGAAGTCGATTGAAATCAGTGGAAATCCATTGAAATTTTATGTCTCTTGTAGCTAATGCTAAGAATTAACAATTAAAGTGCCCTGTGACGCACAGCACCATCTAAATTTCATAACCGAATTAATATATGGGTAGTTACCGATCTATTGCTACGCTTCAAATATAAAATATAATATGCAACTTTCAAAACTTAATAACTAAGGTCATTTGCCCGTTGATTAACGTGCATTACTAAACTTAGAGGTAAATTATTTCGTATCGCTACCACATGGTGTTGCCACTCATTTATAATAACTTAAATATAAGTATGTACCGTTTCAATTTTACGATGTTTGTACACTTGTAGTGTGGTGCTAAATATTTGTATTGGTAAAAGTTATATGTATCTATGATAGAATAAAATGGTGGGCTGAAATGGGATTGTGGTTTTCAAATAAAATCAGTTCTATTTCGGTTCTCAGAGCTGCATCGGTTTCAACTTCGGGTAGGTCCGGTCTGGCGGTTTAATGATCCTATGTTTATCTTTATCTATTCATTTATATACAAAGGTTTTGAATCATTTGAATGTTGGCGGTGGATTTACTTATGTAGAAAGGTCAAAAATCTACAATTGCTATGAAAATTTGCGGCGACTAATCAATTAGGTATTTTTCCTACCTACGACTTGCCTTAGGAACTCTTGTGACACGTTATAAGATCACGAGTACCTATGTTTACTTGTGTATACAAAATTTTACAAGTCCAAAGAACGCGAGATCTCATAGGTATTAATTAAAAAAAGTAACATTGCCAAATAAGTTTAAAAAAATCCACGCTTATTAACATTTTTACTTATACTTTGACTTTGAAATCGGTGCAAAAAACACATCTAAATTAACATGTTGCAAGTCAATAACATAATTTTTTTGTTAAAGGAGACAAACTTGCTTTTCATTCTAAATGTTACGAGAAAGGTACAAAAACACTATCACTCAGTACATCATCGCTAAAAAGATAATTATACGCACATAAGCATGTGCACTAAACTCAGAATTCTTTCAACACCTATGAAACCAGCCGTGTCAACCATTAATGGCCTGACTCCATAAATCACTCAATTACGGCACCAAACAAATAATTTGAAAAAGTTTGAAACAGGCTTGGAAAAAATCGCAAATGCATCTGAGGTAACCAGGACCATTAATCACTGATTGACTGCGGTCAAAGCCCAACGCGAGGATGGCTCATTCATTTATGCACTATGAGAAACAGTTCATCAATCTTTGACATTTGACATAAGCGGAAGAAAAGTTTACGAAAAAATAATTCATGGACATTTCACACAGCACCATCTAGCCCTACGCGCTACGCAATACAACTACGCAAGGCTTGTAATTTGGGAACCAGATAACTGATAGAACCATTATCTATATAGGTACGTTTTATTTTGTCATACATATTAACATCCAGACACAGAACAAACAGATGGTTCTGAACCCACGACCTACAGTGTAGAAGGCAGGGCTACTACTAATTGAGCGGCCAGTCTATTTAACATATCTAAATATTTGGGGCCCTTGCAAAATCATATCTGTTTGCTGAAAGTTAACGAGGTAATTAATTGCGAGGCAATTAAGACAAGTTTGATGATTGTCGTCAAATAGAGGGGAGACAGAGTGCTTAACTAAGCTATTTATCAGCTATGGTACACCAAACAGATTACAATCAGAAAAACATTACATTCCAACAATTAAAAAAGTTTTGATGAAACATGTAATGTTTCAATTTTCGGTTTATTAACTGTGTCTTATTTGTAACTATTTTTTTTTTTCTTCTGTCACCTGTTACTGTCCTACCTATTTCTGTCGCCTACTATTGTCCACTTAATGTACCTACTTATGTCGTGTCAAAATAAATGTTTTTCTATTCTATTCTATTCTATTCTATTCTTGATGAGACAAGTATTCCAAAGTACGCATATATGATAGTGTAGAATTAGGAAAATAAATATTAAAGTTACTACTAAAATCACTATGAAAAAGCCAAAAGTTAACAAAATTACGTAAAAATAATGTGCTTCCTACTTTTAACCCCGGTTAAAAATGTTCAGTCTAATTTGTTCAATAGTCTTTACTTGATAGAGGAGTGATTTACACCAAAGACAAGTGGAAGAATTAAAAAAAACTATCGATACCAAATGTATAACAAACACAGCTGTTTTCGCTTTTGACTGTGGATAAAAAATAGTTATCTATTTTTTAGATTAAGTTTATTTATAACCTTTTTAATTTTGTGTTATTAGCATTTTGAGTTAACAAGCGATTTGGAATATTTATATAATAATAAAGTAGGTATTCCACAAAAACCGTACCCTCAAATTATGACAATTGTTAGAAGCAAATAAGTTTCGACGACAAAATGTCCTTGACAAAAGAAAACAAGCAGTAATTTCAACATATTTCATATAATTTTGAGTGGATAGAATTAAAGACGTATATGGTAACAGAATGCCATATAAAAGCCCACTAATCTACAGAACTATATAGGACTAACAGTAATAAATAGTTCTATATAAGTACATTATAGAATTCAGAACTAAAACATTCAAAACCATCATTTGGTAATGAGCGTCTTATAGGCTTCTATAGGTAGGTACATACGTTTTTTAGCATTTCTCCTATTAGTTACTACTTGTTAACTGACTTGAAAAATGGAGGTTCTCATTGTACTGTAATTTTTTTGTTTATTAAGTGATATTTATGAACCGATTTAGGTAGAAGTTAGAGATCCCAACTTTTTATAGTTTTTTTTACCTTATGCACGAAAAATAGGATGGAAAAAAATTAATAAGCCAACTCTAACAGTTGGCTTATTACAATCTTATATTAGTTATTTAGCGTTAAAAATCTGTTTGCAAAGCTGTGATTATACTTAATTACTTGTACGATTACCATATGGTTTATATTGGTTCCCAATTGTCTGGAGCATGCCATCTGAAACACAAAAGAGTCTAAAATACTCGTATTACCTATGCGTGTGGCGAACGATTGCCATTCATGGTTGTATTCTTTAAAATTCAAGTCCAGTGTTAGAACCCCCAGGCCCACACGGCCTGTCTGCATAGAATTGACATCGTGATGCACGCTACATTCATTTATAATTTAGCACACGTCAATGTCATTGCGATGCTGATACTAACGGCCTGTTCCACAGACAAGTAAAATGCACCGCATTTACTAGTACTTATTACCAATACGTAATACTGGGAAATAAAAGCTTAAATCTTTAATTTTTAAGCTAGTTTCACCCGAACTTATAATAGAACTCGTTATGGTATTTGTATCAACGAATTAGTATATTTTTCGAGCGTTCTTTTCAAGTCAAGTGTTTGATATCAAAAATTATTACCTATAATATCATAATGAGTATATTCCTAAAACAGATTAAGAACTAAAATTAATTGTAAATTTGATAAAAATTTTACTGCTTCTAGGCAACTTTTATATTACTCTTTTGTTGTAAATTTGGGAAAATAAAATTAACATACATAGTTTTCATTATATTTCATTATACCTACAATATAAAAAGAGCACATAATTTTTTTTTCGATACTTTTACTTTTCTTCAAATAATAGTGTGAACCTACATAATTTAAGACCTTTGTGGAAATAAACTATTATTATACAATTAGAGTTCATTCCAATTCTTGTCGTACAAACACTAAACATTACGTTTAGTGTAATGTTTGCACAATATAAGATATAAAACACCCAATAACTGCTTTTTCGAAAACCACCCTTACCGAACCATTATGGCATTATCTCGTTTGCGTGCATTAGCATGATTTAAAAGTAAATACGTTTTGCGGGGTTACAATATTCATATCGCACATATATAATCTATATGAAACTATGATATTAATGTTATAAATGCGATAGTTTGTCGCTATGTGTGTTTGTTACTCCTTCACTCGACGGCTGAACGAATTTGGATGAAATTTGTTTTGAAGGTAGATCATACTCTGGATTAATATACCTACTGTAAATCATACATATAGGCTACTTTTATCCCGAACAACTGAAGTCAGCTTTTCTAATCGTCTCGGTGCGACGGGATAAGACTAGAGTTTTCTCAAATTTTAGTAGTGGAGGAACTAGGTCGTGTTGCTGTTATTGGCGGAGTAACCACTTAACATCAGGTGGGCTTTCAGAACCTCCCGCCACTTTCGTAGTACAAAAAGAAGGTTAGCCAAACGGTTTAGTTTGGTTAGTCAAACCCATACCTACACATACAATTCATAATGCTGACTTTTATTGGGTATTTTTATGCGATTGCGGTGACGGATTTGTCTGTGGTCCACTTGATGTTAAGTGATTATCACCGCTTATAGACAACAGAAATACGACTCGGGTCCTACCTAACGAAGTATGAGTCTTCTTATATTTCGTTAGGTAGGACCAAGCCGCATTGCATTGCGCCCATCACTCTGAAACGGGGAGGTATCGCCTCATGTGTCTGTAATTTCTCCGGCAATCACACCCTTCCACTGGAACACAGAGACGCAAAACTGCTGGTAGTATTTCTCCGGACGAATTAGGCTCAAGTTTTACTGTTACTTACGTTTACACCATTCGCATCAGCCATTTGTAGGGACGCGAGCATCATGATTCGCTTCGCTATTATTATTATAGGGAGATATTAATTATAGGTATTAGGGTACACCATATCAACGACCATTTGATTAAAAAGGCAGCAATTTAAAATTGGCTAACTTTCAAGCTCTTATAAATAATAACTTGTTCAGTTATACGAGTTCAAGCAGAATATTTAATGAGATTTATTCGTAAATGTGAAGGTATTTAGTTCGAGAGACAGTGTTTATTATAATTAAATTATTGTAAATAAGCTCGAAATTCAGTTCTGTGTTTGATTCCGACCCAGGACAAATTATTCAATGGTAAATTGTGGAGATATGTATGTATTTAACCATTACACTAGCGTAGTTACAAAAACGGGACACTGTCAAGAGCAAATGGATTGCTTTTTTTTATAACTACTATAATTATTGCGATTTTTGATTGGACGTTGGACGGGTTATGCCGGATTCTTACCGGCTAAAAACCCCACGGTCCCTTCTAGACGTCTATTGCTGGGGCTACGGGAACAGCTTGCACTCTTCCGCGGCCCCAGCGGCTGTCAAAAAGCCTAGTGGCAAAAATAAAATATTTTTCTTTCTTTCTTTCAAACAAAATAAAAAGCACCAACTTCTATGCTACTTTTATCGTAATCAAATTCTGCTTCGTGTATTTCGGGTCTTTAACATTATTTCGCAACGTGGGCGACCTTTCGTGCGGCGGATCGCGCGAATATCGATTGCGCTTATCTTATCGGCAACTATCGGTGGCGTGTCGCCCATTGCTGGCCGAGACTGACCAGTTTATACTGACTGCGGTGTAACTACGTATGGAGCTGTAAATCACTGAAAACACTCACTATATCTAGGTATACCTATGTAGTATGGAGGTGGACTTTCAGGTTTGGAGCTATTTGTGCAGTTTTTTCAGAGATAGTTTATTCCAGCAGGCATGCTAGCAATGATGAGCCTTTAACTAATGTTGTTAGGTTCCGTATTAGAAAGCTAAGAGGAATTCTATAAATAACGCTGCAAAATCTGTCCACTACTAAGTCCTAGTGCGTAACTTTTGAACTATAAAGAAGCGAGAGTCTCAGCGAGCGGGAAATTTTTGAAATTATAATAATGGATATTCTAATAAATAATTATAAATGGGTATAATCGCTAGTACCGATTATGTTTACCGATAATTTTCTTCTCGGTAGGTGAGTACGGATCGGACGTAGAACTTTATTTACAGTCTTATGGGATATTCATACTACCTTTTATTATATTGTTGATAATATAAAACTGATTTTTCTTCTTCAGATTTCATGAGATGAATTCTCACGTAAGTATCCATAGGTCCCTCATAATAATTCTACTCCCAAAAATGATAGGTCCCAAATTTTTAGACACCAAGATAAGAAACTATTAATAATATTTAAAAAAAAGGTGGAAGAAAAATTGGTTAAGCAGTTTATCAGCTTATCCGTTACAAACAAATAAAAAAAAATCTTTACTGATTATAATATTAGTTTAGATAAATGGTTTAGTGAGATCAGATGACGCATGCGCGACGGCCGCCCTTGCATTGGATGTTGCAAACTCCACCTACTTGCATTTATTTGCATTTCGCGAAAAAATATGGGATCAATACTTTTCTTCGAAATTGCATAACATCGACTGAATAAGGATTTATGCAATATATTGGATAAACATTTAAAGATCACCTGTTTCAGGATTGCTGATAGAAGTACAAATAAGAAGATTAAGTTCTTAAATACAGTGGACAAAATAATTGCATACCTCTTCAAGTGTTCTTATAAACTATGCTAGCAGTAAGTAGGTACCTAAAGTTTTTTAAGGGTCAAAGAACTACTATTCAAACTTTAAACAAAAAGATTTGTATCTTGTAGATAAAGCGAAGTAGAGCTTATTTTAATCTCGCAATGAAATTCTGACTAATATTCCTAATTAGATAGTTTTCATACCTATTATAAATGCCAATGTGAGTTTATTACGTTTATTACGTTTTCACGCCTTAACTACAACACTACAGGTATACGTTAACAAGGGTAGGTATCTACAAAAAAGAACATAGTGTAGGTACATACTACCTATTCATCCAGAAATCAATTGATTAACAATATCTACATTAACGAGAGCGAAGCCAAATGCTAGTATATCAGGATTTTTATGCCAGGGTATCAGATATGTTGCACAGCGTATATATTAGATTTATAACAAAATGGCGGCCTAGTCTTGAATACAAATCGACGTCTTTCATTTTGTCATTTTGCCATAAAGTCTTACTATAGACTTTAATGCAAATTTAAGTCTTTCATGTAAGCGGAGCCAGCCAGCTCACCATTTATCATACAGTTCGGCAAGGAAAGTGGTTTTTTTCAACCAACAATTTTTAAAAGTCACTTTGCGCTGACCTTTACAAAATCGTAGCAATTAGGTAGATACGATTTTAATGTTTTAAGTATCGATAGCTATCTATTTGTTTCATGGCAAACCTTAAAATGTAATTCAATAATTTTGTTCTATATTCTTAGGTATGTAAAGCATGCGCAAATGTGAATATTCACGAGCACGTGAAAGCAGTTATTTAAACTCGTTTCGTACAATCCACCTGCTATAATCCGCGCTGTTTCGCAACTCACTGGAATCTGTGTCACCATAGAGCGAGACACAACGCCCCTATGATATGCCGACGCCGTGCGAGAGAGCGAGACGAGACTCGTACCGGATTCTGCGAGGATGGAGGACTGAGGGGCACTCCGTTATCTGTTCGCGAATATACTTACGCAACGTACAACAGGTCGAAAAAGTATGTATTTCGCGGTGGTAAATGCTGATTTTCTATACATTATATTTAGAAATAACCTTCGAAATATACCCAAAATTTTCATTTGCTCGATAGTTTATTATTAATTGGTTGCTGCCGAACTACGAAATGCTTTTAAAACCGGCTTAATCGATGCGATGTAAATTATTAAATTGCGCGTTGGGGCCGGTGTACCGGCGCGGTAACTAGATCGAACTTTGCGTCTTTCTATGAGAAATCGTAGGTAATTATTAGGTAAGTATAAGTTGGGATCGTATTGCTGATGTCTATGGGCGGCAGTAATCACTTAAAATCAGGCACTTTGTCAACTCGTCACGTCAGTTTAGTCACAAAGACTTTAAGAAATAAATATAATTTATAAGTTTGTGTACCTCAAAACCTTGGATATTTGAATAAATTTTAACTGACTTCCAAAAGGAGGTTTTAATTTTGACTTTATTTTTACGCGATCTTTGGTTTACGCCCGTCACTTTAAGACGGAAATCTCACATCTCATACGCTTGTAATTTCACCAGCACCCATGTCCTCCCACCGGAAAACAGAAGCGCGAGCGCTACTGCTTTGAGATGGCTTACTATGGTGGCAGTACTTCGCATAAACCTAGCACGGGTTCTCCTGCTATTTTGGGTTCCTTTCGCACCACCTGGGACCCTAAGGTCATCTACAGCCGCGAGCAACATCGACCCTTGTGAAGTTGCCAGGGCCAAATCTATACGGACACATCAATGTGATAAGTATATATAGGTACATTTCTGAGTCATGATGTGATAATTTCTATGATAATATGAAGACCTCGTCCTATTTCCAATGGACCTGAATGTGGAGTGGAGATGTGATGCGCCATTGAACCATGACGTTGCGCAATCGCGGCAGATGGCGGATTTGCATCTTCAAAACATTACCTTGGCAACATAAAAATATAGAAAAAGAAATTATCTAAATACTAGCACAAAAGTTATGTAGAAAAACATAGTCATAAGGTAAATATTATACTTTGTTATGTACAGGCTGTGGAAAAGCAGTAGGTATGTTCAGCGCTGATTTTCAGGCTTACGTACACTCACGTAAAACAGAACACAAAGCGGAATGTTATACTAATCTCCATCAAAAAATTATCACTTTGAAGTAATCGTACAAAGTCCATAACTATGTACTAATTGTTTAACTAACTTTTTCACGAGGCTTCGCTCGCTTTAATACAGATATTGTCACTTGTTTCTGGATGAAAGGTACCCTATGTCCTTTTATGTACCCCTAACAACGAGTAAGCAAAATTGTATGATGATCGGTTGAGTAGTTAAGACATGAAAGGGTACAAACAAACACATTCGCATTTTTAATATTAGTTAGGATTTAGCGTTTGAAAATGCCACTTCTTATCCATGGCCATCCATTGATAGCTGATGATGTAGGTATTGCTGAATCATCATAATCAACATTAAAACTCAAAAACTCATGTCTCTGGCTCTTTGCATCCAAGTCAGCGCTCTATCTCGACTTTTCGCATCCAAGTTAGCGCTCTATCTCAACTTTTCGCATCCAAGTCAGCGCTCTATCTCGACTTTTCGCATCCAAGCCAGCGCTCTATCTCGACTTTTCGCATCCAAGTTAGCGCTCTATCTCAACTTTTCGCATCCAAGTTAGCGCTCTATCAAGCAGAGGGAGTCCTACGCTACCTTTTGCCTTAATAATTTTGACATGTGTATATAACGTGCCAAAAGAGCATCTGTGTTACGTTATATGCTCACGGATATGTTTACTTATTTATGTGTCAAATATGACGCGTTCAAACGATACTTGAGATCTAAAGGAATAAATGAGTTTGAGTTCGACCTACCTACCACTTGTCATGACCTAGTTCGTATAATGATGGATAGGAGCTAGGACATGTAACGCTCTCAGATGTCTTGGCTCCATTTCTGCTTCGTTCCGTCGAACAAATGCCTATTAAAACTACCTAAGTGGCAGTAGGTTTTTTACATTCCATAAGCATACATACCTCTTGAATGTAAACTAGGTATTCAATAGGTTCTCGCAGTAGGCATGACCTAGGCCGTACGCATATGCACTGCTGCCGCCTCTGTCTCCGCTCCTCCCACCGCCGTGGTCACCCGTCCATAGAGTCAATGGCCTCGACGGCGCTTGCGCAACTGCACGCGCGAATCTCAACGGCAAAACAAACGCGCCTGTGTGCTGTAACCACAACACGCACACATACACGTTGTTTGTTTCGCTCTGCGCCAGTTTCACTAGCCCTATGCTATTGGCCTACATCATGAGTGTGAACTTGTAGAAGCGAAATCATACAAGGTAATAGTAATAGGTAGACATCTCTACCGCATCCGAGCTTATCTTGTCCGCGCTCCTAGAAATTGTTATTATTAGTGTAACTATTTATAAGATAAAATCATATTAGAAATAATTTGATGGGCGATTAATTGCATAAGTGCGAGAAATATAGCGTGTAAAAAATGCTCGGAAAGTGGTGCTCCATTATTATCATAGTCGTTTCTTCATGTTTATGTTTTTTGTGTTTATTTTCTTATGTTTTGTCATTCCACAAAACTTCTAAACACAAATATCGTGACTTCCTGTTGCCCCTTTGCTGCGTGAAAAAATGGCAAACAAAGATATGAAATTTCACTTTTTTTTTAAATTTGGAAGTGAAGTAGAGTGATCATAGGGATAGGGATTAACAGGGCGAATGTAAATAACCTTTAATTTCTTTATTAAAGACAACAAAAATTTTTAATTTCCTAGTTCATTTTAGATATCTAAATGTGAATACTTTAAACCTAATATCACTCCACGTGATACAAAAAAATTACGACTTGAAAGCGGACGCATTCTCTGAGCTGAATACTTTGATTGGAAACAGTACGTGGATTAACGATAAATTCCCTTCTATAATATTATAGTTCCCATAGTGCTACCACATGCACGCGCGTGCACACAAGAATGTGTGCGTGAAGGGCCTTAGCCGTAAGCAGTCGACCGACAATGTTGATTAATTTGACGATAAATGCTTGTGTTTGCTTTACATTTTTCCTCATTTGAGAATATACTGCTGTCGTTAGATTGGGAGCTTTATATATTTATGGCTTTAAAATAAGGATCATGTTGAGCGTCCAATAGCGCGTCCATTTGTGAGAACCCAATTGTTTCCCTGGGTGCGAAAGGGGCAACTGAAAGTAGTAGTAAAACTTCGTTTAAATAACAAGTTCGTTCAGACTTGCTGCCCGCACCTGGTAATATGCCGGGAAGCAGTGATGCACTTGTATTGCTGTGTCTCGGTGGGATATGGGTGCCGGTGTAATATCAAGCGCATGAGCGCATGACACCGTGTGCACAATCCAGTAAGTGGAACCATCTGATCAACTGTCCATCCATTCTCGCTCATCAAATAAATGCGTCACGAGGCACAATGTCTACTACGAGTACATTATTTTTACATTAAAATTCAGGTTTGCCTTGGCCCATTTTTGTTCTGCCAACAGTATTTACAATTTGTTTTTGTGATGACAACGGTATTGGTAGATAGTGCGCCAATGCCAGCCGTACAGATTAGATTGTATCATGCCAAATATTTTAACTGACTTCAAAACAAGGCGATTCTCTGTATGTTTTTCTTTTTTGTATATTTGATTTCTTCGTCAAATGTGGACAAGAATCCTGATGACTGATTTCCGGCGGATTACCAGGTGTAGTTGTAGCATTTCTCTGGAAGAACTTGGCACAGTTCTACTGCTACTTTGGGTTGATCCTATCGCACCACCCGAGGAACAGCTGTTGGGACTCAGAGGGTACTTATCCATAGACACGAGCTACATGGACCCCCTGTTTGGTTATCGTTGGGGTAGAGGAAATATGTTACAATGTCAATATGTTATGGACTAGGCTCACAATTCAGTTAAGTTTTGCCTTCTGCTGTAGGCCGACACAATATTTGTCCTTGGTGAAAACTGAACCCATCAGTTTTCACCAAGGACAAATATTGTGTGGTGAACTTCGATGTTCGTTCTATGTCTGGGTGTTTATACATATAATATAAACACCCAGACATAGATTTTCCTGACATGCTATCAGTAATCTGGTTCCCATAGTACATTCTGTGCTTAGCTTGGAACTAGATGGCGCTATGTTAAAAGGTCCATGAATATCTATATTATTATATGAATTAATCTTTGAAATAATTTTTGTGTTCTTTTGCTAAATAATCAATTTAAAACAATATATTAATTCCAACTACGTTATAGTCACTTAGGTAAGGGTTCTATTAGTAACTTAGCGCTTAGCAGTTACGATTCGTGGTCTACGGGCTACGAAACGCTACGAAACAGCAGTTACTACTAATCAATTATTCATATATCAATCAAAATGTGAGCCAATTAAAACAGGCTCAGGTTATTTCAAGTTTCATATAGTCGGAGTGGACAATACCTAAGGATACATACGAACGCACGGCGCTACGAGTGGCTACGAGATTTATCCATATAAATAAATCTTTGGCATCAATTATTGGTAACTAAAATCAACCCCTATACTTTAGAAAGAGACGGATGTTGAATAGCTTAATTTTGAATAAGACACCAAAATGATCAGCACCAAACTCGGGCGAAATTTGTTTTATTATGTTCAAATGGTCCGTCTAGATTACTTGCCTGATGCCAAAATGTTTTTTGTCCAAAACAGTTCTATCTCCATCCAAACTGATGATGCTATCCTATCTGATTTCGGCTACAGCGAGTATACTTCCACTAAGTTTGTTGTGAGTGAGCTCTGAGATCTAATATCGCCAATTTTGTTCTATGTTCGTGCACCCAATTGCATGTTACCTCACGATTGGTATAATTATAATATATGTTTAATGACAGTTTATTCTTAAGATTCGTTAGAATTCATTTTGAATCCAGGCGTCACCTTCTTTTTTTCCAAAAGTGAAGACGCCCTGCTGATCTATTCGTCTCCATCCTGACCATTCAAACAACTTACCAACTAGCTCGATGACTTGAGATGGATTGTCATAGGTATACCTCGCAAAACAAAGACCTATAATAAATTGGCTAGGTGAAATTTTCACTCGCACATCAATACCGATGCGTACCAGTTGTTTTTTTAAATTGAAACTATCTTCACATATTCTGAAAATGACAGCTACAGAAACATACAGCTCTTCGGGGATAGACAGATAATGTGCTTAGAAATAGGGTTCTTCACCCTTTGGTACGGAGCTATTGTATATGATTTCGTAGAGCATTTATTTTTACTAGTTATAAAGTCATTGAGATCTAAAGCGAAGGTTAAGACGAGACGCGCTACGCGCTACGAAAATTGCCATGAACAATTTTGTTTGTTGAGTAGGTAACGTACTTGAGTAGTCTGCTAACGTACTTACAAATTTGGGTCACAGCTTAAATTTGCATGAGAATGTTCGCTGCTCCATCAGATACGTAAGTTTGTTAAAAATTTTCCATTAAATGATAATGTTTTGAAATAGTGCAGATTTTTGGTCAATATACTTAACACTTAACACTTTAGGAGGGCAAGATTGATTGGTTCCCTTTATTAACAGCTTGTTATAATATTTTTATATGAAACTCCCAGCACATGAGCTTTATAGACCTCCTGATGGAAAGTGGTCATCATCACCTGTTGTCGGACATCTACAACACCAGAGGAAATGCTGACACGCTACCGTCCTTCATTCTAATTTAATCACTGTCCATCTAATATCCTGAATATCTAGTACCCCTTGGCATTGCCACTTTTGGATACAGTTATCATAGGAAAAAATGATAACGACATTCATTCAAGAAAATATCAGGAGGCCTTGCAGTATCGGACGAAGGTACGTACATATCTACAGATAAATCAACTAACGTTTTTTTCTGAATAAACATAAATAATTAGCGAGCCTACCTTGCAGGTAAACATACTCAAATATGATTTCCGTATCACCTTCGCCTTTCAAGTATTTGGTTGTTGTGGTGCGCCGCGAATCGGAAGTGTAGAAGAGGTCGGCGATCGCGACACGTGTAACTCTTGCGCAAGCCAACCTTGCGCTCGCGAATAATATGGAACGCGCGTGGGGCAGTATAGTGTGGACATTCACTCGGAGTATACTCATTAGCAACGAGTCCTGTAGGAGAAAACCAATGCTTTGAAATCCATGCTTTTGCATGCGTTTCGAAGCAGCTCTGTTGACGCCTAGCACTTGCGAGCGAGATAAGCTTACCAATTATCTGGCCTTCAGTACATCTGCGTCATTATAGTACATGTCTTAATATACACTACATATTCGTACATAAGGTTTTTACGGACTGGTCACGGATCAAATGAATATTCCCTAATGTTTTGCATGTGTGCGTGTTTAACGTGCAAGAAATCTTTGATAGTTGCAGTTACTTTATGGCTCTGTGGTTCTGAGTACGCTGTGGCTTGGAATTATTTAAATATAATTAAAAATGGCTCTTGCAACATCGAACCACTAGATTCCAATTCTGAAGTTAGATGTTCGCGGCATCTTTTCGTTGTCATCAATGGGAATCTTAACAATTTTCATGTATGACTATTGTTTTAATGCGGAAATAATGAGTTCAAAGCGATTTAATTAAATTACATGATTTTTAACCTAGATAGAACTGGTTTATTTCATATACCAAATTTGTCAACTTCTTTAATACTTCATATACACCCATATTCTAAGAATATTATTGATATCTACTGTGATCAAGCAGGCGATTTTGTAATCGGTTTGTTTGTTGATACTAAATCCATATTACCGGCTTTTGTGAAAAGCTCGCAAGCAAATTTAAACGCTTTGTGTAATATTTATCGCATTTGTGGAACTATCTAGACCTCAGCATTATATCAGAGTGATAAGTGGCTTCATGGCGAATCAAAGGGCCTCGACGACCGCAGAGGAAGGTCACCCAGAGCTACCAAAATCGTTAGCATTGACGATGCCCTTATGCAAATCGTATCGCACGTGTTTGGATTAACTATCTTCAGTGTTCAATTTATGATTGCTGCAAACGTACACGTCGAGAACCTTCGATTTGGATGGCTGTCGTGACTATCAGCTGCTCAAATACTTTTCCTTGTGCTAACCTCGGTATATACAAGGAAAATGTCTCGGAAGCACCAAGCACCCTAGGAGAAGAATAGATGTATGAATGTAACTTTTATTCTTGTAATACTCATTATCCTGGCTAAATGGTTCATGTTCTTGGTGTCCGTAGGTGAGTACCCTAAGAGCCCCTTCACGTGTCTCCTAAAGCAGCTACTCAAACTACTCGTCCGGAGAGGTACTGCCACCATACCTGGTAATCTGCCGCCACGCCGCGGTGCAATAGCATTACTATGTTCCAGTGAAGGTAAAATATTGGCGAATGAGATCTGAAATCCCCATCTCGAGTAACGGGTGCAACATGTTGCGATTTTCATCTTCTCATACATGGAGGGGAAGTTCTAAGTCATTATAAATCAGGTGGACCTTCAGCTAGATAGATAGATAGATAAACTCTTTATTGTTCACACCAGATATTGTACAGAGAAACAAATAAAAAAGAATATATAATTGGTGGCACAATGGGCGGCAAACAAACAGACATCTTACTGATTGATTACATAGTAACCTATAGAGACATCAGCATCAGTTGGAGCACTGATATCTGACAACAAGACCTTGCGGTCTCAAAAATATGACTGTTAGAAATGTTGGACGAACCACTTGTCTACCAGTTCTCACGAACTTGCTAGCATTAAATAATATTTATTTTTGGCACAAAACGAGCGCAAATTAATAGAGTCAAGCCAGTATAGTCGGTTCAAGGCGAGCCCTGCTAAGGGCCGCGGTCGCGTCACGCGCCAACATTGACCCACTTACAGGCGTGTGCGCAGCGTAGGTACACTCGATGAGGAAAGCTCTTCGCGGTAAACATGTCACGTACGCAATCCATGCTGTATTTCAGGAAACACTGGTTTTACTTTACTCAAGTCACTTGATTATGTTGCTTACAGCACCACTCTTCATTGTCATTGTTTTTGCTTATGACAGTTTTCAAAGGCAAGTTATCGTGAAATTTGGAACCAGGATAACTTATATCCTTGATTAACACATAGGCTACTTTTGATCCCAGAAAAGTGCAGTGTTCCCTTAGGATGCCCGACCGCGGGTAATAATACCGCGTAGTGCAGCTAGTAAATGTATATTTTTAATTATTATTCTTTTTTACGCATAGCTTTACAGAGTAGTCCAATTTTGATGATCTTCATTTATTAGGCAGGGTTCAAATTGATCTTAAAGACATTTGACATGACATGAATGGACAACTCAGTTGGTCGACTCACTTATTTAGTACCGTATTTTGTAAATACATACTTATAATTCATTTTAACAACGAGATACTGGTCAAATATATTGATTACACAAATTTTCGAGAATCGTACCCCCACATGTTGGCCCACAGCGCAGAAGGTAGAGCTACTACCAACTGAAATATAAGACCATTTCAAATAATATGGTAGCACTTTCGCATGCGAGTAGCCAGGTTTCGGCGGAGCTCGTTCGCCAGTTGTTTGTGGCGCACATCTCAAGGTGAGGTGCCCTCTGCCGCAAATAATTCTGCTATTGTGAAACCACCTTATCAACAGACGTCGCTCAGAACCTTGGCTAGATCACCCGAATTACGGTCAAGTTGACGATTTCACGATTAATATTTCTATACGATAATAAAATTTCCGTTGCCACCCGATATTTTAAATTAATGATCCGCCTACTTATCTGCATTAGGTAATGTGGTCGAAATTCTGTTGTAAACAAGGCCGAAACCTGTGTATTTTTGAATCAGCCGAGCGAAGGAAAATCTTCGGGAAATCTAAAGCACGTTTGTGAATTCTAAGATGGTTGCACGGGCATGTCCCTTTTAATGTCAACTTTCTTTAACCACGCCGCGCTTTGCAGTTCGATCGCGCCCGGCGCGGCGTGGCGGTAACAGCTGAGATCATATTGTAATGACCGGTGGAACAATTTGGAAGCGTTACCTATCAAATATAACTTATTGCAAGTACGACTCGCCAAGCCCATTCACGCCCTGCAGACTAAATTTATAAGTAACGCCTACATATTTCATAACCCAGCATTAAAATTCCCTGTGTCGCATGTGGCATGGATGTTTAAGAGAGTTTTTGTATTGTATTTGAACCTTTGAAAAAATCTGGGTATCAAAGCCGGGAATCCTGGCTTTAGAAATAGGGCTACTGCCAACTGCGCTACAAAGAGTTTTTTTCCATTTCTACATCAATGATCAAACCTTAACTAGGTGCTTATTGATAGAATTAGTTATATGTTGCATGAATTCTGCTACCTCTTATTGCTTTAATTAATGAATACAATTTTCCTCAAAGTCAAATTCATTTCGTAACCACGAAAATAACCTCCAATGACCAAACCAGGTTCTAGTTTTACAACACACATAAAATTAATAACACACAAAAAAGCTACTATGCCAAGCAAATTGTATTCAATGATGCCCATTGCTCCTAGACGCAAAAAGCAGCAGTAGAACTTGTGCAAGGTTCGCACAAAGAGGTACTGCCTCCACACCTGGAAATCTGCCGCCAAGCAGCGGTACACTCGCATTGCTGTGTTCCGGTGGAAAACGTAACATCCTCCGCCTCAGGTGACGGGCGCAACCGGGTGCAATTTGGGTCTTCTTACATTCGGTTCGGTTGGGGAGGACCTAAGTAGTATTGCTGTTCTTATGAGCGGAGGTAACCTCTTAACGTCACATGGGTTTTCAGTTAGTCCCGTCAATTTTATAGCATAAAAAAAAGCACTTGCCCTTACCGACCCCTGTTTGTTGATAAACTCAATGTTTTTGAACTACAAAGTGATTCTATGCTGTCAGCCAGACATAACACATGTGTTATGCATCAGCCGAGAGGGCATGTTACATGCATTATCTCAAGGCATGCAGCGATAAGTGCGTCGGCGAGACGTCAATGCACTCGCCGCATGCCCCTAGGTCAGTTCCCTGTGACTCAGTCACTAATGCACCGTTACCTACAACGTCGTGATCACTGCATTCATCACGGGGAAAAGCGGAATCCACATCTTAACGTAGATTGTACATTGAATCGTCTGCTAGAGATCATTAGAAAACTCGTTAGACCCACGCAGCTTTGTGTTTGCATCCCAGCGATGTTGTCGTCAGCTTAGAGAATACCAAGATTTTACTGCATCGGCCAAACAATTGCAGCACTTCGCAGTGCTCCAGTGATTTTACAATGTGAATGGTTCCTATGACTTTCAGTTTCTATATATTATAGTTTGTACATATACATATAAATTGTTCTAGTATAAAAAGAGATGATGACGTATGAATTCATGAATAAGTCAATATATAAAAAAATCAAATAAGACTCATATCAGAACCTTATTGCATTTCAGACCAACTTTGGTTCTCTAATACTAATTTCTAATTAAATTACAAATTAGTCTTCATAATTTGCGAAGGTGAAGTACCTTCTGTCAAGTAGGAGTGGCTTTCCACCCGGTCAGTTATTGGATGGGTGATCGTTTAGTGACGTTTGAATCGAGCGCTTACGTGCTGCGGAGTGCATTACGATCCCTAACTGTTGTAGTCTTCACAAGCCATGTCGGAGACTTTGGAAAACTTTGACTGCTTAAACGAAAGAGAGAGAGTGTCTGATCCTATTCATACAACTAATGAATGGGGCAATTAAACATGAAACTTGATACTTGAACAATCATCTCAGAACATTTGCGTCCAGAGTTTTTTATCGAATCGAACCACTCATTTGAATACGATAGCTGTTGATTATGTAATTGTAGCTTCGTACATCTGCTGTTTGCCTCTCAACCCCCTGGCTAACCCTTGCGGCCACCGGCCATCGGGCTTTTTTATCGGATGGCAAACAAGCATTAATGAGAAATATCGGTTACGGAAATGCAGCTCTTCATATCTCTGGTCAAATATTTGTGTCTACTGTTTAGAGACAGTGAGAAGCTTTTGTTTGGTCCAGTACCCACGAAGTTACGCTATTTGAGCGTATAAGTGGCCATGACAATGACTTCTCCTTTGAGGAGTGTCACATCTTGTTTGTTATTTGTCTTAGTATAAAGTCTAAAGTGTATCGATTGGCAAAACACATTCCAAATGCATTGATTTCAAAAGGTTTCGTTTGGACCTGTTTTCTTCCTTTTTAGGATTGCTTAGTCAAACTCTTTTACTAAGCTTTTATGTCTGTATGTCTTTAACAGTATGTATGTATCGTTGGAGCAGTCAAAGACGGTTGAAATTTGAACATATTATTTAGAACAAATTTTTTGTTTTAGTTGATATCCCAAAATTTTGGTAAAAGTACATGGTAGTGCGGAGCCTTCGATATGCAAGTGAGAATCGTTCTTGGCCAGTTATTGAAATTGGTCGGAATATACTGTTAGTTATCTCACAATTGAATTGCATTCATAACCCTCATTTGTTCTATCATATCAAAAAATAATAAAACAGATAACAGTCTTCCCCATAATTAAACGAATTAAGGGTAGGTTCAGATAATTTTATGGCCATGGGGTCGGAAGTCAAAATTCAACGTGGGCAGATGTATAAAACGCGAAGAATAAAATAGTTATGATCTGCAGTGTGCATGCGCATCGCAGCTTGACTGGCTTGACCAATCGCGAGCCGGAGGGACGACTCCTTCAATGAGGAGTTAATTCGACGCCATGTGAAATTTGAAAGGAGAGAAATCATTCAATACGATAAGAAAGGAAACCATTTGCAACATCAAAATGTCTTCTTTTATTTTTGTTTATATAAAAGTTTGTTTCGAAATCTTTGGAAATCGTTTGGAAATCTTAGACAAAATGGCGGGCTTTTTAGTTTTGAAACTTATTATTCTAGTGAATGTATTAGTCCTTTAACTGTCGAAAAGTATAAATCAAATGATGAAATTCAGTAGGTAATTAAATAGGATAAATTCAAAAAAATTAAAATTACCCTTGCAAATAAGGTTAACAAAAGTGACACAAATGATGTCCACGAAATAGCTCCGACTTCCGTTTACATTATCGCTGGTCTAAAATGGGTCTCCCTATAAAGTTTTGCCCTCGTCCAGCGGAAACATTTTGTACGGGTTGCGATTTACTGCAGACCCCTGGCGGCGTCCTTTTGCCTTTAATTGGCTACAAAACTCGTCCGTTCACGAAAAAACAATGGAGATAACGGGAACTTGGTTATATTATTTGTTATGCGCACCGATTAAAAAGGTTTAGTAACTAGGTTTCCGTATTTACAGGGTAAAGGGATTTTATGATTATTAATGCGGATTTCCCAAGAATCTATGGAAATAAATAAAATTGAGGTGACTGTTTGTAATGTCAAAATAGCAGCTCTTTATTTAATTCATTTGAAAGTATCAAAAGTATAACAAAAAAAAAACAAATTTAAAATTTTTTGTCTGTGTTTCGGTCTGTCTGTCTGTCTGTTCTGGCTAATCTCCAGCTTAACCGATTTTGACGGGACTTTTACTGCCAGATAGCTAATATTATAGGGAGTAACGGAGGCTACTTTTATTTTAGGAAAATAATTAAGTATCCGCTCAAAAAAAAGTTTAATCCACGCAAACGAAGTTGCGTAGAAAAGCTAGTGAATAAATATAAATGATGCGACGGAATATTCCGGGTGTGAGTGAGTATGCGACTCACTTTATAGGAAGATTTTTTTTATTATACAGTGTGGACAGAAATTCAAAAAACTTCCAGAGAATGTTTGGTTGTATTTTTTTATGTTTACTACCTCAGTTCATTTGTAAATCGATTTGGAAAATAATTTTTTTATTTGATAGATTATGTTTTCAGGTTAATCCCATATTTTTTTTAATAAAATCGGTTCAATAGTTAGGTAGTTAAATCATAAAATATAAAAATATGTCATCCAAGTAAACGAAATTGCATGTTTTGCTTTTGTGTGAATTTTTTCTTCACCCGTTGTATACCGATGTCGAAGTTTCTTTCTTAAAATGGAAGGGTGTACCCACTCAGGGCGAGAAATAAGGGATGAAAGAATTGAAATCGGTTTATTTTACGATTTAATCAGTCACTTGTTTTATTTGAAGCCATTAATTTGTTTGATGAGACTTTAATGTTAATTTTAAAGGTGCATGATAAAATTGCAGTACATATAATATAAAAACAAAAAAACTTGATAGAGATCTAAAATATGCTGATTCACATAACTATGTCATGATCAAAAGAATTTTTACTTATATCACCCAACCAACTATTCAGTCCGAATCAAAAGGCAAAAAATATGAGGATTGCATTTTATCCACAATAAATTTAATGATACGACAGCGTCTATAAATCGGAACAGGTAGAATTCAGAGCTAATGAACATCTTATAAGAAAAAGGTCTTAAGAGTCTCGTCGATGGTAGTCAAATAGTATTATTAATTCGACGGGGTTCAGATCGGATCGAGTTGAAAGTTGAAGATCTGTTTTTGTGTATCGTGAGGGGTGGTGCACGGTGCGGGGGCGGTGTCTGCCAGGACTCGGAGCTGAAAGGGTTGTGTGGGAACCGAGGGCACCTGCGACTGCACATGGTGTTCAACTTCGGTGTTTTTTATACTTACATTTGCGCGCACAGATCTGTGTATTCTGTCTAATGCAGTGTTTTAGGCATCCATTCAATTTGAATATTTTTTTAATGTAGAATAATAATAATGTTTACAAACATAAACCCCTGCATTCCCTCGCAGGTGGCATGGACAAACTGAATAGTTAGCTTCGAAGGTAGGGCTACTACCGACTAAGCCACGGAGCTGCTTGTGTACATATACGAGTAAGTGACAAATAATGCGAGAGGAGTTAGGCTCCAAAACCTCAAAATAAGAATTGTAGATGAAAGTGAATATACCATAGGTTTTGTGGTTTACTAGGAAATACCAGGCTTATTATTTTATTAAATAATACTGTAGAACACTCTAATGATTTAATCAAACAAACATAATAATGGATGTCTATCAAGAAGGGTGCAACTGTAGATTGCAACTGTTTGCCATGACATTATCGAGTCGTATTATACCTACACTAAGGCTCATTTAGAATGCTATGTTTCGCGTTATACAACTTACTACCAGCGTGAAAAGACCTGTGAAGTCGTTACTTTCAGGGAGCCGGTGGGTTCTTGTCGGTTGGCTTCAAGGCTGGACTGCATTATTGAGTAACGTCAGCCCCAACGATGGCGAACTACCCCTATTTCTCGCAGTATTTATTCATTTCGCAACACATTGCCTGTCAGCCTTTTCAACCTTCCCCATCGACTCACGTGTTCTCGTCAATGAATAACTAATGAGACACTGTCGTTCTGTTAAAGGCCGCGAATTCACGAACCTCCTTGTTAGGGCGCCAACCAAAACATCCACACGCACCCTTACCTTATTCATTAACTCCATAAAAGTGGCTTTTTTACTAGAATCATGAGGTAAAAGCATAGATCAAAATAAAATTAAAAAAATGGGTTGTGTCTGTGTCGTGAACACGGCCTTGTGTTTTACGTGAATACGCGTACGTAAACGGCTATTATGTGACACAAAATGGCGGTGCTTCCCCCTCCCCCACAAGCGGAGTCACTGTCTTCACCCACCGTCACGAATTCTTTGATCATTTAACCATCGAGTGTTGCAATTAAATCTTGAATGTAGATGATATATAGGTATGTACAATAGTTGCAGCATCAAACTGTATCCCCCGATTTTGTTATCATCAGTTTTCTGAATTGCTTCCTACTATTGAAGTTAATTTAGAGACGTATCCAGTACAAAAGTTTATCTAAAAATAAATTCAAACACACGACGGGGATTGCAATTAAACTATTAACACAATCGTTATTCTAAAATGTTAAACCTTGTTTTGTGCAAGTGTTAATCGGATAGTTGATGTTTTTTTGCATAAGCGGATAACCCTTCGCTACCTGCGCCCGCGCCGTTTTGTGCGCAGTGCTTTGTGCAAGTTGAGCAAATAGGGTGACTATGTGAGGGGTTTTGTGGGACAAAGCGTTTTTTAAGTAAAGTAAATTTTTTTTAAAGTGACTGAGTATTTAGAGTAACTTTCGTGTACGATTTTTAAATTTTTTTCTTATAATTATTACCTACATAAGTATTATTTTAATTTTCAAGCGATCTCTAGCTTAATATTGCGATACCTGAACAGGTGAGTAAGTCCTAAGTTCCATCATCATACTAATACCGAAATGTACGTACACTTGGTTATCCAATAAATATCTTGAATCTTTATCGTCTAAAGATTGAAGAAAACTATGCTCTTTCATATCTGGGATAGACTTCGCTGTACTGCGAGTACTTTATCCCGAACCAGTATTATCGCAAATAATAGTTTAATTCGAAGTTAAATAAACTTTATCAAATAAAAAAAAAATTATAAAATAGTGTTAGCAAGAAAAATAATGTAGATTTCATAAGTAATCTTACCCAAAACAATTTAATTATTTTTGAAAATAGAAAATATCTCTTTAATATTTTCATCATGGTCACCATCCATCGTATGAACGCCGTTGTTATCTATCTACAATGAGAATAATGAGCAAAAAATGCAAAAGAAAACTTTTTTATATAATTTAATATAGGTCAGGTGTAAATTCAACCCTTTCTTGGCGTGGGAGTATTTTTTGCCTAAACTTATACGCTGTTTTGTGCAAGTTTTTTTGCGGGCGTTCGAAGTGTTTGCTGCAATTTGTTCCCACATTTCGATGATCGAGGAAGTGATGACAGCTATTGAAATTACTCAATCGATATTACCGTTAGCATTAGGTACATTGCAAAAAGTAATACCTTTTTTTCGATTAAAAATTTGCCAGGTGAGTAACGGGTAATGATGAGGTAACAACCAGGAAGATGGCTCTGTAACTTAGTTGGTAGTTTCAGGTTATTGGAAGAGGAGTCCCGGGTTCGATTCCCGTTGGGGCACACCTTGTATGGAGTACGTGAAGTTTGTTCTAGGTTCTATGTTTGTCATGTCTTTGCCCATGCCATCTGCAATATAGGGAATCCTAGTGCTCCTTTAGCACCACCCAGGGGGTACGTGTAGGGAATCAAACGGTACACACCTACGGACGTGAGCAACTGGACTGCTTTATTATATTACTAGCTGACCGGGCCACGCGTTGCTGTGGCTAACGTTTTTGTCATATGATAATATAATTTGCAATAAAATAATATTGCGATCATAAATTGAGATGTGAGCTATCCTATCTTTCAAGTTGGATCAAACTGCACACGGTGTACAAATTTGATTAAAATCGGTTAAGTAGTTTAGGAGTCCATCGCGGACAAACATCGTGACACGTAATTTATATATATTAAGATTAGTATAAATACGATTCTCTCTTTCTCAGGCCGATCCTTCATAGCTGAACATCGCAATCAACACGTCATCGATTAAAAAAATAGAACAAAAAGGCAACAAATGAAAGCCTACATAAAAATAGGTCTTTGAGTAAGTCACAATCAATAACCCTGTTACGTTAAAGTACAAACATAGTTGTTTGTTCACGACCATTTGTAACTGACAAGTTGCGTAAAATAATCAACGGCATGTGGCGCGGTTCACCCTTAATGATTCATAATGATGCAATCATTTTAATGACACCGATAGCTCGCACATCCTTTGCTATTGTTGCTAACTGAGTCCTTTTTAGAAAAATATGACGACTTTTCGACAACAGTATAATAATATAATAATAAATTGACATATCATCTGAAGTTTTTCTTTCTGTCAGTTGTTGGATTACTATTTAGTGGCATTTCAATATCCGTACTTCGGTGGGCACGTTAAGATGTCTTGGCTTTAATAGTCGATAAACCATGTCGGAGGCTTTCGAGTGCCTATAAAACTTCAACGACATACTTGGACCTCCTCACACGAAAGAAGAAAATAAGAATAACTTTTACACACTCATACATGCAACTCGTGAAGCAACCACCGGAGTGTGTATCACATATTTGCGTTAAAAGTTATTCTTATACTTTTATTATACTCAAGTTATTACGCTCTCTTCATCAAAAATTTTAAAGCATCGGAAGCCACTTGCGACATTTTCTCCAAAATGGCTTTTTATGTCTGTAATTTAACTATCGATTGTTTCTTGTCCCCAAGTATGTTTCGATTTGTAATTGGAAAATACTAGAAAGATGTTCCAAATTTAGCGATTCACGACTTATATCAGTTGGTATTCTATAGCCGAAGTCTCGGAACTTTAAGGGTTAAGTCAAAACATATTTGCCGAGAGAATAATGAGCATTCGCGGCGGGCACCGGAAACGGATCATTCGCGGCGAAATGTTACTTCCGGTGCTGTCATTGCTAACTGTTACCTTGATCAGCCTTCCTTCGCCTTTCTATGTACACAATATTATATTATTGATATATCAGTTATAAGAACAGAATAGCTGATTGTTAACAGATATTTTAATTTGAAAATTGATGCAGATAGATTTAAAATTGTTTGGTTTATTAATATTATCTATAGGACTATCGCAAGGACGAAATAGCTTGTAAGTTATATTGCATTTCGCAAATTCTGCATTGACGGGACTAAATCCTGCAACCATGGCTTAGCTATGGCTTAAAGTAGCTATACGCTTCCAATAGCGCCAAGATCGACGTCACGCGCGAAATTTTAGGATTGCCTATCCGGTAATCTCACTGTCAATCTGTGGTTATTTATTATTAATATTATAAGCCTGACATTTTCAACTGCAGGACAAAGGCATCCCTTCCCTCTTTCCAAGCATCTCTATTTTATGCTATTTGATAGATACCTATCCTTTGAATATGAGTCTATCTCATCTCACCATCTGCGTCTGGGTCTTCCACGCAAGCGTTGTCTATTAGTTGGGACCCATTCTGTGGTCATAGGACATTCTTCTGGCATACGACTGAATAATAAAACAATATATGTATATGAAAATTATTAATTACTTATTGCGCACGATATATTCAGGTGTACAAAAGGAAGACTGGTAATGCTACATGTGTGACTTCTCAAATTCAAATAAATAAGTCCAGTAACTGAACTCATTTGTCAAATTCATGCTATAAAATGCACTTGTAAAATATGCAAGAATTTAGAAAAAAACTTAATACTAATAACAAAAATATATTAGGTTTCATTACTATCAATAGTTAGTATCATATAGGCATATTATAACGGAAAAGTTTTTTGATCAGTTGTACTTTTGACATGTAGGTACGTCAGTATACTTTGAGATAAATTTACGCATAGTTATCTGGTGTAAATTGCGCACATGTATGTTGTTAATGCTGTATTTTTTGCAGAATGTGTACATTAAACTATCTAAACATGAGCCTGCGCATGCGGGAGTAGTTTGCCGAGTTTTTACCGGAGTCAGAGTTCAGAGGCAGCGCGAGGCGTGAGAACGCATCGCGTCTGAAACTCGCTCGCGGGGGAGTTTTTGTTCAGGAGGGTTCAACGACTTGCACAAATGTTAACGCAAGCCTGTAGAGTACACAGTATTTAACAGAAATAGTTAAAAAATATGTTTGATTCTACAAATACCTTTGACCGACGATTCTTCTGAGTTATTGAGGAATTTTGTTTGCGAGTTGTCATATTGTTTTAGGTTTAAGTTGGTTTGCAGAAACAAATATCTACAGTTATTTATTTGCAAATTATTTGTTTAGAATTTTGTATAAGTATTAGAATATAATCATAGGAAAAATTGTATGCTTGTATTACTCAATGGCTTACGACACGAATAAATTTCAGCTCACGTCTATTTTATAACCATTTTACAATAGCTCCGAGATTGAAGGTAAGTAACGAATCACGACAGTGTTTGCCATGAATCGGTTTTCAGTCAAACTGCAGTTTTTGTTACAGTTTAGCAGATATTTATTTACTTGTCGTTGCCGTTTTACGTCCCCATAACTTTAGCAGACGAAATCTATTTTTATCTACGCTTTACTACCTACAGCTTTATTGCACACTAACAGTAGAAAATTAAAAAAGAAATGTGTTTTTGACGTCATAATCTATTTTATGTTAAGGCGATCGAGCTTCTCGACATGGTCATCAAAACAAACCCCAAAAGGACTTTTGTGCTTGTCTAGTGATAAGTAGATACGGAGAGTAATTGATAGTTGTATAAATTACACACATGAATAAAGTGGTTTCCCTTAATTAGAAACCTTAAGTGCCAATGAACACATTCTTGGAAGTATTCGAGATATAAAATTTGAGTAAAACTAAAATTACTCATTAGATGATACATCATATTGTAGCTTTGTTTTTGATTCCACTATCAATGTAAATTGACAAAATAAATTACTTAGATTTTATCTTAGATCATGAAAAGGAGTATACTTATTAGAATATTTGGCTAGTGCTATTTCTGCATGGATTATGTGGGTATGCGGCGCGTATAAGAAGCGCTTATGTAAAAGAAAGCCGATAACACTGCAATCTCTATTTCACAAATAAACTTATCACGTTACCAGCGAAGGCAGAATCGGTTTTTTGTTACGAGTTTTTGCACAACATTCTCTTTCACAAAAAAGGATTTCGTATAAAACTGTCGAAACCGAAATGTTTATTTTAGTGACAATGTAAACTCGCGAAGTAACCTTTTTAGGGATTTGATCCGTGACTATGAATTTTTAGTCTGTTTTCATTTTGGGAGCAGGTATTTTATAATCCAGTTTGTTTTAAAGTTTTTGTTTAAATCGCGATATATATTTGTAGAGGCCTAAATTTTAAAAGAACGTAAAAAAAACGTTTACACACTCATACCTCTGCACTAGGATTCCCTGTGTCGCAGATGGCATGGACAAACACAGAAACACAAGACAAACACCCAAGACCCGAGAACAAACTTCATGCTCACCACACAAAGTATGCCCCGGCCGGGAATCGAACCCGGGACCCCTCGCTTCGAAGGCAGGGCTACCACCAACTAAGCCACGGAGCCGTCTAAAGGATACATTTAGACAGGATACATTTAGACTACCATACAAGTTAGCTAATTCCAACAATGGCGACCATTTGTGGGTCGAACATAGCTAAGCCTGGGTGTTAATATGTACCTAATAAATGTAGGATTTATAAAGAAAATAAGTTGTATTCAAATATTAAATTGGTTACCTGGAATTCAGTTTGTGCTTAAATGACGCTTTGTGAAATGTTCATGAATATTTATGTATATTTACTAGCTACGCCCGCTTTGTTATCCGCGGTTTCCTGGGATCAAATTTAATTCATGATATATCATGAATTAAAACGTAACTTACTTGATGAAATTTTATCCAAATCCGTTGAGCCGTTAGAGCGCCTTTAGAATAAAAGTGTCATTTGTGCTATCACTATAAAATGATTCGTACATGTATCTTATTTAACTTCACTCGACACCTGTGCAGAACTAGCTCCATTATTTCATCAAAAGAAATGAAAGATTTATGTTCCGGATTCATCCGATGTCTGGCAAAGTACAGTTATTCCGCCCGTCCCACGCTTTTGCACAATTTCGGGGCAAAAAATACGAATTTATTTATATGAAACCTCTACCTGCTCGTGTGGCTTGCAGAATTTTGATATCTTTTGTGAAACATTTTTTGCTTTAATTTGTGACAATTATACCGGTATATGACTTTTTACCTGTGATTTTTTCTTTCTCCCCTGATCTGACATTTCGCGCGACATGGCTTTTGCTTTTTTTGGCGATATCTTGGCGGATTGTCGGATTTGGGTTTGGATACTGTTAGATGCATCGCAAAAATTCGAGTTGAATTTTAGCAAATGCTTTTTAAAGTTGAGATTTACGTGTGTACTGCACCGTTAAAAAAAAGTACTTGACATATCATCTAACTTAAGCAACTTTACAACCAGAAGCAATAGTTGGATGAGTGATAGTGTTTTGGCACTTGAATCGTGCTTCGGAGGCCACGTTAAGATGTGAGCTCCGGCTTTCGGGCTTGTCAACTCCGATTATAAACGGGGCCATTTGGTCAGACGAAAGAAGAAAGAAAACAAAATACAAAAAAATATTAAATTTTCGATAATTTATTATACAGTTACTGTAATAATCGAAAGCTTATTTTAAGTATAAAATATTTGTACAAAAATGATTCGCTGTTACATTAGACATCCTAATTAATAATACTTAAAACATACTCGTATGTGTATAATCCACTTAAATGCTTCATACTCACCGCACAAATTGTTTCCCGGCCGGGATCTAACCCGGGACCCCTCATTTCGAAGGCAGGGCTACTACCAAGTAAACCACGGAGCCGTCAAATTTCAAATCAGGATTCTTATTATTTTCTTACTAGAATACCTTTATATCTAAAAATGCACGTTTTCCAAGCTTCAGCCAAATAATCGATTAGGGATGATCTATTAAAATAAGAGATACCGAGGCCAGGTAGGCTGATGATATTGCATTTTATCCAAATAGGACGCGTGTAAAAAAGCTCTCTCTATGCATGTGCCATTTAAACTGAGGAACAAAAAACTCCGGTAGGCAAAATGGCTGCCAAGACCGCGGGAAGGGTTAACGTCGTAAACGCGAGCGAGCGAAGCAAAAAATTTGATAAAAGCTTTGTTTTATTCGATATAGTCAATGCATGGAATATTGTCATAGAATCTTAAGATTTATCTATCGAATTATTTTAATAACAATTGTAAGTGGTTAAGCTTGTAAGTAAAAAAAATGATTCAAGATTATTTCTTAACGATTCTGTTTTTTTTTTTTTTCAAGCATGTCACATGAGAAATATATATTTTTGTATTTGGAATTGATGTTGCAGTTGGAAAGTACTTGATTTCTTGTTATTTTAAATATTGTAAATTCGTACTTACAAGCTGAGATTGAAAGAATATCAAACAAACAAACATATTCCCATTTATAATATTTTAAGTGAGAAACTCATTTTAAACACCCTGGGTGTTTAATATGTGTTACCCATAACCAGACCTACAGAAGACAGGGCTTCTATCAACTGAGCTGAAAACCCACTCAAATGATGAATTAAAATTTACTCCAGTGCAACTAACATCATGTCTACTACAGGCCAATTCACGACTTCCTCACTAAACTACCTCAAGGGTACAAATTGCAGCCAATAATCAAATTTTTTTCGTGAAACAAAGCCAATGGAGGGTTATTTTTTGCCGCGCTTTCACAACATGTGCAATGTACTGTCTGACCTACTTACCTACACTTCCTTCGCATTAAAGGGTTAAAAGAATATCCGCGTATTTCATCAGCAAATAGAATAATGGAGTCGTTTTTGTTTGAGAGAAAACTGACGTTTCCCGTTCCGAAATTAAACTGTTGTAAATGTTAATGTTTAATTCCGATATTAAATTCATATTGTTTGAGGATGATTGATCAGTGAATGAATGAAATGAATGAAAAAGATTTATTCACACAAAACATGTACTCAACACAATCAGACAAAGTTAAAAATGAGCTTGATTACTACTACTAACTAATGCAAGTTCGCGGCCCATCTTATGTTAAGTGGTTACTGGCACATAGCTGCGATGTATTTTGAACCAACTTCGAAAAAGGGACTCTCAATTAGTTTTTTTGTACAATATTTTTAACGCAATATCTTCGCCAATTGAGGACTGATTTCGAGGATTATATATAATATATCTCCGAGATAGTATCATATATTATAAATTTTCTAGAAATCCATCCCTACAGTTCGGGAATGAAAGTATTGAAGTAGGACATTATTTTACTGTTAAAAATATAAAATAGATACATATATTAAATTGTCATAGTTGAACCATTACTACATTTTGCTACCTATTCTAAATGTTTCTATTTTTGTAAAGAGATTTAGTAAAGGGCCCTCATGCTTTAAGAATAATAGGCAAAGAGTTGACAAACTGACAGCTAATTGAAATACGCCCATGTGCGGCGTGTTTTTGCTATGAGGAGGGCTAATCGCAGCCCCTCGTGGTTTTTTGCCATGTATCATAAAGGGGTTAGGGAGGAATCAGGGTTAGGTTTTTGAATATCTGAAATGTTACAAGGAAATACGCTGTAATATGCTGGCTAGTAGGGTAGATCTTAAAACCGTTAAGAAATAGTGAATTCGCCATCTGTTTTCGATAATACCAATTTCAGTTCATTAATCAATATATTGTATTTGACTAAAAAGTCCTGCATAAACAAACATAACACTTATTAATACATATTTTATGTTTGAATCGCTTATTATTTTCTGTTTATGTCTGGTCTCAAAGCTCAGTTGGCAGTAATTCTGCTTTTTGCGCTGGGTTCGACTTCTTCAATGAACATTCATCTGTGTGACGAGCATATATGTTTTTTCTGTGTCTGGGTGTTTTAATATATAGGTACATATATGTTGGATATTACAAAAAAATACATCATAAGTGGGTCCATCATAAGTGGGAGAGCGTGGTGGTCCAGGGACACAGACGCCGACTTTCAATCTGAAGGTCGCTGGTTCAAATCCACACGTGCACCAATGGGTTTTTTCACTTGAAAAATTTATGTGCGCAATACCACGTTCTCGAAACGGTGACGGAAAACATCGTGAGGAAACCGGCATGTCTTAGAACCAAAAATTCGATGATATGTGACATCTACCAATCCAGATTGGGCTCCCGTGGTAGATTAGAGCCCATTCACTCTCAATTATCGAGAGTAGGCCGGTGTCCCTGCAGTGGGAACATTAGAGGCTGGTACGGTACGGTAACATCATAAGTATTATATCGGATTTGACCACCTGACCTGTCTGACCAGAAACTAACAAGTAACTTAAAAAACCTATATACCTAGTTAAAGGAGTATTATAGGTATAATAATGTATCTATAATACTTCTATAGGTACATTCAAAGTAGCAAAATACGCAATTTCATTTACTTGGACGACATATTTCTTCCAGGTATTTTGATTTAACAACCAAACTATTGAACCGCTTTTAATGCAATTTCTGTGGAACCAATATGAAAGCATATCTTTTCAATTAAAACAAAAATCCAAATCAGATAAATGGCGAAGAAATCGATGAACAGATGAAGCCGGTTAACAACTACTAGAACTTTTTCTATAAAAATGGTTTAATTTTGTTACCTTTTCCCCTGTAATTAACTGCAGTGGCAAGCCATGCGTTATTCCCTCACCTCCAGGGATCAGCGTTAAAACAAACACGTGTTCAAAACGTTTAAAACGAGATATTTTACACTGAAGGGTTGCTCTCTCCCGCGTGTCGCGATTGCTAAACATAGCCGACGAACAATCGTTTCTCATTGGAAATAATCCCATTTAAACCGTTCTTAATAGAACCCAACCCTCTGCCATTGTTTTTGTACTTCCGGTTGAGAATTTGAAATTTGGTGCATATTACCGGGCAACTAAATTGAAGAAATCAGTTGCGATTTTATTGTTTCCAGCTTATCTATAATATATGTAGCTATAAAAATATTCACAAGTTTATTTTAAGAAACTGTAAAAATTGGGTAATGATAATAAACTGATGAACGTCAAACGTTTGAACAGATCTTCGTGAATTTATTGCTTATAGCTATCTCGACCACCTCGGCTTTCAAACAGAAAAAAACTGCATCAAAATCGGTCCATTTGTTTAGAGCTATGATGGCAGACACACCGATACACACTAAAAACTTATAACACCCCTCTTTTTCGTCGTCGGTTAAAAATAATGACGAACCCCTTCTACCTATCTGCTTTTTTAATGTATTACCTAATCAAATAAAGAAATACTCAAGAACAATGCGTACTATGGGAACCAGATAGCCGATAGAATATTTGTAGTATTTTTTTGTGTAAATACATACTTAATATGATAAAACAAACACTGGACAAACATCAATGTTTTAAGACGGTTGCCCAAGGTGTGAATCGAACCCGCAACCTACAGCGCAGAAGGCAGAGCTACTAGCTGTCAATCCAGACAGTATAATTTGCAAAAATCCCACGTGACTGTTAGAAGCGTGGAACACTAGAAAACTTTGTGTACGCGTGAACTACCAAGGCTTCATAACACGGAAGAGGTAATCAAGAATCAAGATCGACGTCACAATGACGCGTTGTTGACGCGACGCCAGTACCTAAAGTTTTTTACTATTTATCATCTGAATCAGCCAATGAGGGTCTTGTGATGTTTGTATTGAAGGATAAACGTGTATATAAGCGAGTCCTCTGCGCTCTGCTAATTTATTCGCGATATCGCTGTGCGACGCGAGGCAAGCGCTTCCTATTGGCCGGCGCGGGAGGGCGAACCTCCTCTCTCATGATGCCATTCGCGAATACTCACACATTTATAGCGAATCGCCTCCGCTTTCCCTATGTAGAGCTTTTTGTCTTGCGATTTCTGTAGGTATTCTGAGACTGAGCGCTCATGTCTGATTGATTTCGCACGCAAGTTGAAATCTTATAATCTATAATCTTATATGATAAAGCCAAATTAATTCAGCTGTGCATCTCGGGTCCGGTTTTCCTCGAATTCCTTTGTGTAGTATTTTAATAGATTCTTTATGATGAATCGATTCACACAGTAACCAGTCCGTGCACAATTGCTTAACGGCTGCAAACAGAGATCAGAGGTTACGGTGCAGTTGAGGTGGTCAGTTGCATACAATTGCACTGGTATTTCATCATTGTTAGAATTGTTAGCGCATTTGTTAGGTAAAAATCGGAAACGAATAAATAACAAAAAATTTTAAACATAAAAGCAATTATTAATTTGTTTTAGTATTTCAGACAGAATAGATAGTTATTTATGTAATTAAAGTGAGGGGACGAGCAGAAGGCTCACCTGATGTTAAGTGGTTACCTCCACCCATAACAACAAATATATGACTTACCTTCTCGGCGCAAGTAGGAGTTGCATCGAGTTGCCCGTCACCCGAGTCGGGGATGTAACGTCTTATGCGCCTGTGATTTCACCGGCAGTCGCACCCGTCCACCAGAACACAGCAACGCGAATGCGCCAGGCCAGTGCTTGGCACCGGATCACCATATGTGGAGGTGATACTTCTCCAACCCGATTTTGCACAAATTCTACTGTTACTCTGGATGGTTCCTATCGTACCACCCGGCTGATAAGAGATTCACCTAAGCGAGCCACATGGTTCCCCCAAAATAATAAACGAAACTTCGGAATTACAATAATAGGAAAATATTATTAATGATGCGATTTCATTCTCATAACGGTCATGGTCAATATTATACGTGTGAGAAAAAACTGTAAGAAATGGTCAGCGAAAACTGCCCACTGAGCTAATGATCACCCATACAAAACGACAAAGGAACCCCCAGACAATGCGCAAAACGAGGAACAAAGAATTTAGCACAATACAAACCATATTAATTACCCCTCAAGAATGGACACAATGGAAAGGGTTTAATAAGCTTAGAGTAAATAAAAATACCGTAAATCGAAACTGACCAATGTCCAGTGACCGCTTGTAAAATTGGAAGTGACGTCATTGTGTTTGACTACAGCTAAACTAACTTTTGTTTAGCTTTCGTGTAGAATCTACAAGTTTTTTTCACGTGGAATACAAAGGCATAGAGAAAGTAAAATATAACTTTTCACTATCACTGCGTGAAACTACTTCACCACTTCACAATTCAGTAAATTTCTAGTATTTATTACTAGAGTATGTAGGTATTAAAAAAAAAATATGACGGGAGATGCTGAAGGCCCACCTTATGTTAAGTAGTTACCCTCAGCATAATAACAACATTCGCAACAAAATGTTCTCCCAATGTGTCAAATAGTACTCAAAATAGTCATTATGATCAAAACTCTCCTTCACTTTCCTCCTAAGACGAGCATAATAGATGGATACATACAAGTTACTTTTTTTTTTAAATCCGGTTAACCGTTCATTATCAAGGACATCGCTATGAACTTGCTAATCTTTACATTGGCAGGGACAGTACTGGTCAATCCTGGGTCAGAGGTGACGAACGGACAGACACACCTGGCTGAAACTTCGTTTTTTATCCCTAATTGTACTATTTCTAAGCATTTTATTCGGCCGTTACATAGAATACGAAACTTTGAAAAAATGTGCTTTGTGCGAAATCTTCTTAGAACTCACTCACACTTGTGTACCTACTTGTACGTAGGTAAAGATAGGTATGTGCGCTTTGTCTTGCCAAAGTTTTGAATTCCGCGATGTATTTTATCTTTACAACTTCCATTAGCCTCCTATTCATCTTTTAGCAAAACATTGTTTAAAATTGTTCATTGATATCTCAATGTTATCGCATTGCAAGATGGTATGTGTTCTTTGTGTGTTGTACAATAATACAACAAAGAAATGTATACACGTGAACCTGTGCAAAAGTTAGCGAGGCGAGGTTCGGACATTCGCTAACCGTTGGTCACCTCTGACCGCTGACCGCTGACCTCTTGGGACTGGGAACTTGAACTTAATCCTTTATCGTACTGCAGTTGGACACTATCTGTTTTTGTAGATAGTTCTGTGAGTTTATAGGCATTGAACTTGGTGAAACTTGTTCAATGTTGTTTTTTTAATGTTTTTTAATAATGAGTTTCAGCTTCAGTTGGAATAATAGTAAACGCTGATGACATAAAAAAATTGGTCCTGATTATTGAATCTTAAATTTTGTAAAAATGGTACCTAGACCCCAGAGGTGGCTAAAATTGGACTGTGGATGATGGTGATGATACCATCAAAAATCAAAATTGGATGTCACCATGGTCCTCATTATTTTTTATTATAACTTTTAAGCAGTTCAATTTTATTATTATACCTATTTTGAAAGGTAGACTTTTGAGCAGTTTTGATATTCATTCACATATCATCATTAAACGAGTCGAAATTGAAAGAGTTACGACTCAAGCCAATCCAATAATGAAAAAAGGTCTTACCTTTTTTCTATGGTTTGGTTGCCCCGTTGAAAAATAAGGTAAAAGAAATTTTTTTGGTGCCAAAATCTGCGCAGTGACCATACATACATTCGCTAGCCGTTGGTCACCCTTGCCCGCTGACCGCTGACCGCTGACCTCTTGGGACTGGGAACTTGAACTTAATCCTTTGAATGACATTGAAATTTGCAATAAAAAAAAAACATTTTGCTTACCCGGGAGAATTTTGTCCTCGAGTATAGCTGACTTTAATCGATGATGGTCGGTTTACAATTTTACGCTGATTTAATGATCTACACAATCGCCGGCAATAATTGTATCGTATACTTGCCTAAATAAACAAACAAACAAACAACGTTAACACACTCATACCTCTGCACCAGGATTCCCTGTGTGGCAGATGGCATGGACAAACACAGAAACACAAGACCTAGATTTTGTATATTCATTTAAATACTACTTGTCCAGATTCACAATTAATTCACAATTTGACAATCAGCTGTCAAGTGACCTTTGCGCACATATTTAAGAAACAGCTTTTCCCGGGCACCGTTTCGCATATTTTTTCTTTACATAAAAATTTAAGTTGAACTTTTAAGAATTAAAACAAACAGCCGAATCGATTCTGCCATTCTCAAGTGATCTTACCAACGAACATTATTTAACTTTTATTTATATATATAAGTACATATATATTCTTGTCTGTGCGCTCGGAAAGCATTAGCTGATACCCCACCAGAAGCAAATTAAAAATTGATAAGTGACAAATTCTGCATATGCCTTAGTTAGAAACTACAAGTGGCGTATATGTATTCTAGGCATATAGGTTTGATAACATTAGATTACAGTTGATTGGTTTCGTAACATTTGCCAATCAGAAACTTTTTGGAGTTTAACCTAGTTTATGAATACTGCGATAATTTGACCTTAATATTTCAGATAGCGGGTAAAGTGGGGATACGATAAGAACGACCAAACTATCGCAAACTGCCTTATTTAGTAAACTACAGAAAGGTAAAAAAATTAAAACTAATAATGCTTATAACGCCCCTGTGTCACAGTAAATAAGAACGTTTATACACTCATACACCTGCACTAGAACACCCTGTGTCGCAGGTCGCATGACCGTTTACCTCGGTCAAGAATCAAACTACTTGCTTTGAAAGGGTACTAAGCCAGCCACGAAGCTGTAGTTGGCATAAATATTTACATAAATAGATGACACAATCATCTATAAACGTTTACACATTCATACCCCTGCACTAGGATTCCCTGTGTCGCAGATGGCATGGACAACCAAGCCACGGAGCCGTCAAATCCATATCCATATCCGAGAACAAAACTTTAAACGTTTTTTTAACTCAAGCCGAAAATCAAACTCTGTATCCTCCCGCTCTGTCTGTATCAGTTATTTCGTATAAATAGATAAGAAAGGTAGGTATAAAAAGTAAACTATAAATCCGTTTGGTTAATTCAGAGATGGTCAACACTTTGATTCGCAACCCCGCTTGGCCAGCCGTTGGTCACCTCTGACCGCTGACCACTGACCCTCTGGGATCCAACTTGTACGGTCATGTACTGACATTGAACTTTGCAAATAAAAAACGAACAAGTGAATAAATATGAGTGCCTATTGAAACTCTCTTAAAAGACTGAATGACTGATTTGAGGAAATACTGAGACACGTAAAATTATTGTTATTATATTTTTTTATTGATAAAATATATTGGAGATGCTCAATAGAAAAAACAAAAATTTGATAATAACATGTGTTATTTATAAATAAACGTATCGAAGTTTTCAATAAAATTATTATTCGTTGAACTATTTACAACTCAACTAAAAAATGACTTCGTTATTACAGAAATCTTAACGTGCCCTCAGACGGACAGAAGCGATCACTTTTAATGCTACTTAACGGTCACCCATCCAAATACCCGAACAGTTGCTTAACTAAGTTGATCTATAAAGAACATTTAAGCAAGCTTCGCCATCAACGCTTCGGATAAATGTCACTTAAATGTTAGTTAAAGGGTGAATTTACCACGTGGTCCATCCGTTGACCACCTCTGACCTAACGAAGATCCGATCCACCCTTATACTTACATCATCTTTTATGATCCATTGCTTTTATCTACAAATTTGCATATCAGTTAACTGTTTATTCACAATCTGGTTATTTTCAAAACCGAAAAATATATTTTATGTGTTCTTGTTTGAAGAAAATCATTGTAAATATCACTATGTGTCTATCAATATATATAATAATATATATATAAGCTTTAAAAAAGGGTACTATGTACGATTCGGATTCGCAAAAGAGACGGGCGTTGCGGGATTTATAAAAGGATGATCTTTATCGTTCAAAACTGATATATATTTTTAAAATAAAAATATATTCGCGGACTTTATACACAGCGACATTTAGTCCCAAACTAAGCATAGCTTGTACTATGAGAACTAGACATTTAAAATAATATTTATATAGTATTTTTAGACTTAATAAAGATTTTAAATTGACTTGACATGCAAAAAATACTATATTATAAATAGATTCTTGACAGCGGCTCAACTGTTTATATAATTACGTGTGCTCAGAGTTCAAAAGTCACCGCACTCCTGTTTGAATCGTTCAATACATTAGCATGTAAATTTTGCAATTTCTTAATTAAATCCAGACGGAAATGCAAATGGCGACGTTTCGCAGCGCGAAACAATGAAGTTCGATGACTGAACTCTTGCCCCGTACGTGTCAATGTACAACATTTCCTACAAATTTTTATTGATATTATTGTGCTTGTTATAAACTTACGTTTTAGGTGTACCCTTTGACAAAGCAACATCTCGAATGAACGTTCTTGAATGAACGAACAGAGATGCGTCGTGAATAAACGAAACGTCTTGTCGATCTATTATTGAGTGTTTTTCAGTTCAGTGTAATTTTTTACCTTTTTCATTATTAATTTGCGGTCGATAGAGCTTTGACATTTAATTTTAAATATGTTTCATGACTTTTAGTTAGTCTAGTTTGCGTAAATAACTTATTAGCGTTATTTTTTCCACTGCAGTTCTATTTAGTAATAATCTTTAATTCAGGGGTGTCCCATCACCATGGTCACATAATAAAATGTTTATGACAAAATGGCAACAAAATAATGAAGCAATTATTTAGCTTTATTCAAGCTACCCGCCGAAAGTGCAGGATAAAATGATACATACTCGTAATACCTTCCTTTTCACTGCATAAGAACCAAAAATAGTATTTAATTGAAGTAACGTAAGCCGTGATTAAGTGATTCACCGCGGTGCCTGAATGTATAGGCTGTCGCGTAATTCCGATGTAACAAGTTTTAACATTTTAGTTTCTAGAATTCTCCGCCAGATGTTTTATATGATTATTTAAAAATAATAATTGTCGTAAAATTAAAACCATAATAAAATACTAACCTTTTTCATAAAGTTTTAATCATTAACGTGAGTTATAATGAAATCGATAAAAAAGTTAGTAAGTAAAAAATAATTGTTGGCTAAAATTTTATTTTCGCCAACACATATTAGGTTCATTCAAAAGTAAGTACGAATTAAGCACATAATTGCTTAATTGATATGAATCATTTGAAAGTCAAAGTCAAATATTTTGGATCTCGGTTTGGATTTTTGCATGATGGTGCGATGTATAATATTTATTATAAAGTAATGTTACTGTGAGACACCCTGTATGTTTATGCTTTATAAACTGAAATAAACCATGTGTCACAGGTCACGTTCTACCGGAACTTTGTACTTTTATTTGTAGGTACTTTCATTGCGTTAGAGGAAGTCGGGGACAAAATATGTTTTGGGAACGAGATGAAATCATGATGCATAAATATCTACTTCGGTAGCGTAGAGGTATCACATACTGAATTGAATGAGAAGTAAGTACGATTTTAAGGTTTGATTCCTTGAGAAGAACCCAATCACAGTCCTACAAAGGGCTATCTTAAATTATAAGCCGTAACAGCTGATATTTTCACAAAATCTGTGTTGGTATAGCGGAGATTCTAAATATATTTAGGTATAATACAATTGTTTGTATGAAAACCTCGGTGTAATTGTCCAAATTGCACTTTGCTGGGTTTGTTTTGTTAATGAGTAATTGCTCACCTGACGCTAAGCGCTTACCGTCGCGTATTAACATTAGCAAATCTGTTCTCGGGTCTTGCAGGATTTGTGTAATATTATTGTGTGTCCATGCCACCTACTACACAAAGAATCCTAGAGCAGCGATATAAGTGAGAAGCATCCGTCTCACAGCGTAGTGCCTGGCTAAACCAGAACCCATTTTTTTAATGTTATCTGTTTTTTTCTTTCTTTTTGATCTATCCTTCCATCCAGATTTCATCATCAGTCTACATGTCTACTCCTGGACATAGGTATTTCAAGTAAGCGCCATTGGGCTCGGTATTAGCTGCTTGTTATTATGGACGGTAAAAAAAACTTGCTAATTGTTCATAATTCCTTTTACGACGCAGTATACTCATTCATAGCAAATTATTGAAAATACGATGTGAACGTACAATTATGTAGTTATATCTTCATTATGAATTCTATTTAGCCACTGATTGACGAAACCCTTAATAACTTGTAGCTACAAAGTCAACATGAAGACATTAATTTCATTCTGCCTTAGATATTCTGCGTCATTCGAAGAAATGTCGTCGATGTATCAAAGAAACATTAAATAATTCCTTTAAACGATTTATTGCAGAGTAATTTAGCTTTTGTTGCGAGCGTGGGGTATTCCTTGATTCCCTGGGTTCGATCCCTGATTAGAAAGCACATTGTTTTCGGGTCTTGGATCTGCTATTGGATAACTGTCCTACTAGTACAAATGCATGAATAAATAAGTAGAGGTTCATTAAGGCCAGATTGCTGGCAGAGCTACTTCCAACTTTGAAACTCTAAACTCTGAGGCCAATCGGTATGTTTGTGTGTAGTTAATTACTGTCACAAATGATAATGAGAAAAAGTGTGTTAGTTTTTTTTTTGGGACTTTGGGTCTTTTTATATACCATGTCAGTCCCAGTAATGGACTCTAATTTAATTTGTTAACTGGTTCGCCTTCGGTGTGTTAGTTGTTGAATATCAAAATGGAACCTTTTTCGAACACTTGTATATTCCATATAAAAAACCTACTATAATTGCAAAACAATTGCTTAAGACAAACAAAATACGAAAATGTCTTTCTGATTCGAAATGTATGTTTGCCAATACTAGTACGACTGACTGTCAAAGAATAAAAGACAAAAATCTCGTAAAATTGGGAAATACATTACACCTTATTTGAAACGTCTTATGTAGGTACCTTTCACAGACCTCCATCGAGTCGATGTTTCATGCAACCTATTGCAAGAAAATTATATCAAATCCTTTTAAACCAATACTTGCAAGCAGGTTAGAAATTCAAGCCAATTAAGCACAGAGACTCACATCTTTCAAATAAAAATAGCAATGCGCTTGCACTCTTAGCCTTAGAATAGGTTTTTATTTCCATGAATGAAGTCTGTATTCTGCTATAAATCTCAGAAAGTGTGAGAACGTATTATATAGAATGGATGGTCTATTTTGGGATGTACAGACGTGCGTATTTATTTAATAAGCCTGATATGCCACATGTCGCGCATGCGCACATACCCTTACGTGGGAAGTAGGAAGCACGAATCTTTTCATTGGGGTTGTAATTAAGGAAACCTACGCTGTAATTACAGGGGGGCTAAATATAATTGTTGAACTCTTTTTGGTTTTCTTTTGTCCCATCCGGGTTTAAGGCAATAGCGAGGGAGGAATTAATTTGTGATTGAAACGTAGTATTTATTCGAATCCTATATTTTGAATTAAAAAAAAATGCTAGTTATGTTTCTTATACGGTCATCACATCAGTAGCTGAAGATATTGACTTTTTAAATAAATGATAAGAAATTAATAATAGAATATTTTTCCTAAGACCTTCGAACAATGAACAGAATATAAATGTCAAAAATAGTGTTAGGGTATTATTTCTGTCGGAGAGGATAGAACAAAACTAGCCAAACATAAGCGTAATCGTAAATCTTTTGAATTAAATAATGTTAGGTAGTCGATAAGTTTCGGGTTTTTTTGTTATCTATTGATTTCGTCACACAAGACATTAACTTTGAATAACCACAAAGTAAATTTATTTTGTAGGACCGAATACTCAGTTCATTGCTTGAAGGTGTTAGAACAAATATTCGATAAAAATTTCTTTGCTGTTTTATGTCAAAAACCAACAATATGTTTGGTCAAATATATACCTACTGCAAGCTCAGATACTTTAAAGCTTGTAGCTTTCCGTCTTCATTCAAACAGAACGACTGCATATTCGTCTAGATTGAGAACTTGATTATTTCTAACCGACTTCAACAAAAGAGGGGCTTCTCCATTCAGCTGAACTGAAGCCCGATTTGCATGACTCTTTTTTAGTATGATAGTGTGCACCTTTGAAGTGGACGATGTCCAAATGTTACCCAAGTATGCAAGTAAGAAAATTAGGAGATTGTAGTATTGAAGTCTTTTTAATCGATATTTAAATCAGCCATTTGATAACATTCAATTAATCAAGTTACACAGATAATATACCGTCGCCACTATCATCTAAAATGTTTTGACAACACAAAATCAAATGCGGTCTCTTTCCATATGGTTACTGTTAACTAACCTGTACCTGTAGACAGTAATAGTATCAACATCAAAATGGTTAACTAGTTGCTACTGGCAGCTGATGATATTAACAATCCTGCTTTTTAGCTCTCTGCGTGTCTATTAATATTTTTGATTTCTTGAACTAAAATAAACAATTGAACATAGTACAATAATATCACAGTACATCGTCTCCACGCAGACATAGCATGCACTATACAAACCCACGCAAAAATAATAATAATTTGGGTTACACAAACACGATTATATTATGAATTACCCTCTTGGACCTACGACAACAATGGCGCATTTAGGGACAGTGATAGTGTTATCACGCAAATTGTAACGAATCGCTAATTGGATGAAATGTTTGCCAAACAATAGATAAGAGCGGAAGATTACTTGCTTTATGTCCATGGTGATTCATGTACCAAACATGTCAATTAAAAACAGGATTAAGGTCGATTCCGCGAGAAAAATCTTATATCAATATGCTAAATGGAGGGTCGGATAAGGTTTAAAACAAACGCCGAACGCCAAAATAAGAATAAGTGATCGAGATCACAGCAGAATAGTTACGTATTTATTTAAAAAAAGTGAAGTTTTCAACTACGTTTTAGACAAAAATCTTTGTTTACGTTTTTAATTTTGGAATTCATAGACAAAGGTTCAATGGGTAAAGGAAACCCCTTGAAGGACTAGGAAAAAAAAATTGAGTGCTATAAATTTACAATGTTATAATAAGCAATAGACTTTTAAATGAGCCTCATCTATCTAGATCACATATGTCTGTATGGCAGGCTATCTGAACCTACAACGTTTGTCTGTCTGTCTGTCGGTATGTTATACGTTTAAAAGACTGTATCTGTTAAACCGTAAATTTACGGTATCTGTATCTGGTACCCCCAAGTCGAGCAAAAATACACAAACAAAGTCACGGTAGGTATAGGAAAACCTTACGAAGAAACTAGGGTTACGGCTACGGTGTTCTGTGAGCCCCATTTGAAAGTCAGTTTTCCTGTTCCTGTCATTAGTAAAATAAACGATTCCTGATTTGATGCAAATAAATCGACGCCTACGACAGTGATGAATATAATACATCGGTCTGTATCCTGTCGATAGCGCACATGTTTATTATTCTCCTTATAGATGATGGTTCAGGAAGCACCGACGTCACGTCTGCGCGAGCGCCGAACCAGCCGCCTGTTGAGGCAGGCCTGGCCACCGCCCGCGCACGACTTGTACCGACAGAAAAATAATCACTTCAATATTATATAATGACTATCTTTATCTTTATTCCCTACAGAGGATCGTGACCATATTAAATTCTCTTACAAAATATCATATGCCACTAAGTGGTCACCCATCCAACTTCCGACCGGGCCGAAAATTGGATGCAACTAGGTATCTATTTTGTGATCTGCCTTGCACGTGCTTTCCATCTATCTGACTCCATTATTACTAGACGAAGAAAGTTGTGATGCTATTCTAAGCTTTTCCAAAAAATATAGACCAGGTACCCTTAGCTAAAAAGAATGTCTTATAAAGTTATTTCTGTGGAAATTTAGATAGTTTTTTTTTGGTGGTAGTTTTTTAGATTGTGAGTTCTATATTAATCTTGCAGATTTTCCATATACCTAAGCTGCCAGGTTCCCTTAATAATGTACCTATACCATAATCTCAAAAATGAGTCTCTTCCCGATTCCTCATGTCTTAATCTTGCCTTCACGAGTGAAGTTTCAGCTTTCAATTCATCAATTTCCAACTCACTGCAGACAGTTTGACTATGGGTCACTATTGCATCATAATTCTACAGTTCACAATTTATTTATATTAATATCAGAAAATTATATATTAGACAATGCGTGAATGCGTGCTGACGGTACAGCATTACATAATTGCTTATTTACTCGTACATAACGAGTAACGGGAAGCGCAGCGCTCGCGAGTGCATTCGATGCGCCCGCGCCGCGCCCCGCCGTGTCTGCTTGATGCAATCGTTTCTATGTTAAGCAGATACGCACTATTATTATATTAAAATAGTCATAATTATGTTTTGTTTAACACAGTTTTATTTATCATATTGGTCATGATTATACTTGCATTTACATGAATAGTGGAGACATTTACCTCGCAGACATTGCCGTGGCTTGTATAGAAATTTTGAGAAGCTACGAGGTTTTGATATTTCGAGTTAAATAAAGAATATCCATTAGAATCTAAAGCCCTTAGAATATAAATAAAGACCTTTGTGATATGTGTACCTAATAATATAATATTATAGTTTAATGTAACTTGGTGCCTATGTTTTACAAAATTATATCTTACAACGGGCATTCGTTTTCAAAAATGAGAACAAACAACAAAATTCCTGTTTTACTACGTGTCATAGTTCTGTGTAACAATTTTACAAGCCATATGCATAAATTTCACTTTCCAACTGCATCATAAGATCAGTTTTCTTGTATTCAGAGGCAAAACTACGGTATATTTGTCTAATTTTGACGAAATAAGACTTGTTCATATTAAGACAAGAATTATTTGCCATTAAATGAAACAGAACAGAACAAAATTAAAAAGAAAATGTTGTAATCCAAATTGAACCTAGTCAAAAATCAAATTATCATTTAATAAATCTTGGAAAAGTATACCTAATAATATTGTATTTTGATATACTTTCCTAACGAACATAATATTTAATATTTATAACCAGCTCAAATATGGTTGAATAAAATATTATTTTTGACAAAACTTCCTTTAGAAAATTATTGCTAAAGTTTATTTGACGTATCTCATGTTCCTGGAAATTCCGAAATAATTTTGCTCACACATTTTCCAAGTCTTATGTACTCAAAGTTAACGGGTTCTACTTTGGGTCAGCGTAAAAAGACGTCAATTTCGTCCATAAAATAAACATTCCACCCGGTGACTAAATAGTAAAATCCGGTCGGAGGAATATTGGTTAGCGAGTTTCGGCGGGGGGAAGGACCAAGAGGGAGGAGAAGAAAGTGCAATGTCCTCGCCAACGAGCGCGGGACGCCTCGATCTCGACTTCCACAATCACTTTGATTATTCTCGAATGTTCTACGCCTTTTCTTCTATGGAACCTTCTCGGTATTTGGTTGGTTTAGCGAGAATAGATTTACAATTGGAAATTATTGCTTGTGGTGTACGTACTCTTAGAACGTCTACTTTTTGTAGAGCTTTTTACTCGTGTACCTTTTGCACTTAGTGTGAGGAATAGGTAATATTGAATATAACTATTAGAATAAATTTCTGTTGAAATCGTTTTAAATAAGTACCGGTCCGTATCATATAGAGATTATATGTATCTCTCTCTGATTGTATAAACTAATTAATTGACTATAAAACCCCAATTAAAATATCAATAATACTGATTTGCAGATACAAACAGGTTAAGTGAATTTACTATTTAGATAGAATATAAATAGGTACTTTATAGTACCTGTTTATATTCTAATTGAAACCTTCACTGGCTTCTATGGAAGTCATGTAGGTATAACTAAAGGATGTGTGTTAAAAAATTCATTGGTCAGGTGTTTAGCGTCATTTGGCGTGTCCCCTTTCGGTGTCGATGACCACCAAAGGGAAGCTGAAGCCTTAAAAATGCCCACCAATAAGGGTGAATCCTGTTACGAGCTTTGTCACACTTGCATCAGCGCAAGTATTGTAAAATTATTCACGTAGTTTATTTACAATTGTCAACCTACATCTTCTGTTAAGGCTGTTGAGAAATCCTTTTTGCAGTAGACTATCGTTATATGAATAGACAAAACTAATTAATTTTATTATATAAAGTTAATAAAGCGACCAATCCAATATCAATTAGCGTGACAATTAAGAAAACACGAGAATAAATCTAGGGCCAAATGCATACCTACTTTGTGCCTCGTTAAATATTTTTACAAAACAAATATTTAAATTTATATGAAATTTATTATACTTTTATTTCGTTAAGGGTTCACGGATATACACTAATAATAAAAGATATAAAATAAAATATTTTGTAGTGAAATTTTGACGAATTTTGAAATTTTGGTGAATCAGTGTAGTTAGCCGCGTTATATACAAAAATACAGCAAAATTGAGAGCCTCCATCTTATTTGAAATAGATAAAACGAGTTTTTTTTAACATGTTAGGTCTATGTATTTAACTTTGGCACTGGTTTGGATCAGTTGAGCTATGTATTATTTCGGTATTTAGGTAGTTTTATGCTCCATCGATTTTGAAAATATCTATGTTCATTGTAAGTGCGTCATTACAAATAGTTTTGAAGTTAAACAAATTTACGAAAAATCTTGTTTTGTGTTCAATTGATGATTATTTTTATAATTTTTTATAATTATGAATGAATGGTGAAACAAACCCATTAGGCTGCAAAAAATATACGTTATTGACGAGTAACGTATATTTTGTGCCTGGACTATTGCCGACAATCTGTTTTCCAATCCTGATAAATAGCTTCGTGTATTGCATGTGACATTATCTTTATCGCAATATTCGTGGTCCAGCGAGGTGCGCACATCGCACTTTTATCTCGAGACATTAACACTATTTGCAATTAAGAAACGATTAAACGACCCGAGTCACGTTCGCCTACCGACATTTGATAACGTTCACAAACCTTCGCTTCTTTATCGTGTTTGCAATATCTTGTTTACTATTGTACGTTCTGGAAATACAAATATATTCAATCTCTAGAATTAGCTCATATTTCGACCTCTGGAATTTCTCCACGGATATTGTCAACGGTTGTAGCGTTTACATAAACGTGCATAGCCGCGGTAGGGGGGATGTGGGGGGCGGCTGCGTTCTATCGCCTCTTCTATGGCGACTGCAGAGACTTGACCTTGGGGCAGGATCGGGCTAGCTCGCGGTCCCTGACCTGACTATTTCGAGTGGCAAGTGCGTAGCGCTGCGTGCAATGTGCATACCGAAATAACCCACGCATTATTCACATTTTTTTAAATTTTGTAGTTGCATTCATAATAGAAAATTATAAGACGCTGATATATAATAATCATCATTATTATGACGTTACACTGGTGGCGAAGTTTGGCTACATGTTTTCAATCGACTTCCACAGGAGGTTATCAAATAGGCTGTAATTTTTTTTAATTATTGTTACCTCAGTTCTCCCTTATTTATCAACATATTAGGAATTTTTATTTTTTTTATTTGATTGGATATTCTTTCAGATAAGTCCCATAGATTTTTTTAAATCGGTTCAATATTTGTTAAATCAAAATAATGGGTAGAATTAAAATTAAGTGGATGTATTTATTAGAGTGCAAAATTGGCAACACTTTTTCGACTCGACCATTTCGACCATTTTGTGGTGGGTAGCAGCAGGATGTTCATCTTAGCAATGCAAGGCACGCCTATAGCCCGGCGTAAGGGGAAGGAGTGTAGGTAGTAGGAGTGTTGTTACATACCGATGTGGCGATTGTAAACAATCGACTTTTAACATAGCTCTTACATATCGGGAATATCCTTTGAAGTCGTTTTAAAGAGAAGTTTGACTTGCATTTACCTACACATATTTGAACTACTAATTTTCGCTATAAGTTACTATTTAATAAGCAAGGAGATATTATTTAATAGGCTGATAAATTGCAATTGATGTATGCGCATGAGCGTCGCCAAGAGGAAGAAAGGGGCTCCCTAGAAACATCTAGAAATTGGATCACCTTCCATTTATCATCCATAAAAAGCCAATAGCCTCCGAGTAAACTGGCTGTGACAAACGGCCAGGCATGTAGACTGGCAGGATGAAACTTGAAGGGTTCCTTTTTTGCTATTTGGCCACGGTACCCTTGATGAGCGAATGCATATCCCAGTTGACTGGTTTACTTCAAACTTAAGGATGATTTGTGATTTGTCCCCCAATAGTCTGGCGACGCTTTTGTGTATGCATCCAATTAATTTGCTTATATGCGCATAGACCGACATCAATTACTTGTATTTGGTTAGGCACATGAACATTCCATACTTAAGTGGAAAAGGGCGGGCCTGCCTGACGATGGGAAACGGCATCAGGGTCGGCCGAGAAAACGTTGGCGAATTTACAATCTTTGTATGGCGGGAAACATTGAAAAACCGCCACGTCTTGAGATTTGGGGGCAACCTTTGCCCAGCAGTAGAGCACAACAGATTTTAAGATTTCAAGTGTCAGGTCATATTTTGAGCGCTCAAGTGTTACACAAATGCTTTGGCACAAGAAATTATTGGTCTATATTGTACATTGAGAGTGTGGCGCAAAAGGACCAACCCAAAGTAGCAATAATAAGCTAACAAGCTTGAGCTAATTTCATCGGGAGAAGTACTGCCATCATACCGGTGATCCACTTCCAAGCAGTTTTACATGCATTGTGACGCATTAGGTCGCACTGTGTTCCAGTTTTGTACGGTAGGTACTTCCTTGTATCTGAATGGCCAGTGCGACGCGATGCGACTTAGGTCTTTTCATACTATGGTGGGAGGATCGATTTGCTGTTGTTTATGGGTGGCAGTAACCACTTACATCACTTTAGTTGTCAGCTCGTCCACACACCTGTCACATTTAAAAATATATTATCCTGCTGTGTGCAATGGCAACATTACGGCCAGCACGAAAAACTATTCACGAAAACTCCATTTTCGGCCTCTGAATAAACGAAACATCATTTTAAACTGAATGTAATTACAGCAGTCACAAAAAACCAGATATACGTACCGACATTTTCAAGTGGCCAGCTAGCAGCAACTCATGGAATAAGAAGCATTAAATGAAACGTACAACGCGAGATAAATGTCAGCTTGATAGTTTAATATATACGGTATTAGAAAAAACGGATAGAGGTGAGAGCGGTGATGGACGAGCGAAAGGCTGCTGCAGCGATGCACTTTCTCGGCGTACAATTATTATGCGTCCATTATGCGCCTGCGTCGACGGCTCGGATATTTTCTCCTGTCAAAACGCCCACGCCATAAACATTTTTTTTGGAATGTAATGCTGCTGTCTTAAGATAATTAAGGGGTTGTGGGTTTTGACGAATAATGGAGATGCATGCAATATCGTCAAAAACTTTCTTTTTTATGAACAGATTTTTATTGAACAACATTATTTACAGATAAATTGTATTGAACTGAAAAGTTCAATTTGAAACGTCCTAATTTGAGAATGATTTGCAATTTACTGTTTTTTTATGTACAGGCAGAGTTAGTAACAGAAACACTATAGAGAATATTCCCCTCCTTTCCTTACAAGAATTTTACTAATCACTAGAATATTATATGATAATCAGCCCTCACATTACGCACACACAAACACAAGTGGCGTGGGGCGTATGTGTGTGTGCCGTATATGTGCCTAATCTATGCGCCCGCGCACCATTCAAGGTCACTGGCCAGCGAAGCGTCCCACCGACCGAATTTAACTTGCATTTTGCTGTAGTTTCTTTATTTTTTTTTAAATTCATTCGGTTAAGTGTAATATATATTTGTTTTCATCGGTATTTTGAACCGGTGGTGCTATCTTATTGTAAAAGGTAAGGTTTAGAAGATGCTACTTTTTTATTGTGAAATTAATAATATGGTACATAATCAATAAATAATCTAGGCACCAAAATATCTAAAATATTCATTTAAAACAATTGAACAATATTTGTGCTCGATTTTTGTTTTAAACATAAAATCGCATGTTTTTAATTCAAAATGTACCTACTTATTTATATTTCATGTAAGCATTATTAAAATAGGTATATATTATAAAATAAATCTTTTAAAACTGAAAAAAAAACTCGATTACAAAGGTTATTTATATGCTTTGCCTCTTTTCCTCTACAATATTCCATACCAAGAATGCAAACTCAACAAGATGTGCTCAAAGGCCCAAAAGATTATAATTCAAACAAAGAATGTTCTGAGATAGGACGGAGACGGAGGGCGAACGAGGGTGGCCGCGGGTTCTGCCGAATGACTCCGACGTCCGGGAGCGGGCATCGACCTGCCCAATCTCACTGCATTAGCATGGCAAGCAATATTTGTGTCTAGCCAATCCCTAGTGTGGGTACGACGCGCCCCTACTAAGGTACGATAGCCTCACAGCTCAGTTGGTAGGAGGTAGCTCTGCAATAAATATCACTCAACTAGCATTATAAAAATAATATCATTATAATCAGAAGCCGACTTTCAATCCGGTCACTGGATCAAACCCATAAGGGCACCAATCCCTTAAAAAATTTATGTGCGCAATACCACGTTCTCGAAACAGTGAAGGAAAACATCGTTAAAAAATTCGATGATATGTGTAGATCAAGGCCCATTCACTCTCAATTATCGAAATTAAGCCGGTGTTATTAAGTGGGAACATTAGAGGCTGATACAGAATGTTATATGTTAAGCATTATTTAATGTTTATTTGATATGTCCGACGGTACTTCCTTCCAGCAGTGAACAAGTGAGTTCGAATAGAATACCAATCGTAGAGACTTTTTGTAAAACATGCATGTGTGTGTCAATGCGCCCGCGCCGCCAAGATGTGTTGGTGAATGCTGATAGATTAAATGCCTCCTAGAACTACGAGTACACTACACCCTTAGTAACATCACTCGATGCGTACACAGTAGACGTACTATAATATTCATTAATAAGGAATGGGAACAACGATGACTTTGTAACACAATGTTAATAAACTTTTTCGTTGTTTTTTTAACTAGATAGATAAACACTTTATTGTACATCACACGTTAAATAAACATAAAATTACAAACAATTGTTAGTGTCGTTGACCAGGGAAGATTTTTATTATATTTTATACGCGCGTTGATTCCTTTCCTCTATGTTCAGGTACGTTTAAGAAACGATTTATTTTATAGTTAAGCTGCTGACGAAATCGCAAACAGCGCGATTTCGAATTCGATTTCGTCAGCGTGGAATTTAACATCGTTTTGCGTGGAACTTTTTTTCTTGTTCTAAAATAATATTATCCTCAGTACTCCTTATAACATCAGCAATCTACCGGTGAAAGTCAAGTCAAAATCGGTCCAGCCGTTTCGGAGATTAGCCGGAACAAGCAAACAGACAGACGAGAAACATTTCAAGAATTATTTTTTAAAAAAGGCATTATGTAAAAAGCTGTTATTTTGACATTACATACAGACACTTTTGTTCATTTGTATAGATTAAAAAATAATAATCTGACGTCACCAAGTGTTCTGTAAAGTTCCTATGGCAATAAAGAGTATGAATTTATGAAAATACGCTCAAGTCATACACTGTATTTGTAATCTTACTCGTAACTTCAATTTATGTAATTCTCACACATATGAACGTGTCGATTCGTGACAGTGCATCGTGTGCATGTGTGCGAGGAATGCGGCGACGAGCTCGCTGATATAATTTGGAGACCGGAGTAACATTTGATAAAAGATCAAGTTCAAAGGGGCATACGATACGCTCTTTAGAAGACTGTAACTAAAAATACAAAAGAAACTACAATATTGATAATATTGTAGTTCCTGGCGATGTGGTTCGAATAACCGAATGAATTGCAAGATTAACAACGTGTTTGATTTCCATGTGACTACACGCAATCTGTTAGGAGTTCACTTTCTTTAGTTACACTTCCGTGCCAAACTAAAGTACAATACTAATTATATTCAACTAGGCTGATATATTCAACTCTTGTAGATGATAGGCAGGAAACAATAGTACCATATTCGGGGTTTCATAAAAAAAGCATTTTCTATACTCAATTCAATTTATGTCATGATTTAACAACCAACTTTAGAAAAAGGAAGAGGTTCTTAATATTGCTATGTTTTTTGTACATGTATTTGTTACGCAATTACTTCGCTAATAATTTTAAATCAGTTTCTTGCATATTATAATGATAGCTGATTGTTATCTGTACTTTGCATTTGGACGAGTGCAAAAAAACAACGACATAAACCATACTCATTAGGAGGAATGAGGATTGCGCAAGTAAAAAATATATCCCAAAGACACTTTACAAGGAATCAATAATTTGTTTAAAACAGCTATTATAGAGTTCGGTAGCGCCAAGCATTCATCGCGAGCCCTCAATTGTCGCACTGAAAGGGCCATCGTAAAAAGATTTGCATTTATTTGCATACAAAGTCATTATACTGTTGAATGACACTCGATTCTGCAGCCCTCATTGTTAGCTCACCCAACCCTCGGTCAGACAAAAAGTCAATTCGTACCTGCGAACTCATTTTTTTCCATCATAAAACTGAGCGTTGCGTAATTTTTCCGCATTGTATAAACCCTTTCCGTTTGTTTTTATTGTACCCCTTTATTTAGCCATCAGGCCTACGTCGGCTTCTTTGCAGTTCTGCAATATTTGAGACTGTTGTAAAGTAATAAAAATTGCGCTATTCTCCGCAGAAAATACACGAAAGGGTTTAATATTGCTGGTTCCTCTTTTATTTCGAGACCCGTAACGGTACACGGTTTCTAAAACCTTTCTCCTGGGGAGTGGAATGGAAGGCATTGCCTGTAGATAAGTGAAATGTTTTCACGCGACCCATATTTATCACGAACGATACTCATATACACATATTTGAGTTGGAACAATTTATGATCATTTAAAAGCTTCCAATAGCATACGATTTGTTTACGCCTGAAGCTTTTAAGATATGGTGGTGTAAAAGCATGGCTTTAGTTCAAACTTTTAGGACCCACTGTTATTTAACAGATATCTCAAATGAGTCTACTAATATTAGGGTCATATTATTGGAATAACTTATTGGTATTCGTTTTTGAAAAGTAACTGATGGGCGAAGCGGAAAAATTACTTTATGCTATAAGTCACTTTTATGCTATATACTTTATGCTATAATACGATAAAGTAGCACTCTAGCTTAAGATGAGCCGTACGTTCAAAGGTTCCATTCTGGCATTCAAGTTATTTGGCCTTAATACTGAGGGTTGTGATGTTTGTAATTTCTGAACAACAAAACCGATAACGCAGAAATATTTATGGAAATCTTTAAAGTAACTCCTTTCTAACAAAAAAGAATGAATTGAATCGGACTACGTTTTAATGAATTACAGAAATAACACATTTTGACTCTCATCCTCTCTTCCAAGAGAACCAAGCCAAATTTCGGGATAAAAAAATCGTGTTTGTTTTTTTTTATTGTATTTGAATATTTTTTTTTATTTAAAAATCATCTAGTGTCTCGTAGTATTAACTCAAATTATAAGTGCTGCAGTTTTAAAACGTATGAGTAAACAATGGGTTAGGATGGTAGGTTTCGTAAACAATGTTACATTTAATATTTTGCGAAATCTATACATCCTAGCCTATTGTTTACTAGTCACTCATGCAGTTTTAAAACAAATAAATACCCACAATGCTTTTTACATAATATAACAATATCTGTATAACCTAACCTTCAAGGAATACACGGAAGATCAAGCAAGTTTAGGTAAGGAATAGGTATTCTTGTTATTTTATTAATAGCAGCTCCGAAGTGCTCTTTGCACGCACAAAACCTTTTTAACACATTGTGCGTTTTTTAAAAGACATTGTTCGCCCACAAATCCTTTTCATAAATTGCTAATTTCTAACAATACAACCTAACTGTTTCGTAAAAATAAAACTTTCTAAATATGAATATATTACTGGCGCTTGACTTCAAGGGGTGCCGACATTTTATATCGCGGCTGGCAAAGGCACCGCCTTTACGATCCTTTCTCTAACCACCCCGTTTGCACAATGTTGCACATCTTTTATCAGCTGAAACTGTTCAAGTTATAACACCTTTGCGCAAAACGTTGCACAACCCGTTATTAGAAATAATAGACGAATATGCAATCATAGAAACATTTTTCTATTTAACTATCCTTATCTTTACGATACGGACAGTTTTGTGTCAATAATTTCGTGGCATTAACGTACAAAATTCTAAAGTATCGTGCGTACATCGCAAATGAGTTGAACTATCCCAAATGTCACGTAAATGGATCAATGGTTGAACCACCCACGGCTTTCATCCATCACCATGCCAATCAGATATAAAGAAAATACGTGGAGACACAAAACGATGTCCATTACTGGCGGCCACAATTTGTGGAGAGGGCATAGAAAAACATTTTACTGTTTGACATGGCCGAGGTAAATGACAAAAGTCAATCTACACATCAATCGCAAACATTGGAAATTTTGGAGGTAGCACGCGACTGCTCAATAATGCATGGAGTATCGATGTGGGCCATCGGCGACCACCACGCGCCTCCACAAAGTGCGTGAAATAGCCCTCACCATCTTTATTGTCATTACCGATAGCACAATGTTCCTACTAGCTTTGGTTTCTCTGATTGACGGCCCCGTAGCTACCTTGTAGGAGCCCTGTCTTCGAACCTTCGGACTGGGGTTGAAAGGCAAACTTTGCATGAGTATGAAGTTTGTTCTGTGTCCATTTCACCTGCGTGTAAAGAGTTAAATTGTAAAGAGTTTATAATAGGTTTGCTTTAGTAGTTCGTAGGCTCCGTAGTTTAATTGGTTAACCTTGCTTCGAAGCGAAGGATCCCAGTCTCGATTCCCAGCTGAGGCAATCTTTGTGTGATGAGCATAAAGATTGTTCTTCGGCTCTTGGTTGTTTGCTCTGATTATTTGATTAAACATGCTATTGCGACACCGAAAATTCTAGTCTAGGGGTGTAAGGTGTGTGTTTTAATTGTAGAATATCCTTTGGTATAATAAATCCGAAAGATATTTTGCGTACAACCACTAACCAACTGACCAAACTGACTAAGTACTAAAACAACGAAATTTTAAACATTAAAAGATCTGTAAATTTCATTCTTTGCCTTATTCTGGACTAAACGAAACTCCGCGACTATACACCAACATTTCATGACTATATCCAAACATTTCATCTTTAAACGAAATGAAAATATGGTAAACTTATAACGCTTGGTAAAGACGTATTGTCGAGTGTTAAATTGACTCTAGCGACACGAGGCCGCGGACATGGGGTGGCCTGGGGGTTGCCAAATGACACGTATCAATTATTCACACTAATACCCCACCACATTTGCGTGTGGAAGACAAATAGAGGAACGACGCACCGCACCGAAACGTCCTTCTATAATTACTAGTAATCAGCGTACCGAATTCTACTCGATCATTTTGCGCCAACCCATTATATTCGAAGGAGGACAATGATAGAAGGGTGTGGGTGCCAGTGAAATTACAGGTGTACATTCAATATTTTTCATTACATCCCTCTCGGGTAGCGTAACCACTAACCACTAAACCACTTGACGTTAGGTGGTAAAAATTATACCACCTAACGTCAAATAATTTTTCCTCTTCTCCCATCACTTACTTCCGCAAAAACAAATTTCAATGTTTTGTTGCAATAATATATCCCCCCAATATTAGTAGTAAACAAAATGCAATGGGGAAACTTCAAGAGATTCTTTTCCAGGATCACATTTTAAATTAATTTTAAGACAAATTAATGTGAATTAAAATTTAACAAACTGTCGTGCAGTTTGTTAAATGCACGACAGTTACCTTTCTATGCTTAAAGACCCAATCGGAACCTGCTTAATGCTGTCTTATTAAGATTTTTTTATGTTTTTGCTCGTTTTGTAATCTGTTTTCATTGCAGGTATATTGTCGTTAAGCGAGAATGAATTCGTTTGGAAATGTGTTCATTAATTCAAGTTTCTTTAAAGCTGGAGGAATTTGAATATGGGTAAACAATGTCAAGATCGCTTATTTTGCGATGAAAAATACCTATCTAATGGCCTTGTACCATACAATACCTACTAGTCCCAATTTCAAATAATTTTAGTTCGTGTCCGTGATCTGTCCTCTTGAATGGATATATGAGTAAATAGACGAGATATATTTTTTAATTTCATAGTTCCATCCACCAAGTTTCAGACATCGATTCAAACTAAATTGATTCTCGAATGAAATTAGGCTGTTACTCGTAATTATGCTAAGATTCAACTTTTTGAAACAGTGATCTATTTATTTCACTGTTTCCAAAACATTAATCTTTGAGTATCTTCAAATATCAACCATAAGCTAAGGTTATGACTGTTAAACATGAATAAACCAAAATTAAAATTGACTGGCCTTATAGCTCAGTTGGTTGCAGCTTAGCTTTCTACGCTGAAGTGGGTTTGATTCCCACTCAGGACATTGTTTGATAAACACATTCTGTATCTCATTCTGTATCTGGGTAATAACATTTATTATATGTATGTATTTACAAGAATACCTATTGTGCTGTATAAGTATTCTATCAGTTATCTATTCTATTCTATCAGTTATTTGGTTCCTGGTACAAGCTGTGCTTAGTTTGGGGCTAGATGGCGTTGCGTTTATTGGATATATATTTAAATATTGTATAAAGCCCCAATCACTTAAAACTCGTCTCCGTCCAGCAGCCTTGTGCCACATTATTCATCGTCCATCAATGTAATTTGCGGTATACCATAATTAACTGATAAAACTGAAAGTATTGACTTGGGGTGGCCGGTAGTCCGCGTTCAATTATTCAAGCTACGTATTTTGGTCACGAGGACGCACCGGCCCACAAAATCTATCAATAAGTAGTAAGTAGACTCGTCCCTACAACAATTTGCCTGTAACGGGGTTGAAATGAATATTCATAAGGAAACAACCAAAGAATTTTTGTTTTTTATTCTTTATCGGCTTCCGTAATATTGAGAATTTCGAAACACCGTTTTGTAAGTCGCTCAATGCAATTCAGACTAGCACACCGACGATTCCGTACTACTATTGTAATCACTACATAGTATAAAACAAAGTCGATTTCTCTGTCCCTATGTCCCTATGTATGCTTAAATCTTTAAAACTACGCAACGGATTTTTATGCGGTTTTTTTTAATAGATAGAGTGTTTCAAGAGAAAGGTTTATATGTATAATATAATACACTAGCAAGTCACCCCGGCTTCGCACGGGTAGTTTCTGATATGACACTGATGCTTTACTAACCGTGCGAAGCCGGGGCGGGTCGCTAGTTGATAAGATATTTTAGGGTATCCGGCCTAGGTAATACATACATAACACATAGTTAAGTAGGCTCTGTAACAATTTCAACTTAGATATTACGGTTCAAGCTGTTAAAAGGTAGAATATACAGACGTTGTGATCTTATTATTAGGACACCATTTGACCTTTAGGTACAGTTTTTTTTAAATTATGTCAGGTGAGGCAAACTGCAAGTATTTAGCATTATTATTGAACAACTTTATCGCTAAATGTTACCTGTTTTTCTACATTTCAAAGTAGATACCTAATTTAAATTTATCTTACGAATATCTACATATTAACGGTAAAACCTTGGCCCCAAATCTTGAGTAGCCTCGATGGTATATTGTTGAACAATCTGTTTATTTTAAGAATATCGCAATGTATTTAAAACATAAAATGTAACAAAATATTTACATTACAATTAGTGAATTTTATAATAACCAAATATTTACTATCATTATCTGCTTTAGACGTCGGAGAAACAAGTTCTGTACCGGCTGATAAACTAAACTTTAGGTACGACAAAGATACCAGGGCATCAGGAAATTTTATCTTGCCAAAACATACTTATTTATGTGCGCGAATCATATTATACACAGCGTATCGCGAATTGGCACCGCCTCCTCTCGAACCGGCTGCCGAAATGAGTCATCGTCATCGCGACCAAACAGAACGTTCCGCGAGTAGGTATCACAAGTACCTATAGGCAGTTGTATCGTATTACTTCCTAAATAGATTCTGACTTCTTTGTTGTTCATGTTGTCCTGGTACTAATTTACTCACTCATTCGGTTGATTGAAAGGAATCGCTTGGAGGACCTGATTTAATTTGACGGTTGAATATCAATCACTAAATAGATCTTGATAATTTGTCAACTAAAATATTAATTAATTAGGAATTAATAATGTTTTGACTTTTAGTAAGTAATTACTTAATGTTATTGACGCATAATAAACGTAAATCTATAGACGCTAAGAAAAAACCAGCTAAGTAAGTGACTTTTTGAGTCAAACACCGAGGGTTCCATAACAACGATGTTTCTTTTTAATTTAAATATTTGCTGTTGTCTTTAATGTTGCACTATATTATGTTACGAGTAATACATATTTGAAAATATAGTATAGTACACTAAATATATAAATATAGTGAAAATTTTCAGCTCCAAAGAATACCAGCCTTTTAAAGCTAATACAGACAGACGTTGTAGGCATAGTAATAAGGTTTCGTTTACCATTGGGCACAGAACCCTAAAACATTTATGATCTAATACGACAAGTAACGTATGCAGAGTAACCAGTATAACTCGGCCAAATAAAAATAAACCGCCAAAACATTACGAGGTCATCGAACCTTTTTGCAAACAAACGACCTCTTTATACTTCATAATGTCCTGGTACAATTGTGCGAATTTGAGGTAATTTCACGCCTCCACAAAAGATGGCTTTTTGCCTGCGCACGCGTCTATTTTGCAAACAGCAGTCATTGTTCATTGCGCTGAGTGCACTACAAAAGTTGCATTATTTATGCGAGGTTGCATTTCTTTTGTGGGTCGGGGATACCCCTCGTTCATGTGTCAGATTAGTTTGCGAATCTCTAGACAGGTGGCCTTGTCCTTGTGTTCGCTAACAAAACAGATATTTGCTATTTATAGGCTTGTTATTATGCGGTAGAATGTTTAATATAATGTTATAAAAAAACTTGCTGAATGCTTGCAAACATGAGAAATTTATGAATGAGGTAATTGAAACTCTGTACTTTCAAGGGCATATATCCGGACCTTAAGGTTATGCGTGTATATGATCTGTATCGCAGCGTCTGACAGATGCTCAATTACTATTTGCCAATCAAGGCACCGCATTTCCCTAGAAATTAGCACAAACAATATAGAATTATTACGTTCCGTAAGCTCTGATTCAATAATGCACGCAGTTCTTTTTCCGAATAGCAACTATACTAATTGTAATCCATTTATTAATTCGTATATAGTTCTTTGTTCAGAGTAAGTATTAACATATTTTGGTAACATAGTGTAAATGTCTAGATGGCAAAGCGGCATTATGCGTAACAGTACAAAGTGAAAAAAAAAGAATATAACTGTCATGTTTTATGTTTGTAGCATAAAATATATGAAAATTAATAACCGAACAAATAATTAGTGACGAAGAATTACATACAAAAAGATAAACAGATAAAATCCGGTCACGAAAGAAATTTTTTATGCGACTAAAGTTACAGAACGAGCTGACGGCCCACCTAACATTAAGTGGTTTCCGCCGCCCATAAACCATAATAATACGACTCAGGTCTTACACTACCAAAGTATGAGAACGCCCAATTCGCACTGCATTGCGCCCGTCACTCTGGGAAAGGGATGTAACATCGCATGTGTCTATTGATTCACCATCACCCACACCCTTCTAACGGAAAACAGCTATGCGGGTGCTAGACCACAAGTTCACCAAATGGTGGAAATATTTCTCCGAAATGAACTGAACTTGGCTCAAGTCTACTGCTAGTTGGGGTTGATCCTTTCGCGTCAACCGAGGATACCTACACGTATCCCCGGTTGATGCGAAACGTCTTTGAACGGTTGAACGTCTTTGAGACTCACCTACACGGTTCCCATTACTAATAGATACAGAATTGTAAACTATAATTATTTGAGCAAATTTAAGTGCGTTATCAAATGGGACAGTGTGAAATCACGAATGCGTTATCGGCTATACGCACCCTATCTGCACTAAAACATGCGTGGACATATTAGTTAGGTTTCGCACGCATCGTGTCTTCAATTAACACGTATGCATAGTTGCACAAAACTACTCACTTTCGCAAACGTATTACCAATTTTATAGAATTCACAATACGTGAGATTTATTAGGAAATTAATGCGTTACGCACATGTAAAACTATGATAGACATTGTTGCACGTCTATTGGCACGGGTGATAGAAAAGTGGTTGTGTCTTTTTACTATTTGTTTTATTTTTATACTAGTCGATTTGCTACAACTTTTTTCTCGCTATTACCACAAGACACTATGTTGATTTTCATCTTCATTAGATAATTAATGTGTTATTGATGTGCAAATTATCTTTGTAATCGTCTTTGTTTGGTTAGTCTTAAAACTTTTTAATTTTCAATTGTGGGTATTGGAACTTTCAATATTCAGTTACTATCACAATGTACCTAAAATAAATTTCATTCTTTTTAAGTTGTATCGATCTAAACTTTAATTTTCAATAGTGATACCTAATGAACAGTTATAAAAAATAATACTGAAAAGTTTTGAGAGTGCACCCATTGAGGCACAAAATTAATAATACACACAAAGTAATTATTGCCTACAGCATACAAAGTGTAATTTTAATTCCATTGTGATATCAATCAGAAACCTTGGTTACATTTACATAAAATAGTCCACGAACCACGAATAGAAGCGATAGAAGAGCTACTAGTAGGTAAACTATTCATAGATAAGCGTCTATCTATTCCGAGAAACTAATGCACACCGATAACGGAAGATAACGAAATGACAAATTGCAATAACGTAGAATGCATACTGTTATATTATTTTAGCCATACAATATATTGACTTTGAAATAAATAGTAGTAATAATTCATTCGGTTTAATGACACTGAATTACACTGAACAAACGTTTCTCGATACACATATCAAAACATAAAACGATTTTTAAAATTCAAATCAATTATTTTATAACTATTTTTTTTTGTTTATTTACATACTTAATTTTTAGTATGTCCATCGTAATAATAGGTAAAAGTATTTTTGTTTTTTCAGCGAACCATATTCGATATATTTTTTAAATGGTATAAATTCTATATAACATAGAAGTTTTACCACACTAGGACTATTAAGTAATTTTAGAGCAGCTAAGTAATCGTAGCACGATTGATGAACAAAAAAAAATTATATTATATATATAATTTCATAGATTGACAGCATCCCTAGTACCAAATCATTAAATCTTAAGGTATTGAAATCCCATAGAATGGGAGTGCCGAAAAATGGACATGAATCTAAAGTAAAACATTTTGTCTCCAATAAAAGGTTAAAGGGATACAATCGAATTTGGCAACAAAATAGTCACAGGCAATCTTTTTGTGATATAAAAATTTGAAAAGGGTTAGTGCTAAGCCTTTTGATGCGGGTCGAATTCGGAATGGACATGAGAATATATTCCACCACTTTTTGCCATTATCTGAATAATAAAACTGTCAAATATATTTGACGTTAAAGTGATATTTATTTTTTGTTTTCCATATTTTGATTAAGTGACCAACCGTGAAATGTTTTGGGGTACAGCAGAGCACCTTAATACTACTACCATATCCTTTACAATATCATACATTTCAAACAGTTATAGATATCATACGAGTCTAACTTACAAATAGCTGTAGCTTATATTCCAGTACTATGATTATGAGTCCAATTGAACTATTATACAGAGCAAGTGATTTCGCGTGAATCGTATACCAACCTATTGTAGGTAACTCTTTGTATTATACAGTCTAGACTGCTGACATGGCTCAACAACTGACCGACAGTTGTAAACTGACAAACTAATATAAAAGAACCCGGCTAGTTGCGATCCGAACTAACACACTGGAGATTCCATACCACCAATTGTATTTTTGTAATTTGTTAGTAGATTCACCATAAAAATCCTGTGAGAACTTCAGCCCTTTAAATGTAGGTATAGTTGTAGGCTAAGAATAAGTAGTAATCCCCTTCCTTTGAGTACATATTGTAAGTTAATTGTTATTAATTATAAAATCAAAAAGCAACATAGCATATGATTGATTCGTGGTTTATGGACGACTACAAAATAATAGTGCAATATCATACGTAATACGAAATTATTCATGGTTAATTATACGGTGCGGTGTGTCAGCGTAGCGATGTGGTGTTTACTCTGGCTGGTATAGCTCTCTATAAAACGGAGCAATTACAATAAAAATACAATTTTGAGTGCAACCCCATGTCTCTGAGGGTTGGGTAAACTGAGGGTTGTTTGCGAATATAACCACCGTAAATACTTACAGCTTTGTTCTCGTGATATCGGTTTGTATGACTGTTAAAGAGGTTTAAACTACTTAAATTATAAGATATTTAGTTTTTTATTAGCGACTAAAAAGGGGTGTTTTATGTTTGACAAGTATTTGTTTGTCGTGTTGTGGAAATATCAATTAAGGCAACGTATTTCCAAGACAATGGCCTGATTTAAAAGTGTTTTTTTCTCTTATCAAAGCTTCTATAATTTGTGAGATATTTCTTAACCATATTTGGTAGAAATCAATGTACGAGGTTTAACAGCTTTGAATACTATTAAAACACCAAACTAAAACAATAATTTTTAAATAAAATAAATTTAAATAATACTAAAGTTATGTTTGCAAATAAGTTTCAGAGTTTTCGTAAAATACTTGTTTTGAATGTATTAGACGTAAATGTAACTGATTTGTTTGAGTTGTTTGTTAATGACAATCCCATTAAATTGTTAGGCATCTACACCAAAACTTTGTAACCACTATCTGTAATATCTGCAATAAAACCCTATCTTTCGATCTCATTGCAATTGGTTTGTGCGGCATGACACTATTCCCCGCGTCTGGGAACGGTGTCCGATGTCGGCCAGTTTATTGCAAATGATACCTGTAATTAGGGCGTGCTCTACTAGAAGCTATCGTGGTAGCCATCAATTTGCACCAGGCGACCGTCGCGCCACCGATATTGCACGCTCATTGCCGTCACTCGCCGGAAACGTATGTTCATAATTTACTATACTATTGATTCGCAAAACATTAACCCTTCAATGGTGTTTGCACGAGCTATAATTATACACCGCGTATATTTCTTTATTCTATGTATTCACGCATCGCAATTTATGCAACATTCAAGTTCCATGCCTTGCGAAAGGATTTTTTAATAGTAAATAGATATATATACATTGAAAGTCTCGGTTACGACATCGGTGCGGTTTTTCTCAACATTTAGCGACATCGAAAAGAGGCCGTAAATCCAATCCAAGGTTCGTTCGTTAGATGGGTGTGACGTGGACCTAATCGCAAATGGCTAAAGAAAAACTTTTAAAATAACGCAACTAATTTATGTATGAAGTAACCGCATAGAGTCGGCGACAGCAACTGAATATCACACGAATACGTTTTCTACTTTCCAATGCATTTTAAAGTATCTTGTCAGTGCAACGACCAGCATGCGATGGGACGATCTCTCGCGGCTAGCAGATCGAGTCCGCCCAAGGACGTCCACTCCATCGAAGCCTCCATCGCCGATACAGCCTTAAGACTGTGATGTTAGATGCCATATTTCGATGGCGTGGCCTATATAATCCGTGACCGAGTCAGTAAGAAAAATGATCCTGTATAAAAAAAGTAAAAAACCATGCGGTTGTTTTATTTCGTTGAGCCGCGCGGAGCCAACATGGCCGCGAGTTGGGAGCGAATTATCTCTGGATATAAGTACTTTATAAGATTTTATCTCTATCCCCTCTCAGGCGCAGCTTTAGAGGTGTGTAAATTTTGAAACAAAAGCAAAGAACAACTTTGCTTATTAAACATACCTATTCGACTTTACCAACTCATGCAACAGTTAAAAAAGTAAATAAGTGGCCTTTAGCCGTTGATCTTCGGTATGTATTATACCTATGGGTACGAATTTTGAAACTACGACACTGATAGTAGTAATGAAAAAGTGGGTAAGTTAAATTTGTTTAGAAATTCGTTACGCGCCACCCTGTCTGCTAGGCAGGTGCTCGCCGATATTTTGACAACGATAGTTAGCAGAACCGCCCATTTTTTTAATTTAATTCTTTTTTTACCGACGCTCTTGACCCATTTCCGAAGTAGATGTTATCATTTCAAACCGACCTTTATAATAGTGAAATATTAACCGACAAACGTTTATTTTATTATTAACAAACACAATTTGCCGGTTCTTTCCATTTTGTTGTATATTTTTAATTTTGTTCATGAAGTCTATTTTTTTTACTGTGATTGAAACCATGTAAAAACATATTATGTTTATTAATGTGTATCTGTAGTGTAAAACCTAAACTGATTTTCGTCCGTATTTAAAACGTTTTTGGATTAAATATAAAACATTTTAGTTTTTTTTCTGTACATGTTACATTGAAGGAACGAATGAAAATAATTTATTGTACACCATTGCAGAGAAATATAATATAAACGTGACAAATTATTAAAACATGTAAAATGGGAGGTGTTATCGCTAATAAGTGATATCTTCTAGACAACCTCTGAATGGAGAGGATTGTATAAATTTGTTGGTGCGCTCACATTCTGGAATATTGGCATGTCCCGAACGAATGCTGCCACTGTCTATTGTGTTCATTGCATGCGTAAGAGTCCACGCCCGCCATCCCGGATGCAGCTCATTGTAGCGAAACTCCCCGGGACCCACGTGAAACAATACACTCTTTCCTCCCATTGTCTATGCCTAACATTAGCATTATGACATTTAGTTAAAAAGAATTACATTGCCGCTGAAAAAAATATAATTGTAGCAATGTGTAAATTTTTGCTTGTATACTAATTTCATGATTAAAAAGTAAAAAAAAAAACTGTATTTATAACCTTTCGTATTTAGGACATGGATAGGTAGAAAACACTTTATGTCCGTTATAGACTTTGAAACCATCCAACCGCTGTGTCTCTAACCGGTGTCATTAGATAGGCAATAATGCGATGATGCTTTTAGACTACTAAAACAATGCATTAGGCACAAAATGTATTTCTTTTTTAGCATAGTAGCACACGCCGGATATCCGCTAGTCTCTAAAATACCAATTTTAAAATATAAATAAAAACAAACATACCAATTATAATCTGATTCAAAAACTCGTTTTGATAATAAATTATCAAAACAAAAGACATTTTAATTTTTTTATATTGAGCTATTTATGTAATCTTAGTATCTCGTTTTTCTAGAATACAAATTCTCTCTAAAAGTCTAAAACTAACAAAGATCTTGATGAATATGAAAAGTTTTATATGATGGTCGAAATAATTTAAAAAAAAAACTTAATAATCTATAACTTCTTAAATTTGAGCTTTTTATTTTTAAATAATAGACCAAAATGTGAGGCAGAAGTGTGCACAAATTCGCCATTTCTATCTGTTATTATGATAAGGGCAGCACCCTAGATAATATAAAATAATAAATTCAACGCGTGGCAGGATGCTGGTGACAAATGATGTGGACCACGTGAAATTACAATTATCTCTTTATGGCAACCCTTCGCTCATTATGCAATGTTAATACATTAATTGTTATGTATGGTCTTTGTTGGGTTAATGTTGAGGCTGTTTGCATAATTTTAAGAGGATTAAGTCATTAGGGTGATTTTTACTAGGTAAGTTAACTGGCATGTAAGTGAAAAGTAGAAGGATATTTGTCTCATTACTATATTTATGTATGAGTACATTTTTTTTTACATTTCCAATGCGTTCGTCGAGTGGCGATGGGATAAAAATATTCTAAAACTTTTTCCAGGTTATATTTTGTTGATTTTGTTTTATCGACATCGTCATAGAATCACACGGCAAATGTAGATACAAATAGACTTGACAACTGAATTCCAAAAAGATTAGTCAAGTTTAGTTTACAGCTCAAACTTATTTATACCTTTAGATAGTAACCTAGTATTGTTTACGTCATAATTGACATGCACAAGTAAAGATATTCGTGCATAGGTATACACATTACTTGCATGTCAAATTTACAATCACTTTTCACGTTTTAACGAGTCTTAATTATTTCTTGGTTGTAAAATCCTTTCAGTATCTCAGTAACATATAAAGGATTATTATAATAGTGATAGCATTTTAATAATGTCGATGAATTGTGGTAAAACTTTACTCCTCCATACATCGCTTACGGTTCATCAGCCGCGTCAATTTCAGTTTAACAAGCGACCATGCGGGATCGTGTTATTGCTTTTTTATTAGTTTTTTTTATATAGTTTTTTTTTATCTCCCGCTTTGCAGTTTTTGTGCGCGCGCCGTGGGATAGGTCGGGATGAGTTCAATTTATTATGCTGGTATTAGCATAATGCACTTTTGTGCGTCACTTTACCATTGTCAACCAATTGTCAAGAATTATATTTCACTTTTGCAAATTAATATTCTGACGCGTGTTTAATTTTAACTTTATCAAAATTCAGTTGAATGAAAAAAGGATGAGGAATGATTAAGCTAGGGTTTTTTTGGCGTATTATCTAATGGATTTTCTTATGAGACTATATTGAAGGCCTGCCTCCTGTTAACTGGTAACCTCCACCCATGAACAACAACAATGTGACCAAAGTCCTTCTCTACTGCAATGAAGACCCAAATCATATCACGCTGCGCTTTCTCATGTGTCTAGAATTTCACCGCTATCCATACCCTTCCATCGACACCGGAGTGCAGTAGTATTGTGGCGGATTACCAGGATTGACAGCATCCAATTCTAAAAAGTACTAAAATTCGATGAAGTTGGCACAAGTTCTATTACTATTACTTTCTAGGGTCGCAGAGGGTACTTACTACGAAGACATCCCTTTTAAATTAATACGGTGTCTCTGAAGATAGATGAATGTTCAGATATGATTGTTAATCGTCCAATTAATTAAAATCATATTTTTTTATTCGAAAATATACGCTTACACACTTTCCTAATCCAGGAAATCCTAGTGATTCCCTGTGTTGCAAGTGGCATGGACAAACACAATCACACAACACAAACACCTAAGTCATGTTTACACCTGGTTATGCTCACCACGCAAAGTTGGCTCCGGTCGGGAAACGAACCGATTTACTCAAAAAAATAACATAATTAATGATCGATTAAGGAGGTTATCGGCCCTTAAGTTTAGGTAAATGTTTGAGAGTCATTTCCGCGAATCGCTTAGCTAATTGTGTTGCCGACCCTAAGGTCATGCATAACTGTTAAACATTGACAATAGCGCATTTGCATCCAGTTTCCGGTGTAAATAGCCAAATTATCGGAATCTTTAACGGTTGTGGTCGACCGCTGATATTGTGTTTTTCTTGTATCGCGTATGTTAAACGTTTAGAATGCGTCATACATTAAAGAAAATAAATATCAGGTATCATACATTAAGGAAAATAAATATTCAATGACTTTTCCCACAACGTCATCTAGTTCCAAACTAAGTATAGCTTGTACTATAGTAACCAAATTACTGATACAATACTTACTTTTTTTTGTAAATACACATACGTCACGCATGTTGACGTCTGGTCTGGACTGTAAAATTGCTTCCATAGTGGAAAGAAATTCCGAAATGTGATGATAAAACAATCGGGGGATTTTGATGTTACAGTTTGATGCTGCAGCTATATCCAAAATTTAATTACACTTCTCGATAGCTAAAGGATGAAAAAAATCGTGACTCATCATAACATACACGTATTCACGTTAATATCGTCATCCCTTTTTTTGTACTGGGAATCGAACCCAAGACTAAGTAAGCCTATTTTAGTGCTATCTTCAAAGGACCGTATTTTTAACACCATAAACCGTGGTAGGTAAATTTCAGGGTATGTATATTATAACTGATATAAAAAACGATACATAGTGGTACGGAATCCCTGGCACAAGAATCTGAATCGCACTCAGCCGCTTTTTATTAAAGTAAGTGATCAGTATTTTGATGGGTCAGTATTTAATGGCTGTTGAACCAAGCGCTTTCGTGCTTTGGAGGGCACTAAAACGTCATTCCCACAATACTAGTCTATTAGCCATGTCAGAAAATTTAGGATGGTATATCCATGGTATATGATGAAATATCCGACACCAAGATTGACCTTATTCAAAAGAGAGACAGAGAGATTAGCCTTCATCGATCGATCGATACATATTAATGCTGAATCTAAGAAACCTACGTAAGAACCTTCAAATGAAATGCTTGAAACTAGTAACGTTGTTGAATAATTTATTGATTTATGGCAAATCAATAACTTGGAATAACTAATCGTTTAGTGGTAGTATGGATAGAGAGTACTGTTTTTAATACAAAACTCACACCGATGCAGCAATTACTTGAATAGGTGATGCCCGTGCGTTAAGAATTGGCAAATACTATTACTTGCCAATTCATTATGAGGTATTTTTATGTATTTCGTTTCATTTTCTGCACAATTTGACTGGCCTCAGGGCTCAGTTGGTAACTGCCTTCTGCACTGCGGGTCGTGGGTCCGATTCCAACACAGGACAAGCATTTGTGAGACAAACATATAAGTTCGTCTTGTGTCTGAGTGTTAATATGTATTTTAAAAAAGGTTCTGTATAAATATTTGTATTTGTGATCAGGTTGCCATGGTTACTAGCTTTGCTTACTTTAGGACTAGTTGGCGTTGGGTGAAACGTCCAAACATATTAAAAAAAATCAGTCTTTTCATTTAATTCATAATGATTAAAATCAACTCACACATCAATGCCAACTTTTGATTCTATGCTTAAGCTAATAGAGTTTAAAGTTACTCAACTATTACTTTCGATGGATTAGCATACACTGTACCCTCAATACCACTTTAGTGGAGGAGCCATCGATATGCAAACGATTGCGTAGAGCAAAGGGCTCTTCAAGTGGCAGCCGATTTGCAGCTATTGTTTACAAATGCCTTCGAAATTAATCGGTTATTGAGTGCCGTGAGAAATATTGCAAAATACTTATGATATACTAGCGCCCCGCGGTTAGCCGCGGGATAAAAATTCTGGACAAGCCTATATGCTATTCCAAACTATAGTATATCTTTGTGCCAATTGTACAATATTTCATACAGATTCGTTCAGCCGTTCTGACATGATTGAGTAACAAACATCTATCCACCCATCCATTCAAACTTTCGTATTGATAATAGTAGTAAGATGCTCAAGAAGGTCTTGTATCAGCAATATTGCTGCTTTTACAAGCACAGATAGCGTTCGTTTCCATTTCGAATAGCCTTAATTAAACTTTCGAGTTCTCGTAAACCTAACTTCCTTCTAAAGACAACAACTGCCCGGTCAGCTACTTTTTACGAAAAATGAATCCATGTTCCTTACGTATACAGTTTTATTTCAGGTTTCATTTCAGTTTATATTCCCCAAAGTAAAGAGGTATAATTAAGCTTGTTACTTCTGTCTTTCATACCTTTAAATCCTTGTATATCCATCCTTTAAATCCTTGTATGGGTCCAGTTGCTCGCGTCCGTAGGTGTGTACCCTTTGATTCCCTACACGTACCCCCTGGGTGGTGCTAAAGGAGCAACCAAAAGTAGCAGTAGAACTTGTGCCAAGTTCGTCCGGAGAGGTACTGCCACCACACCTGGAATCTGCCGCCAAGCAGTGGTTGTTGCATTACTGTGTTCCGGTGGAAGGGTGTGGCTGCCGGTGAAATCACATGCGCATGAGACGTATCATCCCCGTCTCGGGTGATGGACGCAGCAGGATGAATGCGACTCAGTAAAGATTTGGATCTCATACTGAGTCGCGCGCATTACTGTTGTCATGGGCGAGGGTCACCACTTACCATCAGGTGGGCCCTCAGCTCGTTCCGTCACTAATTGACATAAAAAAAAAAAAAAAAAAAAAAAAAAAAAAAAAAAATTTTCTACACCGATCAATAAATAGGTATATTTTACATGCACTTGCGAGAGATAGATATTGATATGCAAACAGTTGCATAGAGCGTGAACAATTGCATCGCGAGTAAACCGGCATGTTTTAGAACCAAAATTCAAAGACATGTGACATATACCAATCCGTATTGGGCTCCTGTGGCAGATCAAAGCCCATTTACTATCATATTCGAGATTAGGCCGGTGTCCCTGCAGTGGGAACATTAGAGGCTGATATGATGAAACAATTACATAATCCAATAAGCTCTACATATGAGAGAAATTTGTAGCCATCGTTTGCCAATAAAATTGAGAATTCTGTTTATGGTATCATAACAAATTGATAGCAAAAACGCCTTGTAACGAAAGTAAAAACACGAAAGTAATTTATAAAAAGGAGGTAGTTTAATTTCGGCGTTATTTTTAAATAAATGTAAAACCTGTACTTGGGTCCGAAAAGAAATTTGCTACAATGACATAATCTTAATAGACTACAGCTTTGATTCAACAATGCTGACATAAATAATTCCATTTCATCCCAAATGCAGTGTATCGTTTGATAAACGAATTCCGCGTGTCCCGTATCATTATTATTGTTATAATCATTAAGATTGACGCCTCGTTTAGATGTACTGCAGCGTCTATGAATATCGTAACACTAAATTCGTATTACATTCTATACGAGTATATTGTCACACTATTGATTTTCAAAATTGAAGAAATGTGATGGCAAAACTGTAAAACAATTCAGTGGATCGTACCTTTATAAATAAACCATTGATAGGTAGCTAGATAGGTACCCTAGGTAAAAACCTGTATTGTGAAAGTCTCTTTCATTTACAGACAACGCAGATAAGCAGATAGTCTAGAATACATTGTAAGCACTTTATATGGGTGGATAACCGATGACGTTGGATGGGATTGGGTGGTGATGAAACCGAACTCAATTACTTACTGTCTGTCCAAAATATAGGTAGCTCCGTAATCTAATCGTCTCCAAACCTATGAAAAATTTCACAGAATTTGGATCATTGTATCTGATATCCTTGCAAATATAAAAAAATGGGTACCCACAGTTGGTGGCACGGAACCTTCGCTATCAACCTTACCTTAGCCTTTTTATTTTAAATATTCGCTATAGGTCATAGACCTGTATTACTAGATCTATCAGTCATTGCTACTCAATTTCTATTGAGTATTTATTTGAATAGTTAGCTGAAAATTATTGTACTGAAGCGTAAATCATACAACTATATAATTGAATAAAGAAATCTACGAGTACCTGAACTTAAAAAAAATCACTTTCAATTTTGTTTTGTAAACCATCAACATTTATTTGAAGCCACATTCCCCCATATTTTGGCGGAACAAGAAATCTCACAAAAAATATTGCACAGACACCGTATTCTATTTTTGAGTGCATTTCGCGCTATTTTGGCGTTCCCTCGCAGGCAATGAGTCAATGACCTCGTTTGAAGCGTTGTTCACGCACTTTTGGGAATTTTAGGGCGATTCAAGTCGCGGACGAAATTGTAACGTTTCCACGTAAATGAATAAATAAGAATTACCTTTTACCTGTAGGTATATATGTAAGTTTTAAAGATTTCGATGTAGGCATCCTCTATCGTTGGTAGGTTGCAGTTTCCTTCGTACTACTATTATAATAAGATTAGTGTCATGATATATATAAATGTTGCGGGTGAAGTAAATAAACAATGGTTAAGCTAAGCCATTGTTTGTTTATCAATAAAATAATGTAAGTACTTAATGTAAAATAATACCTAGATATATGTATGCTACACAAAAAAATACTTGAAATAACATTTTTTTATACATTTATTTTATAATAAATATAAAGTATTTAGTGAACTAAATAATTATCAAAACTTAGTTTGGTAGAGTTACGCTCAAAGTTTCACGCTGACCTTAGTATATCGCATTAGCATACTCATTAAATACGGCGATAAACAAAACTAAAAACGATTATATTTTGAAGGCAATCGTGAAGTTCAACGCAACGTTGGCACACAAAGGCCCTGCGAGGCGCGGCTGCATTTTTTATAAGCCGAATTAAACTCTAAGTTGTTTGGTAGCGTTCGCGACACGCACATACGTAGAGGCTTGCGTGGTATGCGCGCGCGCACTCACTCACACATAGAGGCGCGCCCTCCTCAGCGCGCTGCAATTCGTCGTCGCGCCGTCGTTTCCCCTCCCCGCGCCTCCGCCCGCACGCAATTGCACTGCACTCGGCTGCGCTGCGTGCGTAAAAAGCGCACGCAAGAGGCGCGGGGCGCGGCGTCACCGGCCCGCGGCTCGCTCCGACCCACAGCCAGCCAGTCACAGTCAGACGCTCTCGAGAGCACGCCGCCCCCACACGGGCGCACTCCTCGTACCACACTCGCGAAACTCGACTCAACCCGACAACCCTTGTGTTAAATGAACTTTTACAAGTGACAGTGTGAACTTTTCCATGAATTTCCCGAACTTCGAGATCGGTCACGTGTCGGATTAATTTTGCAAAGGTGAGTTTGTTTGCCGTCGTAGACGCTCGTAGAGGTGCTACGTATTCGTAGAGTTTCAAACATTAAGTCTTATGCATGTTGGAATAAACAACTTGTTTTGTAAATAAAATAAGGATCATATTCTGCGAGCCGGTCAGCGTTCACGATAATAAACATGACAGGCGAGAATCCGGCGTAACCGCTTTCATCGGTCCCCCAAGTTCGATTATACCTGCCGAATAAAAGGTAAAAAAGTCAATTTGGCGGTGTGGAAGGGCTTCGTATGGTAATATGTAAATGTGGTAGGGAGGTGCAGTCGGGCAGTCGCGCCACGCAGCGGCGATCGTGAACAGTCAGTGGCCGGTGGAGCTCGAAGCGCGACGAGCTCTGCTCACAAACGAATCTCGCTAACTTGTGTGCAACCTGTGTTTATCGAGTGTGTGCCGCGAATAACAAACACAATGTATCCCGGCACGACATTCGGTGAAAATTTACCAGGTAGTTACCTACAGTTCTTTCACGCATCACTTTTATCTTTTCATAAAACTGTAGTTTGAAATATTTGTGTTATGTATGTGTATGTTGTGCGTCTCAAAGAATATTTTCTTTATTTGGATAAAAATTAAAGTGTTAATTTGTAACACTTTAAAACCGTATACTGTAAGATATCAAGTACAAGTGCTATACGGTCTGATTCGCGCGCTGAGTGGCTGACATTTTTCTTATTGAAAAGATAACTGGAACATTGGGCTAATACAATATCACCGCGGCTTTATAATTTATCTAAGCGTGCACAGTTGAGTTTTATTTGTTTTGTCCGCAGAAGCCCAATTCAGAAAGATGGGGAGCAGCGAAGGTCAGCAGACTTTCTGCCTCAAGTGGAACCACCACAAAACAAACTTGGTGGAAATCCTCGAGGCGCTCATCAAAGTGGAGACATATGTCGACTGCACCCTAGTAGTGGACGACCAGGTGACGTTCAAGGCACACCGGGTGGTGCTGGCCGCCAACTCGCCTTACTTCCAGTCGATCCTGGCTGACGTGCCTATGGACCACTGCAGTATCCTCTTCCCCGGGGTGAAGGATTTTGAGATGCGCGCACTGCTCGAGTACATGTACACGGGCGAGGTGAACGTGACACAAGCGCATATTCCACGTATAATGAAGGTAGCTGAGCAGCTGGAGGTTAAGGGGCTGTTTGATATGACGGAGTTGCGGCGTCGGCCGGGCAGCGCTAGCGCGGATCGCGCGCCGGGCTCGTCCCCGCCGCGCGTGGTGCCCGCAGCGCCCTCTAGTGCCTCCCCTCCCGCGCCCGCTCCAGCCGCGCGCTGGCCGCCACCACCCGCCGCCGCGCCGCCCGCTCTCTCCGCCGCCTACGACTCCGCCGACATGAACCCTCTCAAGCGTAAGAAACTCTCTAGCATGCTCGCCACCCGCGACACCCCGATCCTCCGAAACGTCCTCGCCCAGACCTCCCCCGTCGACTCTTCTCAACCTATGTCTCTCGTCTGCCATCCGGTCAATCAGACCGCTCCGCCTCGGTTGCACTCGAATGGATCAGCTCATGATATGGATCGCCCAATGAGTCCCCAGCGCCCGTTCGATTACCGTCCTCGCAGGATGTCCTCCCGGGCTTCCTCCCCTCACTTCAACAGGTCGGACCGTTCCGAAGATGCCCACTCCCCCTACACGGAGCGCTCTTTCGATGACGAAAGTCAGCGCACCTTCCATCCCTCTCCACCTCCGGCCAATTTCCAACAGGACGTGCGAGCCGGTCTGGCGCCGTACGTTCCCCCGCAGCAGAAACCGGAGTGGAAACGCTATAAGCAGTACACGAGATCCGATATCTTGTCCGCGATAGAATGCGTGAGAAACGGCATGAGCGCCCTGCAAGCTTCGCGTAAATACGGCGTTCCTTCACGTACTTTGTACGACAAGGTGAAGAAGCTTGGCATCACGACGAGTCGCCCGATGAGTCGCGGCGTCAAGCGGGAGAGCAACGGGGCTGCGTTCCCGTATGGACTGAGCGGAACCGGTGGCGTCGAAGATGGTAATCATAATCAGGCGAGTGCTCCTCTGATAGATCCCTCGTTTCTCCAACAAGCGTTGGAAGGGGCGACCAGAGACGGTGGTCGCGAAGCGCTTCACGCTATGGCGTTAGCGGCGGCCGCGCACGCCGCGCTGGCCCCGCGCTCTCCTCCTCCGCACCACCGCACGCCTCCACAGTCCCCCCGGTCTCCACTGCACGACGAAGACCACGTCGAGGACCTGTCCGTCCCGCGACGCCGCGATCTAGACCCGCCCGCCGGAGTTATCGTGCCCCCTCGCAACTTCGCCCTCGACTGTGGGAGCGAACGAGATTGAACGGACGTCGCAGTAAACGAACATTCGATAAAGACTGATAGGCGTACAAAGTTAGAAGTAAGACTCAAATCGGTAGGCTACAAGAAGGACGCGCCGCGCGCGCGCACCTCTCAGACCGGGCGCTCCGGCCGGGCGATTGCAATGGGCCCCGCGGCCACTCTCATGCTACCCCTCTCTTCTTCTCTATTTATTTCCAAGCGTTACGGACGCTTTAGAACGAAATCAAATTTCCGTTCTGAGGCGGAAGGCGTCTATTGTGATTTTATTTTTGTTTTATTTTCTTCTTGGTTATTTTATGTTATAACATTTACGTCTTTGTTAAATGGATAGCGCTATAGGTTAGCTTTAACTAGATTGTAGAGTTTAGAGCCGGCGAATATGGCCAAAGGGCGGAAGGCAGCGCCGGGCCCGCGCCCCCGCTCCTCGGGTATGCCTGGTTTTGATTAATTGTGCAATTTGTTGTCCGGGACTGTGATGTTTATAGACTGAAACGCCGCAACTACCTCACGCTCGCTACTACAGCTCACTCTAGTCCGCCGCCGCGTCGCCACAAGCCATAATCAGGTCTCAGTAAAAGCAGCAGATATCGCCATTTGCACCTCTCATCTCGGTACTACCCTTGCGCTTGGCTGATAAGTAAATGCAGCGACTTCCGCTGCTCGTGTCACCGTGATTGGCGACGCATTAATATGGACCTAATATTCCTTATGTTACGGGTTAGATTAATTTATTGTTTGTCGATTGCCATAAATAATTGTTTGTTGGTACCTAGTTGTGTTCACTATTTTGAAAGTAATTTTGCACAAGCACGGTGATTCTAATTAGAGTAAGAGATTTCTGAATAAGCACTTAGGTAAGAATGCTCAATGTATTTCAATAACAGTCGTAATCAATTTGATGTTATTATACGAAGAATTCAAGTGTTTACTCAACTAGAATTTATATGAAAACTATAGGATAACGTTAGTAAAGTTGCTTTTAATGTGTTAAAAAATATATTAGATCATGTAAATAAATTGATTGCAACTTGGTACAATTTAAGTAGGTTATTAGATGTTAAACAATCAGCTATTTTTATCTGTAAAAAGCCATACTTACTAAATGTTAACACTTGCAAAACTTACCTATCTCTGTTATTTCTACATTATGATAAGTTAAAAGTAACCTTTTATTTGATAATTCATTTGAAGACTGATTTGTTACTTTAGTCTAGTTTGTTCATGCCATAGAAAGACCGTGTAGTAATTTATCCTTTTTCACCTTATGTACGTGAAATTGTATTTTTTAATGTGTAAATGATACTTTAGGACTATGAGTATCGAGTGTGTAGCAGCTACACTAATTAAGTGTCGTCACTGTGCCTTTTTGTTGTAATGAAGAAGTGTTATTTGTTAGGACATTCCAGTAGATGCAAAAGCACGTTTGGTAATCTGATATCAAGTAATTTATTGTTAAAGTTTTAAGACACTGCCTGTCTAGTGAATAAAAGTTAAGGCTCCTTTAGACAACTGCGTTTCTCGTGTCCATATGCGCGAATTGAATAAAATTGTTATATTTATTCTTGATTTTAGCAAAAATATTCAATGAATAAATCTTCATGGATATTTCACATAGCGCTATCATTCTCCAAATTCAGTATAGTCGTACCGTGGGAATCAGTTTTCCGACGGAATACTAAATATATTTTGTATTTTTTGTGCTTAATTTCTAATCCAGACACAGAACCACCATTTATGTTTGTCCTGGGTGGCAATAGAACCCTCAAGCTACAGGGAAGAAGGGAGATCTACTAACAGCAGCTGTGAAGTTTTTATTTTTTTCTTTGAGTTCAAGTCAAATCAAGTCAGCAGATCGCAGTGTATAGATTCACGCGCGTCTTCATACTTTTGAGGTGCGATAAAGCGCGACTGTCTAATAGAGCCTTGATTCAATCACATTTTTATTGTTCATTATAAAATGGTTTCCACTGGAAACGAAACCCAGTTTGGGACTCGCTCTAGGGCATCCAAACACCCTTTTTGTTGATAGATGTTATTTATTCCTTATCCACAATCGTGCCTACTAAGTATATTTTAAAATGATGTTATTGCACTAAAGTTCTCTAAGTTGTGAGTTGAAAATATAGTATGTACTTTAATTTAGTAGTTTCTAGTAATGCTATATGTATTATGTATCTATCTATATTTAAGCTAAGATCGGGGTTGGTCCCGTGTCGACATATTATAATAACACTATATTTACCTACAAATAATATAACGTTATATAAAGATAAATTAAACGTTTAATATCTATGGAAATGTTGTTTTCATGCATCTATAAAATACAAGATATAACAGTGTTGACTTTTACATCTAGTATTTTTATAGTTTCTGCACTTAAGAGATTGCAAACCCAGGTCCAAGGTCCCAGGTGATGACGAAGATATGTTGCTGATTGATGCGTAAGAAAATTATAGAACGCTACTGCACAATAATAGAATAATATTCATTAAAATGTCAAATAACGCTATCTAGACCAAACTAACCATAGCTTGTACTATGAGACTCTGATGAAACTTATACAGTACTAAACGCTGCTAACAAGACTGAAAAAATACTCTATATCTAGTTCATTTACATAATCCTAGCCCGAATCATCCACTGTTGGATAGGTTAGGTTAGTAAACTAAAAGGGAGCCCTATGGTATGACCCTTATCTTTGTCAGGCCAATCTGAGTCTGTACAGACACCCGTCTTGTACAGACTTTGACACTGTCAGTTGCCTAGCGTGGTGTCCATCCTGGAATCCTTCACTTATCTCGGTCTCCACTGCAATCGTCTAGCCAAACGTAGCTAAGTGTCATCATTTACTAGTTACCAAGAAGTTTCTGGTTTTATATTTACTTGGTCTTAAAATGGTGACACGCTCAGAACATTAACTTTTGCTGAGCCTTTGATAGTAGTTTGAGGCCATAAAAAAACAAGCATGATTATACCGATTATACTAGGGCCCAACACCATATCAGAGTATAAAAGCGCTCCCTCAACAGGTGAAGTTTATTTAATTACAGTATCCAAGTATCATCCAAAGTACGGAAGTAGGTAGATGTATTATAATAAACTTGAAACTTATTCCAGTGATAATTATCACTGGGACAATATAATTTTTATATTCGTCCTGCTTATTATTTTTGGTATTAAGTCGCGGGGATTCACTAGTGTACAATAATACGTTTAAATAAAAGAAGTACTGGTGCTGCCATCTAGTGAAGATTACACAAAATACTTCAGGTTTCACCAGAGAACTCCATTCCAACTAGATTTAATATGATCCATCCCATGTAGATGGCAGCACTGTCTGCATAAAATATCTAATAATGTTTTATTTTCATTTTATGTAAAGTAATATTGTATGTATTATTTTTAATATTTTATTGCATATATGACAATAAATATTTTCCCGCCTAATTTGAATAATTTATTATTGCATCTACATTTCGTCGAATTAATGAAAACCGGTAATCTGTGACGTAAAATCATACGATCATTGTTCGCTTCGCTGATTGGTGAAAAATGCATCAGCAGACCAATTTCTTGTCTGTCAGTCTAACGAGAGATGTCAAAATATGTAAACAAACTCCCCAAATGTTTTTGCGTAAAATTTTGTTTCTTATTTGATTTTACTAACAGTGAATGCATTATGAGCTAGAACCATGGAACAAGACGAACCATTTTTAACTACTGATGTTTTTAACGTCAACGATATTGCTGAAATCGAAGGTATGTGCCCAACAAGTTTTGATCATAAAAGTGCGACGTATGAATCACCTAAATGTTTTTAATTTTTTAATGTTTATTATTGTTTTTAGACTTCCTAAGCGGCTGTGATGGAGATTTTATGAAGAAACTAGAAGATGAATTATCATTCACGGAAAATGACCCAGAGTTGCTTAGCGTGGACCCTACAATCAAAGCTGAAATTCAATCTTCCCCTCAGGCTTCCCCAAGTTACAATGACACTGGTAACCCAGTAATATCGCAATACACGCACAAGCCGCGTAGTTCTCAGCCGGTGCCAGAAGTCAACCTTTCCCCAGTCCAAGGTTTTACTAGAGCAGATGGCTACAATTTGCAGCCTCGAAATGGTGCACCATTGCCTGACGTCACTCAAATCGGCCAGTGTCCAATGCCAAAACAAGCGCCAATGATCGTGCAGCAAGTGGTCCAAAGCCCATTATATGTCAACATAGGAAGTGGGAACATTCAACAGCTGCCAGTGGGCCGAACGTCTGTTGTGCAGCTTGAAGGTGTAAAGCAGGACAGCCCAGTGAACAAACCTAACCAAAACCCACCGTTATTGATTCCAAATAATGCAAAAACTCCTTTCATTTTGCAAACATCAGATGCTAATTTTGCTCCTGTTATTTTGCAATCTAATATTATCAACTCTGAAACACCAACATTAATTTATACCAGAGCACCAGTTCAAGGTATGTATAGCCTCAATTTCATGATATTTTAACCTGATTTTCATTTATTTTATTTTATTTGTCTCAGTTTTTATAATCTAATTCCAATTAGAGTATAATCTTAGTCATGAAATGTCACTTAAAACTATTAAATAATTCCATATCAAAACAACATGGCTTAATCTAATATTAAAACACTATTGCATCATCAATAAATATTTTACAGGTGTAAATACTGGAGTTATTACCAGTGCTAAGACTGGCACAGAAAACAGACCAATATACACATTTTCAACCAGCAACACACCTACATTTGTCGCTACAGGAATCCCTGTAGTACTGGATGGAGATAAAATCTCACTAAACCCTGTACCTAAGGTTAAGGAAGTAAAACGTAGCGCTCACAATGCAATTGAAAGGCGTTACAGAACCAGTATCAATGATAGAATAGTGGAACTTAAGAATATGTTAGTTGGAGAAGATGCAAAGGTAAATATAGAGCACAAAAAACCTCGTAAGTGCAGTGTTTGTCTGGGAAAGTATTTTCCCACTAAGCAATCTTCTGATTGTGTCCAAGAGTAATAAGTGCATTACAATGTGACCTGAGTTTTTCTAAAGTTTGGGTTTAACTTCAAAAAAACATTATTTTGATAAAAATTGTTAAAATAATGTTTAAATAAATAAATGTTTACACACTCATACCTCTGCACTAGGATTCCCTGTGTCGCAGATGGCATGGAAACACAAGACAAACACCCAAGATCCGAGAACAAACTTCATGCTCTTTGGATAAAAATCCAAAGGGGTAGCCAGATTCTTGAATGGGCTACTCTTTACCTTGTGGGCTATGTTGTTGTGGGAATCTGACAGCCAGTACATAACTAATATTAAAGAAGTATGAGTTATTTTCCATATTTTAATGTTTCTGACATACTCTCATGTTATATCTACTATTATATAATGAAGATACCACTTTCAACACAATAGAATTATGTGAAATTTAGTTCCAGGATAGCTTGTACCCTGGATTAACACATAAGATACTTTAGATCCTGGAACTAGAGGATTAAACTGCAGGATGCAGCTTGTACTAAATATTTAAGATTGTTATAAAAGGATAATTTATTTATTCATGAAATATTACAAAGTATGCATTCTTAATTTACAGCTAAACAAATCAGCTATTTTAAGAAAAACCATAGATTACATCAAATACCTGCAGAACCAGAATGCAAGATTAAAACAGGAGAATATGGCTCTGAAGTTGACATGCCAGAAGTCTGGTGTGAAGGAGCCTGTATTTGAAGGGTCTTACACACCGCCCCACAGCGATATCTCCTCACCGTATCACTCTCCGCATTCTATGGATAGTGATTCACCATCATCACCAGAATACAAAGTAAGTGGTGCAAAAATGTTGCAAAAACAGAATATTTATACTCGTTTTTTTGAAGTAAAGGTCCATGTCGCTTGTGTCCGTAGGTGGGTTGCCCTTAGACCCTCAGATTCCCTATACATGGTCCTCCAGTGGTGCGAAAGGAACTGTTCAAAATAGCAGTAGAACTTGTGCCCTTGTGTACTGCCACTACACCTGGTAATCCGCCGCCAATAAGTGGTGGATTGCTGTGTTCCGGCTGACGTTGGACGGTGGAATTACAGACATATGGGCTGTTACAATCCCATCTCAAAGTGACGATTGCAACGCAATGCGACTTGGATCGGGGGGACTTTAGTCGTGTTGCTGTCACCACTTAACCATCAGGTGTTCAACGCGAAACGTCGTATATGTAGTAAAAAAAAAAACGAACAAAAATTGCACAATACTTTATAATAAGAAATACGATTTTCATAATGAGATCAGCATGTATAGAGCATTCAATTGTTCATTCAATCGTAGTCTCAAGCGCTCACGTTTCTGTGTTCCGGTGGAAGGTTGTGGCTGCCGGTGAAATGCGTACTGTGTCGTTTTTTTAAAATAATCCTTAATACTATTTAGAAATCTACCTTTAATGTCGATTGTTAGACACAATTATGAATTCTTCCAAATCACGTTTTCATGATAATAATGTGCCTGAAATAATTCCAGGTTGACGAGAAATACTCCAAGATCGTGATGGGAATGGGTGATCACTCGCGACTGGCCCTCTGTGCTTTCATGGTCGGTCTCATAGCCTTCAACCCTTTCAGCACTTTCTTCGGGAACATCATATCCGATTCATACTCAGCCGACTTTACCACTCGATTTGACCAGCGGAAAATATTGTCTAATGGTGATATCGGTAAGTTGAAATAACTGATTTAAAAATCGAATTAACATACTTCAATACTTTCAGGCTCTATTTCTTGGGGTGAATGGAACTTAAATTTCATCCAAATTGTTACAGCTGTTTTTGAGATAAGCTATATAAATATATATATTTACTAGAATTGCTTGCTTAAAGTAATAAGATAAAACATATTAACACCCAGACACGGAATTTATGTGGTAAACATAGGTGTTTATTCCATATCCTGGATGGGAGCAGAGTTAATGCGTTCTTTTGAAGGACTGTATCAGCATCTTCTATCAGTATTTGTTCAAAATCATTTATGTGGCGATTTAAAAGATTGACCAATGCCCAATCTATTCTAATGTCTTTAAGAAAATAAACTTTATTTTTTTAACGCTTACACATTCATACCCCTGGACTAGGATTTCCTGTGTCGCAGATGGCATGAAAAAACATAGACACAAGACATACCCAAGATCCGAGATCAAACTTCACGCTCACCAAACAAAATGTGTCCCGGCCGGGAATCGAACCCGAGATCGATCGCGAAGTCAGGGCTACTACCAACTAAACCACGGAGCCGTTGATGACTGATAGAGTTCCATTTCCATTGTTCATCAGGTTACGGCGGTTTCTCCTGGGCGGCTTGGCTCTTCAATACATTCTTCCTGTACATGGTGAATTTCTTGGTACTGGGCGGATGTCTCGTTAAGTTACTCGTGTACGGCGATTCGGTACCTAAGTCGCAATCGAAGGAAGCCGGGGAGTTTTACAAACACAAACGACAAGCTGACATGTATCTGCAAAAGGTATGGATCTAAGCATAAGAATTGTATGAGAAATTATTTAAACGCAACTACATACATCCACAAGCAAGTTATATCTTAGATTATAAATTTTAGAAGGAAGCTTTAGTAAGAGGAATAAAGGAATTATTCTTTTGTGATCTTTTTAAAGTCATTTTTGAATACAGTCAAGCTCATTCTTTTTCTTTCATATGAGTAAGTGGCCCACTATAGTGTCGTAGTTTTCAAGCTGCCTGAAGTCCTCCAACAGGGCTTCTCGGCTAATATCTCGGGACTGAAATCTCAATGTGACCTCAAGCATGGATGCGTTATTTCAAATTCTACTAAACTAAACCCATCAAAATGCTGACCGGCGGAGAGATGCATAGATGATCTGTAAAAAAAGGTCTGCAAAAAACAGCTTAACTGTTAATATTTTTCCAGGACGACTTAACAAACGCGAAACTGGAGTTACACCGTTCGCTGGCGGTGTGCGGGAAGAGCGTTCAAGGTGGTGGTCAGGGTCATGCGAAGGTGTCTGCTCTTCTTGCCGCCGTGTTGAGACAAGTCTTACAGAGGCTGCCTCTAGGCGGGTTCCTGGCTAAACGAGCCGGTGATCTGTGGCGAGACAGGTGAGGATTTTCTACAAAAACTTGCGTAACCAGTTCGTGTATACATTGGTTAAACTATACGAAGCACAAAGACTGCTATTAAAAAAAAACTGGGATTAAAAGCTTAAAAATACAGAGATATGATTATTTTGATTATTTATTTTAGTGCCAATATTAGAATATTTAAAAAAATAATTTAGTTTTTACAACTTAAATTTCATGCCTGGATCGATTGCAAATAGCTAATGAAAATGGCTTAAAATCCAGGTGTTATTACCGCAAGCCGTTCGAACTAAGGAAAGTTCAACATAACGCCAAATTAAGGAAACAGTACACTTTGATCATGATTCCAAATTTGTCGAAGTCAAAATGATAACGGTTATTTCTTGCAGCCCGGCACGCAGAGCTACTCAACACTGGGCGGCCGAAGTGTCAGGCGTTTCCCACAGGCTCGCCCAACTCGAACTGCTATCGGACCACAGCGGCAGGAGTGAGAGAGTGTTGCTTGCTCTTCAAGCCGTCAATTTGGCCGAAGTGTCGGGTAGCAGACAACTATTGGCCGATACTTACGTCACCGCTGCGTTAGTGTTCAAAAATTACATGCCGAAGTTCGGGCACTGGCTTTGCGGGTGAGTAGAACTCTATATATATTAATGTGGTAAGGTTAAGAGATTAAGATTGTGGCGACTGTAGGCTGATACTTACGTCACTAAGGCGCTAGTGTTCAAAGATTGCATGCCAATCGGGAATTGGCTTTGTGGGTGAGTAGAATTACTGGTTCGAAATATTGTCTTATTTGAGATAATGTTTATTTTTAGCCTGAATTTTTCCACTTCTAGGCAAAAGCATCCCGTTCCTCATATTCAATTATATCAATTCTGTTCCGTTAAGTAATCAATTAAAAATGTATTTCTGCTATGTGTTGATATCAGTAATTTTGTTAATTTAATAAATTAATGAATCTTTCCGTTTCAAGATACTACCTGCGACTATGCCGTCAGCAGTGGACGGATTCATGTGGCGCGATACCGGTTCGCCTCCGCTGGGCGTCCACTGCCCGCGGGCAGCAGTTCCTGCGTACGCGCCGGTGGAGCTACTACCCGAGCTGCCGGCTCTTCTGCCGCTTGCCACCGCGGCCAGACCCGCTGATACACGCTATGCGAGTTAGTAACATAAATACCCAATAATAAACAGACATGACAGTGATCGGAATTATACGCTACGATACCAGTGCCTGTGCTGACCAATGATAATCAACAAAGAGATAACATTTATTTTCTGATTTTAACATAATTTTACATTAGACTTTCAATCTGAAGGTCGCTGGTTCAAACCCATACTTGCACCAATGAGTTTTTTCACTTGAAAAATTTATGTGCGCAATACCACGTTCTCAAAACGGTGACGGAAATTATCGTGAGGAAACCTGCATGTCTTAGAACCAAAAACTCGACGACATCTGACATCTACCAATCCGGATTGGGCTCCCGTGGTAGATCAGAGCCCATTCACTCTCAATTATCGAGAGTAGGCCGGTGTACTTGCAGTGGGAACATTAGAGGCTGGTACGGAAGAGATAACTATTAAATGATTACGGTCTTTTTAGTTCACATGGTACAGAACGGGAACGGCGCCAATTTAATCGTCATTATTTAGTTCTATATTCATAATCCTGTGACAACTGGCAGATACGCAATACTACCGTCCGAGAACCGAAACTATGCTGATCAGAAATACTTGCTCAAGCAAGGCCCTTTCACTTTGCTTGCAGGCGACTAACTGGGTCACCAACTGAGCCTCCCTAGCTCAAACTTTACGTTTTCCTTCTTACATCTCAGGCGTACCATATGGAGATTCTGCAAAAAAGCCTTCAGATGCTGTTGTGTGCTGACGAGCGCAGCAACACTCGCGACGTTCTAGATCTCGTCAAACTGATCACTGACGACGTGTCCACCGACGCACCGCATCACACTGGTGAGATAAGAATAAGGTTTTTCAATATAATCAGGATAAGGTTTTTTTTTATGGAACCAGACATTCTAGATAGCTTTCTCTTAAGAAACCTTAAACAACAATTTTTGAACATACTAGGCATGTTCAAAAATTATACAACGTTCTAGATTTCTACATACCAAAAGTCATTCGACTTTTTGGGCTTTTTTTGATATCTTAATGATCCCGGAGACATTTGATTTTAGTTTAAAAATACAATTCTCCAATGATAAAAAACTATTAAGAAATTTGGGTGAATCGTGTACAGAATATTTAACGTCTTTCGTTACATATTCTGTTCTGTCTTTCCTTGTTCTTAAAATACCTGCAATGTTAAACTGCCGTTGCCGATTAAATTAGAGACCCATGAGACCCCAATGTCGACTTGTGGGCAAAACCTGGTAGAGGAATGCTTAGGTGTCTTGGCATTCGAGTCTTTAGCACGTTTGTCTTGGCAGCAAAGCAATCCAGGCAATCACGCAAATGTGGAAAGCGTGAAGACAACGATGAGAGACACTGCATCCAACTCCTTTCACCAGATCAAGGAAAGTGTGGAGGAGGGGGTGCATCTGGGTGCGGTGTACGCACCGATACATATCTTGCGCATCTGACTGCTTCTTACGGACTCCGAGACAAGCCAAATAAGAACACACCAACTGCGTCAGTCGCGGTGGCCAATGGATCTGGATGACATGATCATATCGTCTAATACATAAAATAAGCTAAAGCTGTTCATTACAGGCTGTTGGGACCCCGTTATGGAATGGTGGGCAAACATCGTCGGCGTAGCGGCAACTTGGCTCCTAGCGGACGCGGCTAAGGCGCTAGAGATCGGGGACCGTTTAAATATGCTTCCTGAAGGCTTGGCCAATTGTGAGGATCCACTACCTGGGTGAGAGTAATACAATCTTATTTTTAACTGACTTATAGAAAGCAGTTATGTTAATGACGCGATATCTCTGCCAACAGTGAAGCGATTTTGACGAGTTTGATGAATTTGAAGATGAAATCCACCCCTAAAAATGCAATGAAAGTATTGTATTAAAGTCTGTTTTTCACTTGTTAAATAAACTTAGTGTAGCATACGTTATGGGATTAAAGTATGGGGGTAGATATTACTACTTAGTTTCTACGGCAAAGGCTCTATAGAAATCGAGGCCATCTAAATAATGTTGCCTGAAAGCTACGCTAACTACAGAACTAGTACCTATGTGACAATAATAAGCTTCTTTTTATATCAGAGGACACCCACGACCCGAAAGATATAACATGAGTCAAGAGACAGACTCATCAAACCAATGCCAAACCGGGCATCGAATCGAACCCCCTTTTAAAGCAGGTTTACTAAAAACTTAGCTACGAAGTCACAAACACACATGATTTGTCACGCCTGTTTCCCATAAGAGCAGTTGCTACAAACTTGATAAACCTTTCGCTTTCCTCACTCACGTAAAATCTTTGAATATAACGTTACACACATAAACAAATCCAGATACTCTTCCCCAGGTTAGGCACAGCATCAATAGGCTACATTTAATTTTGTGGGCTTCTATGAAAACGTAGTCGTGGCAAGCGGTGAGCACGTCACCGCCATTTGCGACGAAGAACTCTGCTTTCACTTTTCCCCAGTAAACAATATTCCATAATAATCGGATAGTACAAAACTTTTACTTACAAAATTACCAGCAACTCCGGTCGACGTAGACTAACTTTTTTCTTGTATTAGTTTTAGACGCTTTTATCTGTCAAAGGGGGAAATAGTAAAGTAATTATAATGAAACCCCGTAAATTTATGACGAAGCAAAAATTGAAAGTGCATTTTTCTATGGGATTATTGGTACCACGTCGTTTGAAGCCGATTGTCAAATTTCAAGACAGCAAAACGTCTCTCGGGTACAAAAATATGTGTTTTGTCCACGAAAGTAGCTACACTTACTTCATTGGCGCAATCAAAAGCGTATTTACTGCAACGACACTGGCACACGTGTGAAACTAGCCGCACCGTGTTTGTTAAACACATATAGTTTATAGTTGTTGTATTGAAACTATTGTCTTGGCATATGTAAACACGATGAGTTGTCTATTGTAGGGCGCTGCATATGGCGTACAAAAGCCGGCGCGGCCTGCTCAGTCTTACACAGTGTCGAGACGAACGCTCCTTGGAAAGGACTTCCGAGATCATACTCAAGGTGAGTAAACCTTTATTTCCTCTGTATTTGTGGGATAGTAATGGGGGCTGATATGGTAGTTAAAATTTTTTGAAGGCCGGTATGTTGAGAAATACTGTATTGTAAATTATATTGTGGATCTTTGCTCGGTAGCACAGGGTATATGAAAAAGTACCACCAAATTTTGATCTCCACACGTCTCCAGTCTCCGTCTTTCTTGACCCAAGGGCTAAAGTCGGAGTAGATCTAAGGTGTCACTCACAATAATTGTCACGGTAAATGTGAGAACGTCTCAAAAATATTGCACAACTAAAGAAATTGGATTTTGGGTCACGCTTGGATTACAGTGTATCCGATACGTTACACGTAGGAGTTTGAAACTATAAGGTACAAACCCTTAGTACGCTTTGAGTCCCTCCTTGAAACCTTGTTATTTGGGCTTCAGAATGAAAATTGATTCAAAAAATGTTATGTAGTTAAGTTGATTATTTATATAATAAATATTTTAGATATTTCGCACAGCGCCATCTAGCGCAAAGACAAGCATCTACGGGAATCAGATTGAACTGAAAAATTACTTTTAAAGTACTTTTTAAATACATATTAATAAACATAGATAAATCATCTAGGCTTGACACACAAATGTATGTCCTGGGAATCGAACTCTAGCGCATTAGGCAGAGCTAACCAACAGAACTGTCAGTATAGAGGTATTAATAATCTTGTTTTATATTAGGTTTGTGACATCGCAGGCGCTAAGTTAGCGGACTCGCTTGCATACTACTGTTGTCGGAAACCTACACAGCTGATGATGGTAAGTTATTTAAATCATCGCTTAACTATTTTGTTTGAGCCTTTATGACTATTCTATAGGTATTCACTAGCGGTGCCTGTAACTGGACTGGACTGAACGCGAGTACGGCAGTACTCAGTAATTTATCAACCGACTTGGGATTTGAAAAGATATTTGTTATTTGAAAGATTGGTCCCATAGAAATTTTATTAAAAAGTTTATTAGTTTGGTTGTTAAATCAAAATAACTAGAAAAATATGTCATCCACGTAAACGAAACTGCGTATTTTGGTTTCCTGTGACTTTTTGATTCGCTCATTGGTAACCAAATTTGGATATCTCTTTTTTTAAAATAACGGATGAAGGTCGGTATGGGTTTATTTTAATTTAATTTAATCATAAATATCCGGTAAATTCAGGGGTAAGTTACCGGCATCGTTAGTGAATAATTGATGTATTATAAATTATTTTGGGTTTATTTTTACGTTGCACGATATTATTTGCAGTTTCATTATTCACAGCCGAAGAAGTAGTACCGTAGAAGCATGGAATTGTATGGACCGCCTCGGGAGTGCATTGTAGTTGCATTGCACTTGTTCATAGTCTGTGCAATATCACTACAAGGCAACTTTCGCGGCAGTCGCTCTCATCGCATGCGCCAATCGTCGGAGATAATGAGTCGCTTTATTATATTTTTCATGTTTGAAGCAGGTTTCGAGAAATTCTTGCATGAAGTGAGAATGAGATTACGTGCCTGTCTTCACATTATCCGCTTGTGTTGTCTATTCTCGGGCGAGAGAGTAGTGTCCGCTATATACGGAATCAGATGCCGTGATTGTAGATGTATCGCGCCAAAATGAGCACAAAAATACACAGTTTAAAGTCGTGATTTTAACGGTTCTGTACTGTTAAAGGAACCCTATTCCTAAGCCTGCAATGTCTGTCTGTCTGTCCTACATTCAAATGGATCAATTTTGTAACTATAAGCCGCTAATCTTAGCCCGACGGCTAACATTAACATAGAATACATGTTTTTATAGCGGTTATCTTAAAAAGTGATCCTAAAAATACTTGTCGTAACGGAACCCTCGGTGTGCGAGTTTGAATCGCACTTGGCCGTTTTTTAAATAATGTTAATGTTTTTACTGCATGATGTTATTTTTAATTTTATTATAATACTTATTGATTTTGTTTTCTGTTTATTAAATTTACTTATTTATAATTTACTGGTCTTCAAAAGGATACGGAGGAAATTGTACGCAAAATATTTGTTTATGGGTCTGTTCCAACACTGCCTGTTCGTTTCTATATCCTTCAGATACCTTTATCTTCATCTAATTCTTGCTAAGAACACAATTTGTGCATCGCGAATAGTGGTGAAACAGGCTCTATAGATATTAATATATATTAATAATACCGGTTATCGCTGTTTTAAGTAAATAAAATGTTTTAAAGACTACTACAGATCCATGTAGTAAAATTCATTTGAATTACAAGATATAATTATAAGATTGGTGGTTTGTACCGATAGTGATACCTAGCGGGGCAACTGTGTTCCATTACTAGACTACTGTTTGCACAAAGCCCTTTTACAGCAGCGTGTACCTATCCGCTAGTATCCAGGATGTTGTTGGGACTGTCCCATGTTCTGCGGATCAAGGTAACTGCTAATGTAACCTGATGATTTTCAAACCATCTAACTTTAAAACTAACTTAATTAAGAAATTGATATTTTTTTATTACACTAAAATTATTAAGGCGAATGTTTGTATGTATGTGTGTTCGTTACTCCTTCACGCTTTCCTTCCTTTGACCTTAGGATGGCCAACCACAGCTAGTATCACTACAATCTCAATATAAGATTGGTACTATTAAGTACTACAATATTGTATAGTACCTACTACTTACTATATTGTATCACATTTTTTTTTTAAATTCAATTGTCAATGCTATTAGCAAGTGTCGACGTTAATTATTGTCTTAATTTATTGCTAGCATTTCTGGTATAGGTACACATTTGAAATTTTCAGCTAATGCAAGTGCTATGCTGCGATTGGCTATTGGAAGTACGCGCCGGTGTGTGGGAAGCGAGTACATCGAACCCGGCACCTCACTCGCACCTCCGCGCGTTCCAACGCGACTTGCACTCGCTAAGGAGACTGTCTCAGGATTTGCCGGTACGTCAAAATTATTCTTCTAAATTTCAGGTATCGTGGCCGATCGTGGCCTTGCTAATACGTAATTACTGCCTCAGTAGTAATAATGCGAGTCGATTGACTGAAGAATTTAAATACATGTGTAAAATTTGTACACATATTATAGAAATTGTCATGGATACTTATAAATTACACTGGAAATGTAAAGTTATTACTGATTTGGTTTGTTTATATTAATATGAAACCAACCTAGTTTTGACACAGTTTGTTAGTTTTTTTGTGAATGGGCTATTCATTGTTGACCTCAGATGGTCTTGATAACCAGGGCTCTTGGTGAGAGCAGAGGGCTCTCGATTAGATGGTTAGATAATTAAAAACACTTATTTCTTGAATGGTAGAAGTTGGTCGCCCGGTTTTTGGTTTTTCCAGCGTTGTACCGGTACCGGTTAAAATCTTGTCCAAATATTGTGTAGCAGAACTCGCTATCCTTTTGGGCAGCCCATTGTGCCATCACCTATTTATATAATACTTTTTCTGTTGTTAACAATAAAGGGTTTATGTTTCCATCTACGATTTGTTTTGCTGTGTTCTGATGTCCGGATAAAATTAAGGGGTTGTGCATTTATGTTACAGTGGGTGACCTCCAGATTGTTCCTGCATTCGGCTGTGTGTCGCATGATGTTTTTCTGTTAACGATAAAGAGTTTATGTATCCATCTACGATTTGTTCTGCTGCGTTCTGATGTGCTCCGGATGAAATTAAGGGGCTGTCAATTTATATTGCAGTGGGTGACCTCCAGAGTGTTCCTGCATTCGGCTGTGTGTCGCATGATGGCCGGCGCCGCGCCGCGTCGCACCCAGCAGCTGTTGGACGGCAGCTTGCGGCCGCGTCTCAACCGGCCGTCGGTTATCTGCGGGAAAGGTGAGTTTTTATATTTATTTAAAGTGGGTGCCCTTTAGAGTGTACCTACGTTAGACTGTTTGTCGCATGGTGACCGGAACTTCGCCTAAGAATTAAAAATGTTTCAACAGTTTTAATATTGCACTTCGCTTACATACCGGGTTATGGAGTTTTGACTGGCTTCACAACTCAGTTGGTAGTAGATCTGCGTTCTGCGCAGTAAGTCGTGGGTTCGATTCCATGACAAACGTGTCTGTGACGAACATAATATGTTGTATTGTATTTATTTACAAAAAATATTTTATAAAAATTTTAATATCGGTAATCTGGTTCTCTTGCTTACTTGAGCTTAATGGTTAATGATAGGGCCTAGTGATGTGCCCAAATACTAAAAATAATCGATTTATATATCTGTCCATTCTATATCAAATCATCGGGAACAAAAGAGTAATAAAACAGGCCTAAATGGCTCTTACCGTGGAGTTAAAAGAGTTTTATTTTCAGAGCGTGCCCTAGAAGGCGGTGGGGGGGAAGGCGAGAGAGCAGTAGCTCTCTACATGGCCTGCAAGCACCTCCCCGCGGCCGTGCTCGCCGCGCCGGGCGAACGAGCGGGGATGCTCGCTCAAGCTGCCGCGACATTGCAGAAGATAGGTCACCGCAGCCGGCTGCCCCATTGCTACCACCTTATGAAATCCTTCGGTACTTTACCGTCCGCGCCTTAAATATTCATGTTTTTTTATTAAAATATATTGGAAATAATTTGCGTTATTCTTTACATGCATGTTTTCAAGTGGTGTGTTGAGATTAAAAGCCGTCGCGGTTAGCGAACGGGGCGAATTTTCGCTCACGGCCGCACGTTGCAGAAAAGCAGTTCAAACATGAAGGGATGATTTAGAAAATCGAAATATTCGTCTTCAATACTTTCATCTCTTATTTGAACAGAAATGGCTTTGTGAAAACATATAATACTTAAATTTAAGAGTGTTTTAAAAAAAAATCTGTGTGACAATTCGTTTGCCCGATAAAGCGTAAAAACCATTAGCATCCCTTTTTACAAGATGGTGGCCGTGTGACAAGGATTGCTACCCCATAAACATAGACTTAACTTTACTATAACCCCCTCATGACATCAAAGAAATAAAGTTGGGTGCTCTGACTTTTGCAACCTCAAATGTAACTTTTCTATGGTAAAGTACATTTTGATGAAGTTCATTTAATGTAATGTTAAGGTACCTACTCCCAATCCTCGGGGTACCTACGCTACAAGTATTAGTTATCTGTGATGAGGATTCAATAAATACAGTGCTGCCAACATAGCATTGTTAAGGAAAAAATTGTATTTAACTTTTTAAGCATGTATCTAGAATTTTTTTAGTATCTTGATTTGTAGTGAACTTCAATTAAAAATATTGTCTGCCTACTTTCAACGTCTTGTAGCTTTAAACTTGTCGGATCTTATAAAGTGAAAGACTAAACAATAAGATGTATTGTATCAAAGGCTTGTGCTTTCATCGGCACCCACACACACATCCTTCCACCAAAATACTGCTGCTTGAGTACATAAACTTACCACCGCTCGACAGCTGATTTCCAGGTAGGGTGACACTGTCGCCATGACAGTATTTCACCAAATGAATTTGGCACAAGTTCATTTTTCTACTTTAAGTTGCCTGTTATTGTGCACTACCGACCCTAGGGGTTATTTATAGGGACTTGGGTACATAGCATAACTTTGGCATTAATTTGTAGCATAAAATATTTTTAAGAGTTAGCAGCACTAAACCAAAAGATGTACGTTTTACAATAAAAACAAAAACGTCACATAATTGCTAAATCAATAATATTTATTAGCCTGTCTAAATCTAATTCTAAATCCATGATCTGAAAGTAATCGACAGCGAAAGTAAATCAGTTTTTTTAATTACTTATTACAAAAATGGTAAGCAACTCAATGAAATTATTATTGAAAACGTTTATTGCACATCGCAATTTAATTATACTTTTGTGATAAATACCTTTTTGTAGGCGACTACAGTGACAACTCAAAAGAAAACTAATAACGCACCAGGAGGAGTGCGTAAGAAATCGGGACCTAAATTCGAATTATCTGAAGAGCAAAGACGAGACATAAAAGAAGCATTCGATTTGTTCGACACCGAAAATACAGGGAAAATAGATACTAAGGAATTGAAGGTAGCTATTAGAGCTCTAGGGTTTGAGCCCAAGAAAGAAGAAATAAAAAAGATGATAGCTGAAATAGACAGGGGCGATGGAAAAGTATCCTTCGAAGACTTCCTAGATTTAATGACTGTGAAAATGGCTGATAAGGATACAAGAGAAGAGATAATGAAGGCTTTTAAGCTGTTTGATGATGATGAGACTGGTAAGTTTAAGATTTAATGTTATGTTTTGACAAGAAGGTCAGACATTTCTAAATTCTGAACAAGCATCCTCAGTTTGATTCCCAGCTAAATCAAACATTTATGTCATATATATGAGCATAACATCTATCCTTAAACACTTCATGTTGGTATACATGAGTCTTTCTATGCCTCCTATAGTACACGGAATTCAATTACAGGTGTGATTATATAGAGTGATTATAAGAGTTATTATATTCATCAAATTTTCAGTTGACATAGAAGACTATTTCTTGTATGTATTTGTTTTGTTGTGGTATTACCATGACAACCATATTTTAAATATAAAACCGAGATGTGCAATTTGGGTAGTTCAAACCTAAGCAATAGCTGCGAAAGAAAGAGCTTTAACTTTTTCATTTCAATTTTTATAATACTAAAGTGATGCCAAAGGCTCACGCGAGGTGTTAAGAGGTTACCTCTATCTAAAATATATTGTGCAATATATAAGTCCACAACCAAAGTATGATTACTAGACCATTCACCAGTGGCAGATTACCAGGTGTGGAGGCAATATTTCTCTAGAAAAACTTGGCTTAAGTTCTACTGCTACTTTTACCTGCTCCTTTGGCACCAACAACTTGCACATGCACTCAAGGGTTCTCACATCACAAGAGCTCAATTTTAAGCAAGAAAGTAATTTGTATCATTATCATTACTAAAAGATAATGTGCTATTTGAAATTCCTAAAGTACCCACTTAAATATAATAAGATGTCAAATTCATAACATTATATATAAGCACAATTTTTTTTTAATTACAGGCAAGATTTCATTCAAAAACTTGAAGAGAGTAGCAAAGGAGCTTGGGGAAAACTTGACAGACGAAGAGCTTCATGAGATGATAGATGAAGCGGACAGAGATGGGGATGGTGAAATAAACCAGGAAGAGTTTCTGCGGATAATGAAAAAGACCAGTCTATACTGAACAAATGAAACTCATACACAATACTGATACAACATGTATTATGTACTCAATAAGAATCTATTTATTCTACAAATTGATAATCCAGGCCTAAATGTTTTCAAATTTATCAATATCAGAAGTAATGTATAAGATCTATTATCATGTATGTATAGGAAGCTGAAAATTTTGCAATCAGCATTACACTTAAACTTTTAATTAATAGTAGTATGTATATATACAATATGCATGATCTTCACAAGGCCAATATGTACTTGTCCTATCAGGCTAGTGTCCCAAAACCTACCAAAGAAACGTAATTTTAAGTATTAATAAGTGATTTACTAATCTTATAGGTGAATAAGAATTTTGCACTAGTATTCTGGTACATGGTTTTAACCCAAATTATAAAAATAAATTTTATTATTATCAGATTATTAGTTTGGCAATTAATATATCACCACCAATTGTGAACCAATTTTAATGATTTAAGTTTAGAGTTTATATCCAAAATCTAGTTACATCTATTAATTTCAAACTTGTTAGATTTTTTTGTCGTATGGCTTTGATTGAGTTAGCTTCTGTCTTGGTTAGTGTATGATGGGCAACAGTGAATGGCGATTAGAAATTACTAAGCATTTATTCAGCCAATCAAGTGACATATTACATTTATTTATCATGAAACTACTGTAATGATATGCTGCCCTGACAAATGTTACACACTGAGCTGCTCATGCAACCCGTTTGACTTTTAGGTATTAGATTAAATTATAGCCTAATAAAATAGGTACCTATTCAAAATATTCTATAATAAGTAGCACCAATATGCCTGTAGTTTCTTCAACTTCTTATTATATTTAAAACCACTCCACTTTAATCTATGTCAATAATATTAATAGGTATGCAGTAGAACTTTAGTCTGGCTACACTAGTTTTGAGACCCTAAAATCTAACAGATTACTGGAGATAGAAACATAGCAAAATTGTTATTATTGTTATTATAATTGTTAGGAAAGTAAGTTTAATATAGGATTGTGAGTTTCTTCAGTGTAAATTCAGCCGTTTGCGTGTCGGCTAATAACACTATTTATCTGATTTGTTATGCTTAATATGAACAATATTTTTTGTGTTACCGAGATATTAACAATGATATGCGAGTTATTTTGACTCCAAATTTCTATACCTTGGTTTGTTGGTTTACATTCCGAGTTTCACATTATGGACCCTTATTGCAATATTAATGGAGTCCCGAGGTTTTCTAGATAGCGTAAACTGAAGTCTGAAGGTGCAGTGTGCTTATCGTTGGCAGACATGAGTCTCTACAAATCATGTTAAATAACTCGGTAACTCGAAAAATTATATTTAGTTACCGTTATAAATAAGCTTTTTAGTTCTCGTAAGTGATTTGTAATCTTGCGCGAAGATTATTTATTCGTAAAAGGATCGCCAGCTTATTGTTTAGCTATAACATTGATTCTAAAATGTATGCTAGGTTTATTCTATACAGCCGAATACAACATCATGAAGATGTGGCAATGCAACCAGCATTTCTAGCAAATTGCCGCTTGCCAATATTTTAGTTATAAATATTTTTATTTTATTGTATATCTTGTAAGTAGTTTACGCACAGATAGGTAACTCAAATGTTTCAATTAACTATTTATTCAATGGTAACAAATGGGATTCTTAGAAAAATCACAAATATTGAAAATAGAGCTGAAATACTTGAACGAAAAAAATAGGACATTTAGTATTGTTTGAAACTTGTAGCCATACATTGCGTAACTGGGAAGAAAACCAGAATCGAGACAATCTAACAAAATTTAATAAACTAACACACCACAGCAATCGCTGGAACAGTGCTGTCAACAACCCAGAGTCCTTAAGGAGTTTGGCTGGCTGTGGTAGGGTTTAGTTAACATTGAGGGATAAAGCACAAAACATCCCGATGCGGCACCTAAACGCAGGCCCGGTCACCATTAACAAGTGTAGTAGTATTAGTATTGTTTTCTTATTTGATGTAGGCTGGTCAGGTATCATGTTAGAAAACAGGAGTTCATCATGATACAATGTATGACGAACATTTCATTGTGTTGAAAACAAAAAAACGCACGTAAAATAGATTCACAGCAGCTTTTATTTCTCTAGTGTATTATGTAGGTTAGTACAACAAGATCTGAGCACAAACTGGATGATTTGTTGCAGCTATTTCCGTTTTTACCACCCTTTCTGACAAAAAATATTACATAGAAGGGAAATAATTGTATGTACACAAGGTTTTTATATATACATAATATATATATACTCAAGCAAATCATAAAGCAAATATTTCATATGCATCTATGATAAATTAACTGGTCACATCAGTTATTCTGGCATGTACCTATTTTAATATATAGAGGCACATCATTCTTAGGCATTTTTAAATTACTTTTAGTTTAATCAGCTTTTCGAATGTTAAACTTATTATATCCTTAGTTAATACTACTGAGTTATTCGGGTTCTAAATTAGGTTTTACTTTGAATATAAATTCATGCACCACAACATGCACACTTCGAAAAATATATATTTATCTAGATAGCTTGATTTTAAGGTAGCATCTACTTCAGCATTATAAGTGTTGCTACAAATTATTTAAATAGGCGCTTTTTCATGTCACTTTTGACTTTAAAAGAAAAATATATTCCTATTTACTATTTTTCTGCCATCTATTAAGTGAAACTTACTTGTTAATAGACTAGATAATCATAAGAATGAGTATTATATAAAGTACATATTTGTTTATAATATTATAAACTACATATATATATTTTTGTCTATAAATATATCACTTAATTATTTACATTCCTAAGTCCCACCTGGAGAGATCTTATTTTTTGTATTTAGTGAACATTTGGTGTATTTCTAGTATATAAAACATTGATGTGAATTGTTTGTCAATGTGAGTATTTCATGGCGTTAATAAATGCACTTGTTTTTATATGTACTGTTACTAATTTAATAACTCCCATAATAACCTTTGAGTTAAGTGTAGGAAGCTTAATATTATAGCAATGATATGAATATTATCTGCTCACAGAATGACCTTTATAAAGTTCATGAAATAAGATAAAAATGGGTCTAAATGATAATAATGATAAGAAATTTTAAGTTATATAATATTTTAATTTGATTCTTAATATTAGTATTTATATTTATAATCAGACTCAAAAACTGTCAATTATTGGCCAGATTTAAATATGAATAAGAAAGTAAAAAAGTAATAATTAAATGAGACCCTTAACTTATATTAACCCTATAGGGTTGATTAAATCAGAAGTTTGCAGATCTTTCAAGAACATTGCCTTCGGGCTGACCAAAATATGCTTTTTGGCACATTTTAACAAATAATCCAGTTTCCACAACCCCTGGTATCATCTTCAATGCCATGTTCACCTTTGCCCAATCCAAGTCCTGGTTTTTGAATGTCCAGTCTAAGATAAAGTTACCATTATCAGTAATTACCGGTCCAGCCTTTGCCACAGCACTACGTAGTTTAATTTCTCCACCAAACATAGTCAAAATGTTATTTTTAATAGGCACATAGGCCATTGGTACCACTTCAACAGGTATCCCTTTCTTATACTTATCGCCTAGCTTCTTTGAATCTTTTGTGTAGTCAGCGATGATAATAAGTTTTTTTGAACAGGAGGCAATAATTTTCTCTTGCAGCAAACAACCACCACCACCTTTGATCAGTGTCATACCGGCATCCACTTCATCTGCGCCATCGATAGTTACATCAATGTCAGGATTCGTGTCGAGTTCACCCAAAGTAAGCTTGTATTTCACTATTAACTGCTTGGCTTGGAATGATGTGGGAATACATGTCACATTCAAGTTTTCCGTCTCAACTCTTTCTGCAAGCCGCTGCACTGCGTATACGACCGTGGATCCACTGCCAACTCCGAAAACGCAATTGTTTGTGACAAATTCGTCGACAGCCCGGTAAGCAGCCACTTGTTTAGCTTGTTCCAAAGACATTTTCGCAACTTGAGCGTATGCGTCTGTGGTGCAAAAATGCCTGAAAATGTGTTTTGCACTTGCAGCTACCTTCAGAAACATGAACAGGATTTAATAGATTTTTCAACGATGAAATGAGAAATGTGCGATTGTATGTAGGTACTTACGTATTCTCTATCCCTGTGCAGATATAGATTATAAACAATGTTCTGAACTGTATTTAGGCGTTAAGTTTATGTCGGCAGCTACAGATTATTTCGGTATGTTCAGAGATATTTATAATATTTTTGAAACTCATACTTCCGAATCGCACGTGTATGGTTGTTTTTGTTAGGGTTGGGTAAAAAGTATAAAGTATCAATATTTTTTCGTACAATATTAGATAGATATATCGTCGAATTTTTTAATCGCGTTATATCGATATTCCATATTTATTTTGGAGTATTGGATTTGTATCAATTTCTATATTAGATTTATAAAGCAAGCAGTACCCGTTTCACAATAGACACTCAACAGATAGAATCCGTTTGACAGACGATCACATCAAATAGATGGTGCTTCTAATGTCCATATCTGATGATAACGGTTTGATTAAATTGTATATAATGGTTTAGGCTCGAGCATTAATAAAATATCCTATTTTCTAGATGTCTATTCTTTTTTAAGCATTTTGAAGGCTTTGATTTTCGCATGATTATTCATATGTACTCCACATATGAATAATCATGCGAAAACTGACTATATATATTTTCACTTGCCCATCCCTAGTTGAGAATTTTTTAATGATTTGACATGACATTGACATATATTACTGACATTGACATATCGTGGAAATCATTGCACGACTGAAGTGAGATCTTGGGATAATGCATTACTTAAATGAATGACAAACAAAAACGGAGCGGAACAAAGCGAAGGTTCAATGATTCAATGAGAATATTCTCATTGAATCATCATTAACCCGATCATATTTCTCATCTGTGAATTCCCCGCCTCGCCAAGCAATGGGTGCACTCGCAATGCTCGACAGATATATTGCTATCTGTCAAATATTAACGAGATTGGGCTTCTGGTAAGTATTATTTTTATTTACTTCCAAAGATATAAATCTAATAACTATCTACTATTTTCAATAGTCGCTTACTAATAATATGTAATCACTTAAACGTTGATTTTTTAGCAAAATATTAGATTTTTTAAGTACCTACCTTAGCTAGATTTCTATTTAGCTAATGAGGGAAGGGATAAAATAAACAGTGTTTCATCCGATAAAATAATAGCTAAAATATGCATGGAGACTACTAAAGATACGATGTCTGAAATTAATTGGAACAGAACGGAAATTGAAAAAATGCGCGTTGCAAGTACATCCAATCTTGATGATACACGGATTATTTCCGATGTCCGGAAAAGGTGAGCAGGCCATTGACTGTTGGTTAACTCAACTCAAACTCATTTAGGTGTCTTTAGATCTCAAATATCATTGAAAACGTTCAAACATAATGTGCCTAGGTAGCCAAAGATGTAGTAATGTCTGTACTCCAGTTAGATACCAACATACCCAGGTGGAATCTTGGAACCCTGGTAGGTGAGCATAGTTGGCGCAGCATTCACGTTTGTAAGCGTTTACACACGTCCCCGACGGATCAAAAATATAATGCATGACTTAAAGGTACACCAGAAATAGGTAGGTATCCATTAAGGTGCCTTGGCAGTGAAAGCGACTCGTATAACGTGACGGCGAACGGCACGACGCTTTATTACGCCGTCATGTTTCACGTCTGTCGGAAATATAGCGAAGGAATTTAAAAAAAAATAGTTTGTTCATAGTTGTCAACCACGAGGGTACAACGTAGGTACACTTATTTGCTATATCTAATATTAATGTTGTTGATTTCCTTTTCTAGTTATCAGGATCCCGAAGAAAATTGTAAAAAAAATATGTCTTCAACAAAGAAACAGAATAATTTTATACTCAAGTGCAAAACATGTCGTATTGCGAATCTGCGAAAGGATTTGAAAGTAGCGTATTGTGAGTACTCGTATCTGAACATAGTGATAAAAATCTTAACATAATGATAGTGGCAAAGTTAGTTATAACAAAGTGAGTAAGGAATTCAGCAAATATGTAGCACGAAAGTTACAATGACACCTTTTATCAAGTTTTTTTTATATGGCGGGACGAGCTGACAGCCCACCTTTTTTTTAATGTGAATGAATGACGGAACGAGCTCAGGGCTCACCTGATGGTAAGTGGTGGGTGACCCTCGCCCATGACAACAGTAATACGTGCGACTCAGTAAGTGTTACTGGTTGGTCAGTATTACCACCTGATGTTAAGTGGTTGGTGTTTAGGATAGATACAGATAAAAGTTCTATTCCTTGGCCAGTCCGAGTCGTAAGTAAGTCTACATTGAATCATACGACTCGGACTCATTTCAAAAACAAAAAAAAAATCTCGTATTTCTCGCCTTTAGGGGGTAGAACCAAATTGATAACCTGCTGCTTTGGAAGTCGGTTGAAAATTCATTTCCTTAGAATACTTCCGAAGAACATCTAACGATCTTAACACATATTGATAGTTAGAACGTTAGATGTTCTACTTATCCTGAAATTGAATGCGACATGCATATTGTAATTTCTGTGCACAATAGGTACCTAACATTATAAGTATGTAATTTTATATCAATCAAACGAAATCTTGGTTTATATTTTTAGGGGTAGCCAGAACTATTGAGTCGGCGAAGAATAAAGAAAGAAATTCATTGACAAATAAATTGATCTACGCTAGGGGTGAATGTGTGGACCTATTAGAAATGTACAAAAACAAAATAGATATGATCGCCGATTTGTATAAAAGGCACGAAACCCTTAATGAGAAATATGAGAACCTAGCGAATATCATCCATGTTGGTTTCGATAAATTAAGAAAAGCTAAAGTCGAGATCATAAATTATTCTTCTCCGTCACTTCAATTGAATAAGATAATCGAAAATAAGGGTTATGACGCAGATTGCTGCAAAGAATGTAAAACATGCGTACAAACAAAACAGAGAAATAGTTTTTTGAAGAACAAAATTACTCTTTTGGAGAACAATATTGATGCGATTAAGGAACAATTGCGAGCGTTGGAATACCGTAACATGAGACTAAACTTAGAAAATAATAGGCACAAAGCTGGGACAAAACTATTGAATATTAAAGCTTATGAATTCAAGACGCCTAAAGAAAAAAGAGAAATTGTTTCTGTTGATACATTTGCAAGTGTTCAGGATTCAGGTGATTCCTCCCATAAACCAGTAAATGATTTTGGTTTAGATACTCATTTGACAATAGTCAAACGATTATTGTCGGACCAAAACGCCTTGCTGAAAGAGTTGACAATGATTTCGAAGGAAATTTGCAGGTAAGATTCAGCAGTGAAACAGCGAACACGTAAAGGAGTTTATAGGCCGTTTTGTGCTTGATGTGGGCCGTATGTTTGTTTTCGGTTATATAAATCTATACTCTATACAAATAAATAAAATTAATGTGTCTGTTTGTAATGTCGAAATAACGGCTTTTTACTAAATGCATTTGGAAGTATCTAGGGGACTAATAAATAATTTTTTTAATTGTTGTCTTTCTGTCTATTTGTCCCGTATTCCACTGGCAAGAAAGAAAACAAATTCCAGGCGGGCGTAGCGGGAAACAGTTGGTATAATATAAGTTAGTCATCATAATATGATGAAGTCAGTATCAGCAAAAAAATCGACTACTTGCCTATTCAACCCTACCCACATATTTACAAACCCACATATTACTCACTGGAGAAAATACAAAAATCCATAAAAGCTTGTGCAGACCATACAAAACAAATCGAAAATCGCGTACTCCTTGATGAAAATTTCAGCGGTCGACTTTTATGGGCGCAACGTCTCATCACGTCTGATAGGAATGAGAATTGTTTTCTGCGCTGCCCGCGGCTACGTATAGTCTGTCCAATATCTCTGGCGTTCATATTTTCTATCTTTTCGTTGCAATCGCTGATATACTTTAGCGTAAAAAAGATTGGATGTTTTAATGTTGTGATGGAAATTGCACAACTTATAAGTACCTATCTTTGTGTGGGGAGGTATCAAAGATGATGAACACAGGTACTATATAATAACTGGTATATTAATAAATAAAAACTTATGCTGAATTTAAGTGCATTCGCACTTAGCAGTGTCCTATAATCTCCAAAAAGAACTTGCTGATTATCTTCGTGGACAATTAATGGAAAATGGTATTAGTTATTTAGTTATTGTATATGTAGCCCGCCAAAATATGACTATAGTAATGTAAGCATCTTCATCATTTTTTTTATATATAACTAAGTGTTGGGACGATTTGAAGGCTCACCTGAAGTTAAGTTACCTCTGCCCATAACAATAACATAACAACTTAGGTTCTCCCCGACTGAAGGATGAGAAGACCCTAGTTGTACCCTGTTGCGCCCGTCACCCGAGACGAGGATATTACGTCTCATGCGCATGTGATTTCACCGGCACCCAAACCCTTCCACCGGAACACAGCAATGCGAGTGCACCACTGCTTGGCGGTTGATTACCGTGTGGCATTACCGGCATTATTTCTTCGGGCGAACTTTGTACAATTTCTATGTTGTTCCCCCAAAGAGCAACTGGACCCCTCAAAAATGCTGGAAAATATGATTTAAATGAACCTCCTGTTTGTTTTTTGAAATCTATAATAAAAGTCATAAAGAATTTCTATTTACACTCTTACAGTCCGTGAGGAATAAAGTAGCCCCCGGTGGCCCCGTGGTACAAACGCTGATTTTAAATCCGAAGCTCAACACAGATGTGCAGTAATAGCTGTTTTTGCTTCAACATTTATGTGCGCGTTATAACGTTCGGTGAAGAGAGTCACTGCTGGAAACGATTGTTTGAAAAAAGAAATTTCTAGGATATAAAAATCTTTCAATCTGTGTTCGGCATTATGATTGGTCACAGTAGGTACATCTGTGAAAAATATTCTAAACTACCTACGCGGTTTCACTCGTGTGGTATCTATATATACCCTATTAAAATGCAATTTACTAGTCTTGAATTTGTGTATACGATTATTTATTTGTATAGATAAAAAGAGACTTTTCTTTGATATATATAATAGATAGTCGTATGTTTTTCTTATCAGCTTATTATGCAAATCAATAAGAATAATCCACATAAAACAAAACGAATGTAATTAAGCCATTTTAATCATCAAACAAAGTTTCAGGCCATTGGGATAAACTAATTATAAAAGGTGACAAACAAGGGGATTCCCAAACTGTCTCAAACAAATTGCTTTATTATTGTAGTTGAGTGTATCACAAGCTAGCCAATTTTCCGGGGAACGCCCCGCGGATGCGGCGAGCGGCTGCCATTTCGTTTGTACGAGACAACCGTGTGGTAACAATTTCACGCTCGATTTGTGCTCCCTCACTAAAAATAGCACCCTCTGTTGGAAAAATACTGTTGCTCTTTTATTAGTGTCAGTGATGTGTAATTAGAACCAAAATTCACTAGTCTTCTTTTTACCCGACTTTCAAAGATGGGCGGTGTTTTTTTTGTGGTTTGTTACGCTACTTCTTCGCCAGTTGTCGACCGATTTGGATAAGTCTTTAAAATGGTAGGTTGAATGGTATGTTCCAGGTGTGGTGGCAGTACAAACCGATGAAAAAACCAACTTTAATACTTTCATAGCTTATTTCTCACCCCTAAATCTAAATCGGTATACATTGGGCGAAGAAAAAAGTCACAGAAAAGCAAAATCCCGTTTACTTGGATGATATATTTTTTCCAGTTATTTTGATTTCAGAACTAAACTATTTAACTGATTTACATTTTTTATGGGACCATTCTGAAGGCATATACTTTCAAATAAAAAAAGAATTTTCAAAGCCGTTTCATAAATGACGGAAATCTGAAGTAACAAGCATTAAAAAAAAATACTGCCGTCTCAATAACCTAATCGAAGGCGGTTAAAAAAAAACAATTTTTAGTTTAGTCACTTGTTAATATTGAGAAATGAGTATAGGTCCTTCTTATGAGTCCTGTAAATACAATTATTAGATTAGTATCTAAAGTACCTATATGCGTACTTTAGATACTAATGTTTTAGACGAGGCCTATGGATTCCGCTCAGGCCCCACATGACAATAGCAAAGGCCAGTCACCACTGCCGCACACGTTCACTACCCCAATTTATTTCACTAAAGGTAACCCCGGAACGATAGGTTGATGAATGAAAATGATTCGCCGATATTCTAAAGGATCCCGATCTTACTTAGCCGTTATCTGCACGGTCGGTTTATTTCAATTTCCCTTCATAAAAGACGCTATTCTCGGATTTGAAGTAGATTTATCATGCTCGGATAAGCGGGCACTTTTTGTGCTTTTCTTATGCCTGGATCTGACCCGGGATCTGTCCACTTAATGTGAATAATGGTGCACGATGGAAAACGAATGCGAACTCGAACACAAAAGACAACAATGCGAAACGATTCCAAAACTTGATACAAGGATTTTGGCGAGATAATGCGTATTGTGTAGATTCTTAGCATTATCTTTCTTCGATTATTTTGCGTTGTGCGGAGTTTTCCAGAGATTTCAATAAGCCATATCAATAATAGCTTTATTTATTCTTGCAAGGACCTTATTTCAGTGTGCTGACAGAAAATATTTAATTACTAGGTATGTCTATAGAAAAAAATAATGACTGATTTAAAAATCGAATTAACCAACTTCAATACTTTCATCCCTTATTTTAAGCTCTTAGGGGTGGAATATCTTCATGATATTACGATACCTTATCTATTAGTAGAGGTATTTGTGTTACAATCATACCAAAGAAAAAGCCGGATAGGTCTTTTTATGAAGTTGGTTAAAAAGATTCGAAATCCGTTTTCAATGTTTTTTATGACATTGTTAATGAACAAACTATACAAATTAATAAAATTGAAGTGTCTGTTTGTTATGTCAAAATAAGGTAAATATTAAAATAATACCGTCCAAGCTGTGAGGTCAGTCACTGAACGTACGGTAGCTACGTAATAGTTATTAAATGCACATATTCATGTCAGAATCGAGATCAAGATATCTGAGGAATGCGAGTGCGGGTAATCGATTCCGAGTCAAAAGGATCGAGATGCACTCGACATGCTACGGGCGCCTATATCCCTCTCAAACATTACCGATATGGAACCATCAATAATTCAGTAGACTCGTGTGAAATTCGAAAATCGATACATCTTATTGGAGAATTTGTGGGATTTGTGGGAAATAAGGTTTTTACCTACTAAGTTGAGACAGCGGTTTGTTACGGATTGAGGTGTGAGTAAAGCGTTTGATTCTTGTACACGCAACTAACTTTTCCATGGTCTGTAAATATTTTGTACCCGTACCTTTACCTAGGTTGTTTGTTTTTAATGTTCTATTTTTAATCCGGAACACAACAAGGCGAGCGCACCACTGCTTGGCAGCAGATTACCAGGCGTCAATGCATATCTCACTACTTCTCCGGACGAATTTGGCAAAAGTTCTACAGCTACTTTTAATGCTCCTTTAGCACCGCCAGGGGGCACGTGTGGACTCGAAATACCTACGGTCACGAGCAACTGGACCCCCCAAAAATACTATATTCTCGTCTCTACTACCTCGGTGCACAATAGACTGAACAAAGGCCACGTAAATAGTTAAATCTACAACACTAATACAATTTGTAGTAAACCATGATCCCGGCGCTAAGGTCGCATTATCGGATTGGAAAAAACTGTTAGAGAACATTCGTGTAAAATTAAAACTAGCTCTTATACACCGATGTTTAAAGTTGAGTATTCCCTGTAAGGTAGTCCATGAATACGGCGGCGAGTTTTACAATGTTCATGTGATGGTGAACCTTTTTGTTGGACCTTTTGTGCAGGGAATCCACGATGCCTCGGGAGCCCCCGGGCAGATTTCCATTACTCTAGAGAACATTTTCAAAGAGATCTTAGCGATTCTAAAATAGAATTATGAACCATCTATTTAATTTATTTATCTGTTTTGGTGATATCAATTTTCAAAGTCGGTAAAACATCGGTTATCTTAAAACTTTGTGAGAGGCGAGTCTCATCACCCCACCCCATTGCAATCTATGGTGAGATTGGAAGCTACTTAGTTAAGCTTATTTTTATATCTGTTATTTATGATTAAGCTGATACGTTCGTATACTTATAGACTTTAGTTAGATGAATAACACTGCCAACAATCGCGTTAAGCGAGTGTAATGTTCCAACTAGTATTATCTTGTTAATTACTTTAAACGAGCAATTCTCGTATATATATTTATTTATTTCGCGTATCTCGGAAACGAAAAAACGATTTGGATGAAATTTTGTGGTTAGATAGGGTTTTGCTGTTAAAGTTTACCTGCACAATTTTATTTCATTTAAATACGATTATACATCAGCCTTAAAAATGTCCCGTAAAACGTCCCGTATACAAAGTTATGTCCCGTAATCAGTCTACGGTTGTTGCTGTTGGGTAAGTGTGTAAAAAATGATTATCAACTTTAAAGTAAAAAGCTTAGATTGATTATAAATCAAGCTGCATCTCACCAATGCTGAACAGATGGTGCCGTAGGTAGCCTGAGCCAAAATACAGGCTCAACGTGACTCGCCGATATTGCATCTGCCGAGTTGGCAGAATGCATAATGTTACTATGCTCAAAAAAAAGTGAGATGTGTTAGCATAGTTGTATGGGTCCCCCAATCTTAAAAGTATTAGTTGGAATACGGAGGTGTTTTTTTTTATATGTAACTGTAGTGACGTGACGAGCTGGAGGCCCACTGATATTAACTTACCTTCGCCCATAACAACAGCAATGCAACTTTGGTCTTAGGTTCGCCCGCCACGGTCTTTACGTCGTCGTGATTTCACCGGCACCCACGCCGTTCCACCGGAACACAGAACTGCAACTGCTCAACTACTTGGCGGCAGATTACCAGGTGTGGAGGTAGTACTTCTCTGGGCGAACTTTGCACAAGTTCTACGGCTACTTTTTGTTGCTCCTTTAGCACCACCCATGGGGTACGTGTACTCACCTTAGGACTTGAGCAACTGGACCCCCAAAATGTATATAACATTAATAAAAGATCGTCTCACAGCTCACCTGCCTTCCTATAGGGTGTGGGTCTGATTCCTCGGGACATTTGCGTGACGAACATAGATTTTTGTTATGCAAATCTACATGTGTTAGTTAACAAGACAGTAGGTACTGTACAAGTATTTTATCAGTAAAAAAGTTCCTATAGTATAAACTATATAAGAATTATTCCAAAACCTAAAATTATTATTTTAGAAAAACAACTCGTAACCAAAAAATTCGTGTAAAACTCTCACCCTGAATAAAATTGTAATTTCCCGTATACAACATACAAAATATACTTGGGGACAAAAGTCAGGCGGAACATCTGTTAAGCAACTCCTTAAAGTTGGGGGAAAGAACAAAGTAGCCATGTCTTCAGGGCACGGGTGGCGTGTGCGAAATAAAACTTTCAATATGAAGATACAGATACGTTAAAAGTTTTTTTGGGTAAGCAGTACTATCATACTGAGAGGACTTTGCACACTTCCGTCGAGCGCAAATTACTTTGAAACTAGTTACCCAATTTTTTTATGAATAAGGTAGTACGTTTAATATATGAGCCATCGTACAGAGTACGTATACGCAATATAGAAGCATCTACTCAGCCCATATTTTGTTGACGATGTGATGCGAGTTCGTATGAGACAAATTGTTTATTAATTATAATTAAACATGAAATGCTGTTCGTTGGTAAGCGCATCACTTGAGAACTTCAGGACTGATTGTCAATTTTTTATTAAAAAATGTTTGTAATAGTATAAAATAGGTTTTTATGAAAAGAAAATTTGGAAAAGTGGCCCGAGAATTGGAAAAACCGAACGTACGTTTTTTTAAATGGGAATCTTGTTACTTCCTGCTCAAATCATGATAGGTGTGATAAAATAACAAAATACATCATACTAATTATGAATGTGAAAGTTTGTTGGTTTATATCGTGTTTATTTCCTTGTCCTTCACGTCTCAATGGCCGTGGATTTTCCGAAAACTTACTTTCATAAGAACCTTTAGTTGTGTTCGTATTTAAATACGACGAAAATAAAACAACCAAGTCGAGTCGTTCTCAAGTTGCTCTGTAATACATGTGCCAATTGTTATTTATTTATATAGATAGGTTGACGGACAATCAAATAAATACACGTACAGTACGAGTACGTAGTTGTTTTATATTTTGTTTTAAAATAATACAATAGATCAATTTAAACAGAGCACAATGCAAATCGCCGATCAGCGTTCATGTTAATGAATGAAACGGCAAGTAAAATGTTCGTAATTACGCGAAACGTTTTTCCTGCATTGTTGCCTCGTCGGTTCCCGTCGAATCACCTGACATTACGACACAGAATATATAACAGAAGCTATGGTATTTTGCAACAAATGGGCCATTTATCCGAGCACCAGACATAACTTTCATAATTACGATTACCGAAATTTACAAAATGTCTTCTTCCGTGTCGCGTTCCGTGCGTATTTCGACATGACGTGGTTTAATCTGGATTTTCTTTTTAGAAGTTCATGTAATTATTTGCTTAGGTCACTGAATTATTTAACTGAATCGTTTTGTCAGTTTTTTCCCACCGCCTTGTGTTGACATTTTAACCTCGGGTAAGCGCTTGCCGTAAATAGTCGATTAAAAAAATGTTTGTTTATTTTAGTTATATTAAGTGTTATGTTTAAATTGTGCAGTTGGCAACAAAAACATTGTCAATTTTAATTAGGGAGTGCCCCTGTGATTAGTTTGGGCAGCCACGTGTGGAATGAGTGTGGCGCTGTTTTTCCGCTCTGCCGCGCTGCAAGATGAAAATTTTCCTAAAGTAATGAAGGACTTATGCCCGGCCCTGCATTTAAGATTACGTATTCTTGATAAAGTAATGAAATTTTGAGTTGATTATTTTCTACTAGCTATATGATTTTTCATTACCGTACCAAACTTCTAATGTTCTCACAACAGGGACACTGGCCTACCTACTCGATAATTGAGAGTAAATGCGCTCTGATCTACCACGGGATACAATCCGGATTGATAGATGTCACATGTCGTCGAATTGTTGGTTCTAAGACATGCCGATTTCCTCACTATGTTTCCGTCACCGTTTCGAAAACGTGGTATTGAGCACATAATTTTTTTCAAGTGAAAATATTCATCGGTGGTGTTGTGCGTTAGAACCAGCGACGTTCAGATTGAAAGTCTATGCCCCTGGGCCACCACGGTCTTCAGGTATCCTCATACTTCCGTAAAAACTTGAAAAAAAAAAAATTAATTAAATTAATCCAAAATATATAATTGTTGCACGCGTTGATTAAAATAAAACGTACGAAAAGGTATCAGTGAGATCTAATTGAAATTAACTATTAATTTTGATTAGAAAATTACGCACGTATCTACGTAACCATTGCGTCTACGTCTACGAAGACAGCTGTAGACGCCGCCGTAGTTCCCGTAGAAGTTTCAGGGGTTTCTATGACATAATACAATACTATCACAAAACCACGCTATCTAAAGGGATCTAGAAGATTGAATCAGAGCCTAGGAACGGGAAGAATGATTAGAAATAAACAAACATTTTTTATCTGTTTACCACACATATTCGTATTAAAAAAAATGTAAAATACTAACATAAAACGAAGAGAACATCAATTATATAAATACACTTTGTAGAAAAAAATATAATACCTACCTAATTAGGTATTAAAGAGGGCTCGCTTTAATTTTCAAAATTAAGTTTGATATTTGGTTATGACGGTAAAACTGTTATTGATAGTTTTACGTATGTACCTAATATATATTTGGTTTACATATACAGTTTCACCAGGAAATCTAGACATAAAAACAATACCGAAATATTCTGCAACGAAATCGTCATAGTATTTTTTGTTATGAAAGCTAGTGCTTCTTTCCGTAAAAAATATAATAAATAGCCTTTTAGTAACTCTACGTTAGAACAGATAAAAATAATATGCTTATACCTGTTGCAGCATGAAGCGACCCATTTTGTGGCAAATAAATACAAACAAACAAAATACACAGATTATAAAATAAATACATACTCGTTTATTTTGTCTATATCCCGTATCCGGCGAAAAATATCACATCGCCCCTTTAATCATTTTAATTATGATTGTGGTCGCTGGGAATGTTAATACTCCCACCCAACTCATACGCTTAGTGGGGTGGTTAGGAATGAATAATTAATTTTCCTTCAATCATTCAAGTCTAATTCAGCCACAATTGGTTCAAATTCAAAGAATTTAACATCCTGTACTCATTGTCGATTCCTCGATTCAGTATGCGAGTCCCGTACGGCGGCCTCCACAAACCCTGTAAACACGTATATTTGCGCACGTTTCAAAACCCCGCACATTCGGACACGCAAAACATTTCACCTGCCATAGTTTATTACCTATTCAGAGAACTCGCACAAATAAAATTGTATAATGCAAAAGCGAATGGCGAGTTTGATTTACGAGGCGCGGCCGGCGGAGTCGCGCGCTGAATAACTAACATACCTAGGGGCGATTCAAATGCTCTTACTAGAGGGTTTTAGTTTTGTTTTGCATCTGCCCCTTATTATAATACGCAGGCTTTCTGCTGTCTTTACAAATATAAAACAGTATCTTTTATATTTGTAAATATACAAGAGTAACTTATTCAATTTTGTAAATTTATTACGGTTTCGAAATTTGCGCAAATACAGGGCTTGAACCAAGGAACACAGGTTAGCCGCTGCAGGCGACCTGACAAAATGGTGTTATATTGACCCATGCCTGTGTGATTTTGGAGCCATCTAGAATATGAAATACTTTCTCCTTTTCCTTGTGCTTAACCGCCAGACGATATAAATAAATAATCGGATAAATCTACGAATAATTCTTGGTATAGGTCAAAATGAAATTCAGAATGAATTGAGTACCGATATAAGAAGTACAATATAGGGTTTTTGGAGACTAGCTATATAATATTAAAAACCCTGCTTTTTGATTCTTAGAGAATCGTTAATACTTCTTAGGGAATCAAGAATAAGGGTAGAATTGAGTAAAAATAAAATATAATTGCAAATTGTAAACGAAAATATCAGACTATGCAGTGGCTTTTATATTTTTTGGAGTTTTTAGTACCTTGTGTGATGACTGTTCAATATCCATTATAGATACAGGCGCAATATACCAATAGATATTTGAAATACCCAAATTGGCTTCAATTGCTTTCACTGAAAATCAAATAAACAAACATTAAACAAACATTAAACATTGCATAAATGAGAAAAATACGAAGGATACATACATAAAAAAAAACAAATTATGCATTTCGGACCACAATTAGTAAAGAATTTTTTTTTTAAATAAAATCTCCTTTTTATTTTAACTCTTGGTCGATGTACTACTACCACACTCATTTCAGCTTCGATACGTTTTGTACTGTTTTTTCATATTAAAGTAGATTTAGACTTAAGTATTCATAATTGGTCAGTGCTTACCCGGGATACACCTTTTTACAACGAACGGGTACATGTCACTAAACAACTCTGATGGGTGGTCCCTGCGCATTCGAGGATCCGGGCTCTCTATAAGATACTACCAGAGAGCCTGTCGCTCGAAGCCCATTTCCGCGGGAGACTATAAAGAGCTCCCCGACTCCACGTACTCTATACACCTGGATAAACCAAGGTGGACAAATTAGTTCAACCTAGACACCTTAATGACCATTCATATTAAATAAAGAAATCCAAAACCATGATACATGCGAGATTTTATGCTAAAGCTTTGTGATTCAATAGCTTCGTTTTTGGAATTCGGCCAACCAGCGGTTTTAAAATCACTGTGTACCAAACCTAAGCCTAAATAGCACCCGCAGCGGTCATGTGATGCATTATTGAAGAGTTTGTTAGTCGGATGCAATAATGTGTCGACGTAAATTACATGTCTGATCTCAGGATTGCCCTGAGACTTTGCATCAACAATTGTGCGCTGGCTGTCGAACTCATAAGTTAATACGAGTTTACACAATGCCACTAATTTCAAATTAGCAAACTGCACCTGCCAGTCTGTTTCACGCTCGAAGTTTCTTTAAAACGGCACCTATAAATTTTATCGCGAGCACATTTTGTAGGTATCGAAAATCGAGCTTAATTGTCAATTCACGGGCGCTGCGTTTATGTGCTTTGCAAAAACATCTGGCCAGTGGGGCTCAACAACATACATTTCGAAGCGTGTTGTAAAAATGACTTGTATAAAAATATGCATAATGCCTTTCTTTAAATGGATTTTATTTTATAATAAGTTTGCGCTTATTTCTGTAAAAATAAAATCATTCATCATTCGACTGACGTGACAGAACGGTCCACATGTTGTTAAATTATTATCAACTCCTCATCTATCGAAGTACGAGTCGCATTGCATCACACCTGTCAGTATGACGAGAATGTAACGTCTTATCTGCTTGAGTTATCGCCGATACCGGAACCCACACCCAATGCATAGCAATGCAACTGCACCCCTGTTTCTTTTATGCGATAAAAGTAACGGAACCAGATTTTTTCCACCTGATGTTAAGTGGTCTGTTTGGCAAATTTTACTGCTACTTTGGGTTGCTTCTTTCGCACCACCCAGGGTACACGTGTAGGGATTCTGAAGGTATTTATCAACGATCGCGAGCAACGCTAGCCCCCTGTCTGATATACTGCTTGGCGGTGGATTACCAGGTATGGTGGCAGTACTATTCCGGATGACCTTAACACAAGTTCCACTGTTCTCTGTTGTTTACTTGTGTTACACGTCACTGTTTTTGTCTTAATATCAAGCAATTTGTTTTTACACGTCATGGAATGGTAATTTTCTAGGCTCCTTGTTGATTGCTACGTTTTTATGTGCACTTAGAAACTCCGGTGAAATGCTCAGGCACCTAAATAATGCAATCAGAAAGCTCACATTCATTGCTATAACTCATTTTATGGCGAAATTGTGAAGGTTTGTACGATCTACCCGCTAAGTATACATGCTAAGTAGACATACTCGTAGGTTGGTATATTCATGTAAAAACTGAAAAATAAATATGGGTATTTCATACAGTGCTAGCATGAAATTTAGCATAGCTTGTACTATGAAAACCAAATCAGTAATAGAATATTTATTTGATATCAATGTTTTAGTAAATATATACACAATTAGGGGGGTCCAGCCGCTCGCTTCCGTAAGTGAGAACCATCTAGTATTCCCCCCACACCCGGGTGATGCCAAAGGAGTCAAGTTTTCCCGCAGAAGTACTGTCTCCACACCTGGTAATTTGCCATCGAACAGTGGTGCACTCGTATTGCTGTATTCCAGTGGAAGAGTGTCGATGCCGGTGAGATCACAGATGCATGAGACATGACATCCAGTCTCTAGTGACGGGCGCAACCCAATAATAGGTAGTCAGTACTAGGTACACAATCGGTATTACGGAACCCTCAGTGTGCCAGGCGAGTCCAAATTACACTTAGCCGATTTTTTTGTCGACTTCAAACAGAGGATGTATTCGATTACGTTTTTATTTAGGTACCTATATAATACGATATTTTCGCCAATTGTGAACCGTTTTTTTCTGCGGTTTCTCCAATCACATATAAATTTAAAGAAACACTTAGGCAGGCAACAGAGTTTGAAAGTATACAAGGCAGTTCTATCAATTATGCTTCATTTTATGAATCATGTTAAGAATCAGCGAACGAAGGATCTCCAGTATAATATTAGCGGTAAAAATCTACTGGGCCAATCGACGGCTGTCATAATACCAATACTCAATTCTATTACCGCAAACATTGAGTTCAAATTCTGATTATAAATATCCGCCGCGCGTCACATTGTAAACTCCAACATAATCTCAAATCTCCGGGGCCAAAGTAATTTGAATAAGTTACATTTACATTAAAGCATTCACACATCCAAAGGCAATAGATTGAGATCTTCATAGACATCGTCTTTTGCATCCATTAGCCGATTAGCTTATTCTAATCACATTAGCGAGCCACGATTCGTACAGGTAACTTGCCAAAACTTCCATTGATTTGAGGATAGAAACTCAAATTCTGTTTTGATTTTACCAGATTAATACCTTTTGATTCAAGGGGTGAAACGCACTTCATGATCCGCAACTATTACGGGTTTGAATCTGAGTAGTTTAAAAAAAAAAACTGCATATTAATTTTGTAGTCATCATTAATGTTGAGGTGACCAAATTAAGAAAAATATTACTGTTGACTAAAGCCTTCACGGTTTCCGTTTGCAGAGGCTGAGAACAACAAATATTAAAAAAAAATTAAGATTTTGTACAGACAAGTCTGTTAAAGTTCAACAGATCGATGCAAGCAGCCCATCTCAGAAACTTTCAGATAAATATATGTCCCGACAGTTTGTAAACGTACAAGCAATAGATATTATGCTGAAAGCAAACCCGTGTCCACGATCCTTCTGGGGGTTTCGGTAACCGCATCGTAAGGGTCAGGGAAAAGGTTGACCATACGCGAGGAACAATGGAGGCGTGACATACCCTGTACTTCAATGGGATCGCCCAAAATGATATAATTATTTGCAACACTGAAAATAATGTGGCCCTTTTAAAATAAAGGCATTAAAAATGGCAAGTAATAAATTTTAAGAAAACTGTGTGAAATATTAAACTCTCGTCCGCCTTTTAAACATATTTTTGACATCAAAAAACCATAAAAGTAGATGTCATAAGAAATATCGTTCATTCAAGTAAATAATGGATAAATATTTAACAAAATAATACATAAAGAGCTATTTTCAAAATATTTATGCGAAGCGGTTACAGTTTCGAATAAAATCAGAATTATAATTAGTTATTCAATCGTCCTGTCTTTATGAATGTCAAATAGCAATCTTATCAATAACAATTACATATAAGAAATACTAATCAATATATCGTAAAAACAAGTGAATGATTTAAAAATTAAAAAATAAACGACATCAATACTTTCACCTTTTATTTCTACCTACCGTTTAAAAAACACATCCAAATTGTTGTACAACAGGCGAAGATAAAAAGTCATATGACATATTTTTTCCAGTTATTTTGATTTAACAACCAAACTATCGAACCGATTTTGATAAAATTTAAATGGGACTAAACTGAAAGTTTTCAAATGAAAAAACGATTTTCCAAATAATAAATCATGGAGATCTGAGGTAACAAACATAAAACGACAACCGAATTGATAACCTCCTCCTTTGGAAGTTGTTGGATAAGTAATCTGGCTATTAGCGTAAACTACACCGACTTATAGTCGACTTTAAAGCTCATAAGCTTAAAATGGAATAGATTAATCATGTACTGAAAATGGAAAACAATTACAGGTGCCGTTCACCTTAAATTATAATTCTTGACGTTGTCACCTCAGCTACCCCCAAAATTACCCATTGGTGTTTAGTTATAGGCAATCTCAAGTTATTGTTGTTGAAGCTGTTAAATTTTATTGCCGATTTATTTTCTTTGACATCACAGATTTCGTGATGTTGTCTTTTTATGAGGTTGTGAACAGTTTGTGTAATCGTTCTTTGATAGCGGCTATTTATTTCGGGTTCGCGCTAAAGTGCCGATAAACTGTAATGACCTTCCTAGTAAATGTATAAAACAACATAAAAATTCTTGAACGGTAGTATGGTTGCCCGTATCGAAATTCCTATCCGAAAACGATCAATATTTTTTATCACACAATCTTACTTATGTCCTCTACCTCGGCCACAAATTTAGTTCAACTTTTTCTACGAAGATGTACTCAAAAAGTAATCGTTATTGGGTTTACGTCATTAAAAAAATTTTAAGTTATATATATTATAGATTATTTTCGGAAATAAGGCGATAAAGATACCTTTCTAGGATACCCTGACTTCTATTACCTACAAATAACAATATCTGATTCTCTATGCCACTGTACCGAAAATAATTCATTTACAAATCTAAAATGTGTAATTAATTAAACGTACACATTATTTGTTGGAATGAAATAGCAAGACCTTTTATGAAAACTAATGATAGTTGTCGCTTCGCAGAAACAGTAATTTCGAGATTTCTCGTGTATTCCTGTAAACACCAACGCTTCGTAATTGAAATAAAACGCTGACTGTTATTGATGCAGTCACCATTTCATATTTTTCTTGATTTAGTTCAGACAGTGAGATATAGTGGCCGAAAAAGTAGTGAATAATTGGTCTGCCTACTTACCTAATAGGTTAAAGTAATTAATAAAGATGCGCTGGTACCTACTTCTAATAATTAATTCTATAGAATACTCAATACTCATTTATTCAGTCTTAGGAACACTACGGAACACTTGGTTTTGTCAAAAAAGTATGGCTTACAAGTCAAATTCTCAAATTCTCGACGGTTGATAAACTTTCTATGCCTGTAGATCAAATTCCTGGTGACATATGCTCTGCTTTGTTCAGTAAACGTTTATACTCAAAACGTTGGTTATTTTTCTTTAGTTCAAACGAAATCTATTTTCTTCAACTTTTCAGTCCCCGCTTCGAATCGTAAAAAGTATAAACAAAAAATTGGTATTTACAGTCGCGGGACCAGATGCTTGCTCGGTTACAGAAAAAGGCATTGTGTTAACGATACTCCAAGGAAGATACAAATACTCTAAGAAATATTTATGGGGGTTTTTCGGAATGGATTCCTAGGGGACGGCGAGCGACGCCGAGCTAAGAAAATGGCGGAAAACACGTTCTGAATCCCTCGCCACGTATAACTCTTAATACAGGGATTATAGAACGGTTTCTTAAGTCTTGGGTGCTGAAAGAAAGATAACAAGCAATTAGGATGCGGTAATAAAAATAAATAAATACTTATTTCGAACGTGGGATGGAGTTTTTGGAACGTAAAAGCGTCTTGTTTCCATCTTTTTTGAATAAATAAGCTTAATCTCATGACTTATTTGGCTCATGTTGTTTCGGTAATAGATTTTTTTTAATAGAATTTGTTTTTCTTGTCAATACAGAAACACCCATTTATATTAAGTTTTTGAAGTGCTGTTAACTGCTTACCGCCCGAGCTGAGGCTTCTATTGATGCCTTTTATTTACACAATACGGTGATGGACGAGTAAAAGGCCCTTTTAATGTTAAATGGTTACTGCCACCCATAATAAAAGTAATGCAACTTAGATCCTCCGCAACCCAAGTATGAGAAAACCTAAGTCACACTCTGTTGCGCCCGTCACCTGAGACGGGGACGTTACTCATACTCATTAGCCTGTAATTTCACCGGCACCCACGCCTTCCACTGGAACGCAACAATTCCTGTGTACTTGTCGGCAGGTTGGCCGGCATAAATTAATATATCTTGGAAACAATATAATAGGTATCAAATGGCACCCTGTATTAATAACGATTACGGGCACATCAATTTAAGAATTAAATCTGTTAGTAGAATTGGTTTACATTCGTGAGGAAAATTATAAATTCGTAGATGAATCTCGAAATTATATATTATCTGTATATGATACCTTTGCACATTCCATTTTATTAGTCGGAAGGGAGCCGTGAGTATAATATGTGCACTAAAAAAAGAAACATCATTAAAAAATATGTCGTTAAGTTTAAACTAATGACTGTTAATGACAATTAACAAATTGAACATTATTGGAGTTACCGAATAATAATGTTCGAGTTTAAGTTGTGTTTTTTTTGTTATGTAATTATTATTATTATTATTTTCTAAGCCTAGTAATAATTGAATTATAAAAATAATGTAATATAACGGCAGCTATAAAAAGAAGCTAATAATGACAAACTCAAGTCAATAGTGGAAGCAGATTCGTGCCAAATTAAGACTGAATTCATTAATATTGCATGTTGTTTAAGAACTTAAAGAGAAAATCTTTCAGAAATATTTCAGAATTCGATGTGGCCCGTAGAATAAAACGGCAATTTCCTAGGAAAAGATTTGATATAAGCAAATTATTGTCATATCAAAAATAAATATTGTTAAAACCAAACTAACAAATCATTTCGCCTTATCGTTATCTTATCAGGTGAGACTTAGGTTGAACCCGCACATGCAGGTGCCATGCTCGACCAAGCATGTCCGAGCGTAAGTGTAGCCATTCCAATTAGTGAAACTATGCGTTGGTTAGCTAAACATGTCACCTAGCACGCAGCAAGCGTTAGCTATACCTACGAGTAGTCATCGCAATATTGCACTAAGTGGTTGCTCAAGCGCAGTTTGTTTCGTCTGGTCTCAGTCTTGCGCAGGCCACTTCGATTCACACCTTGGACAAATATTTGTGTGACTGTTTATATATACGTATTTACAAGTACTATATAAGTATTCTATCACATTTACAGACTATTGTCCGTTTTTAAAGATTATCACCAACCAAAGGTTGCCTGGAAGAAATCGCTATGAGCCATAAGGCCGCCCACTGTTATCTCTATTTTTAATTTAGTTTGCTTAAGCTTTTCTTTCATGTATTTTCTGTTTTCTTTGAGGTGTACAATAAAGTGTTATCTATAATATCTATCAGTTTTCTGGTTTTCAAAGTTATCAGTTTCTTCGTTTGGGGCTAGATGGCGCAGTCTGAAATGTCTATAAATATGTACTATATTTAAATGCCGTAATTTGACTGACAAATTTTACCGTCCATTAATGAGCCGTCTATGGTTTCAAAGGTGAGTTTGACTCATATTTTTTACTTACGGATAAGGCATTCCGCCTCACAACATTGTTGGGAACATCCGTGCTATATAGAAACTTGAAGGCAACAACTTCACAATACTTTTTGTAGGTACTAAAGTAAAAATAACGTGTAGGATAAGATGCCTTTCTTCTCTTCGTTCACCTGGGCCTCGTAAATATAACGGACGACCGTAAAACGCATTAGTAAAGTCTGGCTTTGAATAATGCCCCATGGTTTTACAGACTCCCACAGTAAACGAATTGCGATCTAACATCATGGAACAAGGAACAAGTATTGCCTTCTTTGTATCAGCTGATTAATCAAACCATGGCGGTTCAATGGCAAGTACGATCACTTTCAAACATAAGGTTGCAGGTGTAAATATGGAAGTGCATCACTGAGTTTTTCTCTTAAAAATTGAGTTCCTGGGCGAGCGACCTTCGCTCGGTTTTAATTGAATTTATTTGTGTAAAAAAATATACTAGTAATACAATTATACAAGTAAACTTAACTTCAAGACACACAATTTTATCCAAATCGTTAGTAAAAGTAAGTGAAACTTTTTTTGGTTAAAAATTGCGTATTTACAGGAAATACAATTATACAGGTAAACTTACACAGAAAAGCTCTATCTAAACACAAAATTTTATCCAAATCGATATGGCCGTTTAAAAAATTATGGGCTGGTATGATACTATATGATACGACTAACGCTGACTAGGTTTATCGACTGCCTATAGGTGAGTTTTCCACACTCTACGAATTCAGTATGTTGTTATTATCCTCATTCTCTTAGAAATCACCCACCAAAAGTTTTTTTTGTGAGTTGCTGTTTGTTCTAATATTCAGATTTGATGGTGCTCGTTTGCTCTCGTTCGATAGACTTAACTTAAAGTTCAGGTAAACCGCTGAAAACGAGGACTTAGGTAATATTAACTACAATTGTTATGAAGAAAATATTTTGTTCTTGAATTATTATCATATACGTTGTTCTTAAATAATAAGAGTGGGGGTTGCCGGTAACATTACAGGTTCTATTTTCATACTTCAGGGAGATGGGATTAAGGTCAAATAGAATATAATGTTCTATGAGACACGCAAATAGTACATTAAATATGACAAATATAATTTGCTAGCATAAAATAAGAACGATTTACTGAAAAAAATCATTAAAAAAAAAATTAAACACAATTCCACTGGAATACAGCAATGCAAGGGCATCACTGCTTGGCGGCAGATTACTAAGTGTGAAGGCAATACTTCTCCGGATGAACTTTGCACAAAAAAAAAATATATTGGCTACTTGTAGAGAATCAAAGGGTAACTTCTCAACTACGGACGCGAGCGACTGGTCTTCCATACAGGTGTCTTAATTATGGGAGTGATACTGGTTATTCAAAATTATAAAATGTTTGGCATCATTGTATGTTTTAATTTTTTCCCCTCACAACCTATCGAAAGTGGTATCAAAATACAGGCTTTTATAAATGGCTTATAAAATATATACGTTTAAAAGTACCTTGCAATTTTTCACGCAGACGGGTTTCCTTTGTTTCTATTGTATCTTAAATAATTAGTGGTTTACGTTATAGGTATATAATATATGTGCTCGTTATATATTGTCGTTTTGAAAGCGAACCCGAAAAGCACACAGCAAATGCTAATTAAGTAATGGATCTCCGGGGGCGCATCGTGAAAGGTTCTCGTAATTAATTAATGACCGCTCAGCCCTCTCGATAACTTTGATATGAATTTTAAACCAGATTTAAGTCTTCGGCCATCAAATGCGTAAATAAATGGTAACGATAACAGACGTAAACTTAACAAATAATAATTGATGAAACATAAAACCTGACTGTAACTTGACATATCTGTGAACTCCTGAACTCCTGTGTCACGTTATATGCTCACGAATATGTTTACTAGTGTGTGTAAACTTTGACGTGTTCAAACAATACTTGATCTATATGAATACCTAAATGTGTTTGGGTTTGATTTTGTGTTTATTTTCTTTAGGTTGTAATTTTTGCATAGAATTATACTTGTAAATTTATTAAAAGACAAGTCAGGCGTTGAAGCCATTAACTTCAGAATCGTAACTAATAAAGTCACTAATTAACTACCGAAAGGGTATAAATAACTATTTAGTACTCAATCCCTGACTATCCCAATGCAACATGCATTGATTACTGCAGCTTAAAAGTAATCCCATTTCAGTCACAATTAAAACAAATGTCTGAAGCGTAATATTGAAGCGTATACACAAATTTATGGAACATTCTTTTTTATTAGCTACAGTGGAAATATTGGGGCATGAAAAATATTTCAAACGAATAAAATTTTATAGGAGAATTTTTTCAAGGAAATATTTGAAGAAGTTGGATTGAGGAAGTGACGATATTGTTATTATCGCCTCAATCCAGAGGTCCGATTCTCGCAGTTCTTTGATATTTTGATTGACAAGTGATTGAGTCGAAACTGTTTTTTGAAAATATTATTTATTGTTCACAGGACATCCCTCGTTTTGAGCCATTCATGAATAGAGAATTCTAAATATTACTACTATTTTATATGCAAAAGTTAGGAGATAGACTATAGTCTGGAATAGCTACTTTTATCCAGGAAGTTATAGTTAGGTACATTAACCCGAAGCGAACCCGCGGGCAAAAGCTACTACATTATTTGTTGAAATAAGATTTGTATATATATATATATATATTTATTTAGATAAGATACTTGTGACAACAATGAATATTATAATCTAATTGAAACTAAATCAGAACTTAAATTTGAACGTTTTAAATAGCGGAATTAGGGCCCTGAGCTGAAACAATCTTCGGCATTCTCGTTCCGATCGGATGCTCAGCAATAAAATCTGTGTTATGATTTCAATCGATGACTTTCATCGTCGGATATTCTCTCAAGTTTACGACGGAATTGAAATGCGAAATAGGTAGGATCTAAGTTAACAGCCAATAGAAGTTTGGAGCAAAATTTTTAATTGTGCAAATGTTTCTTTTGTCTTCCACAAGAAAGAAAATAATCTTGGCAGATATTTATAAGGCATTACAATTGCCCGCTGGCCAGTCAAGAGGGTGGAAACGAAAATTTCAGCTTTTTACTGCATTTTTTGTACCTTCCTAGGGCGCGTACATATAGAATTTAATTATGCTACTCTTTGCCCGGTTGCACTGACCGATTGGATGAGTGTAATTTTTTTTGGCAAGCAGGGCATAAAAAAAAAAAATATTTTTGATTTAGTAGTTGGTTGTCTGTAAGGTTATTTTTAGCAGGTCACAAGCAATAGATTATTTTTTATATAATCTAAACGTAACTAAATATCTTCATAATATATGGGCAAAAATGTAGCTAATACAGAACAGTCTACGTAAGTTTTTAGCTGAAACCTGGCAACCTTTAAATCTTCAAGATATTATTGAAAACAAAAAACAAAAAACCAAAAACCCGTTTTATTGAAAACAAAAAACGAAAAACAAAAAACCCGAGCGTGTAAAAAATTTCAAATTTAAACATATAAGTAAAGTAAAGTAAAGTAAGTTAAAAATATATTTTTGTGACATAAAATTCATTTATAAAACCCTGTATTCTGATACCACATTCGATAGGTTTTGAGGAAAAATATTTTTTGAAGACAATATGGCGCCAAAAATCGGTCATTTTAATTTTTATAATTTTACGACACATCTCAATCTAAAATCTATCTAGCCCAAGAAATATACATACACACAAAAAACAAAACCCTCCTGGCGCAGCCGGGTAAAATATCTACCGAATGGACACGATCTTCCAATCTTGTTCCACACAGCTGTGCTAAGTCTGTGAAATCAAAGTCAGCCCGAAACTTGCTTCAGTATGCCATCGTCCTTACTCCCTAAAACAAAGCCTAATGACCCGCACGGCACGCATTTGTTCGTGAACAGTCCGAATGGGCCATTTTTCATGCGGAACAATGAAGGCGGTGCTCCGGCACAAATGGCAGAGTGTTTTGTCAAGCGGTTGTCGTACAGCGAGAATGGGCAAGCGACATTACAAGTGCACTCGCAATACGCCCACATAATAAATAAATAGAAAAAAAAGCTGCTAGTGTCCTACGACAATATTTCATGGGTCATTTACACAATGAAGGTCCCGAGGTTAAGAATATCAGAAGAGTATCACGAGGTTAAGAATATCGGAAGAGTATAAAAAAACCGCGATTGCCGCCTTTCCGTTTGGACGAAAATCGCCTCGCCGTAGAATATGGGACGTCTTCGTGTTAATTAAACTTAATTACTGTGCCCAAGGAGCAATTGTCGTACTTAAAAAGGCTAAGACCGATATGTTAGATATGCTTATGTACTTGTCCAAAATGTCGTATGAAATTATACTATGAATCAAAACACTTTTTGCTTTGTTTCTTTTTGTTCTGTACTTGCGAATTTCGCATGAAATTATCGAGGTTTTAATTCTTGCCTGCATACATAGTATGATAGTCTTATGTCGATTATTGCTTGCGATAGTAGTAGTGTAATATTCTCGCCGCGAAAGTGCGATTAACTTTCTCTATCTAAACGACCCTTAAATTCAGAAGACAAATGATAGTTGAATGAGTGTTCGTTTGAACCGAGCATTTTCGGGCAATACTGAGTTATCAAAACAGTGTAAGTAGTTATCGTGGGGAAATCGGTATGTCCTAGGACCAAAACTGCGAAATCTTCCTCATGAACCAATCCGGATTAGGCTCCTGTGGTTGATTGAAACCCATTACTGAAACCCATCTCGCTTAGCGAGAATAAGCTTGTGCCTAATGGGGGAACAGCTTGGGAACATGAGAAGATGGCACTAGTGTAAGAAACTGTCTTCTATAAATGCCCATTTAAATGTTACAAGTAGTCAAAGCATTGTTTAAACGTGTCCAAACGATATATGGGATTTAAAGGCATACATTAGTTTGAGTTCCTTTGTACTTTTGAATATGCTTGCTCATGGGGAGTCCAGTTGCTCGCATCCGTAGGTGAATACCCACAGATACCCCCAGGGTGGTGCTAAACGAGCAACAAAAAGTAGCAGTGCAACTTGTGCAAAGTTCGTCCGGAGAAGTACTGCATCCATTCCTGGTAATCTGTCACCAAGCAGTGGTGCACTCTCACTGCTGTGTTCCGGTGGAAGGGTGTGGGTTACCGTTAAAATCACATGCGTCCCCGTTTCGGGTGACGGGCGCAACAGGGTGTGACTTCGGTCTTCTTATACATCGCTCACGGAAGACCTAAGTCGTATTGTTGTTGTTGGAGGTAACCAATTAGGTGGACCCTGAGCTTGTCCCGTCATTAAGTCAATTAAAAAATCTTTTAAATCGGTCCGTACATGCTATTCAATCATGCTATTCAATCTGATTTTGCTTGTCTGTTAAGTGAAACAGTTTTGGACCCATTCAACAAACTATTACGCTCTCATACTTAAAGTTATTTTATAAACAGGTCCAAGGCGTTTGAGAGAGACTTTGAATTAGCAAACAAAGAATATAAGCAGTTCAGACGATATAACCATTCGAATTGCTCTGTTTATGTTATTAATCACCTGACGAACTGGCGCATGGAGCTCCGATAGGCTATAAAATCTCGCCTCTTATGATTTTCATAGCCGCTGGAGGCAGTGCGGTGGAATTTTTCGTTTTATTTTATGGTGGCGCGCACTGTCGCGGAGGAAATATTGGCTCAGCCGAGTAGATCGTAAAGAAAGCCGTTTTCTCTGCACGGGGTTACGCACCGCAACTACAATACCACCTTCTGCTTACATTTTATTATAAGACCTTACCCAGATTTTATCACCGTTACTATAATTGCTTCAATCTTCATGCCTCGTTTACTCCGACGCTCGAAATTGATGCGGTGAACTCTGCCTAGTCGTTTTGCCCTTTTGTAAACACGGGAATGATGTGGGTATAACGTGCGGTACGCTACGGGATGTGAAAGCTTTTATTAGTGATAGTGTGAGTGCAATTCGTGCTACTGTGGGCTTTCCTGCTTAATGAAATTGTAAATATACAAAGATATCTACCAAGGCAATAGGTACTACGTAGTTCCTATTTGTATACAAGGTCTTGGTCATAATGGATGTCATATGCAATTTGTACTAAAGTTTTCGTTTAATCATAATATACCACGACAGTAAGATTAAAAAAAATGAAGTATAAAAAAAAGAAGTATATAAAGTATCAGCTTCTGGTGTACTTCAGCAACGCCATTCTACTCTCGATAAGTAAGCTGATTTCCTAAGAGGACCCCATACACATTGGCAGATGTTACCTGTTTTCGAATACTTAGCTTTAAGACATGCCGGTTTTCTCATTTTCTCAAAACACGTTTTTATTTATCTGCATCTGAACCAGTGCCCTTCGAATTGAATGTCAGTAGACCCTGAGCCGCTTCCTCTTTCTTCGACACCGTAGTATACAGGATACACGTATGTCATTTTGTATTGGAACCTAATTGATTGAAGCCATTTTGCCGCTGTAAACAGATAGAAACGTCATATTGACGAAATTAGTTCCAGAGACCCTCATAATCTGTTATTTTTATAGTGTCAGTAGATCCGTTTATATGAAGACAGTGTCTTATCGGCTTGGGAGAGGGAAAATTCCAATGAAATGTAAACAAACACTCACACTACACACCCCTGCACTAGAATTACGTATGTTGCAGTGGCATGAACACACAAAAACGCACATCCAAGACCCCAGAATAAATTTCACGCTCATTGCATAAATATTTGCCCCGGCTGGGGTTTAAACCACTTATACTCATCTATTCTACTGAAGGATTATTCGTGAACACTTGGTTATATATGTACAATCATAGTATAGTAGTGTATGAACAAGCATAGAAGCGCCAAAGAAACACTTAAAGTTAATGAAATCATAAAATCACATTATATTTAAATATTATTAAAGAATAGCTGCTGTATAGCGGCATTTTCAAGGAATTGACACATTAAAATTTCAACAGTACGTATCAACTAACTAATTGATGATTACTATTTCAGCAGCTGTACAGTGGTTTCGACGACATGGTTACTACTAACTAAGCTGCTCTTAGCAATTTAGATAAACTAAATAGGTTTTAAGATTTGATAAGCTTAATTAAAAATATATGTAGTATGGTACAAATTACAAGAGACTGATTAAAAAAATCTTAAAAACCGATGTTAATACTTTCATCCCTTAATTCACCTAAGCGGGTACAACCCTACCATGAAAAAATAAGAAACAACTACAAGGGTACAGGTTTTTCAAATAAAAAAAATACTGCCCTTGACAACCCCCTCCTTTGAAAGTCAGTTGAAAATAGTAATCATCATCTTCCGTAAAAAAGTATCATTGAAAAAACTACCAGAGATACGTATTCTAAGTAAAGTTGTTTTCTTCAATCGTAAGTGAGACATTCTACCAGATTCCCCGGACTTTTCCCTTTGGGCTCCCCGATCCCTTCGCTCACACATCATTATTCAGGCTAAGTGGATGGAGGGCATGGGCGTCATGAAGGGGGGCAGGTAGGGGCAGCTGCCCCTTACACGATGCCCTCCCCCCCTAGAGATACGATCATAAAAAAAGAAATTTTAAAATTTTCATGTGTACAGTGACAATAGTATAGTAAATTAGCTGTGTGATAGAAACTTTAAAGGGTATATATTAATAATTTGGCTACGGAACCCTTGAAATACAGCTACGGAACCCTCGGCATGCAGCCCATATCACACTTCACTGGTTTAGATTAAAGTTTGGGGTCATCTTGCCCCCTCCCTCCCTGGCCTAAAGGCGATGCCGTTGGTAACAAAAATTTAGAGGGTTGCGTGTTACAACCATTTGGATCACAGAAGAATGGGAAGATATATTGCCATGGTCTAATCTTATCTTACAGACTGCGGTTGGAACCATCAGTTATAAATTATTTGTACTGAGCAAAACTAATTTAAGCTGGCAGCCTAAAAAAAAAAACTGTAATTTGACATATCTCTGTGCATATAATGTTAAAGAGCTCATGTTACATGCTTTATTCGCACGAATATGTTTACTTACGCGTGTAAATTTCGACGAATCCCATATTGTTTGAATTAATATTCAGGAATAAATAATTTTGAATTTCATTTTAGTTTAATCAAATCGGCAAATTTCCCCAGTAAAATTGTTTATCAGTAAAAAAATATTGATACCGGCGGTTTACCAGCAGTCAGATTCTATATTTAAGTAACATACGATAAGAAATATAATAAATATATTAGCTATTGTTATGTGCCAGTGTAAGTGATGAACATTGTTGTGTCAAAAAGTTTCATTTATTGGTCGAAATTTAATGTTATGGTATCTCCAGTCGAATATAGACACTGGTTGAACCCGTTCCGCACTACAGATGTAATACTCATATGATAATGGATTATAATAATATAAATAATATGGAAAATGGAATTATGACATCGAAGATTGATATGGACATTTAACATGAATATTTAACTGTTAAATAAAATAATTAAATCTAGATTTTTTTACATTTTTTTTTGCCCTGGGCCGTGATGCATTGATCTGCGCCGAAATATCGGGAGTGAAAAAAACTCACATATCAAGGTAAATATCTCGGTAACACGAATAATAGACTTTTTTATCCAACTTCCAAAACTATCTGTAGTTCTCAATTTGACTGTGCATATATATAGCGTGGCATAACTGATTTTTTAGAATTGAAAAGAAGATCGAGTAAAACCACATGCAAAACCTAGTAAGAACTCTATTTCTAATCGCTGTCAATCCACAGGAAGAGACCGGGTTTTCTGATTTGCTCATACAACTTATCTTCATTCACATAATTCTGCTGATAGCTTACAAAGAATTAGACGGCTCCGTGGCTTAGTTGGTAGTAACCCTGTTCGAAGCGACAGGTCCCGGGTTTGATTCCCGGCCGAAGCACACTTCATGTGGTGAGCATGAAGTTTGTTCTCGGGCCTTGGGTATTTGTTTTGTTTTTGTCTATGCCATCTGCGACACAGAGAATCCTAGTGCAGAGGTATAAGTGTGTAAATGTTGAATTAAACTTAATATCATACAGATGATAGATATGATAGATGTCATACACAACACAAAAATACAAGACTCAAGCCCATAGCATAAACATTTACTTCGGCTGGTAAACCAACTTTTTTTTAATGCCCCGCAATCTTCTTCCACACTCGGGAAGGCGAAAGGGTTATGTCGGACTCGAACAGACTAAAGCCAAGGTACTACCAACTTAATTAAGAAGCAGACCAACGTACGCCTTCTACTTATAGGCAGTCTACGCAGTTGATTGCTTTTAGGTGCATGGCACTTCCCATTGAATTGGTGCAGACGCTGTAGTAATACATTCCTGATTGACAGCGTAATGATACTCCTGGGCAAATCGGCAACCTATACCTACGGTTGACTACAATTGGCAAAGAGCATCTGATAAACCGAGGCAGAAGATAAATTCCAAAAGGCGCATGATACTGGAATCTTAGAAACCTGGGTAAAGTTATCGCTGCTAAGCAATGGTGCGCTCGCTGCTGTGATCCGGTGGAAGTGTGGTAAGATTACAGCCACTTGAGGGGGATCCCCGTCTCAGAGTCGACTGCAGCGCAATGTGACTTGAGTCTTCTCATATTTTAATCAGGTAGGACCTAAATCATATTACTGTTGTTATGGGCGGAGGTAACCACAGAAAATCACACAGGTGAGCTTTCAGGTTATCTCGTCACGTGTAATATAAAAAAAACTACTTACCTACACCCTAGACAAGTCCTATCCATTGTGTAATCTATATTTATATCACTCCTCACTACAAAAAGGTTATTTGGAAGAAAATATTATACATTAAGTTTGTCTGTTGTTTTGTTGTGCAATAAAGAATTTAAATACTATCTACCTTTTGTACTATATTTTTAAAACATAGATGATAACAGATGGTCTGTATTCAAGGGCGCATAGGTCCATAGGTTTCCGTCGTTTCTACGTATCGCTTTGATCCTATAAGCAATATTGAGCTTCCAGTCCACCAGACAAGTCGTCAATATCAAATGCCCGATGGGGCTGTGAATTCAGCAGAGACCCGACACGTGTATGACATTCAAATAGTGCTTTGAGATAATACCATTTCTCCGCAGACTTTTGAATTTAGTCTCTATCAAATTAGCTGAAACAAAACGGGCAATGATAGTTTATTGCATAGAATTAATAAAGATAAAGAAGGAAAATTTTAAACAACAAAATTCCGCTGAGTACTGAAGCTAAAATATAACTGTGTGTGTGGCCGCCATGATACAAGTGTATGATTTATGTAACCATTACATTAACAGTTGTGACGAAAGTAGTCAAAATTTTAAAAAAGAAAATAGATTCATGGTGCATGGTTGACTATAGATTTATATGTGGCTGCGTCAGTTTACGTGCAAGTACTGGGCTTTCAGTTTTATATGAATGCAATGTTTATTGGCTAACAAAATTTATATGTTGCTCGCAGAGGTGAGAGAGATAAGTCTATCTTCCAACTCTAACCTTGTTGTGCTGATAAAATTTTAGATTATACTCATTGAATAATATTGACAATTTTACTTTTATTTGAGAGAAAAAAAAAAACAAATACAAAAACATAAAAGTTTTCATTCGCAAGCTAAACATTTTACTTGTACAAATTAATAAAAATGACATACCTTAAGGCATTGCTCTCGCTTTTCAGCAGATATTCATGCGTTTAGGTCGCGCTTACTGTGCTAATAGCATATACAATATAAGCCTTATCTTGTAGGTTATACCATTGATAAATTAAAGATATATACAATTGTTTAATATAAAAATAAAAAAAGATTTGCTGTGATAATTAATTTGGATTCTGATATAATATCATCGGTTTTAAAAACAGTAACTAGATATTACCACGTCCTTTGTAAGTTAGTCGATCATTTCGGACTCCCATTGTATCAAAATTCAAGTAAATGAAATGAAATGATTTATTCACACAGCAAAAACAAGTAAACAACACAATCATATGGTAAAAAAATAAAAAAAATATGAACAAACAAAAAAAAAGAGAGAAAAAAAAACCAGGTTATATAAAAACACAATTCACAAATAGAGTAAATGCTGTTACAGGCTGTGGAAAAGCACTGTGTTCAGCATGTGCTGTGAAGAAGTTCACAGCGCTGATTTTCAGCACAGGCTTACAGTAAAATACACATTCTACAAGAGAAACAAGACGTTCTTTGTCTCGGCCGGGATTAGGAGCACTGCGGAGGCCATTCGAGTAATGCAATGTCTATGTTAATTATGTAGAACGAGGAATTCGCTCATTAATCCCACCAAAGGATCCGTTTAAAGTGTAACTTTGCACTGCTATAAATTTGAGCAGCTAAAAACGATTGGACTACGTACAGTTTAGCAAAAATGTCTTGCATATACTGTTTTGGTAGAAGAGAATCATTGAAAATTCTTGATTATTTTCAAAATCTTATTGCATAAATGTGAATTACATTTAATATTCTAATGTGGACTTTATCATTGGCAAAACGAACGATCTCCTTTGGAACATAGCATGCTGAACCACTTTGTTTGTTGTTTATCGTACCAATTAAAAAGTATTTCAGTAAATCGTAATTATTTTCTAGAGCGGTACTTGTACCTGGTACTCCAAGATGAACAGCCGCGTTAACGGTACTTTATTTGAAATTTCGATCATTTAAACACACGAGAAATTTCAGCTATGAAGTGCACCTACTTACCTTTTAGGGCGCCGCACCTAAAGGGAAAAAGAACTTCATTACTAACTTTACAATGTCTGTCTGTTCTGCTGTGTCTTTTGAACCACTTGTCACTTGGTAGATGTGGAACATGACGGCATAAGACAGCGTCATGCCGTTTCAGTTAACCGTCAGTTTTACTGCTAAGTCTCACCAATAGATGATTTAAATCAAAAACTTACCAACTAAAACAGTTGTTCCGTGTCCAAAAAGGCTGCTTTATATAAGAACCATTTATATACCTAAAATAATGTACCTAGACGTATGATTATAATCATTCTAAAGGTTCAACATTCAAGTATAAAAACTCAATACAATCTATCCAAATAAAAATAAAACGAAAGTGAAAACAGTTTTCAAAGTTGTGCAATGAAATGTTAAGGATGAATAAGTTAATTGTCCCCGGGGGCGTATCGTGGCTCCTGTGCCTCACAGGAATGCATTTAAATTGGATTTTAAGAGTAGAAATCGCGCGCCCGCCTTTTCCAGCCTTGTTAGAGCCAATCCCAAAGTTTACGTAAACGAATAAACCTCGCGGAGCAACCGAATCTGTATCAATCCGAGTATACGTACTAGTGGGTACTTATAATGAGTTCTGTCGCTTGACTTGTATAACTTTCGGTACACATGTGGGTTTTCAAGCAGGTTTCGTACTGCAGAGTAAAATTTTTATTGGAAAAAATTATTTGAGTTCCGACAGAGTTCTTTAATGGAGTCCGCGAGTAGGCAAACGTAGCGGATGGCGCCCACCGGCTAGGTGAAGCGAAGAGTGTAGGGTGTTGGTAGAAAGTGAATGCGGAGAGATGAAGACCGGCCTCAGTGACGCTTACTGCCAAAGTCCAGCAGTAAACTAAGATAGACTACGGAGACTACTACGGAGCACGGAGCAACTGGTACAAACCTAATTAGGTTTACCTGTGTTTGTTTTTATTGTTAAACTCTCGTAAATATGAAGGAGTAAATACAAATAACTGAAATAAAACAAAAACGCCGACTGCGTGAAAATTTATGAAGTAGGTTAAAATAAATACATTCAATATATTGTATTTGTTAAGACACAAGCGCAGATTAAATAATATTACTTACTTCGTAAACTCCATAAAAGTTATTTTTATAGAAAATGGCACACAACTTTCGTTTTGGAAAATTTTGTGAAACTTAGTCAAACTCGTTCCGAATGCAATTTCGAAAAACCTAATAGAAACGTTTTCACTAAGATTGTTGCGCGCGTAATGGGTTCAGGTGAAATTAACGCAGAAAAATAGGAAAAGTTAAAACGAGTTTCCAGAGAAGGTTTTTGCTTTCATCGAGCGAAGTATAGTTAGCTTCAGTGATTTTGAGTTTACATGCTAAACGATTTTTTGGGACTGACACCAAAATGTAAAAGTATTTATATATAATAGTATATTAAAAGTAGTAGTATTTACATATTTTAATTGTTTGAAGTAACCAATTTTATATTTTTAGGTGAGCGGCTTTTTATCCGACTGCGCCAGAAGGAGGGTTATGTTTTTCGAGTGTATGTATGTATATTTCTTTGGTACACTCTATAGCCTAGCCTAGCCTCTATGGCCTCTTTAGCTTGCGAGGTATCGTTAGAATCGTGTTAATTGTGAGAGTGACACCATATCAAAATTGCAAATCTGCCATATATCATGACTCGAGGGGTTTCATGATGAGATTTTGGTATTAGTAATAGTATTACTCCTATAATATAACTGAACTAAATTAAACAATTTCATTTCGGTTTCTAGATTGTTTGAATTAACTTATAACTGTTTAGTGTATATTACTTGTGTTGTAGAAGTAATGACGTCATTAACAACAACATCTCATGTAATCCCTATTATTAAATCTTATAATATCTTATATATATGCACATATATATTTATCTTTAATAGTTTAGGAGACTTAGCAAAGGGTTATCGAGGTTTTGTTCCACGAATTCAGTTTACTCATATAGAAATTTAGCTTTATTGCGTACGAATATATGGTAAATGTGGGTCAAAATTTCTGACATTTTGTGAAATTGTTTAAGATCGTCGTAAGTTGGTTTTGCAAGCATGCCACAGATCATGGTAAAGTATCTTCTCCGTTCTGTAGCGGTTTAGTTTTGTTCACAATTTTTCGCTGCGGACTATACCTACTCACAGCGCTGTGATTGTGAACTGGTGAATTTATAATTGTATTTTCGAAGTGTACATTACTTCATCGAGAAGTTTTAAACCGGTTCATAAACTTATAACTTTGGATTCAAGTTAAATTTCATGAACGTATATACATTATTGCGTTTTCATTTGGTATACATTTCAATTAGGTACATTCTAGTTTTTATTGTGCCGGGAAATATTATTAAATAAGAACCAATAAGTTTGTTAACTATCGAACATTCGAACAACATTCGAACATTTGGTTCAGTTGCGCTTACTTTGCTTGACTCGACTGCCCTCATAGTTTAGTTGTGAGTAGCTATGCTGCTACACTGAAGGTCGTGGGTTCAGTTCCCACCTATGACAAACGTGTGCCAATGTTCATTCTGTACCTGGGTGTTAATATGTATTTTATGTAAGTATTTGGGGGCACAAGTTGATGTCATCCGTAAGAAACCCTCCACGTGTCTCTTGGGTGGAGACAAAGTAGCAGTATAACTTGTGCCAAGTTCGTCCAGAGCAGTGGTGCACTCGCGTTGCTGTGTTCCGGTGGAAGGGTGTGGGTGCTGGTGAAATTACTGGCAATTGAGGTGTCGTAGTATCAGAGTGACGGGAGCAAATGCGACTTAGATTTCCCCATACTGTACCAGCTTCGAATGTTCCCACTGCAGTGACACCGGCCTATTCTCGATAATTGAGAGTGAATGGGCTTTGATCTACCGCAGGAAACACATCCGGATTGGTCGACTCACATGTCTTTTGGTTGTAAGACATGCCAGTTCACGATGTTTTTCTTCACTGTTTCGAGAACGTGGTATTGCGCACATAATTTTTTCAAGTGAAAAACTCGTTGGTTTACCTGTGGAGTTGAACCACAGGCGTCTGTGTCTCTGGGCTACCACTATCTTCAGGTATGCTCATACTTCAATAGAAACTTAGTGGTATTTCAGTTGTCTTTGGGCGTCGGTAACCATTTCACATCAGGTAGGCCGACAGATCTTTCCAAGACTTCTTATGTCTTCGAGAGTTTCTCCACAGCCATGAGAGAGCAACCTCAGTCCCACGAAAAACAATTCTCTCCGCGTAAACCACTGAATTTTTATTCATCTTAACCCTATAAGTATTTTCTGCAAGTCTTTATATATCCGAGTCCCGATAAACAGCCTGCTCTCCAAACATCTTTTCGGACCCTATTTATTTGAAAGGGAAGCGATGACTCAAGCAGATTTGCAAGACGTCTACGTTTTACGAACAGATAGAGAAATTGACAGAGATGCAACTCCTGATAAAAAATAGTTGTCACATCCTTTCATAATAAAATACAATGACACTTAACGCGCCGTAGAACAAGAAGAAAAGCTGAAAAGCGATACACACACCAGAATTAAACAAAAAATAATTTCTTAAAATTTACTAGATATACGTGAGTGAAAATACCTTAAATATAATAACAATGAATATTTTTTGTTGAATAATGTTCATTGTTATGAACATTATTTTTCGAGTTGCTGACATATTTACCATGAAATTGCGTCGAAATATCGGATGTCAACATATCTCACATATCATGCATGGTATCTCGGTAGCTCGAAAAATCATTTCATTTACAATGATGATAACTACACTACACAACAACACTATGCTAGAGTTGATTTAATTTCGAAGGAACTTTATGTTGAAATAGGTACCTATTGTGGATGAAAAGTTCTTTGCTCATAGCACAGGTACTTCGATAACCAGTAGAAAACTGAATGCGCGGAAGTGTGGAGTTTGGTACCCTCATCTATATGCTCTAATATGAATTGAATACTATAAATTATCCTGGCACCCGATATATTGACGTTTGGTCATGATCCCGGTTATTTGAAATATATGTATTGGAGTACAAATAAGTTTCCGCCGTTTTTTAACACAAATTAAATATTTATTGTAGAAGAACGGTAATATATTGTAAATTTAATCAAAATATTGCCCATCACTTGCAACCACTTTTTCCCATCTCTCAGGCAGCATTCGAATCCCACGTCTGAAGAACTCCTTGTCTTTTGAGGTTATCCACGAATCAACCCAATTTTTGGTATCCTCATAAGATGTGAACCGCTGCGCCGTCAGAGCATGTGCTACGGACCGGAACAGGTGATAATCGGACGGTGCAATGTCTGGTGAATACGGCGGGTGGGGTAACACTTCCCAATCAAGTGTTTCCAAGTACTTTTTCACGGGAGCCGCAACATGTGGACGAGCATTGTCATGCAGAAGAATAATTTTTTCGTGTCTAGAATAGTATTGAGGGCGTTTTTCCTTCAGAGCTCGGCTCAATCTCATCAATTGTGTTCGATAGAGGGCTCCAGTAATTGTTTCGCTCGGATTAAGCAACTCATAATACACTACACCTAGCTGATCCCACCAAATACACAGCATATCGTAAATTTTTGGCCTTCCACTGCGATCTTTGTCTTCTACGTCGAAATCACAGTTTTTAAACTTTTGAAACCACTCTCGACACGTTCTCTCACTCAAAGCAACCTCACCATATGCTTCTACGAGCAATCGATGCGCCTCAGCAGCAGATTTCTTTAAATTAAAGAAGTAAACTAATATTTCCCGCAAATGACGCTTACTTGGCTCAAATTTTGACATTTTCAACTTATAAAAATTATATTTTACCAATATAAAATCAATGATATTAATAGGTTATGTTGTTCTTGAATGTCCAAACTATTTTTTAAGCCGGTTATCATCGACGAAAGCTAACCGAAACTCCGTGCCGCGCCATCTACAATAAAACGGCGGAAACTTATTTGTACTCCTAATATCATAATGTAGTTGCACTTCTGCGCTCATGATATTTTTTCTGTGTCGTCTGTGGATTACTTTGCAAGTCTTTTCTGTGAGGGCAGTATCATCACTACTTAAGGATATTAAAATCCATTTGCTCTGTGTAAGGAGCTTGTTTTCTGTGCGAATGCGGATCGCTTATCGAATAATCTGGCGGCAAATGAATACGGAGATAATCTTGTACCTAAGGCATTTGAGGTTTTTGTGCTTGTATGACAGGGCCTACAAGCATACAGCAAACATATTATAGCGATATGTAGGTACTTATCTCGACGGCTAACGGAAATACCTTTTAATCAACAACACACTGCTACACCGCTAAGAGTATATCAACATTGTTATCTGACAAAAAAAATATGGAACTTTTTGACAGATAACAATAAAATATAAAGCTGTTCTCCGCGACGTCGTATGCGTTGAATTTAACAATTTTTTGCGCGGTAAGACAAATAGACGGACAGACAGACCGACACAGAAAAATTTTTTTTTTTTTTTTAAGTACCGTATATATTTTCAAATGCGTTAAGTAAAGAGCTATTATTTTGACATTAGAAAGAGACACTTCAATTTTATTTATTTGTTTAAATATTTACTCTGGTATATAAGATTATAGGTTTTTGGTAAAGTTAGAAGTAGTTTGCATTAGTTCACTTGTTTGACAACCATGTTGTGGAGCTGAGCGACAATAAGGTATTTGAACTTAGTGCTTTCGGGCATTGGAGGGTACGTTAACGTATCGGTCCCGGTTATATTAGTCGATATGCCATGCCTTCGGGCCGCTTGAAAACCCGAATTGACTTGAGAATCACCAATCGACATAAAAAGCATTTTAGGTTTCAAAACTAACAGGAACATTTATTTTTATTTTTTATTAATGTATAGCCAAGCGTTTGGCCGCCATCTCACTTGATGTTTTTTTTTAAATGACTTTAACTGCCTGTCGTGTTTTGTATGAAAGGAAAGTCCTTGCTCAAAATAAAAATTCCACCAGGAAATAATTGATTGACAATATAAAACAAGTAGGTCTTTTAACAACGTCCACAGATCCTTTTCATCTCATAGGTATTTAATTATTAAATTTGTTTGCGCAGTGATCGAGAGTGATAGTGTTTGACCCCTGATTAAATTAATTAAAACAGACATTTATTTATTGAGTTGGCCCAGATAGCTCATTCTGTGTAAATATTTGGTCTCAAATAGGTTAGTGCATTCAGAGATAAAAAGGTATTTGGTGTTATTTTGTATTTAATTTATTTTGATGGTGACTCAAAGGTCGTAAGTAAATTTATTTATAATTACTAATGGCCACGGGTAAATAAGGTGACTTTTATTTAAGTTTGCTTTTGTCCTTATAATAAATAACATAGTTTGGTCCGATCTATGTCATGTGTTTCTTTTAGTCTATGCCACCTAACAACTAAGATTTTCTAATAACACTATAATAAACAATTTTTTATACTAATTTATTCGCATGAAAGTTTAGCAGCACTGTCTTTGCAACTTACCACCACGATATGAATGTAAAATTTTTAAAACACTGATTTGCCACTGGTAAGTTACTCGAGGTTTAATTACCCGACTACGTCGGAGCCAAAATTATTTGGATTTTCAACCAAATTTTGGTTTCAGGCGTTTTTTTCGATACCAATTTGTAACCAAAATTAAGTAGAATTAATTTACATTTATTAAAAAGGTCTACTTTTAAATTAATTACACAAACTAAAAAACTTCCAGAAAAAGGGTGGCAGACATATCCATTTAAAAAATATAAATATATAAAAAAAAATCCCTAATTCAGAGTTTTTCCACTTGTTGTGTCATAAGTTACACATATGCCAAATTTAATCGTTTTAAGGTTATTAGAAGTACCGTATTGGTTTTTAATTTTGGATTACAGTAAATTTGTTACCTCAAACCAATTATGAAAAAATGTTCTTAGAATGGTGAAGCAAAGTCATTTTATACGACAACTCTGATTTAATGACTTTGATATTTCTCTTACCACTCTTACGTATAACCACCGTATGGATTGATCCACCATAAAATTTCAGGCAAATTGGATAATCGTGGTGGTAGTTTTAGCCGAAAACAATTACAAACCTAAATACAATTCAATACAAAAATACTTTATTGTAAACCAAGAGAATAGTGTGCGGTGTTAGGAAATTTCACTCGTTCAAAAATTGTGGTATAATTTATTATTAAACACAATTCATAATAACTGAATACTTGCATTTTGTTACCGAATTAATTAAACCTACAATTTTGTTTGCAGATTCTTCAACATGAACAAATTACTTCTTGTGGGTCTTCTTGTTGTGGCGTTGCTTGCTTTGTCCGAAGCGAAACCTACCAAATGTTTCAGGTAAAAAATTAACTTACCAATGGCTAACAAACCAAGTCAACTAAGTAAGATTATTGGGAATGTCGTTCCCAACCAACCTTACGATTAAAAACGGGAGCGCTTAACGATCGCCCATCCAACTTCTGAACGGACAGAGAGTTGCTTAACTTAGATGATCGTTAAAGAACGTCTACGCAAGCTTCGCCTCGAGTGCTTCGCTTATTGTTAATGTATTAGTTTATCGGATGTGTGTGGGTTTCTATCTGTATATACAGTTTAATTTCTATATGACAAAAGGTTTCTCAGATTAAAAAAGGATTTTTTAATATTATTACAACGATTTTTAGGGATCTGAATAATAAATAAATATTCATGGACTCACAGCGCCATCGAACCCCAAACTGAGCATAGCTTGTATGATGGAAACAAGACTACGAATAGTTATACAGTATTTTTTTCTATAGTATAAAATATAACATAAAGTATAACATTACATAATATTAACACCGATATTAATAGGACAACTATTTAAGTTCGTCACGGAAATGTTTTTTTTTTTTTATTGAACCCACGACCCACGACTCAGTTCGTAGTATATATATAAACTACGAACTGAGCGGAGTGACCTCCGAATAATTATTTCTGAAGGAATTCCGATGACTGTTACATATTAAACATTTGTATGTATTTTAAACTATTCAACAACAGACAATTGCAACAATGTGACATTAAGTAAAATTATAATATGACTTTTCAAAAAAATACAAAAGTTTTAATTGTAAATTGCATCGAGGAAATTGACAATAAACTTTACGAAAATTTCAATAATTTATTAAAAAAATTTCAGGGGCAGCCATCATTCGAAATGCGATGACGACAGTGATGAGGTACGTACGATATTTTTATACGGAACAGTCGAAATAAAGTTATTTATAGGAAATTAGTAAAGGGCAGTGCGTGGTGTCCCAGGGGCATAGATGCCGACTTTCAATCTGAAGGTCGCTGGTTCAAACCAACAGGTGCACCAATGAGTTTTTTCACATGAAAAATTTATGTGTGCAATACTACGTTCTCGAATCGGTGAAGGAAAACATCGTTAGGAAACCGGCATGTCTTAGAACCATAAATTCGGTGACATGTGACATCTACCAATCCGGATTGGGCTCCCGTGGTAGATCAGAGCCCATTCACTCTGAATTATCGAGAGTAGGCCGGTGTCCCTGCAGTGGGACACCGGCCCTTTCTCTCAACGAAATTGCGTATTTTGCTACTTTGAAAGTACCTATTGAAGCCGGTTTTTTTCGATTTTAAATCAGTTATACTTGTGGTTTATGCAAAGTAACAGATTGAAAATTGCAATAAAAGTAAAGTACTTCTTTAAGCCATTTATGGCTTAAAGAATGGCTCATTTAATGTTAAATGATTACCGCCGCCAATAATCAACAGCGATACGACTCAGATCCCCTGCCAACGTACGAGAGGGCGCAATTTGTATCCTATTACGCTTGGTACTCCGAAATTGGGATGTAACGTCCCATACGCCAGTTTCACCGGTACCCACGCCCTTCCACTGGAACACAAACGTGCAGTTAACTGTTTCTTAATGTCACTTTAATAGATTTTATATTATGTAACAAAATATTATATAACTTTAATGAGCTAATAAGGTATATTTTTCACAATATAGTATGGAGGTAGGAGCTGATTGGTCACACCTTTCAATTACCATAATGAGCGAAAGAAATATCATTTAAACAACATATAATTTGTGACGTTATGAAAATAAAGCAATGTTGGTGTGAACACGTAAAATATGCATTGGTTATGTGCAAATCATGTCATACCCAAGGTTCTGTATCATCGTACTTATTATTGATAAGTACATCCGCTATTTCAATAATAATATTTATGGAAATTTCACATAGCGCCATCTATTCTAGATTAATGAAAATGGTATAACGAGTAATTCATATAAGCGCTCGAATATAGAACAAATATTTATGTTCGTCATACAATTTTTGTCACGGATAAGAATTGAACCCAAGACCTTAAGTGGACCTTAAGTGGCGCCTTAACAAAACTGACCTGTAATTATTAAGATATAGTACCTGCACGATCAAGCTTCGCTCGGTTTCTATTCAGACGTTTTTGTAAAAAATTGCGTACAGCTAGAAGTACTAAAAGGATTGACATCAGTTTATTCAAATTTAAATTATTAATTTAAATGAACCATGTGGCCGCCATTTCAGCTGAAAGAAAGTAAAGGTACTAAATGTTTCTAATCCAAATTAATAATCTGGGCCAATGCTCATAATTATTTTTTGTTACGCTAATTTCGGCTGCAATTCGCAATTGAAACAATATTAATGAATAATATGAAATTCATGGCTCACACGAATTCTTAGAAAATTACGTTTACCTGTAAAATTATTTAATAACATTGGTCTTGTTTGGCGACCATAAAATAAACTCGATGGACCGCTAAAATATTGTGATAATTTTATCAGCCATTACAGGCCGTTGTGTTATGTAAATAATGTGACATCGGTTATGCAAAAGTAGATTTGTTATTAATATCTTGGCGATAATGGATTTAGACCAGATCATCAGGTTAAGGTTTCTTGTACACTTGAGAATTTATGTAATAAGAAATACTTGAGAATTTATATGATAAGAAATCATTCGTATCTGTTAAAATTATTACAGTTATGAACGAATTAAGCTATTCAATATATCAAGGAATGTTAGAATCTATTGTATTTCGTATTTTATATTTCTACATTTCGTACAACCAATTCTTCTTGTTTTGTTGGCCGCTTAGCCAACTTTGTTTGGAGCTGCCAATCCGACCGAAGCTTTCCGACATTGCTCGTATAATAATAAGCTGAGCCTTCTAAATAAGGACGTGCTTAGTTCAAATGCAACTAAACGGTCACTCATCCAAGTACAGACTAGGCGGACAGTTGCTTAACTTAAATAGATTGCGAAATATTTAAAAATACTGAGTCGTATCCTAGCTTTTAACTACAACTTGGCTTTAGCTTTAACTACGACTCAAGTCGCAGTCCTTTGCACTCGTCACCCGAGACGGGGATGTTACGTCTCATGCGTATACTTTCACCGCTACCCTTCCACCGGAATACAACAACGCGTGTGCACCACTGTTTGGCGGTGGACTATCAGACGTGAAGGCCTGCCTGGGTACACTTCTAACAAAAAAGTTCTACTCCTACTTTTTGTTGCTCTTTTAGTACCACCTAGGCGGTACGTGTAGGGTCTCAAACATACAGACGCGATCAATTGGAATCCTTGAATGTATGTCGATAAATATCTGTGCATATCATTTATATGAACTTTTTTTTATTTTACAGAAAACCAAAAATAAATGTGATTCTTCTTCCTCCTCCTCCTCATCCTCTTCGTCGTCATCATCTTCATCTTCTGAAGAAGATGACAACTGTGTAAGTATTCAAATGTGTATTTCGCTTTATTACATACCAACAATAGTAATAGAGTGTGGTGGCCAAGGTGTACAGACACCGACTCTCAATACGAAGATTGCTGGTTCAAATTCAGACTGATATTTTCGTTTTTTTAAAGCAATAGGACTTTCTTGAAACGGTAAAGGAAATTATCATAAGAAAAGCGAAAAGTTCTAGAACATAATATTCGGAGACATGTGACATCTATATATCTGGATTGGGTGACGGTAGATCAACGCCCTACAATTCCCACTTATCGAGAGTCGGCTTAAGTCTATGCATTGGGAACATTAGAGGCTGATACGGTACGTTACACTGTGGCGAGATCGTTTGCACACCTGTTTTCCCACGAATAACTCTGCTAACGATTACATCCCAAAGAGAAAAATTTATAAGGACTAACAGTAGATGACTACTATAGAATTTCAGAAGACTCCTTCCAAAGCCAACATCAGCTGAGCTTTGTGGTGGTGCTATGGATACATAAATTGTATACAAAAAGTACTTTTTAACAATACTTCTGTAAAACTATGAACTTTAAAGCTGAGACGCTTGACAGGACATCGGACGCTTGACATCGGAATAGCAAATCATGCAGAAGCGAAATATATCATAAAATATTAATTATATATAGAGAAACTATTTTGTGCTTCCTGACCACAATCATTACTGTTTCTAACTTTTGCAATCCGAATACTATGAGAACGAGATTATTGATTTATTATTTACGTATGTCCTAATATAATTCCGTAGGAGGTACATTATTTTCATCTAACTCTTAAGGTTAAGCCAGCATTAGAAGCAATGTATCATCCCCGTCTCGGGTGATGGACGCATCTGAATAAACGCGACTCAGTGTGTGTATCCAAATCTTATACTGAGTCGCATTACTGTTGTCATGGGCGGGGATCGCCACTTACCACCTGGGCCCTCAGCTCCTTCCGTCACTCGTTCACATAAAAAAAATACAATACCAGATACAGAACCAACATCTAGGTTCATCACACATCTTTGGTTTATCTTTGGTTAGAATAGAACCGACAATCTTTAGCTACTTCCAACTGTGCTGTGAGACCAGTAATTATTATACTCTGCATGTTTTACAACGCATAATGCGTTGTAATGCGTTGTATGTAATTATCCATAATACTACCATATTAATACATATTATTAAGTATGGTATGGTATGGTATTTAGTATAGTAGTATTATGCCTTCGAAGCAAGGAGTCCTGGGTGCGATTCCCGTCCGTTGCAAACTTTGTGAGCGTAGTTTGTTCGCGGGTCTTGGTTGTTTGTCTTGTGATTAAGTTATGAGGGTGTGAAGGTTAAAATAAATGTTTTTTGGGAACGTTTAGTAAGAATAACAGGTACCTTATGGTCTGCAGTGGAACTAATTAGTATTTGAAAGACTAATTAGGATTGATTAGGCGAGGAGCTAAAACACATTCGTTTCCGCAACAACGGTTCCTCTGGTAGAGGGCACTTCAATTTGTTTGCAGAATGTTCGCGGCGGGTTTCTTCGAGCGAGCGTCGATTGCGGCCCTAATGAGCAGTAATGATGGAAAATACCCTAACTTCTGCTACATTTTGCGTTTTTTATTATTTCAGCATTGAAACACATTATACGGAAAATAGCTTTATGTTGTTGCTTTTCAAATATTTAATGTGTCCATTACTTTCACTTCCATGCCGTTTGATTCTGGTTTTTAATATTCTGATGTTTAAAAAAGAAGTAATGGTAAATGTATCTACCTGACTACCGAATGTCTGACAGATACAAGTTTAAAAATCAATGACCTCACAAAAACCATTTTATTAAATAACTAGTTTTTCGTCCCGAACTAAGAACTCGCGTTTGTGAACGATTGGGAACTCACGTTCGAGAATGATCGGGAACTCATGTTTGAGAGATATTAGTAAGAGACTCCATGGTTTAGTTTTTAGTAGCCCTGACTTAAAGTGTTCGATTCCGGGGCAGACGTTGAGCGGTGAAGTTTGTTCTCGGGTCTTGGGCGTTTGTCTTGTACTTCTGTATTTGTCCATACCCTCTGCGACACAGGGAATCCTAGAGCAGAAGGGAATCTTGTCCACAATCATCAAGCAAGCATGTATCTATCTGTAAAAAGTCCACAGCTGAAATTATATAAAAACAAAATGTTGATACTCCCAAAATAAAAAAAAAATCCACACCGATTACTTTTTTACATACTCATAGTATATATATACTAATTAATTAATATATACAATAAATGTCTTTAAATAACAATGAATTTGGATGATAATTTGGATCCATTTGTTTTCGATCCTTCGAATCATATATGTTTATAAATATAATAAAATCACTCGACCTTAGTTTGGTCATAGATCGGTATCGATAGTTTAATTGAAAATACATGTCAAATTTTTCAGGGAAATGGAAAGAAAAAGGATGATTCCTCATCCTCTTCGTCGTCCTCTTCATCATCCTCTTCATCATCATCGGAAGAGGATGACAAACGAAACGACTGCAATGACTCTGAAGAAGACGGACATCACAGCGTAAGTAACCGGAAAGTCCATCTTTATGATTCAAAGCGATGGAAAAATAGGATGAGACATGGCTCTTCCAACAGCTGGGTAAGAGAGAGCCTAAGTCTACTACTAGGGTTAATGGCCTAAAGTCACACTAAAAAGCCGTATTACAAGCCGTGCTTCGATATAAGCTAGAATGGGAAGTATAAAATGCCAATGATTATATTCTTCTCTGTACAGCCATGAATGATCCCTATCAATTTCATGCTTTCTTCCAGTTGCTCCGTCCGTAGGTGACCCTTTGAATCCCTACACGTACCTCCTGGGTGGTGAAGGAGCAACAAAAAGTTGCAGTAGAACTTGTGTCAAGTTCGTCCGGATATATACTGCCTCCTCGCTTGGTAATCTGTAAGCACCAGTGCACTCACGCTGCTATGTTCCGGTAAGGTCACATGTGCACGAGACGTGATAACTCCATCTTGTGGGACTGGCGCAACGGGGTGCTACTTGAGTCTTCTCACACTTCAGTCGGGGAGCACCTAAGTCCTATATTGCTTGTTGTTTTTATGGGTTTATATTAAGTAAATTTAAATTAAGTAAATTTTGCAAGGATGTCTGAGTTACAACTCCCTTAAAACTAGGAAACATGTAGAGAACTAGTCAAATGAGGGTAAAAATATTAATGACTATATGGACTGTACATATTAATGATTACATTATTATTTCAGCACAAGAAATCCAACCACATAAGAGGAAAAAAACACTGCAAAAATTAGTATTTTAAGGACATTTTTATAATAAACATTTGTATGGAATTTTAGTAAAGAAACTATAAAACAGGTGTCACTAATTTTATTTTAACATGTGCATCCTATTTACGAGTACATTTCACAGTAGTTACTTTTAAAATTTACACCACAAATATTATGAGTCTTCCTTTCTATCCGTATCACCCTCTAATTTTCCTGTCCAGAGACACGGGTCTACTCTGGACAGTCGTAGATAGATTCCGTTCACTCTGAATCTATCTACCACGTAATGCCATACTGGATTGGTAGCTGTCATAATCGATATTTGGTCCAAGGACATACTGTGTTCTCACGATGACTTCTTTTCATAAAAGTGATAATTAAAATTGTACCTCGGATGAGAGCATATCTATGAAAAACGAAAAGAGCAACGGGGATAACATTTAACCTTGGGAGACCCCAGCTTCCAAGCTGCACCAGTCAGAAAAGGACTGACCACTGCGAACAAAATGCTAGCGTCCCACAAGTAGGAAGAAAACCATTACACTACCCATGAAGGGTTTGTGTTTACTTCAAAGCTATGAAGTATCACGATCAGCCGTAGCTCGGCTCCTAGGTTACCAATAAGTACATAAGCGTCTTTATCATGAATTCGGAAAGTTACCTATTTCGTAATTTAAGAAAAAATATAGATAAACGAAATCACATCATCTTCATTTCTCAGTTCAGTTTTCATCTTTTTTGTGGGATTATTCAGATGATTTCACAACAAAATATTATTTCTTACGTATTTGATAACAGTAGTTCCAATATGATTGTCAGAACGGTTTAATTACTCGTAATATGTGGATCAAAGCCGGTATTTCAATCACGTCAGCCTCGCGTGCCGTTTCAGGCATTTTTAATTCAATGACACCAAAATGTCGTCAAAGGGTGTTTTGATGCAGAAATACCTAATATTGCAGGGTTTTGATACAGTTTTCAGTTTTACTATTTGTTTACGACGGTGCCGTTGCTAATTTGGTAGATACACCCTAAAAATCGAGGGTTCCGAGTTCAAACCCCGGGTGGGGCAAACATTTCTAGGATGACCATAAACAATGTTTCGATCAGGTCTTTGTGTTGTAGTTGTGACACCTGGACACCAGTTAAATTTGGTATACAATAATAATAAGCGGATAATTTTTGTCTGTTCACTTATGTACTCCAAGAATGAGATTGAGATTTTAACCTGAGATTATAGTCAAAGTCATAAATCTTTATTTTTATTTATTTACTATCGCAATCCTGGGATATTTAATTTATTTTTGTTTCGTGTGTGTATCACATTAAGTGATGGACATAATTTTTATATAATTAAATTTCCATAAATACATTACAGTATATTTACTGTTAAGACATTAATTTCTTTGATTTTTTTCTGTCAGAGAGTCACGTGATCTCATTTCATAAATTGCACGTATTTCTCTCTATTGCAACACAAATACTTCTCGAATATCTATTGCTACAAACCTCCCCGTTAATTACATCAAAGTTTCAATCGACGGACCAATTATGAAGAGCTTAAAATGTGTAAAGTTCCTTGGTATTATGAGTAAAGTGCCCTTAGTTCGCCATCATGAGCGCTTGTTGGCGAACTCGCAATACAAGTTCGCTTCAGCGGTTTTATTCGTTTCGTTGCGCCCTCAATAAACCGCGGGCTACACCGGGAGCTAAACTTATTTAGCTTGGCTTTGCTTACCTTAGGTATTTTTTATTCTTTCAAGGTGGTAAAATTCTACGGTTATTTTATGGTAAGTTACCGTACCATCAGCTGGGTATCTCAATGGATTTTTTATGATATCATAGAGGCAGAACGAGCTGACGGCCCACCTGATGATAAGGGGTTACCGCCCTTAGGTCTTCCCTCACCCAAGTATAAGAAGATCCATAATGCATTGTGTTGCATCAGTTACTCTAAGATGTTACGTAAATTACAGGTCAGTAAACCACCGATATCAACACTTCCACCGAAATATAGCAGCGGTATAGGGTAGAGAGCGTGGTGGCCCAGGGGCACAGACGACTTATATTTACATCCGCGTATGTTAAGACGACCTTCAATACGCTCTTGTTTACCTTAGAAGCCGCTGTAAAATTAGAAATTTTAAGCAGATTATTTTCGCTTAGCTGACTGTAAGCTAATTAAAACTAATATATTTCCGCTTGCGGTGTGACGTACGGTTTAGGCACCTGTTCCACTGCCGACAATGCGATGGAGTGACAAAACATAAAGGATGGCAATCCAATACCAGAATCAGAATACAGTGTGGTCGTGACGGGACGAGTTAAGTGGTTGCTACCGCCTATAAACACTGGCAATATGACTCGTGTTCTTCCCTACTGAAGTTTTAGTAGACCTTATTCGCAATACTTTACGTAATTTCACCGGCAGCCACACTCTTCCACCGGAACACAGCATCGTGAGTACGTCATTGCTTGCCGTTAGATTACTATAATAGTTGTGGTGGTATAATTTTCCGGAACGTACATGGCACAAGTTCTATTGCTATATTGGGTTGGTAATTTACGGATGAATTTACTTGTAGGGTCTCTGAGGGTATTCAATAACGCAAGCAATGTGGGCCAGTGTGACATTACCAGTCAATCTTGACCTCTCGTGGTATTTTAAAACTTCGAAAACGAGTATGAATTGAATCTACAGATTCAATTTATACTTGTTTAATATATCAAATATTTCAATAATATTACAATATCAAAATAAAGTTTCAACTAAGTAACACTTTTTTGAAAATGAATGTTATTCTCGGGTCTTAAATTTTTGTCTTGTGTTTCTGTGTTTGTCCATGCCATCTGCGACACAGGGAACCCTAGTTCAGGGGTGAGAGTGTGTAAGCGTTTGTTCTTTTTTCATTAAAATTGTATGATCGTTATCGTATGACGCATGACCCAAAATGTAGGTACTATCTTCGCAATCACTTTGTTTTTGTACTTGTGCACAACAGAATTGACTTATTAAGAAGTCAATTGGTACAATAAGTTCAATTGTATCCATTCAACTGCGTCGTGACTGTTGCGTTCACCATCAACAATTAATTGACTCGCATCTTCACTATCAGAGAAGATCTCGTGAAATAATGCTAAAAGTTGCATTTCTCTTCGCCGTGCTGGCCTTGAGCCACGAATTGACATTGAAACCTCAAGATGAAGATTTATACAGTTTCTACGCTATCGAGAAGGTCGAAAAACAGGAAGAACTGCCTATAATAATAAGACATATTAAACATAAAAATTCGAATGTTCAATTAAAAATAGTCTCACCCAATGAGAAGTTCGCAGACGAGGCTGGAAATGATTATGTTGTCATAAAGTCTAAGGAGGCTATTGATGTGGTTCCCTACGGGCTTATAAAGCGCCTGGACAAAATAAAATATATGATTCTGTGGCTAAATTTGTATTGTGAAATGCACGCGGACTGCGACAAAACTGTACTGGATGAAGAGCTGAGGAAGGTAATGTCTTGAACAAGTTCATTTTGACCTCGCTCCTTGTTTTTTTTTGCATGAGTTTTCCTTTCTTATTTTTTGTAATTATGTGTATAAAAATCCACACCTAGTAGGTATCTGGAATTTACCAAATCAACGTCAGCAACTTTAGTTGTTCTGTAGATATTTTTTTTATTTTCTCGATAATTTTTTTATTTTCTTTTCTATATTGTCAGTATCTTTTCGAATACGTTTACCGACATAAATAGCCACTTTGTTGAGAGTTACATTCTACTCATTTTGTATTTTGACATTCATAATTACAATGAAAAATGACTCAACCGAGACAGTTTTAAGGAAATGCTGTTCAATGTAACAGTTGTAATGGGTTAAGTATCCAGTACAGATAAAAGTGATAGCGGTTACTATCTGTATAGTGACTAATGTCGGTTCCATAACTGTTTGATAAACGAGTGGACAACGATAACTATTGTATTATTGGTTTAAAATGACGTCTGCGTCCACGCGTATAGTCGTGTTCACTTTAATAGTCAATTTGCTATTCCCTGTTGGCGCTGCGCCATTCTCCGCACAAGACATACTCGACATATTCGGCAATCCTTTCGACGATATCAAAAGGACACTATTTCCGAACCCAGAAGCAGCAAATAGAACGAACGAAACAGTCACGGAGAAAGTGAGAAAAGACGATGAGGCTGATACGAAAATGATACAAGTCCCACATAACACTGAATCATGTGAACAAGGAACAAAGAAGGACGTCAACGGCGTTTGCCGACTCCCATGGTGATCTCAGCTCCGATAAAAAACTGGAAGAGCAGTACGCTATATGCGTTACAGTAAAATGGACGTGAAAATATTAGTATTTGTGATGACAATAGTGTTGTGTGCGAGTTCACGCGGCGGCAAGGTGGTGTTCAATTTTCACGAGAAGCTGGAAGAATCAATCACCACCACGACGGAGAACTGGCAAGCTGGCCAAGTGATTCGAATGCCAGAACTTACGTGCCCATTTGGACAGAGGCGGGATTCCTTGGGGAACTGTAGACAGAGATTTTAAGGTACCTACAGCGCTGATTAGAGTGACGTAAGCTTACTATTACGATAATAAATATTATTCTAAACTATCAATAGAACATTATATATTGACAGTGCGCATACCTTGGTACTTTATTTATCATCGGAAAGGTCATGATGTCGTCACGAATGTTCCAGCAATGATAAAATAAACGCAGCATAAAATATTGTTTAATTTTGATATATACTGCGATCGAAACGACAATTTACTGAAACAAAATGTTTAATTATAAAATTAATTGATTAGTTTGTTAACTAACTGTGTTTACAATTAGTGTTTTTATTTTATTCTACTGATAAATTTGTTTTTACACTCAGGATTATAATGAGTGCATATTATTTTTTACTTCAAAAAAGGAGGAGGTTTTCAATTGGCTGTATACTTTTGTATGTTTGTATGTTGCAAATTGTAAACTGATTTGGATGGTTCTTTTTCAATTTGATAGAGTGTATTTCCGAGGTTGTCCCAGAAATGTACTGAAGAAATTCCATCCGTAAGGGCTTAAAATAAATAAGTACGTAAGCATTGAAAGTCGGTTTAATCGGTTTGTCATCAGTCAATTATTCACATACCCGACCTTTCGACTAAGACAGTAAATTTTACTTCTCTTGTTATCTTTTATCCTTTAATGCGACACAGAAACCAAAAATGCTTTTCTTTTTTATGATTTTGGATATTAATAATTTATACTGATAATTTAGTGTCTCAAACCAAAAAGTTCGTACTTGGTGTTTGTTCATCGTCTACAACCTTTTTCAAGGTTAAATACATTGTTAAAAATGAAGAGCTGCAAAATAAAATAATTGACGGATTTAAAAAATGGAAAGAAACCGACTTCAATACTTTTATCCTTTATTTCTTGCCCGTAGAGGGCACTGCCTATTATTTTTAACTGCTAAATATAAATTTTAAATTTCATCGATATCTGTAATTTGCCATAATTATTGCAAACCTGGTTTTCAATACGTTGTAAAAATATAATAGGTGTGTGAATATGACTCCGCCCCTTTTTGTCAAAATAAAACACATTTGTTCGCTTACAAAATTAAAAAAAAAATTATTGAAAGTATGCTCCATCTGCAGCTACAACCTTCGCCCATCGTTCAGGTAGTTTTCGTATTCCTTGCTGGAAGAAGTCCTGGTCTTTTGAGCTTATCCAGTTGTCAATCCAAATTTTGATACTTTCACATGAAGTAAACTTTTCTCCAGTAAGGTCTGTCTGCATCGTCCGGAATAGGTGGTAATCCGAAGGAGCTATGTCTGGTGAATATGGCGGGTGGGGTAACACTTCCCAGTCCTGTCCCTCTAAATATCTTTTTACGACTTCTGCGGTATGCGGTTTGGCATTGTCATGCTGAAGAACTAATTTGTTATGTCTATTCACCCATTCTGGTCGTTTTTCTTCTATGGCTCGCTTCAAACGCATTAGTTGTCGTCGGTAAACTTCTCCATTAATAGTTTCAGAGGGTTTGAGCAACTCATAATATACAATACCTTTCTGATCCCACCAAATACAGAGCATGACCTTGGCACAGTGAATATTTATTTTTGGCTGTGATGGGCCTGGTTCGCCTGGTTTCACCCAAGCTTTTTTGCGTTTAGGATTTTCGTAGTGTATCCATTTTTCGTCTCCTGTGACTATCCGATGCAAAAATCCTTTTCTTTGCTGTCTTTGAAGCAGCATTTCACAAATGGTTTTCCGACGTTCCATGTCTCTTTCTTTTAAATCATGTGGAACCCAGTCACCGGCTTTTTGAATCATCCCCATCATTTGTAAACGCTTTGCAACAGTTGAACGATCAACATTTAATGCTGCAGCTAATTCTGATTGAGTTTGGCAAGAATCTTCCGCCAATAATGCTTCCAATTCAGCATCTTTTTTGGTGGTTTTCCATGTTCTTTATCCTCAGTACTAAAATCGTTATTTTGAAATCGTCGAAACCATTCCTTGCAAGTTGTATTAGACGGAGCATGCTCACCATAAATCTCCACAAGCAAACGATAAGTTTCCGCTGCAGTTTTCTTCGCAATAAAATAATGTAATAACACTTCCCGCAAATGACGTTTATTTGGAATAAAAACCGACATTTTCGAAAAGGTGAAAACAATTGTTGCTTACACTTCAACCAAATATCATAAAATGCGTTAGATAGCTGACATTCAGTACTATCGAATACAAGTATGGTCATTTATTAGTACACGTAAACAATACTAAAAACGACATCTGTTGAGAAAGGGCGGAGTCATATTCACACACCCAATATTTGTTTTTAAATACTTTTTATTAATTACAATACATAAGATGGTAAATTTTCCCAATTTTTGTGGACTTTAATGTTAATTGGCAATACTGAATTTATCTATGGGATTTTTTCCATAATGTCGTTTGACAGCCGATAATTAAATTGTGAATCAAGACAGGAAAACATCTGATGGGTCATGTAGTCGCCAATAAATAATAATAATAAAAAAAACAGTTGGTGGTACAGAACCGTTGTTTGTACGTCCTGGTCACATAAATCCTTGGCCGTTATTCAAGTAGTAAAATACAATCAAACATAACGGATAACGGATGGTTAAATTTGTCAAGGTTGTAAAAGACGATGACGCCACAGTAAAGAAAATGTTCTTATTTCACAGAATATAAACTTAGAGTAATGTTCAAAAGTGCCATCAATTTTTTTTGGAATCAATAAAATATACACTAAATAAAGCTTACTTTATTGATTTTTAATTTTTATTAATAATTTTTTTTTTTAATAATTGACATTTTGGATAGATATACACGTTTTGTCACTGATAGTATGCTACATTGTAAATAGCTAATTTAGTAGCTCCTGACCAAGAAAGTCTTACAATAGGGTTGGAGTTATGCTCATATACTTTTAAGTAAATTTAAGGCTAAACCTGTTACCGTGCTAAAAAAGAAAACTTTAAATAAAGGAAGTGATTTAATTCGGCTGTATGTTTTTTTATGTATACTTCGTACGCGATTTATTTGCTAATTGTGGACCGATATTAATAATTATTTTTTGAAATTTAATTAAGAAATTCCACAGCTTATACGCGGGAAAGTATTGAAATCGGATCGTTCGATTTTTAATTCAGTCAATTATTTTATTTCAGATGGTGTCATCTGTCGGGACAGTCAAGGAAGATAAATATTTCGAATAGTTCATCACAAAGTTCAAGACTATAGACTGCTGTCTTTTATGCTAACAATTATATACATTATTGTCTATAATTTTTATGGATTTTATGGACTTCGGGTCATAAGTTAAAAGCACTGAGAAAAAAAAATTATAAATACCAATGGGTAATAGCGCCATCTAGCCACAAACTAAAGAAAGTACCAGTTTTACCTTATTAAAACCGTACCTTTATGAGTATTGTATCAGTAAATATACATATAGTATAATACACACCGACAAGGAGAAAACAGAGCTGTGAGGCCAGTCCTAAGACTAAATACAAATTGCGTATATAATAATTTTGTAGACTTGGGAACAATGTTATCAATAATAACGCTATGACCACCTTATGAAAATGTCATCTGAAAAATTACAATAGGGAAAATGACAATTGTATTTAAAATAGGATTTGTCCGACCTGATGTCCATTTATCAATTTTATTTTAACTTGTTATAAGTATTTGAATAAGATTGTAATAAAGTAATCGTTGATATAATTGATTTATAATAATAAACTTTAATAATTTAACATTTTGTAGTTTTTTGGATCATGAGATCGTATTAGCCTGTAATGGGTACGTTACCACTGTAATGTCTCATTAGCCTACTGGTGAGTGAGTGAGCCTACTGGTAATTGATTTACTGTGGGTGCCCCGTTCACATTGTACTCGTAGATGTGTCACCCTAGAGTGATAATATTCAGAGAATTGATATAGCAATTGTTTTGGTTTTGCGTTGATTAAAATATCTTCTTAAATATAAACGGAAAGTGTATTTTATTACTACTAGCAACGCGCTCCGACTTCACACGGGTATAAGAGCACATATGCTTACATTTTTATTCTGTCGTAGTCTTGTACCATCCTGTTGCGTAAAATGTAACTTTTTAAGCGAAAGCAGTGGCGGAACTAGCTGGCTGTTGACCTGATATTAAGTGGTTACCACTGACCATAGCCAGAAGCAATACGACTTAGGTCCTTCCTGACCGAAGTATGAGAAGATCAAAGTCATACCCAGTTGCGCCTGTAACCCGAGACCAGTTTATTACGTCTCTGCGCATGTGATTTCACTGGCTCCCATACCCTTCCACTGAAACAGTAATGCATTACTGCTTGGCGGCAGATTGCCAGGTGTGCGGTAGTTCTTCTCCATACAAACTTGGCACAATTTCTACCACTATATTAAATGGCTCCAGGGGGTACTAAAATAACAGGTTATTCCCAAAATGTAACTAACTTCTATCAGTTCTGTCATAGATTAAACAATCGTTTTTATTCTCTCAGTTTAATTATTAAATTATTTTGGAGATACAATGCCACTAAGCGAAAAAAAAAATATGACGGTATTGAAGTTAGTTTTTCCAAATTTAAATCCGTCATTTGTTAGCAGTAGAAATAAATAATTTTCTACACGCTAACTAACCACTTAAGTTACAGACCAAGAAAACTGTAAGTGTACGCTTTTCCTATAGGCAAAGAATTACTACCTACCTATAATAAAATGACCTGTAATAATATGTATTACACAAGTTATAGTGTTGACAGTCAGTTACTCGCATGCGTCAGAACGAGCACAGAATATTGACTTGTGGTCACGTGAATAACTGAATTTGAATCCGTAGGGTATTATACCTATTATATTATACCTACTTAATGAGTATACCTATTGAAAAAATTATGTGCGCTTTTTATGTTTGAACGAGCTGTCGCTTATACGATGAAAATGACTGAACGAACTGTCGACTCAGCTGATGTTAAGTGGTTACCACCGCCCATAGAAAACTAACACGGCTTAGGTCCTATTAGGTATTTTTATTACTGTTTTATTTTATTTTATTAAATCAGTCATTTAATTAATATGTTGTGTTATTTTGATTTGTTATTATGTATAATGTAATGCGTTTTTTTAATGGAATCTATATATATAGATATATCTAAATAAATGATTGTTATTATTATTATTAATAATATTACGTAAATAAATACAATATATACTGTGCCTGAAAAATAACCATGGAATATTGAAAACTGATTAGTTCCATTCATTAGCACTGTGATTATTTTAATAACGCAAACATTAGTATAAAAACAGGTTTTTCCGTTTTCTCATATCACATTTCGCCGAAGCGTTCTGTGACAACAAACATGAATACATTATACTTTATTGTTCTCTGTGCGATGCTGCAACTGTCCAGCATTACACAAGTCTCTGGAGTAAGTACTTATTCTCTATTTAGATTTAACAAAAAGCTAAAATCACAGGTGCTTGAGATGTAACACCGGGGGTGTTGCCGTCCCGGGTGACGGGCGAAACGGGATGCGACTTGGGTTTTCTCATACTTCGGTCGGGAAGACTTAAGTCCTCGAAGCTTCAAGGTGGGCCATCAGATCATACCATCACTTTAGTTTGACGATTTCTTGGCAGTAGCCAGTCCCAGGTTCAATTACCGGCCGGGGCATACTGTGTGGTGACCATGAAGTTTGTTCTCGGGTCTTGGGTGTTTGTCTTGTGTTTCTGTGTTTGTCTATGCCATCTGCGACACGGAATCCTAGTTCAGAGATATGAGTGTGTAAACGTTTATTTATTTATTTATTAGTTTTATCAAAGGTTGTGTGATATTTTCACTGAATATTATGTTAAGTTGGCGAATATATTATTATCTACTAGGTTATCCGCCATAATAGGATTAATTTGAATATTGCATAAACCAGCTTCATTGCTTTCTTTATCCCTTATTCTTAGCCTAGAGAGTCCATTGTAAAGTTTATATGGAAACTCGTCGAAGGTACAAACCATAAAATTAAAAAAAAATTTAAGTCGTTTAAAAATACAATCAATGGTACGGATACCTTTGTGTGTGAACCCATAGAAACATAGCACTTGATGGTATTTTTTTCAGATCATCCTTATCTTATTTTAGGTCATTGCTAAACACACGAAATGGCTGAAATACAATATTACACTACAATATTTAGGTATTAAAACAATATATGTACTTGATTCTTCAACAGTACTGGCTAGTGCCAGTGTAGTGATAAAATTCTCTTCTTAAATAAATTGAAATGGATTCAAACCAGAATGTTGCCTTACGATCTTTTCTTTACCGTGGTATTGTGAACACACATTTTTTAAGCTTAAACCCAATTGTGTCATATATTTGAACCAGGGACCTTCGGATTGTAGTCGCCGTTCATACCTCCTGTGTCTAGGTGTCAATATGTATGAATTGACAATAAAAAGATAAGAACACTATATTTCCCATAGTTCCCATAGTAAAAGCTATACTTACTTTGGGGATAGATGCCGCTGTGTGAAAACTCCATAAATACTCATTGATTTATTTATACCACTAATTCACTACGTAAGCATAATACTATTCTGTAAAATAAATTTTCATACGTTATTCTTAGAATGTCGTCAATAAAATTATCTAAAGTTTTGCACAATATAAACCAGATATTTTTATAATATTTACAGATGTCGTTTGCGCTCGGAAATCCATTCATATGCCCTCCAGGAAGCCGGGTTGGACCAGATGGAGAATGCGTGTCGCAAGTCCGGTACGCATCACTTAAATTACATTCGTTCTTTAAGACCTGGACCTGGTGATTGGACCTGGACCTCGAGTTCGTACGCGAGTACCATAACAGACGGCCAAAAGTACTGTTACCACACCTGGTCATCCACCGTCATGCAATGGTACACCCGCTGTGAGCCGGCGGATGGGTGTGGTTGCCGATGGAATATAAACGTGCCAAAATGGAAACTTACACTCTCAAATGGAAAATATGAGAACTGTATACGTAGCAACAACTAAAAAATTTTATAATATACATATTTATCTTATAATATAATATATTACGTAACATATTTACAATATAGTAACTGACTTTATTATAGGGAACTTCGAAGTGGAGGATGTCCACACGGAGGATGTCCGTCTACTTCCCAGTAAGTTTTTTAAACAGACTTAAAATACTATTATATCATCGAGTATGATATCATCATCAAAATATTTTAAGTTTGCATGAAAAAGTTGCACAAATTAATAGTTTCTATAAATAAACTATCCATATAATTTAATATTTATAATTTTCATTAATTCGAATGGTTAATCCGTTATAGTTAGGAATCCGTTATTTATGGAAATTGGTAGTCTCTCGTTGATATTCCTTAAGTCAAAAAAAGGCTTTCAATTTCCATATGTATTTTAAATTTTATTGTAGGGTAAATACATTCCAATGCCTCATTTGTAAAATACTGTACATTTTGTTTGATATTGGTTGAATTAACCTAAAAATTCTTCGGTACAGGTTTGAATTTCAGTAACTAAACAGTTTAGCCAAATATAAAAAGTTAAAAATGTAACCTCTGGTATTGAAATCGCAATACTGACTTGTCCCCAAATATTTATTTCTTTTCAAATTGTTGTCAATTGTTACAAGAAGTAGGGTGTCCTATTATCAAGTTTATTCTCAATTGGCGATGATATCGTGAAACAAAATATACCAATTCTATTATTATTTAGCATGTGTAGATATTTAGGCAGTCACTCAAGACAAAGTTCATGGTTTTCAATTTTAATATATATTTGAAAATTCATTGTAGGGACGTTTCAAGTGGAGGATGTTCACAACAAGGATGTAAGCCAAAACTCCTGTAAGTTAGTAACTAAAGGTTACTGTTCTAACTTAAAATATTATCATTAAGGATAATATTTTAAGTTTGTATGAAAAGATTTTTATGGTTACTATTAACAAACTATTAATATAGTTTAATTCAAATTAATGTTACCATCATAATTAGGGAAATTTATAGCGTCTCCTGGATATTTCGGTAGTCTTACAATTTAAAGGATTTAAATTTTAATGTGTACTTTAAAATTAATTATAGGGAAATTCCAACTGGAGGATGTACACAAAACGGAGGATGCGTACAAAATTCCCAGTAAGTTATAAAACTAACTCAAAATAGTAGGATAACATTTGGATATATAAGGAGGATAACATTACAATTTGCTATATAAACTATCAATATAATTTTATTTGAATAATTGGTTTGTCCGTAACAGTCAGCGAATGTTGTAGCCCCTCGTAGATAGATATTTGGTTAAGTCCCTCAAGACAAAGTTAAATTTTAAAATACACATTCAATTTTAAAGCCCTTTAAAATTGAATGTGTATTTTAAAATTTATTGTAGAGGAAATCTATTTCAGTGCCCATTTACATTAACAGAGTACAGTAGGTATACTTTCATATTTTGTTTTTTTTTTTGACCAAAAAACTTTTCTGTGCACGTCTGGATTGAAACCAGGGACCTTCAGAATATAATTCAGCATCGGTCCCCTGGACTGCCATGCTTTCTTCACCCTAATTTGTAAATAGTAAACTAGTGTTCATGCAGTAGGTACAATATATAAGAGGCCTATAAGGAAAATATAAGGGGAGACTCTTGAGAAATAGTTTTTAATCAAAACACGATCTAAAATCTAAATAAATTTGTCTCCGCTGTGGGTAATTAAACTTCGAGTTAATTACCGTGCCTTGTTGTGGAAAATTTTAATGCGTTGGTCTGCAATTTCATTGGTTGCAATTTCATATTGATAAATTAATTCCTTTATGGACTATGTAATTTATATGTAATGTATCTTGGCGAGTCGTTATATCCTAATAATATTATAAACGTGAAAGTTTGTAAGTATGGATGGATGTTTGTTACTTAATCACGCCAGAACGGCTGAACGGACCTGGATGAAATTTGGCACAGAGATTATAGTCTGGAATAGCACATAAGCTACTTTTTATCCCGGAAAAGTGTACGGTCCCCGTAGGAAGTCCAACCGCGGGTAACACTGCGGGGCGCAGCTAGTTTTATTATAAATCCAATGATAACATAATACTAGTTAATTCTTCGGTTTTGTTATAAAAACATCTTTTGTAGGGATCTTCTGAGTGAAGGATGCCCAGATGAATGTTGTGCTCCGTTACTCCAGTAAGACGTGTGATAACATTGAAAAGTTTATCAAAACTACAAACCACGTCCTTACAATATTGGAGGAAAATATCGCGAGGGAACCGTGTCCAAAAATACTAATACTCCAAGAGTTACGACGTCTACCAATCTGGATTGGGTTACTGCGGTACATACTCGTAAAAACTATTCACTCTTACTTGTTGAATAGGCCGTTATATCTACCGTAGGGGCATTAGAGGCTGATACGAAATAACACCGAAGTAAAAAAATATGCAATTTCAAATATTTTCTGAGGGGTTCAGTTGCTCGCGTCCGTAGGTAAATACTCTCAGAGTCCCTACACGTACCCCCTGGCTAAAGGAGCAACAGTGGCACTAGAACTTGTGCAAAGTTCGCCCGTAGAAGTACTGCCTCTACACCTGGTAATTTGAGTCTACTTATGCTTCTCTCGGGGACCTGAGTCGTATGGCTGATGTTATGAGTGGAGGTAACCACTTAACATTAGCTGGGGCTTCAGCTCACCCGTCAATTTAGTATGGAATGGCTGTAAATTTTATTGCAGAGAATCAGCCACAAGCAGCTGCCCAGCAGGACTTACGCGTACGCAAGATGGAAGATGTGCGCCTAATTACAGGTAATTACACAGTACCCGATAATTTCTCTCATACTTACCTTAACCTAACTAGTATTATAAATGCGAAAGTTTGGATGAATGGTTGCTTGTTACTCAATCACGTCAGAACGGCCGAACGGAGCTGAATGAAATTTGGCACAGAGATAGATTATAGTCTGGAATAGTATATAGGCTACTTTTTATCGCGGAAAAAAATATAATTCAGGTCGTATTAGATAAATGCTAAACCATGTTCGCTTTCGTAGAAAAACATTTTCACGACAATGATGACAATTTCGGCCGAGCTTAGTTGGTAGTAACCTTGATTTAAAAGCAGGGTCCCGGGTTCGATTCCCGGCCGGGACACACTTTGTGTGGTGAGCATAAAGTTTGTTTTCAGGCCTTTTCTTGTGTTTCTGTGTTTGTCCATGCGATCTGCTATAGGTACTTATGTTTTGTACATCAGAATATATCGTGTGAAAAGATTCTGCGACACAGGGAGTCCTAGTGCAGAGGTATGAGTATGTAAAAGTTTAGTTTAAAGTGTTATTACTTTTTCGTAGGTATATGGGTAATTCTGTAGGTCAAATTACCTATACTGAAAGATGCCCTGCTGGCTCCGTGCTTACACCAGAAGGAAGGTGTTTGGTCTCAAAATTGCGGTAAGTATGATACCATTTATTAATATAACACATTTTATTAATACTATTACAACAATATATATTATAACCGCGTTGGCAACCCCTAAGTGTTGCTAGCGTCTATAGGCGACGGTAGCCATTTACCATCAGGTGGGCCGTTAGCTTGTGTGAGACTAATCATTCACATAAAAAAAAAACAATTATTAATTGTTACAAAAACATCCTATCAATTTGTAATGTATCGAGTTGGCCACATTAATAATTAATAAGAGGAAAATATCTACATTATATAACTAATACTGAATCCTACTCACTCTTATAGTTTTGATGTTATTTAAATTGCTTCACATAATAGGATATAATAACACATTCATGCAGGAATAATACTGTGTACATTTAAAGGTTCAAGTGCTGTCTGTGTAAAATTTGCATTAGATGTATTTACATGCTATTTATTTATAGAGCAGAGCTTTCAGCAAAAGATTTTTTGGATGTATTCTGAAATTCCAGAAAGTCCGATTACATAGATATATGTGGAATTTAATGAACTTACAACCGTTTACTAAAGCTTCCAAAGTGGATTCAAATTATTCATTATAATGAAAAGTAAACGTTAGTTCCGGCATCTGCGCTGTAGGTTGTGAGTTTGATTGCCAAACAGTGACAAGACGAGCTGGCGGCCTACCTGACGTGAATTGGTTACCGACGCCCATAAACAAACAACGTTACAACAACAACGTTAACACACTCATACCTCTGCACTAGGATTCCCTGTGTCGCAGATGGCATGGACGAACACAGAAACACAAGACAAACACCCAAGACCCGAGAACAAACTTCATGCTCACCACACAAAGTGTGCCCCGGCCGGGAATCGAACCCGGGACCCCTCGCTTCGAAGGCAGGGCTACTACCAACTAAGCCACGGAGCCGTCAAACAACTATATGAGAAGACCCATTACGATGCGCCCCGCCTCTCTGAGACAAGGATGTAATTTCATGTCTTTTCCACTGGATCAAGCTACTCGGTTTGGCGACGGATTGCCTAATGTAATGAAATTTATTGCAGAGATACAGTCCATCAGTGCCCTCCAGGATACGTACATAGACCAGGTAGAAATTGTGTGCGAATAATCATGTAAGTTATGATAACATATGCATTATATTCGAATTCGTTGATAAGTAGGTAATACTGGGAGGTCATTGGTAGTAAAGTAGGACTGTAGGTACCGTACCCATACCCTAGGAGCAGTAGTCTTCCTTCTAATCCACGGCCCAGCAGTGGCACACTTGCTTTGCTGTGCTCCAGTGGAAGGGTGTGGGCGCTGGTCAAATTACTGGCACATGAGACGTCACATCCACGTCTCAGAAAGATGGGCGTAATGTAATATAACTGGGGTCTTCCGTTGACGGATCGAACAGATCGAATCCGTTTCATTTGTGTCACCGAATTTGAATTTCTTTGTAGCTGGTACAATAATAATTTCTAGCGATTATTACCTTCTATATCAGATATAATAATGACTAAGATCAAAAGTTATTTTACGTGTAACGTAATTTTTTTTATTCAGCTGTCATTTTCGTTATCATTCATACTTGAACAGACCCTTATATCTAATGGTTGTAAAATTTTTACAGTGATTCTTTGAGATGTATTGAAGTGATAACTGCAAGTAATCACTTCAAAACATCTCAAATAATGTACCACTTTTGCCAGCAGTAGATGTTTGCCAACTGTTCCCTTAAATGGAGTGGTTCTTAAATTTTTTGCAGGGATTATCCTAGTGGAGGATGCCCTCCTGGAACCGTGCAAACATACAATGGAAAATGTATGCAAATGCAGTAAGTTTCCCCATGATAACATTTTATACATATTTAATTAGTAAATGTATGTATATTGTATATATATACATACATTAATTAGGTTGGACTGATTTAGCTAATTTATATTCCCTTGTGTTCGTAACTCTCAAGACAAGGGATGTATAAAATAATTTTGCTTGGAAATGCAACATTTCAAAGTGCATTTTTCTATGAGATTTTTGCTATTGTAGTTTGACAAGTGATCGTCAAATTATGAATCAATATATTATAATAAATTGATAATTAATTATATCCATAAATCGTGACACGATGTCGGGTCGACTATTATAGGATAACATAAAACATATCAGAAAAGGTAATGATTTAGAGCAAATATTCTTAAAATTAACTTGTGAACAACACAAGGCTATGTGTACCAGAGCAGAGAGATAAGTTACTCATATTAACGGAAATTTGCTTGACCAATTGCGAAACAAATTTGTAATTCAGTTTGCCATAGTATGTTTTATTTGTTTTCTGTGATTTTCATTTTTCTATATTATTATTCAAGGGAAAGCGTAATAACACAGGTTTAATTCTAGCATGCTTTTTTGATGGTAGTCTAAAAAATGTTACCTACGAAAATTGTAACATCTTTCGGCCTATCTATTGTCATATAAGGTATACAACAATATCCCTCAAAGGGCAATAGTTGTAAATTACCTATGTAAGTTACTAATTTGTAACATGTGACTAGTAGTATAACTTGTGCAAAGTTCGTCTGGAGAAGAACTGCCTCCACACCTGGTAATCCGCCGCCATGTACTGGCATTGCTGCGTTCCGGTAGAAGGGTTTGTGCCGAAGTTTTTAGAGGCACAGGCACTTAAGGCGTAATATCCCCGATATTACGCCTTAAGTGTCTGTAATCTTAGAGTGACAGGCGTAACACGATGGGACTTGGGTCTTCTCATACTTTAGTCAGGGAGGACCTGAGTCATATTTTTGTTGACTATGGCCGGCGGTAACCACGTAGCGTCAGATGGGCCACATGCTCGTCCCTTCGCATAATGTAAAAATATTGAAAAGAAATTAAGTGCTCGCTAAAGGACAATTTTTCCATGTCGTAGATCTGTGGGCGCTCCAGTAAATCGAATTGTATACAGCAGCGGAGGATGCCCTCCTGGAACCGTACGAACATACGATGGAAAATGTTTACGGTAAGCAGTATACTATAATAATAATAAGGCATTATTTTCAGGTAAAAAGTAACTTAAATCTAAACACTTAGACATAGATCACCTTAACCAACTGCTTTGTAAAAAAACTGTGCTTATGCCACTTTCTTTTTAGATACACGACTCCAACGGTCAAACTGGAACGAGGAATGTCTCCTCATGGTTGGAACCTGGAGCATATAAAAGTAGGAAATGGTTGGCCTACGGCTCCTGGATACGGTATCGAGGAACTCTTTCGTCGCAATTCCACTTCATCCAAGCGCGACAGATTAGGTCTAGAATAGCAGAAAGGTGTTCCAATTTTGTTAGTGTGAAGTAGTGTCCATCTCCTTGGTTGTACTTGGTTGTACGTAATATGTTAAAAAGTAACATTGAAATAATGAAATAAAAGACGTAAACATAACTTTTCATTACGTAATTTTTCAGTTGTTTTTATTTCCAAGAAAATAAGTGAGACTAATGGGTGTTTACCATAGATTTAATGTCCAAATCCTAATGCAAGTTGATGACATCAAACGTGTAAAGTTACGAGAAATTTGTGCAAATGTCTTTAAGTGTGGGGTTCGCATTGGAGTAGCATTCGACACTGCAGTTGGGTGTTGTTGTTACAACTATTTCCAGCGAAGCGCCAATATCACTCTCATAAACTTTTGGGTAGAGTCCCGTTCGTTGTCTTCGGCAAACACTTTGATTATCGCGTATCATATTTACAGTCTGTGATCCTGATTCCTCCAAATTAGATCGCTTATCGATGATTTCCGCTTTCAGCATTATATTGTCTTTTAACAGTCTTTTGTCAGCGCTGTGAACTTCTTCACAGCCCATGCTGAGTACAGTGCTTTTCCACAGCCTGTACACAGAATTTGCTCTATGTATTAATTGTGTTTTTAGACAACTTTGTTTTTTTTTTTATCTTTTTTTGTTTGTGATTGTTCATATTTTTTTTTACCATATGATTGTGTTATGCACTTGTTTTTGCTGTGTGCATAAATTATTTTTCATTTTATTCATTCTTTTTTAATAATCAATTTGTATCCACGTGATCGTACGTCACAGGGGTTGATTATAAATATCACGCGCCACGAATGTAAGGATGAAAATCTATGCGACCCGCTGTTGTGTGATTTTGTGGGCTTCACCAGTCTACCAGTGCCTTATTTGCTTGACCAATCTCCTTTTCAGTGAAACTGATTGCCTAAATTTCCTCTAAAGACACTTGGTCCATGACGTCAAATTTTTGTTTACTATAGGCGGGCATCCGTATATGACGGAGCGAACCAAAGGTCTACCTGATGTTAAGTGGTAACCAGGGCCTATATTTTTCTAATGTGACTTAATTGACGGGGCGATCCGGAGGTCCACCTGTTGTTATGTGGTAACCGGGGCCCATAAAACAAATATTCACTCAGGGCTTCCAATACTAAAGTACTACTTAACACTCAAATCGCATTGCTCCCATCATGGTACACCTCAAGTGCCTGCAATTTCACCTGCGTCCACAGCCTTCTACCAGCACAGCAACGCGATGGCACCACTACGCCACTACACTAATTGACGGCGGATTACTAGTTGTGGTGGCAGTATTTCTCCGCATGAACATGGCACTGCTACTGCTACTTTGGGTTGCTACTTTCGCACCACTAGGGGACACATAAAGGGACTCTGAGGGTATTCACCTACGGACGCAAACAACATGGTCCCCCAAACCACTACATCGGTGTATAAACACTAAACCACCAGCTTGGCTACACTGGCGTAGGTCGGAAGTCTGATCCAACCTGCTTTGCACTTAATCTGCACCTGATTATGCTTATAAGAGTATTTATATTTCAGAAATGTTGTAAGTGAGGGATGCTCACAGAACGGAGGATGTAGTGTGAAATACCGGTAAGCTCAATAACATCCATCCAAAAGTTCCATCCAAATAATTTGAGATGATTCTAACGGTTTTAAAAGCTTATATCATCATGCGACTCAGACGAATAATTATCGTTATAATAAACATGTTAAAAATAAGTACGCTTTACAATAATACACCTATGCTTAGTTACGCGACAATTATTCCTGGAAGCGCTCGTGCCTAAATGTTCTTTAGAGATCATTTTGAAAAGCAATTCTACTGCCGGCCAGTAGTTGGATGGGTGACCATTTGAATTGAACTGAGCGCTTCCGTGCACGTTAAGCTGTCAGTCCCGGTTATTCTAGTCGATAAGCAATGTCGGAGGCCGACGGGTGGCTTGAAAACTCTTACGCCATAGTTGGCCACATCATCATATCAGCTGACAGACGTCTACTGTTGGACATAGGCGTCCCCATAAATTTCTAAATCAAGCGGTATTGAGTCACCTCTATAATCGTCTACCCGTGACTTTTATATGTCTCCATCGGTTTGGGCGTCGTCCTATGCAGCGTCTGCCTCTGAGTTGGTCTCTTACTCAAACGAAAATAAGAAGAAGTATGACCTTTCGTAGATACATGTACAGTCCCTTATGTCTAATGGATGGGAATTATATTGCAGAGATACTGCAAGTTGTCCACCTGGATCTCAACTTTTCCATGATGGAAGATGTGTGACAGATAGTGAGTAAGTATCGTTATGATCACATTTAATTTATTTATTAAATGGTCATTAACTACATGATTCGATTATGATAATTCGTGATGGCTTATGATAACTTAAAGATATAAACAAATTTTAATTAAATTTGATGGCTATGTGGCTTGGTAGTTGCTTTCGAAGCGACGGGTCCCGGATATGATTCCCGGCCTAGACACACTTTGTTTCTCGGATCCCCGGTGTTTGTCTTGTGTTTCTGTGTTTGTTCATGCCATCTGCGACTCAGGGAATCTTAGTGTATAAGTGTGTAAATTTTTTTATTTTATTTATAACTAGCTGCGCCCCGCGGTGTTACCCATACATACATAATACATAATGTTTACTTAGTAAATGTACAATTTTACTGTCTCACAGTTATGTGACCGGTTCCGTAAATCGAGTCACCTACACCTGCCCTCCTGGGACCAAGTCTACTCAAGATGGAAGATGCATTTCATTGTAAGAGATATTATAATAATTAGACTTTATTTTCAGGGAAATTAAATCTTAGTACATAATATTTAATCTAAATGTAAAGTGCACATTAAAATTGTCTAATTACTAAACCTTAGGTTCATAACAGTTCTTATGGTTTTTGTACCTTTTGCAGAGAACCAGTCTACGGCGGGTGTCCAGCCGGAACCTTGCGTAATCAAGATGGAAGATGCGCACCAAAATTGAGGTATTTTGTTACTTCTGAAGTTACGAAACCTCTTAATTCGATAGTGTAATGTTTGCCCGGCTGCACTGTGGGATCGTATGGTAAAAAATGGTCTATGAACAAATCACTTTTATCAAAGATACAAATATAATTTGCAAAATACAGTTTTCGCTACAAAATTTCTCACCTAACATATTATAATTAAATCTTTTACTGTCCGTTCAATCGCGGAACCTTACCAGACACCGAATTTACCTTTTTCTCTCACGGGCTGGGCTAGTATTTGGCTCGGAAACCTGACTGATCCAGCCCGCGGTAACATCACGTCCACGGAATGGTGGTACTAATACACAAAAATCAATAAAAATTCGTTAAAAATAATAAACACTTTCTTAATATATATCTAAACGTCACTAGCTGGTAGCGTGCCCAAAATGCTGGCACCATTGCCACGTTGGATAGCAATGCCTAACTTCTGGGTTTTAGAACCCAGAACATAAAAATTTTGAAAACATTTTGATCACACGTGGACTCTTTAAGGCGTTCCGCTAAGCCCTTGTAGATTGTATGTACCCCGGGTACCCAAGGGTCTGAGCTTTCTACTCCAAACGGCTTTAATATATATTTATTTCTTATTTGATTTCAGATTTATCCTAAAGGGAGGATGTTCAGATGGGCAATGTTCGGCATAGTCCGGTAGAAACGTTACAACATTATGTATTGTTATACCAATTTAAATAAACACAGATTTGAACTTTAATTGATTGTTTTACTATTCACGATTATATAATTGACGGATTTAGACGTCGCGGAAGTCGACGTTAAGATGATCTTAAAAGGGATAATATTAAGTACACCTTTATACGCAAAAATACAATTAACGCGTTTTGCCTTGCTGATCAACGCTCCTGAAGATGAGTCGTGGTGAGCGAAACATATGTTGATTTTGTTGTTGTATATTTACTTATATATAGTTTCGCGGAGGTTTTTATTTATTTTCGATCGACGCAAAGTAACAATATTAAATTCCTAGCTGCGCCCTGTGGTGTTTTCACGGGGCTTTCCACAAACCATAGTAGCCTATATGTTAAGCCAAGATATAAGCTCTTAAAGTATAACATTTATTTAGAACAACGGATGATATTTCATGAAAAAGTAGTAAAAAAACAATGATCTAATTTGCTTTTATCTACGAGGTTTACCTTAATATCTGAAGCTCCAAAAAAAATGTTACATATATGTATTTCTTCAATCAAACTCATATTTTGTTGACCACTCGGTTATGACACGTAACGGATTGAGTGATCCATAAACCGCCATAAATCAGTGATGTCACATCCTTTTTTTTTTTTTTTTTTTTTTTTTTTTTTTTTCCGTGGGGAAATGCACTCGCATACCGCCCTGCCACGGGGAGACAGAGCGGTTATGTGGGACTAGACCCACTAAAACCCCACGGTGTCCTCCTCTGCCGCTTAGTGGCGGGAACACGGGAACGTTAACACACACATCCGCGAACCCGCCACGGCTGTCCGTCTCCGGACCCCTCTCATTTTGGCACCGAGTGCCACGCCCTAGTTAGCGACACGCCAGAACACATAGCGTGTCGCAACCACCTCGGGGACCTGGCCAGCGAAAGGGCGTTAGATGACCCCGTATCTAAACGCCCTAGGTCCCCATGCGACGGGTCAGATATGTGGCCCCGTCGCCTGCCACTACGGCCGCCGAGGATAGGGAGAGTGGCGCCTCTCAATACTAACACTCCTCTTCCCCTGCGGCCCCACCGCGTCCGCCATCTAACGGTGGCGACCCCGCCGTGGCCGCGGAAGGTAGGGAGAGCGGCGCAGTGATGTCACATCCTAGCGAGTTGGTAATTTCGTAAAAGATTTTAGTAAAGTCTCATCTAAATTCTAAAATAAAAATTGTTATTACAAAGGTAGCACTTTCTGAGATTTAGACTATGCTAATTTATTCACGCGTCTGGATGGAGTATTGCAGTTTTAACTCTCTAGTTTTAGAAATTTGTAACAGTTTTAATTCTCTAGTTTTAGAAATTTGTAACAGTGTTAACTCTCTATTTTTAGAAATTTATAACAGTTTTAACTCTCTAGTATTAGAAATTTGTGATCCCATGCTAAAAGTTATTTTATTTTTTACTAAATCCCTACATCTTTTCGCAAGGGTTCAAAAAAAGAACACTACTCAATCCAGATAGATGCACATAATCCGTTGAGCCGTTAGAGCGTGAAGGAATAACAAACATACAAACATTTAATTTATTTTTAATATTAGTGTGATTTGTAAACGAGATGACCGTTTAAAGGTTAAACTTATAGTAACACATTAAATAAATATTAAAAAAAGAAGAAAAAAAACCCACAAACGTTTCACTCGCAATTATAAATACAGTCAAACTTTACTTACGTAGAATAAAAAAAAACTCATTAACGTCACTCAAAATAAATATTTAGTTCCAATTTTTAGCACGAATACGTTTGAATGTAAATTTTGAAGTATCAAACGATACTTGAGATGTAAAAGAATAAATATGTTTGAGTTTTGAGATTTAGAGTATATTAAAATTATGTGAATTCACCTTTTATAAGGGGCCTCGCTACTTTGGCGAGATAGTAACCAATCCATCTCTTTTTAATAATAATACAATAATAATTAATGACGTTAGTCCCAGACGTTCTCGGACACCAAACATTATAAAAATATACACACCGGCACAATTAGCGGAACACATCATCATTGGGAGAACATCGTCATTGGGATTTGAACGAATGGCAGCAGGTTCTCTTTACTGATGAGTGCAAAGTTCTTTTTAAACAGATCGATGGGAGACAGCGAATATGGAGACGCAAAGGAGAACGCCACATACAGTCTAATTTTGAACACACAGTGGCTTATGGTGGCGGCTCGATTATGGTTTGGGGAGGGATATGTTTGGGAGCTCGCACGGAGTTAGTGATAGTCACAGGAGGAACCATGACAGCAGATCGATACATCAGAGACATTTTAGAAGAACATTTTGTACCATTTGCCCCATTTATTGGTGACGACTTTATACTAATGCAAGATAATGCTCGTGCTCATAGTGCTCAATCGGTACAGGCATATCTGAGCCACGTAGGTATACCGGTGATGCAGTGGCCAGCAAATTCCCCCGATATGAATCCGATAGAGCATGTCTGGGACTTGCTAAAAAGAAGGGTTAAATCCAGAATGCCACCCCTCAACAATCTGAATGAACTTGGAAACGCATTACTTGAGGAGTGGGAGCGGTTGCCTCAAGAAATCATCGATAACATAATCTGTAGCATGCCCAGACGAATGGAAACCGTATTCAGAGCAAGAGGGGGAAACAGTCGTTATTAATTTAGCTTTAATTTTATTGTTAAATCATTTAATGCTTACTTTTTTTATTTTTTGTGATGGTTCATAATCATCAAAAAATTTCACTTATTTCAAATTTCTTTATTTTTCAATAAAAAATAACGAAGACTTTTCAAAGTCGTTGTTAAAAGATGTTAATAAATTTGTTATTTTGTGTCTAATTACATTTTCGTCAAATATACGCGTTATTATCTCATAGTCTCACTTTTTTTTCTGTTCCGCTAATTGTGCCGGTGTGTATATGTTTATTTATATTGTATATACAATTGAAGTGTCTGTTTGTAATGTAAAAATAACAGATTTTTATTAAATGAATTTGATCCCTTAACAAAAAAAATCTTTTGAACTTTTGTCTGTCTGTCCATCTGTATGTGTGTTTGTCAAATACAAAGTCAAAAATCTTGACGTAATTCTTAAAAATTACTGGGAAACGTATATTTTTCTAAAATTAAATGTCTTACGAGATTATGCGTTCTTATAACTAAGTTTAGCGCTTGTTTAGTGTTTATTCTACGTTACGTCTTTTAATTCGATATTTGTTCATGCAATTTATATCCAAATATTTTTATTGCATAACATAAGGTCATCAGCAATAACAGGATATTTATAAAAAACTTCACTGTATGAGCCCAGATATAAATGCTTTTGTTTTATTTCTTGTAATCGGGCCCACAACATAGTTTGCAAATTTTGAGCTTGTAGAAAAGATATACTGTTTTGATAATTACTTCATTTTCATTCCTGATAAATGGGAAATATATCAATTAGTACATTGTCGTAAACAGAAAGATAAAATATGACTTGGTTGTAGAATAATTGTTTTTTTTTTTTTTTTGTTTATATTGATATTTGCGACGCCATGATGGCTACGGCGCACGTGATGTCAGCACTTTTTGACATTTTGCGCTTAAGATTTCGAAGATAACAAAAAACATTTTTTTCAGTTTTTGTCTGTCTGTTTGTACCGGCTTATCTCCGAAACGGCTCACTCATTCTGACGGGACTTTCACCGATGGACAGCTGATATCATAAAGAGCCACTTACGCTACTTTTATTTGAGAAAAAGTACATGAGTTAGGGTTTCGCGCCAAAAAATATTAAATTTGTTGATGTTCCCCGCGACTTCGTCCGCGAGGAACATCAACAAGTCAATATATTAAAACACAAATAGTAAATACAGTTTTTTTTTTAATGCTTGTATACAAGCAAAAACTGCTTAAAAACTTTCTCACCCATTTGCACAAAACTTTTTTACGTCGCAAGTGACATGATAAAAAAGACGCACAACGATAGTAACGAAACAAACAAACCTGTGTGATAACGATGTTATCACACAGGTTTGTTTCGGCCGAAACTAGTTTCCTTTTTGTAATGTCAAAATAACAGCTTTTAAATAAATGCATTTGGAAATTTTAAAGATTTTGTTCTGTCTGTCTGTTCCGGATATTCTCCGAAACAGCTAAACCGATTTTGACGGGACTGTCAATGGCAGATAACTGATATTATAAGGAGTAGCTTAGGCTTAAAAAAGAAAAAGTGTAAGGGTTCTACGCAAAAAATGTATTGAATTCCACGTGGACAAAGACGCGGGGAGCATCTAATGCTAAATAAATTTCAATTAAATTAACGGAAAACTTATAAAAATTTGAATGTAGCTTGACTTAATTTCTATTCCAAGGATATTCTCAAAAATAAAGTTGTATAATACATTTTTTTCTTACGTTATAAAAGTGACGGGTGAGTTAGGTGCTCCCTGACCGAAGAAGTATAAGAGGACCCAGATAGTACAATATAAGTTAAGTACATTCATAATCACCCAAAGTTCACTTCGGCCGGAGTAGATCTCGTAACTACAGTACTACGAGTTACTAGGTTAACTAGGCTACGGAGTCAATGTATATATTGAAATAATTAAATATCAGCTACCGGTATTAAAAGCGAACTGTCAAAAACTTGAACTTTGTTGTGATACCTCTCTGCACCAGTGTAGGAATATATCGCGTTATTAATATGTGCTTATATATTTGTAAGTCGGAAATATACAGGGTGTTTGTTTATTTATTTTATTTATTAATTTATTAAGGCAACGCCAACAGCACACACAATAGATATAGGATTAACAAAAATTATAATAACATTGTTTAGAATGTGTGCCAATTAAAGGCTTCCAGAACATTCTCCGCTTGTATCAGACGATTGTTATGATTCGCATAAGATTATATACGATCCTGAATAAACGCTATGGAATTGAGCCGTCAAAAGCAATTACATAACGTTTAAATAAGCAAAAATTGGGATACTGAAAGAGTAGAACCAACTCGTTACCTCTAGGCGACGCGCGCGGTGTTTCCGTGCACCACTCAAAGATGGAAATGATATGAGCAGCTCCAGTTCCAGCATCTTTTGGGTGGGGCCCAGAAAGGCCAACGCTAACGGGGCCTCGGAAGAATGTTTCATGCTCGCAGCCTCGGCAAAAGGCGAGATGGTGTAACCGGTAGGAGTCCGGCATAACTTTTTCAATTGCCCCCACAAGTGGAAGAACGTAAAAAAAACGATACTTGAATTGTTGGAATATCTCAAACATTTTTGTTTTAAATTGCCATGTAATGTTGGGTTTTATCTGCTGTCTATTTTAATTGACTACAAAAAAGTTAAGGTTTTCAATTCGGTTGTATGTTTTTTTACCGACTTCAGAAAAGATTTCACTGATTCTCTACCATTTATAATATTATTATAAAAGATTTGAAAATACCACCTTTTCAATTTGGTAATCGATGTAACAAACACCCTGTGTAATGGCAAATAAAAATAATTATGCAAAGAAAAATAATTAGTTGCACATATTCTTAATTATCCTAATAACAACCGTTACGTGAAACTAATATTTTAGCATAATTATTATTAAAATGGTCAGTATGCTTCATAAATAGTATAATGAATATTAGTAGTATTAATAACTTCATAAATTTAATAACCATAATTTTTGTTAATTAAAATCATTAATAAACAAAACTAATGGTACACCAAAAGGTTTTATATTCAGCATCCTGATTAATCTTTATTTTATTTTGATCTGTGCCATTCTGGTTTATCTACTGCTGCTTGACAGCCTTGGTCAGATACTCCATTTGACATTGACACAATTGACACATTCGTATTTTTCGTCTGCTGTGTAAACTATTCTAATTACGAATAAATAACTGATTTAAAAATCGAAAAATCCGACTTCAATACTTTCATAGTAGTTAAATACGCAACTGCGTTCACTTGGATGACAAATTTTTTCAAGTTATTTTGATTTAAGAACCAAACTATTGAACCGATTTTGATAAAAATTCTGAAAGGATATCCTTTCAAATAAAAAAAGAATTTTCCAAATCGGTTGATAAAGCGTTGAAATCGGTGAACATACATAAAAATATATATATGGAACATAGAACCTCCTCCTTTTTTTGAAGTTGGTTAAAAACTCAAATGAAAATCAATGGTGTGTGGCAATATTATTTAGTTAATCACCCTATCTAATATAATAAATACTCTTCACGAATAAATCAGGGAAATTTTCTCAACGAAAATCCTCCGCTTACACCTAACAAAATCCTAAAAGTACATAAAAAACCAAGAAATATTTATAAAAGAACAATAACTTAATAGTTCTGAAATGATTTTTTTTCGAATTTACATTTAATATTTTATATATATTTAATGAATATAAATATTTAATTATTAGTTGAAACTATGCTCCTTAATGTGAAACTATCGATATTGTCTGTGGTGCAGTGATCAAACTATGTATATTAATATAACTATTTTAAATAACTGTAGATAATTGTCGGATTCTTAGAAACGTATGTGATTGATAATTAGCAGAACTTTAGGCGCCAAGATATTAATAAGATATTATTCCATTTAAAGAATAGAAGAAGTGGCAAACACTGATTGGGCAAAAAATAACAATAATGTTAATGTTAATCAGCCAGAGTTCAGGCTTGACCTTTTAACAGAGTTCAGGCTTGATAACTTAAAGAATAAGCTAGTACATTAACTGACCTCGTTGCGTTCAGTCATATCGTAGTTTATCAAACTGCTTGTAACAAAGCCAAAAAATGAGATCACTGTATATAATTTTCCTTTGCGTGATTCTTACATCTTACATTGTGTCTGTTGACGGAGAGTTTAAGCTATTTGGAGATTTGAATAAAGCTTTGCACAAAGCGAAAACAGACGTAGAAAATGTATTCAACCCAAAGAGTCAAGAAAGTATCATAGTTTTCTCGAACATTGAAGAAAATGATGATAAAGCCAAAGACGCGCCTGCCACTGGAGTGAGTTATCAAAAGGCTGGAGAACAGAATGATAAAATTGTGACTACTACTCAAGCTTCTACAACTGCTGCGGGTATTCCTGCTACTACTATTGCCGGGCTTGCTCCTAAAAGCAACGATACCACAGAAAAAGATGGTCGGGAGAATTTTGTAGGTGGCTGTGCAACGGGATACATGCGTACCACTGATGGAAGATGTTTGCCTAAGTTCTAATCTAATTAAAAAAAAAAACAAATTGTAAGTTGAAAAGTCTTTGAAGTAAATAAATGACGTTTTATTAAATTTCTTGGCTTTCTTCATCTTAAGATAGTGATGAGAGCAAAGTGATGTGAAATTGTTCCATTTTTCATTTTCAAACCTTAGTGAGTTAAATGAAAACCTAACAAAAAAAAAAAAATAGAAACATTTTGTCTGTCTGTTTGAAAATTACTATTATAGCTATGAAGGTAATACCAACGTAAAGAAAATAATGAGTAAATTGCTGAATATTCAAAATGAGTGAGAGATAAGGACGAAGCATTATTAACTATTAAATAATTACAGCATAAACCCATCATTTATTATAAGTAAAACATTTATTCTGAGTATTGAGTTTTAGGTAAATAAATGAATATACCAACTAAGAGCACGATAAAATCATTTTGTTTTATTCATCCGGTCTAACTGCAATCACTTGAAACATCATTTCTGGGGAAACATGTTGACTGCCAGTGTAGCGATCACTTGTGCTGGGTTTATTGGAAACAATTTGCTGGCTATGTGAACCCGTACTACTAACTGGAAACCTTTGAGTAGTTGGTTGGTTGGAAAAGTTGTTTGTGTTCTCAAAACCGGTCTGATAAGGTGGTCTAGTCACAGGTTGACTGTTAATTGGCTGTTGGTTGTAAATAGGTTCTCTATTGTTGTTGTTTTCTTGATTAAAGTATTCTGGGTCTCTGTTATTGTTTTGTGGCCCTTGATGCCCAGGCATTCCTTCGTTAACAGGTGGTCGGTTACCTGGTGGTCCTCTGTTGGCAGGGGGTCCCCGGTTATCTGGTGGACCTCTGTTTGCTGGAGGTCCTCTGTTATCTGGAGGTCCCCTGTTATCAGGTGGCCCTCTGTTTGCAGGTGGTCCTTTGTTTTTATTTGGTCCCTTGCCAGGTGGTGGTCCTCTCCCTTTCTTCTTCTGAGGTCCAGGATGATTTGAAAATTCATCTCTCGGAGGTGGTGGTTCTCTTTGCTCGTCTGAATATTGAAAATTACGATCAACTTCCCAGGCTTCTTGTGGAGAACGTTTTTCTATAAAAAAGAACATGAAATAAAACTTTTATTGCCATCTTACTTTTAATCTACAAATTATTTACAAAGGTAACATTATCAATAACATCAGAACGTATTTTTCTAAAATAATAGGAGTAATTACAAAAAACTGGGTGATGTATAATTTACAGTCATGGGACCTTTGGATTTCAGGAGTGCTTATCAGCTTCTAATTTTCTTTCAGATGGTGCTCTTAATAAGTGAGAGTGCATAGATATAGATCTATGCAAGGATAGCCTTGGGGCCATTTTAGATTAGCAGATGTCACGTTTTCGAATTTTTAGTTCTAGGACATCTGTTTTCTGCTGATGTTTTCCTTCGCCGCTTTGATAACAAGATATTACTAAAAATCTTTTATAATATATGAGCGATATATACAGCAATATGAGTTCACCACTGCTTGGCGGCAGATTGCAATTTACTACACCATTATATGTTAAAACTATTATTAACTAAACTACTAGGTTATGAAAAAATAATCAAATTTAAGTCTATAAGAAAAGAAGTAGTAATGTTAACATTATTTATTACATAAAAATAAAAAATAAAAACATTCATAATACTGCATTTGTGCATTGCATGCTACGTCAATAATACTGGATAATATTATAATAGATAAGATTTAATACTGAATAATTGAGGTATAATATGTATAACTATAATACGTAATACTATAAATTTCATTTTGCTTTATTTACAAACTATCTAATTATTTATCTGGCGTGACGGGAATTACTTGGAACAATGGAGAGAAGACCGTTGGAAAATCATTAAATAATTCATAATTGTTCACCAGAACGTTTGGCGAACTGAACCTTGGATCAATCCTAAACTCTTCTGTCTGTGCTGACTGATCTGATCCAGGCTTTCTTTCTGTACCAATAATGGGTATTGCTTCATCTTTGATATCAACATAAGTTTTGAGACTTGAACTTATAGAATCAGTATTGGCATTCATATCATACAGTTCCTTAGTTTCTATAGCCTTTGATGGTCTTTGCCTGATAAAAGAATTAATTGCATCAAATGAAGGATTTTCTGAGTAGTGACGTTGACTATCTCGGTTCTGATCAAATGAAAGTTTCTCATCACGAGGTGGTTGTGGTGATGATCTATCAGGATGAGGTGGATAATAATTACTATCGTGAGAAAAATCGTGAGAGTATGGATCATACGAATACGAAAATGGTTTTGGGCCTCGATCGTAAGATTGTGACCCTCTGTCATAAGGTGGAGGTCCTCTTTCGTGTGGTGGCGGTCCTCTTTCATGAGGTGGTGGTCCTCTGTCATGAGGTGGTGGTCCTCTGTCATGAGGTGGTGGTCCTCTGTCATAAGGTGGGGGTCCTTTTTCATGAGGTGGAGGTCCTATTTCGTGAGGTGGTGGTCCTCTGTCATAAGGTGGAGGTCCTCTTTCATGAGGTGGCGGTCCTCTGTCGTGAGGTGGCGGTCCTCGTTCGTGAGGTGGTGGTCCTCTGTCATGGGGTGGAGGTCCTCTTTCATGAGGCGGCGGTCCTCTGTCATAGGGTGGAGGTCCTCTTTCATGAGGTGGAGGCCCTCTGTCATGAGGTGGAGGTCCTCTTTCATGAGGTGGCGGTCCTCTGTCGTGAGGTGGCGGTCCTCGTTCGTGAGGTGGTGGTCCTCTGTCATAAGGTGGAGGTCCCCTTTTATGAGGTGGCGGTCCTCTGTCGTGAGGTGGCGGTCCTCGTTCGTGAGGTGGTGGTCCTCTGTCATGGGGTGGAGGTCCTCTTTCATGAGGCGGCGGTCCTCTGTCATAGGGTGGCGGTCCTCTGTCATAAGGCGGAGGTCCTCTTTCGTGAGGTGGTGGTCCTCTGTCATGAGGTGGAGGTCCTCTTTCATGACGTGGAGGTCCTCTGTCATGAGGTGGAGGTCCTCTTTCGTGAGGTGGTGGTCCTCTGTCATGGGGTGGAGGTCCTCTATCATGAGGTGGTGGACCTCTGTGATAAGGTGGAGGTCCCTTTTCATGAGGTGGAGGGCCTCTTTCATGAGGTGGAGGTCTTCCGTCATGAGGAGGAGGGGCCCTGTCATGGGGTGGTGGTCGTGCATCATAGCGTGATGGTCCTCTATCGTAGTAAGATGCAGACCCTCCGTCATAAACATTAGAGTAGTCATTAGACCGGTCATAGTAAGAAAGTAACGAGCTACCACCGTAGGATGGAGAGCCTTGTCTAGAAATTATATGATGGTTGTTATCATACATACTTCCTAAACTGAAATATTCTAAATCAGGCGGTTTCCGCTGTTCTAATCGAAAGTTATCTATCCATTTTGTTTCAACAAGATCAACATCATATGACTCAATATCCTTCGTATTAGGTAAATGCGAAATTATTTCGTGTATTAATAAAATTTCGTTCGTGTTTTTCCAGTTATCGAAATCAATTTTAGTGTGAGAGTCTACATTTAAAATTTTGCTTGGTGCTTGAACGCTGCTGTTTGGTCCACCGCTCCATCCGGTGATTTTCCACAGTTGCTGTAGCTGTTTCGTGTGATCAGAATTTTCCGTCTGGGATCTGGATCCAGCGGAGATAGGAGCTGGCCATTTGGTATAGGAAGCCCGTTTGTCTGATGAAAAAGAAACAGTTTTTCAGAAGACAATTTGAAAAACTATTCGTTTCGATTTTTATTTTGCTCATATCAAATTATTCTTTTAGTGATTTGGGCTGTAATAGGGAAAACCTGCGTATTTTTAAAGGCAATGACCTTCTTTAATAGTCTTGATACCATTTAAACAGCCTGGAAAAAACCTCCAAGAAACCACCTTTTCTTCACGTTTTGATTTTATATTTCGGGTATTAGTCACCAATAATTTTAATAAGTAAGCAGACACGGCATGGTCTAACATTACGTTGACAAAAAAGGACCACTATTACTTCTGATAAAACATACGCACGCGGCTATAATTCCAATGTCGTGTTTCATATGAGAAAGATATATAATATATAAAAATTTATAATAATAAAATAATACCGTACCGCGTAAGAGATATTAATTTTTAAGCACCTGACCTGTCCTTCACGTACTTCACAAACTCCAGTCCTATTTTAGCTGGAGGCAAATTGTGTGCATGCATTTTATTCAAGAGGCTAATGATTAATCTTCCTCTTTTTATTACATTACTGATAGACACGTTTATTAAATATATTTATAAACGTGATCAAAAAAGAACAGGAGCTGTAATATTTTGCATAATATTTTACTTATTAACGACTAGCTCAAGTATTATTATTTAAATATTAAAACGATTTTGTGACTGGATTAATAAGTCTATTAGTAAAATATTCGGTTTATAGTTGTTTAAAATAATATTTGAATAGGTAATTTTTCTAGGTATTAACAACTAGTAGAGCATAGCAATCACGATAAAACTTATATTGCAGGTAAGTTCGTTTGATTACAAATTATTTAACTGTTTGAGACTTTTTAAAACAACGTGTCACTCATCAAATGTTGTCAGTGAAAAAACAGCGAATTGAAACATCAAGACAATTATTGTGTATAATTAATGTAATATTTTTTCGCCCAATATTAATCTTCACCTAAGCATTATAAATAAGCCCCAAACCATAATTTTATTTAGTTTTCTTACCTCTGAACTGTTCATATCCGTGTGTGCAGTAAACTGTCACAAAAATAGAAATGGCACAAATCACTATTTTAACAGACATTTTCACACATCTATTTACAATATATATAAGGAAAATAGTCGGAATAAATGGCCTTAAACGTGTCTGACCATCGCCCTCGGCTGTCTTGCAGTAAGCGATCCGTAAACAAGATCTTCAATTTACTTTTCCGACCGGTTTTGAGGCTGTTGGCATAACATACTCACGGGCGATGTGACCTTCTTCAATATGATACGTCATCGGTGCCAAAAACATTTTTTGCAATAGTTACTGACTATTTAAAATTGACGGCGTCATAGTTAGTTTTTGTATGCGATAGCTGTACAGTACGAGCCGGTAGCCCATCTGATTTTAAGCGGGTTACCACCTTAACGAAGTACAACCAAGTTGTATTTGATTATTGTTTTGCACCCAATTTAGACGGAGATGTAAGCCTGTGCCTGTAAAATCACCTTTCCACCGGAACATCAACGCGAGCAAATGCATATTCCAAAGAAAATGCCATTACAGTCAATCTCGAACGTTCACAAAACGCAATATCAACAAAACCACGAACGCTACTTGGAAAACACATTAGCAGTTTTCACATAGTCGTTTCATTACAAACGGGGTTGCAAAGTGAAATGTAAAAGCCACTTACCTAATACAGAAAGCGGTGACAATCTCATTCGGGCGACAAATTGAGACAACCTTCCGGCGTGGCATCGCGACCGCAGCCCCGCTCCGGTAAATACCTATTTATTGTGGCGGGCGCACCTGCCTTGTGCGACGGAGGGTTGAATGGATAGCTCAAGTGCCAGGTTTGTGTGTACCTTATTATTTTGCGATACGTCAGTTGACATTTTAAGTCAAAGATTTTCCCATTTACCAATTTACCAGGACTCGTATTGATAAGTTTAGCTTAGTTTTCTGATATTACCGATCGTATATTAATGTAGCAGATTGTTTGAAATTCATTCTTATCAATCTACCAATCTATACTCGTGGAGTGTTGAGTGGAAATCCGACGACGGAAATTCATACAAGGGGAAATAAAATTATCCTGAAAATAATAAAAGGAGTTTGATTTAAATACGATTCCACACTGGAATGTATCCAAATTAAATTTCAGTTTCATTACGTATTGTTTTAGACCTAATACCAGATTATTTAGTAAAAACTGATTTGTTGCGCAGCTTGATTTCTCTTGATATCATATCTTCTTTTTATAAAATTACTAGTGCAAAGAAAACGTTGTTTCTTTACTATTTTGATTAAACTTTTAGACTTTTGCCAGTCACTCTGAGATTGGGCTGAACCGCGTCATGCTCTTGTAATGTTAAACAAACAAACAACGTTAACACACTCATACCTCTGCACTAGGATTCCCTGTGTCGCAGATGGCATGGACAAACACAGAAACACAAGACAAACACCCAAGACCCGAGAACAAACTTCATGCTCACCACACAAAGTGTGCTCCGGCCGGGAATCGAACCCGGGACCCCTTGCTTCGAAGGCAGAGCTACTACCAACTAAGCCACGGCACTCACACCGGCTAGGTTTATTTATTTATGTATTTATATATTTATTTATTTAAAAAGTAGCAGTAGAACTTGTGCCAAGTTCATCTGGACAGATTCGCCAAGCAGTACTGTCGCATAGCAGTAGTGCTCGCATTACTGTGTTCCGGTGGAAGGGTGTGGGTGCCAGTGAAATCACATGCATAACAGACGTAGCATCCCCGTCTCGGGTGATGGACGCAGCAGGATGAATGCAACTCACTGTAAGATTTAGATGTGTTGTCATGGGAGTCGCCACTAACAACCAGGTGGGCCCTCAGCTCATTCCATCACTTAATCACAAAAAATATATATACGATAGTTTGAAATATTAATAACCTAATGGATCGAGATTTACTAAGAATAGACCTTCAACAAGGTTTTTTGTTTAGTTTATGTTTAAGTAATAGATGTACTTTAGTATTATAATTTACCTACATCAATTGTGTTAATGCTGTTTCATGACGATTATGTGATTAAAAAAAGCAATGCTTTGTGGTTATTGAGGCCAATATACTTCTGCGAACTAGCTCTTAAAATCCAAAGGTCACAGGATCACATCCGGGTATAACGAGAGTGGAAAATTTTATAAGAAACGTAGGAGGATTCTAGGTCTATTACAAAGTCTATTACTGTGTAACTCATTTTGATCTCTCAATAATTATTACCTACACTTTATCAATAGAAGAGAGCCAGGATGTTATTTTAACCGACTTCGAAATAAGGAGGTTATTCATTCAATTGTATGGTTTTTGTTTGTTCGTTACACAATATGTTCGCAGAGCGAAAAATGAGCGAAATCACCCCGTTTTGGGTGATGGACGCAGCAGGGTGAATGCAACTCAGTGCTTCCAAATCTTATACTGAGTCGCATTACTGTTGTCATGGGCGGGGGTCGCCATTTACCACCAGGTGGGCCCTCAGCTCGTACCGTCACATATTCCCCTGGGTGTACGAAAAAGTACGAAAAGTAGCGGTAGAGCTTGTGGAAAGTTTGCCCGGACCGGAACTGCCTCCACACCTCCACACCAATCTGCGGCCAAGCAGTGGTGACTCGCATTATTCCACTATATTCCGGTGGAAGGGTGAGGGTGTCAGTGAAAACAAAGGCGCATAAGACGTAACATCTTGAATGACGGGCATAACGGGGTGCGACTTGGGTCTTCTCATACCGCGGTCGAAGAGGGCCTAGGTCGTATTGCTATTGTTATGGGCGGAGGTAACCACTTAACATCACCTCGTCCAGCCACTTTTGTAAGATAAATATTAGATTAAAATTCATGTATTTTTTGTTGCTCTTTAATAAATTTATCAATCACTTAACGCTAAATACCCACTTATTTTTTGACGTGCTGATTGGCATTGAGATAATTTCTAGTGTATGGGTAAGAGAGGCACGAATGGTTCGCATAAAATAATAAGTCATTACATTATTTAAATCCAGCTTTAAAAAAAATTGTGTATAATATACAATAATTTTTTTTAATAATTTACATTTTGTATTTTTGCCGTTGTTAAAATTTGTAAGGAAGTATAAATACGAGTTTACTTTTTCTATGTCCTCAAAGTGTCGAGCTAATCCACCTAATGCTAAGTGGTTATTGCCACCCATTAAAAACAATAATACGACTCAGGTCCTGTTACCACAATGCTATTAACCATCTCGACTACGTCAGCTTCCAAACAGAAAAAAAAGCGCTTCTAAAACGATCTATTCGTTTATGAGCTATGATGCCACAGACAGACACACATATGCATACAAACTTATAACTTATAATTTATTATTATTAAATATATTATTGTTTAAACGTTAATGTTATATTAACACTCAGACACAGAACAATTATTTATGTTCGACACACAAACGCACAAGGCAGAGCTACTACTTGACCTGTGAGGTCATTCAAAAATAAATGCCAATTAAGCATAGCACCAAGCCAAACTTATAATAACGATTCGGCCGGCTAAATGTGAAGCCTTTGTAATCGAAGCTGCTTTGAGTCTGTGTTGAATTTGCAAGCATCCCAAATCAGGCGCCAAACTATTGGCGGAGTAAATGAACGAGAAGTTTCGACAGTCTCGAGACGTCTCTGTGTACACTTCCAGGAGTAGGCAGGCGTGAATCCAGCTCTCAAAAGGTTGTGGTAACTGTCATCCGAAATTCGGTTTAGTGTGAGTCGCTCGCGATACATTTCATTCTTACAAAGGATACGTTTCCGAAATGTTTGATAATAACCCCCTTTTTTACTAATTTTGATTATGTGATGCGGTATCGGTTGCAACCGCCAAATACAAGCGCCAGTTTGTGAGGTATAATATACTAAAGTACACAATTTTTTTTGTTGAAAATTGATCAAACAAAATGAGCGGTTATTAGACTAAAAAATATCAACAAAATAAAAAAAAAAACATTTTTATAAAAATTTAAGATATATTGTATATATAAAAAATAAATATGTCTAAATGTTTCTTAGTGTTTTTTTATGCATGCCTCAGCTTATTATTTTGCTTTTTTCTTTGTTTAAAAACGTATTATTCTCAGAGTAGTAGCATTTGAAAGCTAGAAATAGATAAAATAAAATACCAATATTAAACACGAGTTTAATAAAAAACTAAACAAACTTAAATATTTGAAAATTTTAATTTTTGATGGATCAAATCATCTTTGAAACTGGATCGTTGAGACCTTTAAGCAAGTTTTATCCAATTATATGATTTCAAATTCTCCAAAGAAGCTTTATATTTATAATAGTAGCTTTTTTAATTAGATACTCTCATTCATGTGCAAACTTCAAAACGAATCTAAAATTATTTCATGTACTAATCATGCAATAAATAAAAAAACACTGTCTTGTTAACACCGGAAAGAACATTATGGAAAAACAGAAAATTGGTGGCACAATGGGCGACCAGATAACCTTTGGATAGACAAACATTTTAGTGGATTGGCTCAATAAACATATAGATACAAATTTCAAAATGTCTTCGTATCTAATTACAACTAACAAATAGTTTAGTTCCGTAGCTCTGTCGAATAATTGCTCTCTGCTGTCGAAAACGGTTGTCGAAACCGGGATTATTGCGGGAATATTGGGATGCATTAGTTTCGAGACAACAAAGACACGCTATTTGAGGAAACAGATCAGGCATAATTCCTCTTTGTTTTATAATCTTACGTCCTCGATTTTTACTATGGAGGCATTCAAAAAAAATATTATTTACAGACTAGCTATCATGCTATCTTTCCCTTTTTATCTGTATAATATTGATAAGCTGTTAGTTATAAAATACTTTAATTATATATTTTATGTAACATGGGCTATGTTGCATAAAAAAAAATCACACAATAATTTTATACCTAAAGTCATGTCGTAATTGTAACACATGTCAACATAACATTTCATGTCAACACAACATTTTATGTCAACGAACTAACAAACTTATTTTGTTAATGAGGAGAAAAACTAGTTGTCATTAATCTTACTAGTTTAACTAGAAGCCGTACGTAACTGGGGTCGTGTTAAGCCCTCGAATTATGTGGCGCCTTTGGGAATTTAACCGCAAACTAACTGTGGTTATATCTTACATCCAGCTCGGCAATGTTTTAATATTTTAGAAAATATCACGAGCGCTAGTTTTTATGCTTGAGAAAATATGCAGACCACATCCTATTGTTTTATATTACATCATAAAATTTAACATAATTTTTTACGTGACTTTGAGTATTCTATTATAATCTATAATATTATAATAGTAGATATGATATAATGAAATCTAGGTTAGGTAGGTATATATTTTAAGTACACTTAAAATACTCGTAAATTTTGTAAAAATGTTCGGTTTTGCTGACTTGTCAAGTATTCTATCAGTTATCTAGTTCCCATAGTACAAGCTATGCTTAGTTTGGGGCTAGATGGCGCTGTGTGAAATGCCCAAAACAAATACAAATGTTTTGTTCGTACTAACAAAAAAGTTCAGTGTTTTTTGAAAATTAAAAAATACAAGTGCTGTATCTGCTCAAAATATTTTAATTTCACGTTTAGTTTTGTTAAGAGCTTGTCTTACGTTGAAAGCTTGATGAGACAGGCCGTCTGCTGGAAGAAACTATTATAAATTTACTACATTTTCAGTTTATGCTTCCAACACGCCGTGAACGAATAGTTCAAAGTACACGATTTGGAACATTATTTTTGAACTTGCGGTTTAAACCGCGATTAGCCGCTGTATTTCGTCTTATCAGAGACGAATAAAATAGAAGAAGACAAATAAAACGCATTGGAAAGTTATAAAGGTGTATTGGGTGTGTGAATATGACTCCGCCCTTTCTCAACAGATGTCGTTTTTAGTATTGTTTACGTGTACTAATAAATGACCATACTTGTATTCGATAGTACTGAATGTCAGCTATCTAACGCATTTTATGATATTTGGTTGAAGTGTAAGCAACAATTGTTTTCACCTTTTCGAAAATGTCGGTTTTTATTCCAAATAAACGTCATTTGCGGGAAGTGTTATTACATTATTTTATTGCGAAGAAAACTGCAGCGGAAACTTATCGTTTGCTTGTGGAGATTTATGGTGAGCATGCTCCGTCTAATACAACTTGCAAGGAATGGTTTCGACGATTTCAAAATAACGATTTTAGTACTGAGGATAAAGAACATGGAAAACCACCAAAAAAATTTGAAGATGCTGAATTGGAAGCATTATTGGCGGAAGATTCTTGCCAAACTCAATCAGAATTAGCTGCAGCATTAAATGTTGATCGTTCAACTGTTGCAAAGCGTTTACAAATGATGGGAATGATTCAAAAAGCCGGTGACTGGGTTCCACATGATTTAAAAGAAAGAGACATGGAACGTCGGAAAACCATTTGTGAAATGCTGCTTCAAAGACAGCAAAGAAAAGGATTTTTGCATCGGATAGTCACAGGAGACGAAAAATGGATACACTACGAAAATCCTAAACGCAAAAAAGCTTGGGTGAAACCAGGCGAACCAGGCCCATCACAGCCAAAAATAAATATTCACTGTGCCAAGGTCATGCTCTGTATTTGGTGGGATCAGAAAGGTATTGTATATTATGAGTTGCTCAAACCCTCTGAAACTATTAATGGAGAAGTTTACCGACGACAACTAATGCGTTTGAAGCGAGCCATAGAAGAAAAACGACCAGAATGGGTGAATAGACATAACAAATTAGTTCTTCAGCATGACAATGCCAAACCGCATACCGCAGAAGTCGTAAAAAGATATTTAGAGGGACAGGACTGGGAAGTGTTACCCCACCCGCCATATTCACCAGACATAGCTCCTTCGGATTACCACCTATTCCGGACGATGCAGACAGACCTTACTGGAGAAAAGTTTACTTCATGTGAAAGTATCAAAATTTGGATTGACAACTGGATAAGCTCAAAAGACCAGGACTTCTTCCAGCAAGGAATACGAAAACTACCTGAACGATGGGCGAAGGTTGTAGCTGCAGATGGAGCATACTTTCAATAATTTTTTTTTTAATTTTGTAAGCGAACAAATGTGTTTTATTTTGACAAAAAGGGGCGGAGTCATATTCACACACCTATTATATTTATGTAATTTAATATTATACCTTGTATCGCTATAGTCTAAAGCTTAATAATTTAATATACCGCCTTACTTATCTTCGACATATTTGTGTAAACATCCCTTTATAATAACCTTTATAATCAACTTTCTCTAGCATCATGGGTTTGCTGGAAGCAAATTCTTTTTAGTGTTAAGTGTTTATGGTGATAAATAATGACAAAATACTTAGCAAAAAAATATTTTTGCTAAATAAAAACACAAAGTCCACTTTACGAATATCGGCAAAATAAGTTTACAATTTGTAGTGCAATAAATATTGTTATATGAAAGCTAAAAAGTTTTGTTAATCAAAACTCGATAAGCGCTTCGAGGACCCAACCGGTTCGAAAGTTTGCTTCGATACAGTGCAACTCTAATTGGAGGTATTTATATAATATTTTACTGTACACTTATAAGCTAAGTTGACTTGGATATGAAATCAAGCGTTTTATTTTAGAACTAGCATAGTGCCTCGGCTTCGCACGGTGCACAGTGTGTCATGTAGGTTGTAATACAAATCAGCAGTACATCATTTTGAGCTTTTTTATAAGCCAGCATTAGCAATGTTGGCGCCCAACAATATTTTTTTACAAATCATTGAAAAGCTCAGTTTTTTCTATTATAACCTTTCGGAAAAAAATCTCTATATGATAGTGACAGCTGTATCAAAATCTGTTGCGTGGTTTAGAAGTTAGTGGAGAAACAGATATACGAAAGACTCGTTTAAATTAAAAGAACAATGGAAAATAAATTCGACTATATAACTTAGTTGATAATAATCCTTCCTTCAAAGCGAGCGGTCCCGGGTTCAGCTCCGGCCGGGGTAAAAATGTGTGATGAATATAGTGAAGTTTGTCGGGTCTTGGGTGTTTTTTGTGTATCTGCGATTTTCACGCCACCGATATAGCGAATCCTAGTGATGGGGAAAAAATAAGTAAACTAAAAAAAAAATTCGATATTAAATCATAAAATTAATTTTGGTAATCCTTACTGTCAGATCGGATAGGGTACAAGTTAAATTATAAGCTTTGAGCTCCTAAACAGTCGGCTTATGGTAAATTTATAGAGACATCAAAGCAAACATCTATTCGAATTATGTTATAATGACACGAGCATACGATGTTATCTCAAAGGTGTAAATCTCTCAGTTAAGACTTCCCGGCGTTTTATGTTAAATAATTTAATCTTAGAACGGCGTCTGAGGCAACATGTTTTCGCGTAATTTAATCAATAATGCTTTGCCTTGAAGGCGTAAGGGCCAAATATATATGGCTATAAAACTGAAAACATTTCGTTATTTTCGTGTTCATTTTGAGAGTTAAGTAACGAATTAGTAAGTAATTATTATATATATTGCACAATACGTTCCGTCATATTTGAATATGTATGTGTATGGTATACTTTTTATTATTTACAATGACGCTTTTATTTCTTCTTCGAAGGCTTCGTAAGCGAGAGAGACAGAGCTATGAGTGAAACTTACCACAGACGCCCAGAATGCTAGATGTCAAAATTTTCGTTCGTTCGAGGCCTTGCTGGTTTAATCAGTGTTGTTGAGGATAGGTTTTAGCTCTGCTAAGCTATTTTTTATCTTTGTCTTGGGATAATACTTCACTTTTTTGGGATAAAAAGACTGTGTGTGATAAAAATCCAGAGTATTAGCAACCTCCATAATAAATTTCATCCAAATCCGTTCAGCGCTAAGCGTGAATAACAAACGTCCATATCGTCGATTTTTCGCATTCATAATATTTGTATGATATAATACAAATATTATGAACTTGTATATTGAAATATTATGTATTGTTACTTGAAAAAAATCAACTACATAGGTCTAAAATTAAAAATCATTCAGATACCAACGTAACAAAATATTTTTCGAATAATTTAAGCAGGTATACGCAGACTATTGAATGTCTCATAGAATTTTGAGCGGCAATAAAAAGCAGCTATCCCTCCAAGGGCCAAATGGTTTTCCGAAAACAATATCACCCGATGTCTCAGTCTATCAGACAGTCAATGGCAATTTTCGTAAAACTGTCACGTATTATGTAAATCGTTTAGGTTGCGATGTGGACCGACTGTCAAATCCATACGTTTCGGATACTTTGGAACTCCGCAGCCAAATGATAAAAACGGAACACTTATAATTTCGTTCTGTTTGTCCACACGTCATGGCGGTTTTAATCGAAAAAAAAATTATATGAAATACATAATACTGTAGGTATTTTTTAGACGATTTTCAGAAAATCGTAGTCAAGTGAAAGAAAACGAAAGCCTTACAATTTCGTCGTGTCTGTCCGTATGTCACGGCAATTTTACTTAGAGACTACATTAATAGAAATTTCAATTTTAAAAGGTTCTATGAACCGATGAATTTTAGTTAAGGGTAAAGAAATAAATGCAATAGTGAGTTAAAAAAGTAGCGCTATATTAATAATTCAAAAATAATTTAGTGGATTCTAAAGGATTATGATAGAGTAAAATAAATGTGTCCCTCAAAAGAATTGAAAGTAGTAGAACTAAAAATTTTTAACGAAATTTTTATTTTTTTTCTATTTTGCGAAATAATGGTATTATTTAAAAAAATACACAAATAATTAGGGGTACGGAACTCAAAGTGTGAATACGAATCACACTTGGTCTGTTTTTTTCTCTATGATTACTTCAGTTTCGATTTGATGAGGGTGAGAGGTGAAAGTTTCATAAGGTTTGATTTCTTGTTATTCAGAACAAGGGTTGATTTTGGATAAATTTTATGAAGTGAGTTTGCTATAGTAATAGATTTATTTAAAACCAACTATTTTTACTGTTTCTTAACTTATTATCCAGCGCTTTTTTATCAGAGATTACGATAATATAATAATTATTTTGGAGGGGCCCATGCTCTTCACGTCACATTAACCCGTTGAATACCTATGTCAAAAAAAGCTATAAATTGTTTTAAGTTGTTTTATACACAAGTAACATCACAGTTTTAGAAACTTTCGGGTGACCATCTGCTCGCGCCCGTAGGTGAGAACCCTTCGAGTCCCTACACGTACCTCCTGGGTAGTGCCATATGTCAAGTTACTCTGGAGAAGTACTGCCCTCACACCTGGTAATCCGCCGCCAAGCAGTGATGCACTCATATTGCTGTGTTCCGGTGAAAGGGTGTGGTACTTCAGGCGTAAAATCCCCATCTCAGAGTGACGGGCAACGCAATGCGACTTGGTCGTTCAAGGGCGACGGTAACCACTTAACATCAGGTGGGCCGTCGGTTCATCCAAAAATTTTTTTTTTTCCTTTCAGAACATTCTGAAGTAAATAGAGCTGTTGTTGAGCTAATAGCTCTTTTAATGAACTACATAAACTAAGATTCGCGGAGTTCAGAAGTCTGTGAGGTGCAGTGTTAAAGCAATCTCATTTGGGTAGAGGGCAACTCGAGCCAACTTGATTCTACGATCTCAATGAGATCTCGGTCTCGGCTATTCTCGGCATACTTGTATAAAAATTTCGTCTCGGTCAGCACATATTAAACACTCAGAATATTAACCTACCTAGTAGGTTGTATATTTCGTTCCGAAGAGCTGTTTTTAGGATTCCGTACCTCAAAAAGCAAAAGGTTTTAACATGTTGAAATTAATATTAATACTTAGGTTTGCTATTTCTTGCAGCTGTGAAAAAAATAAACAAATTTCTAATTCAACGCAATCAAAAGATACGACCATTTATATCGCATATTTTGACACTCGTGAGGGAATCAAAACTTGTATAAAGTTAAAGGTCCCAAAGGTCAAATCATGATATTTGGCAAGAACTAATGTCTTATAGCGCAACTAAAGGAAAAAATTCGGTAGCCGTAAATTTGTAGTTGAATCACTAAAAATAGTTGAGTTGACAAACGTAGCTATTCAGCGATGCAATGCTGCAAATTGTTTCAGTAACTTTATTCATTGCATTCAACATCATCACTTGACCACCATTCGAGAAGCCATGGTGCTCATGGCCATAGATTTGCCTACGGACCTAAGCACCAGTTCCAGTGTAAGGGTGTTCCAGTGAAATTACAGGCACTTGAAGCATTACAATCCCGCTTCAGAGTGACGGACGCATTACGACATTCATATCAGTTGCCTATGGTGGGTATGACCACAAAACGAAATTAAAAAGAAATACAACTTCTTTTATATTTTATTTGACATAAACAAAAACAAAACCTAGGACTAAAATAACTCATACCGAGCTCCCGAGAATGAAGCGCAGGCTCGATCGGACCTTGCTTAATTCTGGATGAACTTTGAATTGGAAAATAAATTCAGTGCATGCTGGTGTACGCTCATTACTATTGCAAACGATGCTGTATCGATGCACTTCTTGCGGGTTGGGAGAATTTATAAAAAGGTTATTTGGTCGATTGAACGCTGTAGCCGTCCGTTCATGAAGAAATAAGATATCAAGAGAACGCTAGACGCTCAATATTTATCAGGATCGGCATCGTTATCTGCATTTAAGAGTTTAAATTAATTCAATATTCTTGGATGTTTCATACAGCGCCATCTAGTTTCAAACTAAGTAAAGCTTGTACCAGATTATCTTTTTCAACCTACTTAAAAGGAGGTTACCAATTCAATTTTTTTTAATGTTTGTTAAATCACGAATTTCCCAAATTGGTTGATGAATAAGCTTTTCTATAAAATAAGATATGTAACGCAAGTAGATACTTTTATTTTACATGTATAGTAGTTCTTTACAGCCAATTTTAGATACTATGAATTCTTCTAAACTGCGCCTATTTCTCAACGGTATTTATACAGCCTGTCCCGAAGTTAGGGCTGCGTGTTGCTAAATATCCGCAATCTTGCACGCTTGTGGCGTTGTGGCAGCAGTATTTTCTCATAGACGCCAACAAGATTGAACAGGAGAAAACATAGGCCGCATTGCGAAAATAAAAAATGTTGTATGCCCCAAACAAGTTTCTTTCCGATCTCAGTTTTGGCTCAATCAAATGCTAAAATCAAATGTTTAGTGTTTTACTTATAATTTCAAAAATAATATATATTTTTTGTTCGTATTTTATGCACTGCCTTACCTGCTCATTCGATTGCGATGAAACTTCAAAAACCTATTGTCTGTCTGTCGTTCCTTTAAAAGGCTTCTTTTTTTTTCATCTTTCAAAAGATGAAATGGCGCATATCCTAACGTACATACAATCAAAATCGTTATATTACGAGTATGTCTTCAAAAAAAGTTTATAAATGGCTTACAAGAATATAGTAATACCTGTTATATGATTTTATTTAACTATAAAAAAAATATAATGCTTTTTCGCAATGCCGTCGTACCCTCGTAAGGCTATCATAATTCACGGTTAACCGTGGTCCGAGGTAATCTCGGCTTCGTCGAGAACAATAATCTTTTGCCGGACGTACCATTGGACGCCTTGTAATTTTTATATATTAGTCCCACCCGAACGACCCTCCTGTGTTGATTATGTAGATAGACAAAATATGGGTTTGAGCTACTAAAACTACAAATTTCTCATATAAATGTCATCCGGCTGGGATCAGGACATGAAAAAAATTTGCGTTTGAGATGATACCGCTCAATTCAGATTAAAAATCGCACAGCAAAAAATACAACCAATAATTGACAAAGCTGCACGCACTCTGCGGGTGCAGCTTTGTCAATTATTTTTAGGCAACTCAAGGGAAATAGAATGCACTGCCAAATTGTACCGTTACTTAATCATCTATCGGTAAATTTGGTCGTGATAAGCTACTTTGATCGTGGTCCGATCAACTTGGTTGTGGTTCGCTACCTCGAACTAGAATGGGGTAGTGAGTGGGGTGGTCAACTATAGCACCGCAACTGCAGTAATTATTAAACACCTCTGTTGGTCAGTGCGTAGCAAATCTACGTGTACTAACTAAGGTTTCGATCGTGTTACGGTTTTGATCTCATTGGACAGGATTAGGCTTAGTGTGATACCAAACTTGCATATTGTGCATGCATATCATATTTCAGTAGAGCAACAGGAAATCCAATTTTTGTTATTTTACAAAAATAACGGAACCAGTAAAAAGGCGACCAGATGTTAAGTGGTTGCCTCCGCCCATAACAACGGCAATACGACATAGGTCTTCCGATCCAAGTCGTATCCCGGAGCGCCGATTATCCAACAAGATCATCCAATGATAAATCTTGTGCAACTGCGATTCGATCGGGTGGAAAGAATAGGGGTTACTTTGGGTGTGGAACGCAAAAAAATCCATTTGAAACTCAAAGTAGCTGCAATCAATCGATCCTTCTTTATAAAGTTCGTTTAGACATGGCAAGAGGAAATTTACATGTTATTGTATTTTTATACCTTCGTTAAGTCAGCGTAAAGGTGCCTTTTGAGAGCGTCAGAGTTACTTAGTGATGGTGCACCTTAGAACACTCTATTAGAATGAGTGCTCCATTGAATATGAAGTTTAAACACTCATTAGTTAAAGCACAAAATTCAAGTTTCTAAATATGATCTCTTAAGTATCTTATCCTTTCCGTTGTTCCCTACCTCTTTTGTTCCTATTGCATACACAGGCTCAACAAAAGAGAGACAAATCCTCATAGTACGTTTATATATAATTATTCTGGCATTATTATTAATTAACTATGTAAACAGATATTACAGAATATTTTGAGTGGGTGATCCCCTAATTGGACCCACCTCTAATGATGTTTACCCTTGACACAAAACGAAGTAAAAATAAATATCCAGCTAAACTTAAGATTAATAAGAAATATTCTGATAAATCTCAGATAGCAACGAGCTCAATTATTTATCTGTTCAACTTGAGCACTAATCTCTAAGGGGCTATTTTTACTAATATTCCTTCTAATTAAATCTATTTTAATTGACATCATATTAATTTATTTATAATATTAATTAGAACGGGAAAACCACTTTCTTTAATTAACATAAATTTTTCTATAAAACCTAAACCAAATTACATATACAAAATCGCAAGTAAATTTATAATCAAGCAATAAAAACCGGTTAATTAATTATAATAATTCTTCACTTTCACAAAACTTAGGGCACAACGACATTAATTCCTTCAATATATATCCTTTACAAGGTTGAATAGTCGTATATTGATGTCAATTAAATACATTTTCGCTAATCATCAGGCAAATCAATTTCGGATGCAATATCGAGACGGGCATTATAGGCCATGATTTAATATTCATCGTCGACAGACGCCCCGTCTGGCGGTCTACATGGCAAAGCATAATACGTGATTAGATACAGCCAATGCTCCCCAGGTCCGCTTGCATGCATTATGCACGAATCTAAATTGAATGTGCAGTTAGTAGCGCGTATTAAACCTCGTCGTGTGGTGGACATGACCGCTGCGAATTATACCCGTCAGCGGTTTGAGTTCAGATTGCGTTTCGTTAATTGCTGACCTGGTGGTAAATTGGTTCGGGTAGAGACGAGAGTAGCCGGTTCGATTTTTACATCGGTTGTGTTCAAATTTGTTTTCATGCCTATTTAGCTTTAGACTTGAATATTATTATGTTTAAAATAAATATTCATGGATATTTCACTCAGCAACCATCTAAACTTATACCATACGGTTATCACCAGATAACTGATAGAGTACTTATAATGTTGTTTTTTGTTCATATTTTTTGTTGTACATTTCAGCTTTATAAAAAGTCTTTAAATGGTTTAAAATATACTTAATACATACTATTTTACCTACTATTTGTTTTTACAGTTAATATATTGTGAGTGAGTTGTGAATGAAAAAATCATTTAAAATAGTTTTGTGTCACCTGGCAACCCCGCGGAATATGAGGCAGGACGTAGGAATTATGTAGTAACTACGTAGTCCTCCGCTTAAATTCACGTTGAAAGCATCCTAGGTGTTTTCAAGTGCTGGCAACACACGACGCATAATGAGAGCATTATAACGGAACAATATCAACACCTAGGTATTTACAGACAGGCGCTGGGAAAATCCCCATGAATGTTTTCTCATAGCTCAGCTGGTAGTAGCTCTGCCTTCTGCGTTGTAGGTTGTGGGTTCGATTCCCACCCAGGACAACCAGTTGTGGGCGAACATAAATGTTTGTTCTGTGGCTGGGTGTTAAAATGTATTCTAAGCATGTATAATTGTATATATAAAAAATAGTATTATTTGTATTCTATCAGTTATCTAGTTCCCATATTACGCAATGCTTAGTTTGGGGCTAGATGGCGCTGTGTGATGAAATATGTCTAAAAAAATATAAGGTCAGTCGTATTTGTTGAAATACATCATCTGTAAAAATGTCATTTCTCTAACTACCACTGTTCATGAGATATAGCCTGGTGACAGTCAGACAGACGGACAGCGGAGTTTAAGTAATACGGTCCTGTTTTTCCTTTGGGTACAGAACCCCAGAAAAACGTGCTGCCCCCGTTGCTTCTAAGAAAAGGTCAGCCGTAGATCTCTTTGCGTAACTCCCAATAAAAGCCACTATTCTGTGTTACGGTTTGATATGGAATGACAAGTTTATGTACCGGGCACCTAGCTTAACTTTAAGCAATCATAGACTCGACCCTCGCCATCTCGGTGCAGAAACTGTCGTATTTCCTCATAAGGGAGAAAATGCCATCATAACTTATGGTTAGTCGTCTCCCTAGTGCGTTGTAAAGATGCCCTTAACTTAACACTAGTCTTCATTTTCTAGTGGGAGTAATGTGTTATCTATATTTTGGATTCTGCTCACGTTGTTTCACTATTCTAAATTATTGCGGCTTGTAAATATAGCTCTGTGCTGAACAATAGGTATTTGCGATATATTTCGCTACTTTTACTTCTATAATTCTCATCTCTAAACTAAGATATTTTATATTACAAAGGGCATGAGCAAACTTAATTCCAACATCAAAAATAAATCTGCACAATAATTTTGGTACAAAAATAACAAATCTTTATTATCGAGGGATTGAAACCTTATCTTTCCGCTACAGGCCAGGTGGTACTAGGGGAGTCATGTTACTCGCGGCCGTAGGAAGGTTTCTAGATGGTGCCCCCGGGTGGTACGAAAGGTAAAGTAGTCCGGAGTTAACCCGGTGAAGTACTGCCACCACATTTTGTAATCTGCCGCGAAGCAGTGTCGCATTCGCATTGCCGTGTTACGATGGAACGGTGTGGGATACCGGTGAAATTACATGTACATGGGGTGTTACATCCCCATCTTAGAATGATAAGCGCAACGCAATGCGCCTTGGGTCTTCTCATTAACTCCTCCTCTTGTTTGAAGTTGGTTGAAAATGTTCAGTTTTTAGTGAATCCTATTTCAGATAACGTTTTCAGGTAAAAAACAAAGGGTACCACTTTTCATCCAGCAATAATTGTCAAAATCTACATTAAGTAGATAACTAATTTTAAAAAATAAGTAATTATCAAAAATTGGTATAGACTCATTAACGGTCAAATAATGGAAATATAAGACAAAATTACCTTATTAGCACCTCATTTGCAAATTGCATCATATATTTCTGGCAGAATAGCGATCATTCACTTTTTTAAATCCCGGTAATGGAGCATCTGAAATGGCGGGTCGTTACATTGGCTCACGTAGTGTGAGCCTAATAGAACAGAATATAAATAATTTATTACAGTAAGGTAACTCGAAAATACAAAACATCAAACATAACTGTTTCCACTTAGTTACAAATTAAAATTTTCAACTACTAGGTTTTAGTAGCAGCAGAACTGGTGCCAAGTTCATTTAGATTAATACTTCCACTATACTTGGTAAGCACTACCAAGCCATGGTACACTCACATTGCTGTGTTCTGGTAGAGGTGTGGGTGTGATTTTATCGAAATGAAGATGGTGGAATACAATATTCTTTGTAAAAACTCGGGTATAAATCAAGCATTGAATCTCTCTGTTGTCATATACACCAATAATGTTGCCATTTCATTGCAGTGTCGTTACTGCTTGTATACTGTGCTCTAGTGGTAGGACCCTAATAGCCATCTCTCCTCTATTCCTCACTAGCCAGGTGCCAGTTCCCACGTTCCCCTGCTAAAGGTTCTAAAGGTTATTGGGCCTGCTTTCACGCTTTTTATTGCCTGAACGCAGTTTGAACTCAATTATTTTTATGGTCGAGCAAATTGCTATTTTGTTGCTATATCATGATTATCGGGACGAAATTAGTTTTGCGATTGATAGCGTTTATTTCCTTTCTACTATTTAGCTAGAAGATAAGTATTTTGTATTTGAATTAACTTTAATTGAGTTTGATTTACGCAAAGCAAAGGAATATTTTTTGAAATCTATAATAGCTTTTGTTCGCGTCTCGCTCGCATGAAGCAGGACTTTTCTGTCATTATTTTATATTAATTTATATTAATCTTTGTAAGTCTTTATTTGAATCGGTTTGAGCGTGATTGAGTAATAAGCATCAGAATTTAAGTATTAATAATATTAAAAAAAAAACAACAGATATAACACTACATAAGTTAATTGCAATTCGTTGAATTTTGAATTTTATTGAATAATATTGAAATTTCTAGAAGCTTCTTTATCCAATGCTAAGGTTGATCACACACTATGAACCTGTTAAAAAGGTGGAACATTCTGGAATCGAATTTAAACCAGAAAAGCGTTTTACAAATAGGTCAAAGCCTTCGTGGACATGTAAAGGCTACGGGGTATAAATTCGTTTGTAAGGCACCGCTTTGAAATCAGCCCCGTGTCACGGCAAACGCAGTCACAAGCAATTTGAAAAAAGTATAAGATTTTTGTTAGTCAGCTTTTGATGCTCCATAGGCTATTGCTATTGACGATGTTGCAATAATATTGAAACATATCGGAATATGTCAGTCGGTGAAAACAAAAAATAATTACCTAGGTACGTTGTAAAATATGTTTTTTTAAATGTTAAATATGTGACTGATTAAAAAAATACCTTAAACACTGACTTCAATGCTTTCACCCCTTATTTCTCGCCCTTCCAACATCCGACATCCAAATTGGTCTACAATAGGCGAAAAAAAAATTCACAGGAAAGCAAAATAGGCAATTTTGTTTACTTGGATAACATATTTTTCCCGTTATTTTAATTTAAATATCAAACTATTGAATCGATTTTGATGTAATCTCTGTGGGACCAATCTGAAAGTATATTCTATCAAATAAAAAAAATATAAGAAAGAAATACGACCGAGTCAGTAACCTTCGGAAGTCGGATAAAAATGGCTTGTAGGAAGACGAGTATGTGCATTTAACGTTTCACATGAACTCCTTAGACACATTACATTAGCATACGTCGAATTACCATTTTAATTGTTTAGAGAGTTGTTCATATTTGATAAGATTATGCTTGTTTTAACTCGGAGCTGATAGTATTTTTAAGTCCGAGCTTTTTATCAAGAAAATTGTAAAACTTATAAGTATATCTGCCATGCAAAACACAATAAAGTGACTGAAAATTTTCAATAGAGAATAATTATTGCAATAAAAATTTAAACTTTACCTGTAAAATACGGACCGTGAAGAATAAATACCACGAATACATAAAGACCACAAATTAACGGGAACATGAGGAAACGAATATCGAAGAATATAGATTAACAGATTTTGCCATTGATATTCGGTGATTAACACGAGTCGGGAAGAGCCACCATCCAAATCTTATTCCATAAATAATATCAAATTCAGCTAAGCCGGTATTCACAAAAACACGCAGAATTTATTAAATAATTTATTTTTACAGCAAATCTGTCAACGTAAGCTGGGATTAGATCTGCTGAAACGGTATAAAGAGAATTAATTTTATAGATTGTATGGATTAACTTCGTTGGCTTTATTTAGGCTTTGGGCGCAAAGAGACGAAAGAAATCTGGAAAAAAATATACGCAGTTTTTAAATAAATGATCACATCCGTAATTGAGTGCCTACTAGAGTCCCTACAGGTATTCCTCGAATGGTGAGAAAGGAGCCACCTAAAGCAGCTGTAGAGCTTGTGTCATTTTGATTACAAGCGCAATTTTCACCTGGCGTGGAAATATACCGCTAATCAGACGTAGTGGTCCGTGGTGGACAGGCGTATAAGTTGTAACATCCCCGTTTCGACTTGGGTCGTCTCGTATGGCGATAGGGGAGGATTTGAGTCATTTCTTTGTTGTTTGTGGGTGGAGGTCACCAAATAACCACCAGTAGTCTCATTCATTTTATTGTTACAAAAAAGGCTCATAAATCGTTAAATCATCGTCTCGGAGGGATTTCCATTTTATAGATTTTAAAAGAAAGATTGTCGACAAGACGTCGTAAATACAAGTTGAGAAAAGAAATTAGGTGCCATTTACTTTAAGAATACTTAGAAATTTAAATAATAATATAGTTAAGGGAGGGTTTCATTCGTTGTTCTTTTAACGGCAGTAACCTACCACTCGTCAACACGTACTGTCAATTTTATGGCACAACAAATGACTGTAGCCCTTTAACTACGAAACACACTGCACCTTAATCAAATCAGTTTAAATTCAACGTGAAACCATCGCATTTCAGCAATGTCGTACAATGAACAAAGTAAACCTTACTAAATGTGGAGCGAGAATTGAATTTGAACGGAAGGAAAAAGAAAAAAATAACACGACATTTCTATTTAAACGACTGATTTGAGAGCAAACACCTACCGTTGGGAGCTTGAAAGGGAGGCTGCGCGTCTCAATATTATGTGAAGATGGAGCATTCAATACGTTTTGCTTCTTTTATACGACCATTAGAGCTTTATTACGTCTCTATAGCTTAGTTGGTAGCCCTACCTTCGAAGCGAGGGTCCCGGGTTCAATTCCGACCGGGCCGGGGCTCACTTTGTGTGGTGAACATGAAGTTATTTCTCGGGTCTTGGGTATTTGTTCATGTTACCTGTGACACAGGAAATCTAAGTGTAGGGGTATGAGTATGTAGGAGAGTAAGAGTTACCAGTACAAACGGGAAAAATGGAAATGTTTGGACATTATATCAGATTATAAAACTAGCTTACTGTTCGTTGCTAGCTTCTTCGATTTAGCTGAATCATACATGCAGCTCAAATACTGAAATTAAGTACCTGTTTTTACATTTATGTGCTAATAATAATATGAATAAGGATTCGAATAATAGTATCAACAAATAAATCAGTCAAGAAAATCAGTAACATATAACATACCTTAAGTGATAACATATCTTAAGTGAATTGCAATTCCAATAGTATTACTTGCCGAATTGATAAAAATTTTGTAGCTTATAAACCAGATTGATTTGTCGGTCTGAAATTAATGAGAAGTTATTTTTCTGGTGATTTTTTATTTCAATACCACGTCGAGATGGAACTTAGACTTTCTGTAGGTAGCAAGAAAGTGAGTTTTCTGAAGCAAGTACCTCTTTAAGTTAAACGGGATCCGTGTACACATTTGCTGTAATTGCCTCCACTCCGAAAGGAGCTATTTACCTGAGTTCTGTACTGGTTATTAGTATTCTTACATCGGACGGCAAATGGTGTTATTTAAGGGCGCTCTAGACGAGCAATATTTATAACAGTAATATTTATAACTTGATAGTGAGCGTGAAGTTCATTCTTAGGACTAGGTCTTTGTGCTGTGTGATAGTGTGGAATAATAGGTATTATTACTTTACATCTCGTGTAAATTAAATACCTTTGGTCATTATATAGATTATAAAATTGGTCAACATAAGTTTGAGATCTCCACTAAAATATTAATGTAATTAAATGTTAATTAATTCATAGCTACCATCAAAAACGCTTGTTTGTCAACCGACATTTTCAACCGACTTCATTGCCATAGATACTATGAAAAACAAAATTAGCTTCTAGATGCGAATAAAATGAATGAATGAATTGTATTAAAATCGATTCACAAAATCAATGCCAATTCGAGTATTGATACTCAAATTGGCATTCATTTTATAAGAACTTTATGAGTCAACCAAATTAGACGAGAAAACGTCAAAAAAAAAATTATACCAACACTAAAATTTAACTTAATTAAATGCTACATACGGGCATTGTGAAAAATAATCTTCACATTAAATAAAAAAAATAATACGAATTGCTATTGCTAAAAATTGCCGAACAGAAAAGAAAAGAAATTGCTGATCTGATAAACCGACCGTTTAAAGGCCCCCTAGTTGAGGATAACGCCTGAGTCACCTGAGCGGAGCAGTTGGGAGCAGCCGGTGCTGATGACTGGTAATCAAAGAAAACACGCTAATTAAGTTTTGTGCCCCTGAAATTATTTCTGGGAAGGTGGGGCAGATTTTGCAAGATTGCTTACATTATTTCCCTGATGTCATGCAATCACTGAAGATTAAAAATCGAAAACTGAATTGAATTTAAAGGTTGCCTGGAAGAGATCGCTATTATCGATACGGCCGCCCATTTTAACATCTTTTTTTTGTGACTGTTTTGTAAATTTTATTTGTGTTATGTATGTTTCTATTGAGGTGTACAATAAAGAGTATTCATCCCTTCATTCATTCATTCATTATACTTTGATTTTCCACTTTATTATCTATATACAAATAAAATTTAAAAAAAAACATCATAATCTTAGAGGCTACTTATAAAGAATAAAAATGTAAGAATTACAACAGAAAATTTTGATCGTGGGGTAGGGTGCCAAGAACACTGACTGCATTCCCGCGATGGACGGCCAAAGATAATCTTGTTTATACTTTTGTCCCATATTTCTCATCATCAAGTGTAGGATTTTCCCACGAAATTCGACATACCTGGAACTCATCCTATCGATTAAAAATATTTTTTTAATTTTGTTTGCTACTGGCGAAGAAATCACACAGAAAATAGGCAGTCGAATGAAATACCTCCTCAATACTGTCGGTTAAAACCAGACTGCAAATCGAAAACGTTCTCAATTACCCAAATCGGGAACCTTCAATACAATGTTGTTTTTTTTTTGCATAATACTTATGTGTCTTAATAGCGTGGTAGGAATCGGACTCGCGCACAAGTTTGTATGAGAGCCCCCTTAATTATTTATTTTATTCTGTTTTTTAGTATCTGTTATAGCGGTAACAGAAATATATCATCTGTGAAAATTTCAACCCTCTAAATAACACGGTTCATGAGATACAGCCTGGTGACAGACGGACAGCGGAGTCTTAGTAATAGCGTCTCGTTTTATTTTGGTTACGGAACCCTAAAACCTCCTCTGGCAGTCGGTTGAAATTTCACGATTAACAGCGAATACTAAGGGATTTAAATTATTAAGTATCGAATAGCGGATATATGATTTTTTATCACTCACTTGTTATTTAACTTTATTATAATTGAAAGCATCATTTACATTTCATAAGCTAAATTATTATATTAATGATTGTGAAGACTCAATGGACATCGTACATCGTAAAAAATCCCAAATCCGACTTAAAATTATCTAAGAATCGTGATATTAATATTGTTTACATGGTGAAAATATCATAATCATTCACATGTCATTCATATGAGATTTTTAAGGCAACGCTTGTAATTATAATGTACTTAGGTTCAATACAATATTTATAATATTAATCTATTTTATTGCAGTATACGAAACTCCTATGATCCCTATTTTCATAAAAAGTATCTAACTTTTTTAAATATTTTTCCAATATGTGACTCCCATATAATAATATATAAAACATATTATAACATACTATAATCTGAATGTATGTTACTTTATTTGAGGTTAAATCCTGTCTTCTTCAAAATAACAATGTACCGTAGTATTTTATATGTACAAATTATGAACATTCCTTACAGTCACAGCGTCATCTCGACTTAATAAACTTCTGTTAAATAATGTTTTTCATCTCCTTGTGTCTACGAAATAAATTGCTTCATTTTTGGCCCATGGAGGCGTTAACAGAAGAATTTATCACCTGTATGCTGAGCTGGTTAAAATATTCCAGAATGTTCCCGTGTCAATTATATAAGAGAAATATATTTCGTAATTGTTGTAAGCTGTTCCCCGCGACTTTGTTCACGTGGTTTTTTTGTTGCTGTGGACCCTTTTAATATATCCCCTAATGTTCTAAGATACTCCTTATTACATCAGCTATCTGCTAGTGAATGTCCCGTTAAAATCCGTCCAGCCGTTTTGATAAATATTACTACTACTACTCGTACTACTATTAAATTACATTTCATGAATTGACCAAGGATAAAATTAAGAAAGCGGCACTTTTCTAAATTCTCCCGTTTTTTAAAGCAGCCACTGTGTAAACCTAATTTTCTTCCAGTACTTTCTTCTACATTTTATGGTCAATTTATTTACCTGGGTACAGTGTACTGGTACTATATCGGCTGGATTTGATTTACTGAGCAAAGGCCAACATTACACATAACTTAAGAAAATAAAAGTTTGCCAATTATAAGCTTGCACAACATAATAAAATAAAAACCGTACATATTAAACTATATTAAAGAAACGGAGAAAAATTATAACAAACCGATAAACTCACATTGCATACTATTAATAAAATTAAGAAACATGAAAAATTATAGTTGTTTTGTGCTATATAAAAGTCTTTGTGTGCATGTATCTATTTATAGCAGGTATCTATTATATATTCAAACGAATTGTCCGTGATTTTATTTGGCGGCTCTACTGGATCTGATGTTTTATTTTTATTTTTGTAGTAGACTTTGTATAGATCTGATCATTGCGCACAAATGTTTCTTTCTAATTCATCTCATGATATCCTGTTAAATAGATTAGATCTCCGTGGGTTGGACATTCTACTAATAGCAATTGTTTCCATTAATTTACTTGGAAAACGTGTTAGAAGGATTTCCGATCATCAACGATATTCATAGTTCTGAAGGCCATTTCCAATTACTACTCGTATCTCGATTCCCAGTCCCGGCGCACCGTCGGGCCACGTGACAGATGGCCTCAACTACACCACAGAGTACATTACTAGTAAGTAGAGTAACTTAAGTAGAGTGCAAAAGTAAAACAACGTTAGAGGAATGGTTAAACGTAGAACAGGTTTTTTGACCATAGTTCTTAATTCTTTAGACATAGATTAAAACAAACATAAAATAGATAGAAACAGGTGAACCCTTAAAAGAGTAATCAATAGACTATAAGAATCAATTCTCAGCTACTATGGTTCTAATGATACATCCCTGTAGCATCAGTAAGTCAAACAGAACCTTTGAAATAATTGTAAAATCATACCTGCAAATCATCATTAGTCGGGGATTCGTGCCTCTTGTTTAATTTTTTGACATCCCACTTACAAATGTGAAAGTACGTCTGAAAGGATTTTATGAATGTTTGTGACTATTTCACATAAAAGCTATACAGCTCCGGTTTGGCTATAACTTGATATTTAAGATTCAGGTACCTGATCTTTCTAATTCTTATTCTGAGTGGGGGTAACTAGGCCTGCACTGACGTCCCGCATAGGGGTGTATTGTCATTGTCCTGTTGTTGTTAACTATCCCCTATCCCATTCGCTCCAACTCCTTCGTGTACCGGAGAAGGACTCTTGGTTGTTGTTGGCAGCACTATTTCAGCGTTTCCTCTTGTGAAACAAAGCCTATTTTTACCTGATCTTTAACCATCATCAAAACCTTTCAATTTCCAAAAATTGACAAAACATCAGTTTTGTGTTTTATTCAACCACTTTACATCTAAGAACATGAACATCGTTCTTTCTGAAATTTAATTTATGTTGAATGCACACCGCTTCTTATTTTTGTGAAGTTGACGCACTGGCTTTTTTATACTGTAATCGGAATCCACAGATAATTAACACGTTTCTTTTCCACGGTCCAGCTGTAACAAAACTTTATTAATACCAGAGGGACTTAGGCTTTGAGGGTAACAAACTTTTGTAATGAAGTCGCCGATGGAATATTGCTTCGCAAATAAGCTTTATTTTTCTGTTTCGGCTACTAGAAAGGAAAGATTTATAGGACGGTATAATATTATGTGCTAAAAAGTACTTAATTAACTCCCAAAACGCTTAACGTAATATGAGCAGACGAAATAGAGCTTCCCTTTGTAATATATACATTTTGTTTTAACATTGTATTATTATCTAATATAGACAAACAGTAACTACAGTAATAATGGTTCTTAATATTGCAGTCAACCGAATTATTCGCGTATTAGACATCGATATTTTATGAAAATGTGCTAACAAAATGTTAATATTAATTTCACACATATGAATTATCAATTATCATAAATTGGTAATTCATACACGAATCGGAAAACGGGGGTAATGCTATTAAAATGTAAACGGTAGGAACAAGTCGTAACGTGTCAAGACGTGATGTATTCATTTGTTATTCCAGCAATATTCATGTCAGATTTCAAATGTCAAACGTAGGTGTAGGTTTGTACGAAATCTGTTTATGGAAATTACAATCTGAATTAAGGTCGATGTCTCCTGTCAGATTTTTCCGATATTGGTTGGCAATTATTAGCCAACAGATATATCATTAACGAATTATCTTCGTGTTTTCACAAGTTATTAATAGTCTAGTTTCTACAAATAATAAAACAAATAAAATACATACCTAGTTTATTAAGGTGGAAAAAACATGTGAAATATATGAAAAATAAAATTAATTATTAATATATATTTGACGGACGACGACGACGTCGTCGATATATATTTGAGCCCTTTGGAGTTCAAACTTTAGGCTCTTGGGGACCCGGGACACATAAAATCTTCAAGGGTTTAGCGGAGCGCCTAAAGAGTCCACGTGCAACCAATATGCTGGGTTTTATTTCGGCCAGAGGCTAAGCATTGCCATCGTGGCAATGCTGCCAGCATTTTGGACCATCAAGTGACGGCTTAATTATTTAGTAAGATATATATAGAAAGTGTTTAAGGTTTTTTTTCTCTAACTTAATTATGTGTTTCTATGAATTCAATGTGATTAAACACATTTGATAATTGAAATATAACGCCTAGACCGACTTTAATTTGCAAAAGAAAATTGCTTAATGTAACAGACGTCGTTCACCTTAACACTTTCCTTCAGCGCAGACGTTCCCTACACAAATATTTTATCTAGAATTTGAATTACTTACCCTAATCCTGTGACTTTGTGGATTTATAGATCTACAAGGTTGATTTTTTCGTACCATACCAATGACACGTCATGTTTTGCTGATGAGTTTACGGAATACGCGGTTCGGTTAGAATTGTTTTAGGTCATACCACCACCATTAAATTGTGAATAATATTAATAAAGACTCTATATTTCGTACAATTATAGAAAGACTACCGATCAAACTTATACACTTAATACTTTATTTTGTAAGTATGAATTTATTATACACCAGCTTTTGCCTGCGATTTCGCTTGCTTTTATTTAGATTTTGTTAATCAAGTAATTTCTTTATAAAAGCTACATAAGTATCTTATCTGTACCCTGACAACGCATATGTACAAAATTGTATGATGATAGGTTGAGAATAAAATTCACATTTGCATTTTTAATATTAGTATAGGTTTAGTCTCCCACACAGATCAAATATTTATCCTGTGTCCTTTGTCTTGGTAATCGGGAATCGCAACCACGACCTACAGGGAAGAAGGCAGAGCTACTACCGACGAAGCTGTGATTAAGTCAGAATATTTAAAGATCGATCTAAGAAGAGATCTATGATCATAAATCATTGTAATTAATTTGTAGGGTACAACCAAATAAGAAATACTTTTCCAAAATAATTTAGAATACACTTATTTTACATTAATAAGTGATATCTTTACTTTGAATTGATATTTTGTTATATTGACTATATGTTAAAAGTCATTGAAAATACTTTAACATTACTTCATAAACATTTTTCATTGTGCAAATGAAGCAACTAAAAACAAATCTGTTTGAGTATGTACATAGGTACGTGTTTATCTCACAGAAGACCTAACGTCAAATATGCAAGGTATTTTCGTGTTAATTACTGAAATGATAGGTACCTGCGTTTGACCACGGAATGCTGAAACGAATTCCTAGGTAACACCTGTGGTAGAGGCAAGTGGGATTATATTACGTAGTTTGATAAAAAAAAATGTGTATACAAATTCATAGCGTTTTAGATTTAATATTTCATTCAAATTAATTTTTGGCAAGAATTTCAATATTTATATAAAGTCCCTGAACCATGGGAAAGTCACGGATTGTACTGACAGAAACAATTAGAACAAAAAAATAGAAAAAAAAACTACCTAATCGGTCAAGCAGCAATTGATTTTTATTTAGATATCGAGAGTAGGCCGGTGTCCCTGTAGTGGGAACATTAGAGGCTGGTACGGAAACACATTTTAAATAAAAGAAAAAGATTTTTTTTTTAAATAAATTTGTTCCAACTTGTTCTTTAAAATGACTGAGTTTAGCTTTTGTTCAAACCGTATGCGACCCTCCATGTGGTCAAATCATCGGTATAGATCTGTTAAAAGACACAATATTTCGCTTCTAAACTCTATGTTCCAAGCATTGCAATCGCCAAGTGTGGGTCTGGATTCTGGGCACCGCAAATATGTGCGCGATGTAAATTTGATGCCTCGAGTGACGCGGTCAGGCTCGATCCATCTCGGCTATGCTGCCAATCTCTGGGGGCATATTTTGGTTAATAACATTCAGCTGCAAATTCCAGGGTTTGAAACAAAATAAACATAGCAGACAGCTTAATGGTATAGCTCTGTTTTACGAAAAAAATATAGAATGGTCACCAGTATGGTTTCTTGCCTGTTTCTTCCCTTCGAGTTGATCGGTTAGGATTGGAAAAGACGTAAATTTAACAAATAAGACTAGTTAAACATGAAAACTGACTGTAATTTGACATATGTGTGTGCATTTAATGCGTTAACTTGCGCGTGAAAAATTTAATATTTATAAAGTGTTAACTATATATTTATATCGACTACAATAACACTACACTAGAAAGAAATGCCCCTTAATTCCCAGCCCCATAACGATACATTTTAACAGTTAAGAAACACATCCAGTTATGTGAGTGAATGGCGCGAGTTGGACAGTTCTACACCCATTAAGGAGCTTTATGTCTTCTTAGAATGGGGTACGTGACTTCTATGTCTCATTTACGCACATTGTCTTCTCCTTCGGTGATTAATATTAATCTGTTACGTTGCCAATTTTATTGTATGTTTATGACTGGACTCAGTTTGTTGTAGAAGTGACGAACAAAGATGTTTGTTTTTGTTTTGTGTATGTATTTAGAAAAAAATATTTAAAAAAGGAGCTTCATAAATATTGTATCAGTAATATGTTTCCCATAGTGCTTAATTTGGGGCTAGATGGCACTGTGTAAGAAGTCTATAAATATTTGTTATAAAAACTGTTATTAGACAAGTTAATAAGGTAAGCCACGGTTAATGGTTTGGAAACAAAGGAGAGAACTTTAGCAGTTTTTTATTTAAATCTTGTTTTTTACCAACCACAAATTTTAAATTATTAACTATTTTAATAAGGTTCCAGACCAGATGAGGAAAGAAACATTTAATTTTTACAGTAAACTAAATAAATAATCGTATTGTGGTGAAGATATTTTAGGCTGTGCGGTCGTAAAGACGTGTGACCTTCCTGTCTTGAGCACATTTCCATCTGGAAGGCATTAGGATCTAAGATCCCAGAACAAAATTCATACACATCACAAAATGTTTTCCTCATCCGGATAATGAACCCGGGACCTCTCGCTCCGCAGGCAGGGTGTACTACTAGTTACTGCATATTAGGCTTTTAATTTGAAAAGTTCAATTTAAAAATGTAAAGTGGGTAGTTTATTCTGGGTAATTGTAGATTCAGGGACGGCAGAAGGCAGATTTTAATTAAATATACGAAATTCCAAAAGGAACTGTTTGCATCTAAATAAACTAAATTGACTTAAATGTATATGTCTCTTTAAGTCTTTATAAACAAGAAGTGGTTATTACTGTTTAGTTTAGTTTGAAGTTAGAATGTATAGAAAAGTATTGGCACCTTAAAGTTGGCTTTTTAGCGATATCGTTTAATGAATTTCAGCGGATTAATTACATCTCCTATGTATGTCCTATGCAGAGCTGTAAGTAAGCTGTAAGTGAAATCTAAAACCCTCGCTTTCAAGGCGGGCCTACTACCAACTAAGCTAATAATATAATAACATATTGATGGTATCTGTGGTATTACCCGCGGTTTTCCGGGATCAAAAGTAGCCTATGTGTTAATCCAGGGTATAAACTATCCTGGTACCAAATTTCATCACACTTTTGCCTTTATAATAAGTGTAATGGTAAAAAAATAGTTTAGTACTCAATGAGTTTAATAACCTGAGTTTGACCCTGTTCGGTCCCTTGAGGTCGGGAAGGTGAGAGGCGTGTGACCGAATGCCCGTTTCAGAGCGACGTGATACTTTTGTTAAGCTCCCTTAGTTTTGTTACCTTGCATGGAGTTCTGAACTGTGAAATTGACTCTACTGATAAAATCGTGCAAATACGACGTGAATAAATAGATTTGTATTGTGTTTTGTAAACACTTGTTTATCAAGATTGGTATGGTAACAAGATTATTCAGACATGATTTTGTTAAGTTTAGATAGGTAGGCATTTGGTCTGATGTTAAGTGGTCTCCGTAGCCTAGTAGATTGCTTTTTCAAACGACTTTCAAGGTTATCGGTTATTCGGTTGTATTTTTATGTTTTATCTTTGTTTCTTCAGAACTCCGTCATTTGATTCCGATTTTTTAAATTCTTAATTTGGTCCCAAAGAAGTTTTATCTAAATCGATTCTTTATCTTGATTTTTAAATCAAAATAACTGGAAAAATCCAGTATACGAAATTTCGTATTGTGCTTTCCTGTGACTTTTTACTTTGTCAATTGGATACAATTGGATGTTTCTTTTTAAAATGGTAGGGTTATTTATAGGGTCCCCCCCGCGGGTTCACGCCTTGTCGGGGCGGGGGGGCTTAGTAACCGTGGTTGGGCTGCCCACGGTGAAGCCAAGAGAAACCCGGGAGGGGCTGCTCCTTTAGGCTTTGCCTCCTAGCCGACTAGGAGCGGCCACAGTAGGTGGCGGTGCCTTATGGGGGGCACCGCAACTGAGGCGGGCTGCGGTGTCGTATGGGCGGCACCGCAGCTGAGGGTTAGGGGCCGCGGCGGGAGAGGAGTGCCGGTATAGCCGTGGCCGCTCTCCCTACCTTCCGCGGCCACGGCGGGGTCGCCACCGCTAGATGGCGGACGCGGTGGGGCCGCAGGGGAAGAGGAGTGTTGGTATTGAGAGGCGCCACTCTCCCTATCCTCTGCGGCCGTAGTGGCAGGCGACGGGGCCACAATTCTGACCCGTCGCATGGGGACCTAGGGCGTTTAGATACGGGGTCATCTAACGCCCTTTCGCTGGCCAGGTCCCCGAGGTGGTTGCGACACGCTATGTGTTCTGGCGTGTCGCTAACTAAGGAGTGGCACTCGGTGCCAAAATGAGAGGGGTCCGGAGACGGACAGCCGTGGCGGGTTCGCGGATGTGTGTGTTAACGTTCCCGTGTTCCCGCCACTAAGCGGCAGAGGAGGACACCGTGGGGTTTTAGTGGGTCTAGTCCCACATAACCGCTCTGTCTCCCCGTGGCAGGGCGGTATGCGAGTGCATTTCCCCACGAAAAAAAAAAAAAAAAAAAAAAAGGGTTATTTATAGGGTTACCCGCTTAGGGCGAGAAATAAGACTTGAAGTTTTTGTTTTGGACTTTTTTAATTAGTTATTTGTTTTATCTTTATATAATGAGTTTAATCACAATTGCGATAATGCTGTTCAGGAGGCAAATTATTACTACTATTTATTTATATGGTAATGTAAGCAGCAGTAATTTTATGACAACTATAAAAATACTTCCTCACGAAAAATACATTGCCCCCACCTACGCTAGCGCTGGCGCCGTTGGTTAATACTATTTTATACAATTTGAACCTGAAGAATTATTTTAATCCGATTACGAGGACGCAAAAACGAGGGTTATGATTTTTATATTACTCTTGAATTTGTTCTCAAATATTGGTGAGGAAACTTCTAGACAGCTGTCATTCCACAGGCTGTGTCAAAAAATTTTGTGATACGAGTTCTCCCGGCCTTCCAAGGCATCGCAACATATGTAATATAATCGAAATATTACAAGAAGTACATTGAAAAGATTTCACACCAGACTCGTGTCAAGTCGAATACCAAGAGTTACACAGTGTATAATCGTTAAAAACGCACAGCGATACGATATTTCGGTGCTCGGTTAGTGATTCGATCGAGTAAGTGAGTTTGGAACTTCTTTATTAATGTACTAGAATCCTTGTGAATGCGGAGAGATAAAAATCGCGTCAGAAGCTGAATGTCACATATAAGACAAGCCCTATTGAATAATGGGCTGATAGCAATGAAAATATAATTAATCACGCTTATATAACTAAGCATTGCACTATGATGTAGTATGTTTATATCCATGTCACCTGAGCCTGTGTAGTACCTACATAAATACGCAGCAAAATATCCAGATCCAACGACAACTTAAAACAAATCACTCAAATCCTTGCATCGGCTGGACTGAACCCAAGCCCCCTGGCTTTACAGGAAGGGTTACTACCAACTAAGCTACGGATGAAGTCAATAATAGGTATTATACCTTTTTCGAGCCAGCATGAAATAGGAGGAATTGATTTGAAAATTATTATTCAGTATACAGCAACTTGTATTTTCGTGTTTCAGCTTCAGCGTCCTCGCCGATTGAAAATACTATTATTTATTCTGTGCCATTCTCGAAGATTTATTAGCAAAGTCCGTGGTATCCGCTCCGTGGCCAGACGATATCAGGATTGGTGATAATAGTTTTATTTTTAAAGCTTTCCATTTGGATTTGTTTAAAGAAATGGAGATAGGACCGGTGGCTGCAGAATGAAATGAATAACTAATAAAGTTTATTGTTCTTGTTTACCTACTGAATGTAGTCAGATATGGCAAGATAATTATTTCTTTATTTTTACGGTTTTCTTTATTGTTTCATGAATAGTTCAAGATAAAAGTTTATAATATAAATTTCTAAACGTGCTTCGCCATCTATTGCATTTTCACTCCACCTGCCTGTTATAACAAACAAACGCTTGTCAATTATATAAAGAACAGTTATAATTCTTTGTTTAGCTAGTTAGAATTAAATTAACTAGAGAGAATTCATATTTAGGAATCGAGCATTTTTAGTTCAGAAAGTGAAATTATGTTATTAACACTGTTATATACTAAAGATGATCCCTGATCTGACTCACTTACCATTTCAATCAACTCTCTCTAGCATGCCAGGTTGCTGATAGAAATCTTTTTACATAGACGGCTCCGTGGCTTAGTTAATAGTAACCTTGCTTTCGAAGCGAGGGGTCCCGGTTTCGATTCCCGGCCGGGGCACACTTTGTGTGGTGAGCATAAAGTTTATTCTCGGGTCTTGAGTGTTTGTCTTGTGTTTCTGAGTTTGTCTATGCCATCTGCGACACAGGGAATCCTAGTGCAGAGGTATGAGTGTGTTAACGTTGTATACCTTCATACTTTATTTATGTTAATCTGATTCTATGGTGTGCAATAAAGAATTTCGATGATCCCACCTCTTGCTTTTCGTAAAATCGTTTGATACACAAATATAAAATGCTATTCGTGTGCTATGTCGCGCAACTCACAATTCGTTTTAGATTTTAGTCGATAACATTCGTATTTTTACGATACGCTGAATTTACAATCGCCTACGAAAGCACACTGTCTCGAGCAATCCCTTTGTTTGTTCTATTCAAATCCAATGCTAATACGTAGAATCAAAGCGGGCGGATGTTCTTTGCGAAAGGAAAATTCAATGGATAGAATGAGAATCGCTACATTTTGTAACTATCATTGTGTTTGCTTACTTGAGGATCTGACAACACGAGTTCACAATTTGTAAAAGAATTTAATACAAAGATGCTTCAGTGAGCTTGTACAATGGTGAAACGGATTCTAAGAGTTCTTATTATTTTATTATGAAATATTAGTCATTTTTCAAGTGCACGTACCTATACGTTTCACAAATTCTGATTGCTTAGACGAATGTCAAAATCAATAATTTGGTTCAATGCTTTTTTTAATTTATATTTATATAGCTGGTTTTCTGTGATATTTTTTTCTGCAATTTTCTACCAAACAAGATCACATTATTTTTAGCACATGTCCGCAAACTTTTTGGTCGAAGGCTGCCTAAAGAAACACTTTAGGGGCAGCTTTCAACAGAAGCATCTGACTATTCACACTTTTGACAGGTTTCTGACAAGGCAACATGTTGAATTGAAATTTAGCGGACCTCAGCTAAATATTACCTCCTTTTAAAATCACGTTCTGTATAGATACCTCTCAAAATAACATTCTTTTATACGATAGTTCCAAAAGGCTTTCGTAGAAGATTTTTTCAATTGAAAAAGTATCATAAAACTTATGTCATAATGCGAAGTGCGGGCAGTGGGTCGCATCAGCAGCATAATGGGGGTACTGCCCGAAAGTTGGTAACAGCCGAATCTATCGGAGATCTTTATGGGCAATCATTATCAGTCTTTGCGCTCCGATAAAACGTGTTCCCCACTTTTAATGGGCTTTATCGACAAGTTTAGGTACGTTAAATTATTATAAAATCAATTTTCTCGTACTTTTGGGGTTGTTAACGCCAGTTTTGTTCTTATAAACTCATTTTCACCATAGGATTTACGATTATAAGGTCAGTTCTAATAAAAAGTTTAAAGTGGCGCTAAATTTAAGAATACTTATTGATTTTAAATGAATAGATATTGACAAAAAGTTCGCACTGCGCAACTTAGCCCTAAAATAGGCATAGCTTGTACTATGGGAACCAGATTACTGTCAGAACTTAATTTTTTTTTTTTTTTTGAGTACTTGGTTACGACCAGAAACAGAACAATTATCTATATTTGTCTCAATACACGACCAACAGCGCAGAAGGTAGAACAACCAACTGAGCTGTGCCTCACAGCTCACAGACACCGGAAACCGAGTAAGTCAATATCAGCCTCTTATGTTCCCACTGCAGACACCGGCCTACACTCGATAAGGGAGAGTGAATGGGCTTTGATCTACCACCTGGCCCCAATCCGGATTGGTTTTTAAAAAGGGAGTTGTGTACGTTTTTCAAAGTGAAAATCTTATGTGCGCTTTACCACTCATTGGCATGTATGAATTTGAACCAGCGACCTTTGAAATCGATATCTGTAGCCTTGGGCAGCTAAGTAAGGTCTGAACTTTTTGAAAAACGTGTCATATAAATATTTTTTTTAAGAATTGAATGGAATTGTGGATTAGACTTTGAATTTGAAATCGCTTGGGGACGGATTTCCAGATGTAGCAGTTACTATCTGAATGTACGTAGCACCCAGGGCGATCTTGCATTTCATGTAAACATTGTAGAGGAGCCTAAACATTATTTACAGGCCATGTAGATAAAAACATACGTACATACAAGGACAGATGTAAACTTAACAATTAAGACTATCTAAAACGTGAAAACTGACTGGAATTTGACATATCTGTGTGCATGTAATGTGCCTGGGGAGTTCCTGTGACACGTTATATGCTCACGAATATGTGTACTTGTATGTGTAAAATTTTACGTGTCCAAATGATACTTGAGATCAAAAGGAATAAATGAGTTTGACTTTGACTTTGACTTTGATGCTTTAAACAGAAATACAACTATCCTTATACTATTAGAGGTATTTATTGATGTGCAGAAATATACCTTTAAATTAAGCAATTTTGCATAACCACGAAGCCTTTGCTATGAACCAACAAAGTTTTCCATACAAGTGTTAAAGTGACCGTTTTCCGTGCTAAACTGTTCATAAATAAAACTGAGTACGCCAACTTTCCACTCAACTTCTTTAAAGTGTTGCCTTTCTTTTAAAAACTTGCTTTTTTTCCAGGGACTTCCATTTATTCTGTGGCTTGGGGTTGCAAGTTCAAAACAGCTTTTAACACCCTAGAAGTTTCATTTCACAAGCTATTGTTGCAACAGTTACTTTCTGAATAATTACCTCTGGCAGTCTTCCCAGTCCCAGATTAACAGAAACACATAAAAGGGTCCAATGTTTGATTAGCTCGAACGACTTGGGTTGACAATATCGTTCAACTCAAGGTCAATGCAGGTCGGTATAAGTTACAATTCATGATTTTATTGTTTCATTAATTGTTGTGCCGCATTATTCAACGTTTTATGCATGTTTTGCCCTCTGCCTTCGAAGTGGGTTCGATTCCCGGCTGGAACAGACTGTGTGAAGAATGTAAAGTTTGTTCTTGGGTCTTGAATGTTTGTCTTATTTCTGTGTTTGTACAGACCACCTGCGACACGTGGGATTTTAGTGAAAAAAGTAGTCTAGTTAAAAAGTATGCTATAATGATAGATTTCTTATCAAAACATAGCGATATATATAATAGTCGGAGTGAAAACGATTCGTCTTATAATTTCATAAAAACACCGACGTCGCGAGTTCCTTTGCCGACTGCCAATTGAGCTTGAACACGGCTATAATGCATTTTATTCCATTTATTTTCATTTTATTGAAAGTTGACGGAACGGAATCTTCGTTTTTAATTGGAAAAAGTCCTGCCTGTGGGGTTGGCGGGAAATAAGATGCTTTCAGCGCAATCTCTGAATTTAAATCTATAAAAATCAATCGCCACATGTATAGCGGTATTATTGTACTACATATGTTTATGACGCAATTTCTTCATCAATAGTAAACCGATTTAGATGATTCTTAATTTGGTTGAACAAGTTGGTCACATAGAAATTTCATGAATAACCTCAACGCTCGTAAAATAACTACTTCTTCGATTTTTAAATCAGTCGTTTGTAATATCGAAAGAGGGGTTGTTTTCTTTTGATAAAGTACGTATCTACCTCGTCACTGCAATGACATGAATGCATACCTGCATTACAGACGTCATTACAGACGTCAATAGGGTTGAATACGCCGCGGCCGATGGTAGTGACATGAGAATTCTCTTTGTGCCTGCAAAGAGCATTATCTGCAGACAATCGGAACCCACACGACATCCGATTACACCGATTAATCGTTCCGTGACGTGCTATTGATAAGCTCTTTTGTATGTATATACTCATCGGCTCATTTGAAGGCATATGAATATACAATACAATACAATACAAAAATACTTTATTGCACACCAATAAATGTACAAAGAATCTTACGAATTAATGTATTGTACAATGGGCGGCCTTATCGCTTAGAAGCGATCTCTTTCAGGCAACCTTTGGATGGATAGGAATGTGTGGCTTGGAAGGTTGGTTGGCGGTGTACATGATATAGAGAAACAAGTAATATAATTAAATATTCATAGATATTTCACACACCACCTTCTAATCTTAAACTAAGCTTGTGATACGGGAACTAGGTAACTGACAGAATAGAACTTTTTTTTGTAAATGTATAAATATTTTTTATTTTAGGAGGTGGCGGAACGAGCAGGTTGCCCACCTGGTGGTAAGTGGTTACCTCCGCCCATGATAACAGTAATATAACTCAGACTTGGGTCTTAGTTTAATCCTGCTGCGTCCATCACTCGAGACGGGGATGGTACATATTTTAGTAGCAGTAGATTTTGTACCAAGTTCTAATTGTGTTGACCTAAACAGACAGGTGTAAGCTCAATTTAAGCTTACGCCTGTAGCCTCAATTTGAGCTAATTCAAGGTGAAATAAAACATAAATTGTAACATTGAATTCTAGAAAAAAATACTTGAAAAAATCACTTTTTCTTCTATTATAAATATGTACCTACAAGATCAAACGTTCTTTTTTAGAAGCTTTCCTAGATTTTCTTATCCGCTCAATTAAGTTGATTAACCCTTAGCTCAGACAATAGTTGTGTGGTTGATAGTTTATTGGTATTTGGACCGAGCGCTACGTGCTTCAGAAAGCAGTTTAAGATGTCGGTCCTGACATAATTAATCGATAAACCATGTCGGAGTCCTTTCGGTGACTCGAAAACTCTGACACCTTAGTTACCCAGTTACATTAAATAAGATTAAAAGATTACCAAGTTTGGCGATTGTTCAAAGTCTTAGTAGGATTAAGGATTCCTTTTGCCTTTTTGGTACGGAACCGTAATTAAAAGACAGTGATTAATCAACATTACGTATTATTTATCCAATAAGCCTTAGATCATATTTCACTACGCTGAAGATTTCTAGATAGAGACCCGCTTCCATCACCGTAACTTTACATAAGTCAATTAAAATATTACGCATGAATAGATAATTAACGGGGATTTGTTCCCTCATCTGTTACGAGCCTACCGACATCGGTGATAAAGCGAGAAATCGGCACTGCGATAAGGAATTTAATTTATAATCTAATAGTTTAAAAAAGTTTTGTAGCTTATATTCGGTTAACAGATTTAATAACGCTTTAACACACAATAGGATTACTTATATTAGGTGGCAAGGGAGAAACAACTAACTTCTTGATCACTACACAAAGATTGCTCGGGCTGGGAATCAAATCTATGACTCCTTGCTTTGAAAGCCTTATTAACTTAGCCACAGGCCGTTAATTATTACTATATATATAGTTATTTATTAATCAGCTAGTTTCCTTATGGTTCAACACATACAGCCCTTTGAAAGCAGAACAGAGAGACAGACGTTAAGGCTTAGTAATAAAATCAATAATAAATGCTTAATATTCATGCACACACACACAACGCCACATTTTTTTTCTTATTTTACATTCTTGTTTGTCTCACATGTTTGTTTCGGGTGAAAATCGAGCTCACGACCTACAGAAAGCAGAGCTACTACCAATTGAGCTATGAGGCGAGTCCATTGTGTTCTTTTTACGGTATTGAACCGAAAATATCAATAGTTAAATAAGCAAGATATAAAATAAACGCCAGTTTTGTTACTAGTAGTTGTCTAGCCTTTTTTATTTTCTTTTTCCCCGTGCGGTTATAATACTACGGGCGTAAGCATCCGATTACATTGCATTTATAAGCTTACTCTAAGCTTTATTGTACGAGAAGTATGGAACTTACTAAACTTGACTCAACTTTTCTACTTTGAATCATGCTGCGATAAAGTTTCCTGTCGAAAGTTACGTGTATCAAGAAATTTAAACGTATTGCCACTATACTGTGATTAAATTATTTACTATACTGTGAGGCTGTCTGCCACTATACTGTGACAAAAATGATTTACTGTACTATGAAGGCTGTTTGAAATATTTGCAAGTACAAAATAAAACACGGTTATAAAAGTAAGAATTTTATCGGTTTTTGAGTTAATATTTTTAGTATCGAAATTTTATGATTTATTATTTATTACGCCTAAACCGCTAAACCAATTTTGATATAAATAATGATACAATTTATTTCAACAACTTTACTTTGGGCGAGTAAAACATAAATATAGAAACAAGAATTTAGTTACTACAATAGGCGGTCTTATCACGATTTCTACCAGACTGCCCAAAAAGTATCGGCGAAGTTCTTTTTTTTTTTAGTGGTGACCCCCGCCCATGACAATAGTTATATAAGACTTGGGTCTTACACTGAGTTGCACTTATCCTGCTGCGTCCATCACCCGAGACGAGGATGATACGTCTCATGCGCATGTGATTTCACCGGCACCCACACCCTTCCACCGGAACACAATAATGGGAGCACTATTACTTGGCGGCAGATTCCAGGTGTGGTGGCAGTACCTCACCGGACGAACTTGGCACAAGTTCTTCGACGTGGAAATGTGCAATATCTGTATTTTTTTTATTCAAATGAAAGAAGGTTTGACTCTTAGTGCGAAGATCATTGATTAAAAATCCCGGACCCAAGCCGAATACACATGAAAGGATTTAAAAAATCAATAGATTCAGGATCTGGAAACAATAATCGGTCAGCGGTTAGGGGCTGAGGTCTTTGTTGGCTTTAATTTAAATTTGTTTTCGTATAAATAAAATTTAGAATCAAATCCTTTTTGCAGAGGAACCAAGGACTTTATATTTCAGTGTTTAAATACGGATAATGTTTTTGAAATAAAATAAATACGCGCTACTGCTATTAATTATCCCTCTGAACACATTGCTCTCGAAGAACGGTGCTAGAACATTTTGTTCAACTACAATTTAGTGCTAGACAGTTGGAAGTGTTCATGGTTTGGATGTTGTTTATAGATCATTCAAGTTGATAACGGCTTGAAAACTCTGAGATTAGATCTAGCTACTTACTCACACGAAATATAAGATGATAATATGCGAACTAGCAGATTTTTTTCTAGCAGTAGAATTAGTGCAAAGTTGTCCTGATAATCCATCGCTTAGCAGTAGTGTACTTTCACTGCTGTGTTCGGGTGAAAGGGTGTGGGTGCCGGTAAATGCGACTTGGGTCTTTTCGTGCTTGGGTGGGGGAAGACATGAGTCGAATTTTTATTTTTATTGGGGGGTTGATAGCTCGTCCAGTCAAAAAAGTCACCTTAAAAGAACTAAATAGTTTTAATACGATATTTGATGTTATTAAAATATGAAACACGGTGTAAGTATGAGAAAGTCTATCACGCACTATCGAGCGGAATTTCCGCGGTCCCCGTGAGGTTTGGAGCCCCGGGCACGGGCCTCGCGTCCCCTTATGGTAAAGGCAGCACTGGGGAGACCTAAGTTGTATTACTGTTCTCATATTTTCGTTGGATAAAAATCACATCCTATAGAAGAAAATAAAAAGTTAAAATTAAATATTTGTGAGTTAAAATATTACTTAACCAAATAATAATAAGGCTTTAAAATCGCGGTCTCAGCTTAACCCTCAAGGGTCGACTGAACGAATATAAATGAATCTTATATTTATGATACTTTTTTCGTTGCCGTCTTGGTAGCATTTTATTGCTCGTGAAAGGGTACGAATTGTTTTGCTGACAGATTTACGAGGAAAGATTCGGCATTTGTTTTATCTGTGACTACTCTTGAGAGTAACTGTGTAGCTTTGAATGCAAGTCTTACATAATAGCGTTAGGCAATTTTCTATGATTTATTGCTGGTTTTATTTCAACTAATGGCTTTTATGAAATATTGGCCAGGCCTCAAATATTACAAGTTAAGGAAAGAGTTAGTAGGCTTGTAAACATTTTTATTATTTTTCTGAGGAACTTTGATGAAATGCTTTGTATGTTAGTGATTTTTATACCAACCAACAGTGAAAAATGGATCGATTTGGTGGGCTAGGTATTTTTGGCGAGATGGTGTAATTTAGTATATGTGTATGTTATATAAAAAGTTTTCAAGTGCATTTTACTGGCTTGGCTTTATACCATGCAAACGTAGATCAATTGATTATATGTATGTTCTTGCTAGAAAAAACATATGCGCGCAATATCAAGATCTCAAAACGAAGAAGAACGGCGAAGAAAATTTATATCTCACGAGTAAACCGGTATGTAACTAAACAAAAATTTTAAACTATGATGTGTCCTATACCAGTCCAGATCGAGCTCCAGTGGTAGTTAAAACCCCATTCATTCTCACTTGTCGAGAATAAACCGATTTGCCTGCAGTGGAGGAGTGCAATTCACTGGATGATGATATGAACTGATTAAAATTGCCATAATTAAATGGGTAAACGCGTCCAGCTTACACAGATTATCAAAAAGTTCCAGTTTTTATTATAAATTTAAATTTACATCAAAACCTTTAGCTGTAAATAATTCTCTTTTCGTCTATTTATTTTATTAAATACTAGCTGTGCCCCGCGACTTCGTGCGCGTGGAAAACATTTATTTGCTCGGAACTCTAATTGCCATTTCTTTTTCTGAAAGTTAGTCCTTAGTACTCTCACCTCTAAATAAAAGTTTTTTAAGTTACTCCTTATAAAATCACCTATCTGTCAGTGAAAGTCCTTTGAAAGTTCAAGTTACTACTAATACTGATTGAATCTTAACTCTTACGCCCAAGGTAATCAAGCTATCAAAAAAATCTAAGTCATCTTCATATATGTATTTTTCAAGTAGTCTATAGATTTATATCTTATGCTCTGTAAGTAATAAGTTTTCTCCGACGTTCATTCACAGTTGCATACTGTCGGATGTGCAAATTAATTTAAAATTCGCGAGTGTTGGGAGAGACAGACTTGTTTGTAGTACCTGCAATAAATTGCAATTAGGAAAGCTGTTGTCTTGTTATCGAGTTAGCAGCCTTCGAGGCTCTCAGCGCTCAGGCACAGGCTCCGTATAAATTAATGGCCCACGTTGTTCACTTTGTGCTTTCAAATAATATTGATTATGAAGTGGGTGTTTTTGTCATTTATATCGCATACAATAACTGGATGAAAATATATTTTGAATCATTCGTGTGTTATTTTACTACTCAATCTAGTTTTCACGTTTTAAGTGTCATTTAATTAATTAATTTTGAGTGTTAGACAGGTATTCCGCGAGAACTTCTGCAAATAGCGAGATGAGGATGAAAGTAATTATGTTTACGAGGGGCGCATTAAGGCACCGAAAAATTTTAAATATTAATTCTGTCTGCTTTTATTAGTCATCTTATAAATTGAATCGAATAAATTGAATTGAATGAATTAAATTGAATCCCTGCAGGGATGGAGTGACAAGAATCAGGAATAAATACACGCCTAAAATAAAAAGTGAAAAAAGAGTCATGTTACATAAAGTTTATTAAACATGGATGTGGATGAACATATAAGCCTAGAGGTAGGCCAAAGAAAAGAAGTCCGGATATGAAAGATGACATGAATAAGAAAGGAGTGAGTACTGAGATGACGTCTGACAGTGAAATGGAAGAAAAATACATGTTTACCTGTCCCCACTTAGTGTGGGATAAGGGTAGGGAGATGATAAGTTGCTCTGTTCATTAAATTTGATTAAAAAGTTGTCACTTTTTATATTTAGTAGCGTCTAAACTAATCTAGACGTGTGGCGCCACAGTCGCATGCATGGTCACAACCTATCAATATATATAATATCAAGTTACACACAACCCTATAATGGTCTAAAATGTGGTAGGTATAAGAAATATATACCTTCATCTGTTATTTAATGAAAATAAAGAATATTATGCTATATATTGGAAAAATTGATATCTCGCAAATAGGTTGCTTAGCTAAATCACGTGCCAGTGATGTTAAACAATAAAATGTTAAATTTAATTTTTTTGATCTCAATCCCCGGTTTGTTACTTAGGATAATCGAGCATCATCTGAGGATATACCCCAAGGAATTAAAAATATAAAGGTTGGCTTATTCCTCTCTTCGCAACTATGGAGTTGCCAGGTATAAGTAAACATAGTTAATACCCACATAAGTTATTTAATCGAATTACATATTAAATGAATGGTTATTTTATTCGATAACCAACGTATTAGGTTCTCTAACATAATACGTTTGGATTTGGAATCAAAACCTGTTATACCTTACCTGTCTATACCTGACCATAGTTGCGCAGTGGGAAAGTACGTAACTTTTATTTTTTCAATTCCTTGGGGTACATTCTTTCAGCCGATGCTCGACTTTCGTAAATAACTAACCGGGGGAGTTGAACAAAAAAAATACAATATTGTATATTAAACATTTTATTCTTTAACATCATCGGCACGTGGTATAGCTAAGCAACCTATTTGTGAGGTATCAATGTTTTTATTATCTAGCATATATTATTTATTATCATTAAATAACAGATGAGGGTAATATATTTCTTATACCGGATTTCTCACTATAGGCAATGTTTTGATATCGCTTTACCAAACGCCCATTATAAAGCTGTAGAATAAGCTTCGAACAAGTTTTGAGATAAAGTTTGTATTGTTGAGAAGCCTGTTTAATTATTAGTTTGCAAAACGTAAAGTTATCTTTAGCTATATTTTAGATCGGAGTCAACTAAAGTTGAGTTCTTTGTGCTGATTGCTCAGAAGGCGGATATTCGAACTGTTGTTTATAAATTGAAGAGAAAGCAAAGCAATTAATTTATAGTCAACAATAGAAAACTTCTCCCTTCTTGATCTTCTCTAGGCTAGCAATTATAATTGAACATTTGCACTTTTGATTTCGAGCAACAGTGTAGTTAAAACAAAGCTTGAAATATTCAATGTGAGAATAAATTTAAAACTAGAAGTTATATAATACTAGCTGCGCCCCGTGGTATTATACGCGGTTTTGGAGGATAAAGAGTAGCCTATGTGTCCAGGATATAAGCTATCCTGTTACCAAATTTCACCCAAATCCGTTGAGCCGTTTGAGTGTGAAGGTGGAACAAACAAAAAAATGCATACAAACTTTCGCCTTTATAATATAAGTAACATTATTGTGGGAATAAATTAAAAACTGTAAGTTATGTAATATTAAAATTTCATATTATTTCGCTATAACGTGAGATCCAATATGAACTGGAATTGGAATTTCATTTCTGCTACGCGATACCAGTTACTATACATTCTTTAGTGTTTGAGGTTATATTATGATGTGACATTGGCGCGTAAAGAAGTATAAGAAGGTTCGAGTTGCAAAGCCTTGCGCCAGTCAGTTTGAGACGAGGAATGTTTTCGTGCGCCTATAACCCTGAGGATACATGCTGGGACTCTGAGAGTACTCATGTACGCGACAAACACGGACCTCGGAAGTCAGTTGCATACAATCGCTATAAAAATTGCCGGTGTAGGTTGCCTTATGCATTGTGTTCCGTTTAGCCGTTTGCTTTCTTCCACTGGTTTATTCAATGACTTCCTTTATTGGATGTTTATTGAAAATTAAAGGTCTTGTTTATGTTCACTTTGTTCCTTTGATCAGGATAAGTTTCGCAGTAAATTACGTTTATTATTGTTTGTCCTTTTATAATCAAAATGCTGAAACGTTACCTGTACAATTTAAAATGCTTTAGTAGTCCGTTTCACGTCGGAATATCTATTTACAGTGTTTTGTGTTTGTGCGAGGTTTTGTTTAAAATAAGTTTTATTTTAATACCTTTTATCAATAATAACTCTTCATCAAGTTAACAACAGTAATATAAAAAGATATTATGAAAACGGCTTAACACAACATTCTTACAATTATTATACATTTTTCTTTCCCTTTTGTCAATCTAAAATATAATTTTTATCTTAATAACAAATTCTTCAATTTACTTTAAAATTGTGTCAAGAGATAGATTTTAACTACTGTAAAGTATTAAATATTTTAACCAATATACAACACGCGTTACGACTAGTAAACCTTGAATGGTGCTGAGACAGAAAAACGTCCCGATGCAAAAAGAGGGTTGTATTAAGTTTGACCGCTATATGTGTGTGTGTATATCTGTCTGCTGTGTGTCTATCTGTCTTCTGTGTGTCTATCTGTGGCATCATAGCTTTTAACGGGTGAATCGATTGGGTGTGGTTTTTATATTTAAAAGCAGATTTTTTAGCGATTTAAACATGTTTTATCAAAATCGGCTAAGCCGTTTTAAAGTCATCAGCTATTTTGTTAGCTGCGGTAGGGTTCTGAGACGCATAATGTGTATTTACTTTACTTTCAAACATACGTGTGCCCTAAACTTTGAAACACCCATTACAGCGCCAAAACGAGCAAACGTTATCGTGCCATCCATCAATTATTATAATTAAATTACATATTAGTCAATCGAATTGGATGGCTCAACGGTAGCTATTATTTTAACCGATTTCTAAAAACAAGGAGGTTCATGTATATATTTTGTTTATGTATTGTTCACCGATTTCTCCGCCAATTATCAACCAATTTGGAAAAATCACTTTTTGTTTGAAAAGATATGCTTTCAGATTGGTTCCATAGAATTGTATCAAATTTGGTTCAGAGTTTGGTTGTTAAATCAAAATAACTGGAAAAATATATTATCCGAGTAAACCAAATTGCGTAGGGCAATACTTTGAGTTGCTGAAAAAGTGGCTTACAAATATAAAGTACAAGAACCAAGCTCGACAGACGGTCCAAGCTTAGTGACGACCCCGTATCTTCCTTGGTAGTAGCCCTGCCTCCGAAGCGAGGAGTCCCGGGTTCAATTACCGGCCGAGGCACACTTCGTGAGCATGAAGTTTTCCTCGGGTCTTGAGTGTGTGTCTTGTGTTTCTGTGTTTGTCCATGCCATCTGCAATATAGGGAATCCTAATACAGTGGTATGAGTGAGTCAGTGTTTACTTCACTTAGTTTTGCTCTAATACATTCCAATCCTGTTACTACGTCAATTCTTCGCATAAAAAGTCAGACTGCAAACCACTTGCTGCTTAATGCTCTTGTCACCAAATGAGTAACTGCACCTTAATTCCAAATAATCTGTTGGTTTCCAATTAAACGTGCTTAAACACCGTTTATTTATGCAAAGGGGTAATTGATCTATGAAAGCCGCAATACTACACTGAATAGAATTAATTTGTTGACAGTAAATTGGATCCTAATGAAGCAAAGGTTCTTTAGTAAACAAGACGATCGTCTTGGTCCCTGTTTACACGATTCACCGGTTCGTTAGCTTTGTTTCAATGCCGATAGCCCGTTCGGTATACAATTGCTAGTCGTATTTACACAACTGACTTGTGTAAACACTAAGGCGGAGTTATGTACCGTTTTAGCTAACTTATTATTAGCTTCAATGTAGATATTTTATGATTTTATGTCAGCCTTTTAATTTTAATTTTAATAAGTTACTAGTGACCCGCCCCTGACTGAAGCACATGTAATTTACTAACGAAGAAATGCGAAGTGCGATCATGCGACTCATTGATAGTTGGGTGGTTGGGAATAATCTATTTTTGCTATAAACTATTTATAAAGGAACTAAATCAGCAATCACGCTCAATTCATGCCTGATTTATATGCAAATTCGTGAAATATGCTTACGTGATGTGGCGTATCAAGTCGCGCGCGGCGTCAATAGAGGCCTAATTCCCGCGCAAATCAAATCTCTATTGCTCTATTGTTAATGTTGCTTTAATTAGCGGCACTGAGTGCTTCGTAAATACAGATCACTCCAATGCAAACATTGTTGTTATCTTAACATGTGTTTTGGTCAATTATGTGAAAGGTTTAACTGCACTCATTGTACTTGGTTACTTGAGTGATAATATAAGAATGAACAAAAAGTTTAACTATGAAAATGTACAAGTCAAAAAGATTTTCAATGAATTTCTAGAAAAATATTTAATTATAGATACCTACCTTTTTATAAAAAAATTATATATACGTACAAGATCAGGTGTTTTTATTGCTAAGTTTGGCAATTGATTTAACCCTGTCCATGGCGAAGATTAATCAAGAAAACCTAATGGTTTCATTTCTTCCGCGAGCATGAGCTTGTTCACAAAAAGTCAGTCATGTTACTTATCTATACGTACACCTTTTATTTGTACGTTTTAATTGTTGTTATTTTATTGTTTTGTTTATACTGTAATGTTAGATATTACCAGTTATTTTAAGTGTTGTGCACAGTGACAACAAGCCATAGCTTTTTACCACTGATAGTGTAATGCGTGTTCTTTACAATTTTGTACGTAAAACGTTGAAACGGAAGAGGTATCTGGTTGTAATGTTAACCGAATGTTTCTGACGGCCTGTCTATCACTCTCCGTGCTGTTAATTTTAGACGAACCAGTTCAGAAACTTTCGTGTGGAGGTAAAAATATTTTCCGAATAGTGTGGTTGAGTGCGAGTTGGAGTACTTGGTAAGTTAACACTGCACTATACAATTCTCAGTAAATTCCCAGTAGACGCCGCAGTTGGCATAATCATATAAAATAAACATTTGAAGCCTAATAACGATTGTTTACCATAGCTGGGAATATAACTCGGTCTTCTTAATTTGACATATCGAGATCATAATACCTCTGCATTTAGTAAATTAGTATATTTTGCATACCCCTGGGTATGATCTGCAAAAAGGTGATCTGAAAAGGAGTAATATGCATCACAAATCGCATCTGCTAAAATTCTAATATAAACAGGCATAATTGCAATTTTCAAATCACAAAATAAAATAAAAAAAGTTTGTTTGGATGAAATTTATTTTAAAGGTAGTTCATACCTTAGATTAACATATAGGCTCCTATTTATCTCAAAAAAACTCAAGTATTTATTTGAGTGACTTGCAATAAACTGTCAGTTTTTTCCCATCGTCTCACGTTGATTTATTAGCCGCTCGGCCGGTAACTATATAAAAGCAGACTTTTCGCATAATATTCTGTTTATGTACAATAAAGCGGAGCATTGCACGATTCGTGAACAAATATTGCTTTGTTTCTTTCACGTTCAGCAAGCAAAATACAATGTTATTGCAGAACTATAGCAGGCAGCAATTAACTAAGAAACAAACTGAAAACTTTCCGTGTGCTTTGTTGTAGTAAAAGCAACTATACAAGTTTTCCCTAAAGTCATCGTTTACATTTACACAAACACTGTGTACTTTAAGCGGAAAGCTTGTGTAGAATAACGCTGTTCAAAAGTAAGTTTCTGCAAGCCTATATCACTAGAACTAGGAATGGAACATTTAATTAATATGTATTATAGCAAAATAAATGTTATGACAAGAATTAAGCATGTCACATATGCTTCATCCGCTCACTGTGTCTGTAACAAAAGCGCAAATAGTTTTTTTTTAAATTAACTATATGCTGTTGACAGCAGAAGGCCTGTACCCGGACTTTTGGTGAGAGCAGGTGGCTTTCGGCTGACTTAAATACCAAATTTCAATAATGTTGCAGCAAACTAAGGGCATCGCTTATCTTCGCATCTCGGCTTGGCTCGCTGCGACTGATCGGGACGTTTGTACTAAGGCTTCCCTGCGTGTAAAATTCAAATTACAATTGAACGTATAAGTTTAGTATATTTTTGTAAGACACAAAAAACCATGTATTATGATACCATGCTTTGAGAAAAAAAAAACATGTTTGAAGACTAATTATATGGCACCAAGTATCAGCTATTTTAATTTTAATTTTGGTACAGCCAGTGTTACTTTCACAATAAAGGCGAATCTAACGATACTTGTCAAGCTAAAATCGATCACGCCGGTAAGACAGAGGGTGCCTACACTTGAAAACAATAACCCTCCTTCTAGTGCAGTCGGATAAAAGGCTTGTATAGAAACGAGAGTCAATATAATTAGCAGATATCCCACAGTTCAAATAAGTGTCTCAGGCAGAGCAGTAGCATTTATGTATTCTGTGGTTAGCGGTAGTTCAAATAGTAGCCACTCAAACTCGACTGGATAACTACTTCATTATTTATCTATGCCACCACTCTGAATAAAATGTATGACGCAATATACCATGCAATCATTTACATTCTGGGAACATCGGTGGCTATGTGTAATTTCACAGAAGTTAACTTAATATTGACAGAGACTATTTAACTTCATTTAATTATTTTATTTTTGATTCAGTAAAATCTAAGTGCTCTGCAGTGTAAACAGGCCTTTAAAAGGTCCGGATATGGCGGTAATGCAATAAATCTCAAATGATAGTTGCAGGAAACACCGAATCCTCAAAGTTTAGCCTAACGGTGCCTACAAATGCCGGTTTTAAAATCATGTCCCCGTTAAAACTTTACTCATGAATAATTTACAAATTTTCTTCCGAGATATGGTCTTGCCGGGGAAGATAAGAATTAAATTACGTGAAATTAAAATTTTATTATAATATTCGAGTAAAAATATAAAGAGAGTTATTTGCATAATTGTCACGGGTACTGGTATCAGCTGAATTTCAGGATTTAGAGACTACTGGAGCAATTTGGCGGGACTCAAAAATACAAAAATTGCATGTTTCAGGGATCAAAATTATAATTATTAATATCAAACATTCAATTGCGGTAATTGCATAATTTTTGAAAAAATATGGCGTCACTCTCACAATTAAGACTAATATAACGACACCTTTCAAGCTGTAATCTATCAAGCTGTTTGGGCCACAGAGCATACCAAAGAAATATAAATACTCGTACATACATACACTTGAAAAATATAACACTCCTTCTGGCGCAGTTAGCAAATTTATTTTTCACGAAGTCGTTTACCTTCTACAATTGAAAAGTTAAACCAGCGATTTTATGACAAACATCAAAATAAAATCGGCCAATAGATTTTCCACAAGTTTCCTGAATCCTGAGCCATGCAGATAATAATTTGGGGCCAAACCTTTGGAAGTGGCATTTGAAGAGCTAAGACCGCCTTCCCGTAATTTTTTGAAGTACCCTCTAAAATTGAGTGAGGGCTCTTGTATTCAGAATTTATAATATGACTGCTTTAAATATATTTAGATTCTACAAGTTGAGTGGTGAGAAATCAAAAAGTGGAAACGTTTAATGAGGTTTTGTTTTCATTTTAGAATTGTTTCATTGCGAGACAACCTTTTTATTGTACTGAACCGTGCTTGGTAGCCACTTAGATAAAATTAATTCATTCTAATAATATGATAAAGTCTGTTTCTATTCAATTTAATACAACAATTACCGATTATTATTACCAATCAAATATTTTTTTTAATTCATATTATTTTATTATTAGTGAAAAATATAAAACGAGACAAAATCAACCCTTGGATTGACGGAATAAATCCTAATTAGTATGGAAAATAATTACCTTGATATTAGCACGGTTCATTTCTGAGAACACTGTAAAAATTTATATATAATATTTATTTTATTGACTAGTCTTAAATATACCCTTCTCGAAAAATATTTTTATTATAGAATTCAGTCAAAAACAATCAGACATTAAACAAAGTATCATTTATTTAATTCTTCACCTACACTATACAAATATCTCACTTAAACAAGAAACCGCAATCCAATTAACTATCATAATGCATTAGCGATAAAAATTGCAACGCAACGTAAAGTGCTTTGCATTTCATTGAACAAGGCACTAATGAGCGAGTAAGACGGGGCAGGAATATTAATTAGCTGCAAAAACACTCATCTTGAAGGAATATGCAAAACTAACTCAGACTCAGACTTTGTGGTTCGTTAGTATTTATTATACTGCAACAGCTTGTGGTGATTATATTGCAGGTATTTTGATAATACCTGGATGAGGGGATCTGCAACGACTGAAATGGGAGCATCATTTCAAGAAACTTCGTAAATGTAACAAAAGTAAATTTACTTTAAACTGTAAATTTATTTAATGTATATTCATTGATTAAATAAATTATTTCGTTATTGTTAATTTATCTATCACTGTTTGACATGTTTGATAGATAATCATAGTCGAATACCATTTGTAATGCTAATGGGATTAAAAGGATCACAACTTGAATTGTAACCTTTTCAAAATATCAGAATTGGTATAAATTTATTCGCGCCACCTCATAGCCTGAACTAAGATTCACTGCGTATCAGAAGATGATACACACATTCTAATCTTATTTTCGAGAACAAGTCATCACACAAAGTATGTCCCGGTTGGAAATGGACCTTGCCTTATTTGACGTATCAAATAAGAGTCAATAAAGGCTGGGTCAGCATTCATACGCATGCGATACAGACTTTCTCTTATAGCTGGAATGAAAAATGTTTCTACACCATAATACAAATTTTTGGGCACGGATATATATGGCGAAGATGTGAAAACCAATTTCAGCCGCTGGAATCTCATAAAGTCGTAAGTCAGCCGACGCCGCTCTGCCAAAACTGGTAATGACCGCGCGCGGGGGTGTGGTCCAGCCTCGAGCCAAAAACCAATTTGCAATACACTAATAATATTGTTGTATCGCTCGGTAAGCTGTGCGGTTTTGATAATACTCTGTCGCGTATCCGTGCCTTTATGGCGTGGGTCGGGTATAAATTAGGTTTTATTATACAAACTTTTACAGTCTCATGCATCTGCACTAGGAATCGGTGAGTAGCAGATGGCATAGACAAACACAGAAACGCAAGACAAACAGCCCTGGCTCGAGAACAAGTTTCATGGTCAACACACAGTGTATCCCGGCCGGGAATCGAACCCGTTACGTCTCACTTCGAAAACATAGCTACTACCAACTAAACCGCGGAATCGTCAATTGTTCGTCAAACGATTATTACTACTTATTTGTCTTACGGTGTTAATCATATCTTTAAAAAAAGGGACATGCAGACAGACAAACGATGTTGGCTTGGTAATATGGTCCCCTTTATTCGTTGGGTACAGGTACCCCAAAATTAAATGTAGCAGTTTTCAAGGCAATTTAATGTAGCAGTTTTCAAGGCACCTGATCTCGACTAGTAGAGCCGGGATCGACCTCTTACCGTGCCTTCCGAAGTACGGAAGCGTTAGATTCAAATAAGCGGTGACCCATCAAATTAATGTCAGTCAGAGTGTTGCTTAACTTGATGATCGGTAAAGAACGTCTAGGCAACATTTTAGGAAACTTTTCTGAATAATACTTAATACTATACTTAATAAATATTATATTATTAACACCCAGATGACAACATCTATGTTAGTTACTTAACTGCTTGTCCTGGGCAAGAATCGAAGCCACGACCTACATCACAGATGACAGCGATAGTATCAAGGCTGGTCAAACAAGATATTGAGTAAAAGGAACTTATATTAATCCCAAAAACTTTTAATTTCCTAATCCAAAATACTTACTAATTAAATCGTTTTTCAGAGCCCCATTTGAACAAAAACTTCCCGAGTCTCGTCCATACCTACCGATAGAAATACACCTGGACTTTTGAACGCATATAAAAGTTTTCCAATTTACGGGGCTGATTGGAAAATTTTCGCCATTTTGGGTGTTAATCGAACCCTGACTTTTCCAGGCTTTTGAATCGAATTAAAGTATCAACATTGCGGTGTTGCAAAGTCGAAGATGGTTTTCTGAAATTTGATTTTCATTGCTGCCGATCATTTATTTTCAAACTGAGTTGAAACTACGCAACGTTCGCCTCGTTTTGTAACTGTTGAAGTCGATTTCAGTTTAGAATTGACCGCAATGTAAAGTAAAGCAAAGTACTTATTTAATTGTGGTAATACATTGGCCGCAAGCACACTCATACATATGAGTATAAGTGCAAAAACTCAAAATCTTTTTTTCTCCCCACCGGTGGGACTAAACCTGAAGGTATAGAAAAAAAATTACCAGGATTTCATTTATTATAATTAATTGAATAAATCCTTCTTCTGATATTACTCGTAAAGCGGTACAATATGAGATTTCATCTCGTATTTTTATTAAATTTATATTGTACCTACGCAGCAGTAGATTTTGTCTTGACAAGTACTGAAACATTTGTCAAGTGTCAAGTGTACTGCCACATTCTAAGTAAAAATCAAGAGACCCCATCTCTTCTCTTCTCAGAAGAATAATATGAACTCACTACGCTCAAAACTAATATTGATTTAATTATCATTTATACAAATTGGTGTAAACCGCACATTCAACTGTTGATACGAGTTTACACACGCTTCAAAGGCTTATTTAGCAACAATTAGTAGTAACGCCAATTACCGCGAGATAATTACTAATAAACTACTTGAAAGGAAAGGTATAGCAATTGTGTTAATTAAGTTCACAATGTAGTAGGACGGTGATTTTGATATCTCACTAAGCTTATAAATGAGTGAGGATAAAGATCGTCATATGTTCTCACCTCTGATGTTCCCACTGCAGGGACACCGGCCTACTCTCGATAATTGAGAGTGGATAGGTTCTGATCTACCACGGGAGCCCAATCCGGATTGGTAGATGTCACATGTCATCGAATTTTTGGTTCTGAGACATGCTGGGTTCCTCACGATGTTTTCCGTCACCGTTTCGAGAACGTGGTATTACGCAGATAATTTTTTCAAGTGAAAAAACTCATTTTTGCACGTGTAGTTTTGAACCAGCGACCTTCAGATTGAAAGTCGGCGTTTGTGCCCCTAGGCCGTCACGCATTTTAGCAATGGTTAAACAACACAAATAAAATTAACATTAACTGCTCAATTTCAGGCTGTTAAGGTTATAGTTACATGTCATCACTGGTCACCCTTTTAACTTTAACTGTAACATTTTACATCGTGGTGCAACGGTGGATCGTAAATTTTATGGTTATGTTAATAGTTACTGTAATTTTTTTTTCCAAAATAATAACGTAGCTCTTGGTGCAACTCACTCTTAGTTGGCAGTAGCACTGCCTTCGAAGCGAGGGGTCTCGGGTCCGATTTTGTGTGGTGAGCATGAAGTTTGTTCTCGGGTCTTGGGCGTTTGTTTTGTGTTTCTGTGTTTGTCCATCCCATCAGCTGACAGGAAATCTTAGTGCAGGGGTATGAGTGTGTAATTATTTATTTATTTTATTTATGTCTGTTTATTGTGCGCCTCAGGAGCTCCTGCGTCACGTTAAGGGCGCACAAATATATTTATATTGCGTATGAACTTTGAAGCGATAACAAGATACATGTCCAAGCGATACTTGAAATCTAAAGGAATAAATAAATTTGTGTTTGTGTAAATTTTCTGTGGTGTTTTATAAAGATTATTTTAGTTACGAAATTCTGCAGTGGAGCAGCTATTGGTGCACCCGTATTGTTGTGCTCTGATGGAAAGGTGTGGGTGTAGGTATAAAAGATGCATGAGACTTTATACCCACGTTTCAGAGAGAAATCCGTAACATGATGCGATGAGTGAACTAACTTGTTGTGGGCGGGAGTACACTTCGGTTATTTGCAGCCAAGTTCAGAGTTACTGAGATACATCTTCAGGACAGTAGGTACTACCATCAGGTGGGCTCATTTGCCAGATACTTTTGAAGTTTTAAGTTACTTTGTCACTTTTATCTTCTTCAGCTTCTTCATATTTCTATTGGATGATCGTGATGGTATATTCTATTAAATAAAAAATATAATCATCAAAAGCGGTCTATACCCATTGTGTAGTAATTGCGAACATGGTACCGAATTTTTGTCGTGACGTCGCAAAAAGTCTACATAATTGAATAATTTTAAATTGACTTATAATGCTCCGAACCACGGAAGCCTTCAGTTCAATGACACTCATACTCATACTCATTTATTTTTTATCATAGGTACACTTTGGAACACTTGCATATGTCAAAAAGAAATTATAAAAGAAATATTACATACTTATTCGTACATTGTTACAATGTTATGTTACAGAATAACATTGTAACAATGTATAATATGAATAAGAATTGTTAAAGAAATAGACACTATAATATTCGAAATGTAAAATAAAAATAAAATAGTAAAATGCAAAAATGTCTTAACTTATAATAGTTTTATACATACAATAAAATTCATATCACGTTTTGCTGCTATAAAAAGGGCATTGCCAAGGTTTAGTAATACAAATTAGATGTCATTAAATTAAAATAAAATGGTCACCCATCCAAGTTCTGACTGGGTCTAAAATTGATTAACTTAGATGATCTCTAAAGAACAGCTAATTAACCTACGCTTCATTCAGATAACGGGATGAAGCGTTCGTGGCGTAGCTTACTCAATCTCTTGAATAAATATTACGTATCTCAAAACAACGCCATGTTACTTTGAAATGATTTAAAACGTTAAGTGAGAGTCTTATTTTGATTTTCCAAAATAACATACCTAATCAAATATAATCTGAAAGGCAATTACTTAAAATTTTAGTTTAAAAGTTACCTCATAAATATTTCTGCAAGTTATGGCTCCAGAGAGGAAGATAATAAAATTCAGTATAATTTAATTGCACCTCGTGGGGAGAAGGCCTTGATTTGAATAGCTGATTATATTTTTTATAAACTAAGACTTTTTTTACAAGCTTTTATGAAATGTTTGCCTGCCTATGAAACTTCGCCCCGAATGATTTACAGTTGTATCTTTCTTATTTATTTTTCGTAACCACAGTGTTACTATCTGAACTAACTGTGGGATTATCTGAAGACCCACCTGATATTAAGTAGTAATCACCGCCCATTACAACAGAAATTTGACTTTGGTCCTTCCCGATTGAAATATGACAAGACCCAAGTCAAACCCCGTTGCGCCTGTCACTCGAGACTGTGATGTTACGGCTTATGCCTATGTCCAAACACTTCCACCGGAACAAAGCAATGCAAGTACACCAATGCTTTGGCAGATTACCAGGTGTGGAGGCAGTACTTCTCTGGGCGAACTTTGCACAAGTTTTACTCCTCCTTTTTGTTGCTCCTTTAGTACCACCCAGGGGGTACGTAAAGTGACTCTGAAGGAGCGACTGGACCCCCAAAAATCTTCACAATAGGTGATTCAAATCATCAATCTAGTTACTTTTGCAAGAGTTAAGTGTAATTATGAAATTACTTACTAAAACTTAATGTGTTTCTCGATAACACGCAAACATCCAACACTTTGAAACTCGTAAATGCGTAACCGGTATTAGATTAAGTGAGGCGTTACTAAAATAAAATTAACGAGGGGCTTCCCCGGAAGGCGTCGGAGGAAGCGGACGCGTCACCGTTGGGGAAGTTATTTATATCTTTGAGAAATCTTTATAAGCTTGAGCGGAAAATTTTGTTTTCCGGATGAGTATGAGTAAGATTAAACATTATAAATGTACGGGAGTTATAAAGATCATAATTAGTATCATACAAGACTGAGACGTTTTTTGGGAACAATGGATCCGGTTTCACCCGTGTGGATGAAATAAAAAATGTATTTTATCCATAGACATGATTTTAAGTATGTCGATACTGATAGCTTCAGCTGATACCGTTGTTTTTGCATATTGACGCATTAAAATAGGTCAGTGAAAAGTCTCTTGTTCTTATTTTCTATGATATTTGTATTTTGATCATTTTACGACACCATACAAATGCGTGACAATAATATTGGACGCATTGTGTGAGAAATGCAAACCATTTTTTACCTAATGGCAATTGTCCATTTTGGACATATGTACCTATCTGCCAGCTAAGTGTCGTACCTCGTGGTATATCAATTGTGTTGGGCGCTTTATCAGCATGCCATCTGTTCATTCAAATACAGACATATTAATAATCAAAAATAACAGTAGCTATCGACCATATGTTGAGCTTTATACAGACATATATTAAAAATCAAATTACAGCATCAATATCCACTAGCATACGACTCGGCCGTTTTTACAGATGATTGTCGAAATTAATCGTTTCGCTGGTGGCAGCCATGATGAATGACACAAGGAACGAATTCAAGTTACGTACAAATTGCAAGCATAAATTACGCTTTAATAATTCGCGTACGGCCTGTTCTCTCAATCACCCAGCAGGTGGTGCTAGCATAAATCCTCTGGGGGAAATTAAGAACTTTTCAATACTATCCGTGATTAAGTCCATAAAATTTTATGCCTAAAAGTATTCAAGGTGGGCCTTCCTATGTTCATCGGTTACAACATTGAGGATTTTATAATTTGAGTTACGTAAACCTTGGATTTGTCTGGTGGTGCTCTTTTACAATTTGGACCAAGAAAATATCCAAGATACTAGATTCAGGCGTTACTATAATATGAATAGGGAGGTGTGCTAAATATAACCCCTCTTTAATATGGTTTGACGGAACCGTTACGGCTAAGAAGGGAATTAGGTCCAGAACAGGAAAAAATATCAATATTATGTACAGCATCATACAAACATCCATACAAAGTAAGAAAAAAGACAATCAAGCCACTTATTATTTCCAACAATTCCAAATGTACGCAGCAACATAATTTGGACACCATCTTAAATATGCTAATATTGACCGTTACATTGGACATTGTCGCCAATAAAACGTTAAAATAGATGAAATAAAGAAATTTTAATTTAGTGGAAGAAGCAACGAACCGTTTTCTTTTTTATAGCTGGCCAATTGAAACGTTTCCAGCTCCCTGAATAATTCATCTTTCGTTTGAACAAAGACGAAGTGGGCCGCGCGATTCTTTGATCTTTTGTAATTGGAATCGATGCTCATATTAAAAAGAGAATTCCCGATGAAATGCACCGAAGCCATTTCCTCAAGACGATTAAGGTAGTGATTTGTCGCCGAGATCCTGTGTTATGCTTTCATTTTCTCCGGAGATTTCACTGAGACAATAACAGTCGTTATAATCGCTATTAGCCTTTGTACGTGACCTTTTTAATATACTGGGGGCGACGAAGAATTGCCTACCTGACGAGAAGAAAATGAGAGGAGTACACTAATCAAACGATCTTTTAAAGCTCCTAACAAAAAGTTATTTTATGTACGACACAAGTCAATTCTATCGAGGCCACTTAACTAAAAAGGAGGTGGTTTACGTGGTGGTTAGGTGGTTTACAGGCACGTTAAAATAAAATAATTTATTTGCATGAACATGTGTGATAAATGTTTGCAGTGCAAGCTATAGGTTGGCATAAGTCAACTTCTTTTTGAAAGTTAAGAATTGTAGATCCTTGAGTGACTTTGTTAGTTTGTTAAAACCTCTTAGGGCATTCACATTATGTATTCCTCTTATGAATATCTAGTTTTAACTGAGGCAAATAGCTTAGAAGGATTTCCACAAGCGGATTCTCTTGAAGTTACGTCAGATTTTTAAACAGGCTAGGTTTAGGTTTGCAACTATCCAAGGCATTAAGATGCCTTGGATAGTTAGTTGGATAGTTTCAATTGGACTAGCCTTGTCTCGAAACTTACAATTTTATCGTTACCCAATAAACCAAAGTTTACAAAATAAAGTCCTTTAAAAACATAACATAAGAAATAACTCGTTGTAATAACGAGTTAGGTATTTTCTTATTATAAAAACCCATATTTCAGAAAAATACATGAACGTGTTGAAACGTGTTTTGCCTTGTGAGTATTCATAAGACGTGCTTAAGTTGTTTGCCACTCAGCTTCTCATAAGCGGCTACTCTGCAGTATTACCTAGCCAGTGGACGGACATGCATACATAACTATATCTTCTTACTAAGCTTTATGTTAGTGGTTAGTGTGCACAATCCATTTCCCCAGTGCTTGTTCAATGTGCGCGCTACAATGTAAAGAAATCGATTGTAATTTTCAATATCTTTCAAACTATCTAAGTATCGAAAATATTGATAACCCGTTTTATTACTAATAACAGGGATCAGTTCTATCTGAGACAGGGTAAAATTGGACCACATGCACATAGTAGCACAGCAGTTCCCTCCGGTGTTACCAACAGTTTTCTGGAATCCAAAGTAGCCTATGGTGGTAATCCAGGATATTAGAAATGTCATCTAAACACACACACATACAAACCTTGTGCTGACTATTATCAACACAATGAAATATAAATTTTCCAAATTGGTCCAGCTGTTTTTGAGTTTTAACGAGACTAACGAGCAGCAATTGATTTTTATACATATGATCTATCTATCTATAATTATAATAAAATTATAAGAGGTCTAATTCTGTACATTGAAGATATATTGATGTTTTAGCAGCGGGCGCCTGCATCTTAGCCGCGCATCACGCCGAAATTACAGAATGAAATAAAACTTGGCGTACTTTAAGTTCATACTACGAAGTAGGACCCTGGATACTTTTATCTTGTAAGTAATTCCCTTGGGAGAGAGGATGAAAGTCAAAATGTGTTGCTAGTTCTAATTCATTAATGCATTGTCCAATTTCATTTATTCATTTTTTGTTAGTAACTATTTAAAGATCCGTAAATATTTCAAGGTCATCGGTTTTGTTGTTTACTCATTACACCCTCAATTTTAAGTCCAAATAATAATAATAACAGATCTTAATATATCTTGAATTTAAATAATAAAAATTTAATAAAAGGATGGCGAATGGTATGGCGAACTAATTTGCGGACACAGCTAGTGGAAAAAGACAAGGAAGACAAGCATGAATATACGAGTAGTTATAGGTTAAATTTATTCTTATTCTTATACTTAGCTTAACGGGATTATAGAATGCAGTAATGGAATTACTTGGTAAACTGTATCAGTAAGGCTTGAAACTTGAGCAATAACATCATGGACCTGCTTAGACAGACACGATTATATCCGATTCTTATTACTTTGTTGCGGATACTTTGTGGACGATTTATAACATTTATTTGATAACTTTCATGCCAACTTGGTTTGAGAGATCAAATTAAATGCTAGATGCAGAAAAATTATAAACTTTTGCACAAACATGCGCGCGTGTTTTATTCTGCACGTCGTGAGAACTTATACTGGTTTATCGAATTTATTCGGCTAATTATTAAATGTAAGATTTATTTTTACGTAATTGTGTCTACATCAAAATATTGGAGAATAAACGATTCCCAGCTTTCGTATCGTTAATTTTCTGATTGCTATTTAGAAACGTTCAAATTACAAGTATCAATCTCCTATTGATCTCATAATTTAGAGTATTAAATACATTGAAGTTTAATCTGAAATAAAACGATCAATTCAATACGCATTATCAATTGAGTTTTATTTCAATCTTGCTGTCAAATAAATACGAGAATTGGGATTGTACTCAAACGCAAATCACGTTATTAACAACTTCAGATAGTGAATGTAATTAAGAGTGTTTAACATAATAATATTTAGGTACAGTTTCCTTTTTATCTTCTTGAACTTAAGATTAATTATCCTTATTCTCATTTTCAACCTGAATTGATTATACTCTCTTATTACATTCAATAAACATAATCATATTAGTACAGATAAATTTATTTCTGATGACAATTCATATTTTATATTCAAACATCATCCAAGTCATTCAAACCAATCGCTTTGTTTAATAATTTGATTACCTAATTTATATTATATTTAACAGTCAACTGCTTTGCTGTACTCAGGACAAATATTTGTGTGACGAATATAGATTTTTCTTTTGTGTTTGGTTGTTAATATTATTATTTTTTTTATGTAACAGTGGGCAGACGAGCTTGCGGGCCACCTGATGGAAAGTGGTCACCGCCGCCCATGGACACCTGCAATACCAGGGGCAATGCCGATGAGTTGCCGACCTTTCAGATGCTGATTAACCCGCCTCTTGAAGGACCCCATATTACAAATAAAGTTTTTATAAGTGTCGGTTATCTAGTTCCTATAGTATAGCTTAGTTTGAGGCTAAACGGCGCTGTGTGAGGTGGTCATAAAAATTTACATTAACATCAAAAAACGAAAACCATTTAGGTCATGAAAGTAACTTTGCAGTTTTTCACCCGAGCCGAGCCCGTAAGTTTATTTATAGGTAAGCTGTTTAAATTCACCTCATTCCAACTTCATGGGGTAGTCGGTGGAAGTTTAAAATTTAATCCCAGCATGGTAAGGGTAGTGAAAAGTTAAACGTTCAAAACTTAAACAGACCCCACATCTCACTCGTATACCAATGACTTACAAGATTTACCATCTTGTAAACGTGTGCTAAGCTTTAATTCAATCTATACTTCAGGATTCTGTTCTGTTCTGTTCTGTGCCTCAGCTATCTGAACTCCTTATAGATGCGAAGAAGTGTTGGGCAACAGCTTTGATAACGAGTAGATTCCTTTTTTTTGCTTAATGATAATTATATTGGCATGATTTGTGGGAATATACTTTGTTTTAAGTTTTATGTCATAAGCTCGTGTTGATCACTCTTTAACTCCTAAAGTGCAGTGTTTAATTCTAATTCATATATTCTTTTTAAGGCTTAGTAAGCTGTAATATTATAACAATCGGTTAATAGTTCTAACCTAATAAATATAAAGAAAAATAAAAATAACGGTGTTGGATGTCTGATTGATATGCATTGTACGAGTATTACACTACGTAACAACTAAGTAAAACTATACTTATACAATGACAATAATCTAATATATCTTATGTGAGTGTGAGTGTCGTGTTATCCAGGAACAAACTACAAAAGAATTCACAGAATAGCAGACACACGCTCTTTTATATATCTCTAAATAGAAAGCATGTTTAACATTGCGACTCGTACGTAGTTGAAAAGTATCCTAGTTTATCCGTACAAAGTCGGGGGTGACGACGAGGAACACGTATCCTCTCGTTCGCTAATCCTTTACCCGGCTCAGAAAGCATCCGATCCAACGTGGATCCAACTTTGCTGCGGAAACGTCGGGGAATTTCACAACTGGACGCAAGATTATATATATTTTGTTTTTATGTGAAATAGTGACAGAACGAGCTGAGGGCCCACCTGGTGGTAAGTGGCGAATCTCTTATCAAAAATCTCTTATTAAAATAAATTAATAGTACAAAAAACTTTTTAATACCAAGCTTTTTTCGTGTTCTTCTCAGCAAGCCCTTTCATTTGATACTCAAATTGGAATGCATTGTTGTCCAAAATAAGCGTGTATACAAAATTTCAGCTCAATGGGTTAAAGATAACAATTAAGATATTATAAGATTTAAAATTCAGTTTCAAGATTCTACCTGGACAAACATACATTGCAAGTTAAATAAAAATGCATCATTAATTTAACAATTTATATGTCAAAACAGTAGGTTTCCGGAGCAGTTATGATGTCAATGTTGCATTTGGATCCAGACAAGAATCACCCAGACAAGATCGTCATGTTCAGATACTCAGCTTTTCATGTCCAATACCGAATACGTATTGAACGTACGAACATTTCACACCGATGTCGTTCTATTGTGCGATCCTCTAACTCGACTCACTCTTCGTGAATAACATTTTTCACGTGATATTGAGTATGTCAACGTGTGACGAATAGAAAATATTATTGGAATTGACGAGAATTGCACAACACGTTCTCGACGCACAGATCAAATAAAAACGTAATCGAAATTATTTGTTCATTGTTTAGATAGGCAATAAGCTGAGTAAGCATGAATTTCCATGAAATGTCCTATTATGATCTAATCAAAAAATATATGGTCATTTTGCATAATGTTTCTATGGAAATCTATCTCGGTATTTGTTAGTTAACTAAACTAAACTTAAACTAAAGTTTAGTTTAGTTTTTATATAGGAAAAACAGACGAAGTAGGTTCAAAAAAAAATATATATAAAAAAAAACGCTTCTATGTGCGTGTTAACTACGATACAGGGACATATAACATAACACAGAAACACAACACAAAACCAAGGCCCGAGAACAAACTTAATGCTCACCACACGAAGTGTCCCCTGGCAATCGAACCTGGACCAATTAAGCTAAAGTTCAATAAAATAGAGTCTATTACCTATACAATGAATGAAACCATTGTCAAAAAAGTTTTTTTTGTAACATACAAGAATCATAAAACACCACAACATTACATATGTCAGTGTAAATTACAACCCCGCGGAGACAGGAACACAGCTTACGAGCTGTGAATTGTGTCTCCTCTGGGACGCAGCCCCATTATCTTATCCCTATCCAAGCATTTTTATCGAGAACATTCCTAATAATATCTTCAGATTATTATCTACCAATATCTAATAAGACTGGGGTCTATGGTGACTCGCGTTATAGGTGAGTACAGTCCCCGGGGGTACGTGCCCCGAGTGAGTCTATCCCATCGAGCCCGGTGGTCCCGCCCGGTGTGGTGTTAACGCGCCAATTGCGAAAAATTTGTGTGGAAGAAGCAATCAAAAGTAGCACTAGAACTTGGCCAGGTCCGTCCGGAGAGGTACTGCCACCACACCTGATAATCCACCGCGAAACAGCCATGCACTCGTATTTCTGTGTTTCGGTGGAAGGGTATGGGCGTAGATGAAATCTTAGGTGCAGAGACGCAACATCCGCAAATCGAGTGAGGCGCAACTTCGGTCGGGGAAGACCTAAGTCTTATTGATGTTGTTATGGGCGGAGGAAAGCATTTAACATCAGGTAGGCCTTCAGCTCGTCACTTCACATAAGTGCAATAAAAAAGGTGGCTGGCAGAAAGTGGAAGCTTAGAGCCGAAGACCTGGTTTAGTGATGCTTACCGGGGTGGTCTTTGTCTTATAAACCGATGTAAGAAGATGTTTGTTGGCTTCCCGGCTGGCTGGCTGGTTTTGGGTATTTATCTTGTGTTTCTGTGTTCGTCCGTGCCATCTGCGACACAGGGAATCCTTGTGCAGATGTATGAGTTTCTAAGTATTTACGTTTGTCACACAAATGCTTGGGAGAATGGAGCCCACGACCTGCAACACAAAAGGTAAAACACTACCAACTGACCGGTGAGATATGGCATTACCTAGCGTACCGTGACCGCAACACTACTGGCTACATACCTACATAACCGTGAACTGTTACAAATTGAACTACGATCTCTGAATCAGCATCGCCTGTCATGCGGGTTACACAAAGACTGTTTGCACCTACTAAGGAAATGCAACTAGGTATGTTGGTTTAATTAACGGTTCTCAAACTGAGGTTGATGTTCGGCTCGTAGATTAGAATTCAAATTGGCATAAGCCTAGCACGCGTGATCTACTCGTAGTTGGTACATATTTATTCAAAAAAAATGACTTAAACTATTTCCTATTATTGTAATAGTTTTTTTTTTTTTTTTAAGTTTGTTCGTTTTGGACAACACAAGGAAACCTAAGGGTAAAAAAAAAGATATTTGACTTTGACATTGACTTCTGACAATTGTGTTTTTCGTAATGATTAATAAGCAAATTAACCTATAAATTTCAGAATAATGTGAAAACACAAACATATTGAATAATCAAAGAGTAAGAAAATCCCTCATTCTTTAAGTAAACCAAAGTTTTTTCAAGGAGCGAGTCTTGAACAAAATATCCGATTTCTTAATAAAAATAAACAATTGGTAGATTCTAAATTATTCTAACATAATTATGAACATTCTAACATAATTATAGCGTCTTAACTGCACATGCACATGTAGGGCACTCTACTAACATTAGGTATTCAATATCCTCATTATTACATTACAGAGCCGCTATTGTACTAAGTACGTACCTAACTGATATCTAGAACTGGGCAAAGCGAATTATGTTTGAATGCATAGCTTGAGATCGTATCATGCGGGCAAGATTGATTGCATCTCGGACAAATTAATTTTACAAAAATAATAATAACAATTATTGAAATTATTTATAAAAAAATGAGACTAAAGTCTTAAGCAGGAACCTCTTGAGCCTCCTCTTTTTATTAATTTCCGACGAAAAAAGGGGTGTTATAAGTTTGAAATATATATCTGTGTATGTGTCTTTCTGTGGTAGCCCCTAAAGGGCAGGACCGATTTTGATGCGGTTTTTTATGTTTGAAAGCTGTAAATGGTAATTTGTGAAGATCTGTTCACGCGTTTGATGTTCATCAGTGCATTACCATTACCACAAGACAGGTCTTTTATATTTTCTTAAAATAATTGTTATAAAAAAATTGTGCTCGGTGTAGAGTATTGATGGTACCTAACTAAAAACTTAATTACAAGTGAAAAGACATAGGACGTTAGTCCAGCAAAATGCAATGCCAGGTCATCACTTTTATGCCCCCTTTAATGTTTCTACCATAAATATCAAACGAAAGCGTACGGTGTGTCTATGAGATGCACTGTAGAACTTTCTGGATTGTTTTCAAGGGCACATGGATTTAAAACCTTGGAACACATAAGTAGTGCTTATAATACCTAGTAAGCCGCTACTAAGTAGTGGTACAGTCGCGTTGCTGTGTCTAGAATGCTAGAAGGTCTAGAATGCTCTCCGTCTCAGTGTGACGGGTGCAACTCAATGTGACTTGGGTCTTCTTATAGTTTAGTAGGGTAATACCTAAGTAGTATTATTGTTATTTATGGGCAGTTGTTTTGCTCGTACCATCAACTTAGGTAATTAAAGAAAAAAATACTTGCGGTGCAACTAAAATATGCTGTACAGGATGCACAAGGTCACCAAATATGCTGGCATCATTTCAAATCTCTTCTTTCGGCTTCGTTCGTTTGGTAAGGCCTCAACATAATGTTATTTCCCCGTTTATGACACTATAAAGACGATACCGGCCACTACGCGTAATGAAATCTTGTGTTCAATACCGTAAGCGCTCGCCGTTAGCAGGTAACGAACGGTACAATCGATAATTTGTTAGGTATTGAAGCAATAAGCAACGGCAGGAACAATAACCTAAGTGTAAGCAATTATTCTAAAGGAGTTTCAACGCTACGCCAACAACTTCGTTCCAATATTGCGCGTTTGTATTGAACACTACACTATTCATTATGAGGTAGACGTAGTAAAATAAAAGATACCACAATAATCTGACAGCCAGGATGAAAAGGTAACCATTAAATATGCATAAAACATTCAAAAGGCACATAACAGTGAAATAAAAACCGTATAAACCTTATTATTGAAAAATAGGTTAAGCCTTCGCCGTAGACATAGCAGAAGTGTTTTTTATATGTAACTAAAGTGATGGATGCGCCAACATCCCACTTGATGTCAAGTGGTTACTTCCGCCCGAAAACAAAAGCAAAACGACTCCGGTCCTCTCCTACGAAAGTATGAGAAGACCCAAGTCGCATCGCACTCTGTATATTATAGTGATAATATGGGGTATAACGTTTCATGCGTCTGTAATTGCACCGGTACCCACACTTTTCCAATGGAATCCAGCACTGCATGTCGGCAGATTACCAATTTTGGTAGCATTGCTACTCCGGACGGACATGGCACAAGTTCTACTACTACTTTGGGTTGGTCCTATTGCACTATATCTCGTGTAGGGATTATGAAGGTACTCAGCTACGGACATGAGCAAAGTGGTCCCCCAAGTTCTCTTCCTTAGTTTTTTAACTCTATGAATGGTTCACAAGCTTTCACGCTGTTTCAAAAGCCCTACTATATTATGAAACGTACACGTACATCGCACAAAGGCAACAGATGCGAGCATTAAAATGAATACACTGTTAATTGATGTAAACAAAGCTAGTAATGGAGGGGAGGTATCACTCCATTTAATTGGCCATATACGCTGAGGTTACAGAGTTAATTGGTTCCTAATAATGCCATCGGAACTATTGCAAATTAACTTTTGATAGAACTTGGTAATTATAGAGGATATTGCTTTTGCTCACATCAGTTGTTTCGCTATATAAGTACTTGTGATTTACGGAACGAAATAAGCAAATTATAAAAGATTTTTTAATTGACTGATTTGAAAATCTAAAAAACCCAGCTTCAATGCTTTTATCCCTTATTAATACCTACCCCCTACCGTTTTATAAGAAACATCCAAATCTGTCTACAATAAGCGAAAAGTCACAGATAAGAAAAATACGCAATTTCGTTGCCTTGGAACATATTTTTTTCAGTTATTTTGTTTTTTTTTTTTTTTTTCTTCTTTTATTCATTATAGGCCATCGTTTGACCGCTATCTCACCTGATGGTAAGTGATGATGCGGTCAAAGATGTCCTGAAGATGAAGATGAAGATTTAAACCTAACTATTGAACCGATATAAATAATATCTAGTAGGCGTATAGTTTTCAAGACAAGTCGTCAATATGTGGAGTATTGCTGCGAAGTAATGACTTTATTACTTCACTAATTGTGCCCGTAGATTTTTCTTCGATTTTCCGGGATCAAAAGTGTCCTTAATTAAATCCGTTAAGCCGTTTGAGCGTGTAGGAGTAACAAACATACACACATACACACGCACACACTCACACTCATACACACTGTTATCAAGTAACTCCTTAACATCAGGCGGCCTACAAAAGCCTCTTAACTTTTGTGGTTTAAGAAACGTTGGTAATACTTTGAACTTTCGGAAGCTGCCCTCAATTTTAGGAGGATCAGATTGCCCAATGCATCTCAAGCTGCTGAAGATTTATGACGATACCAGATTACTAGAACTTGATTTAGCTATTGAGTCATTACAGGTAAGCCCACCATTAGAACGCTGCATCGAGATACTAAATAGGCGCCAACTTTGCGATAATTTCATTGTGATCTAGAATGAAAATACTTTGTTAAAGAAAGACTTAGATTAAATAAACCGACTACAACTTGTCATTTAAAAAAAAACATCTAAAATCGTGTTCAACGGTCGAAAAAAATATGGTAAAAGAAGTCACAGGAAGTTGGTTCAAAAACCACACAGTCGAATCGATTACCACCCACCTTTTCTGAGTCGATTAAAAAGAGTATCTTGTTCGATTTCTTTAGAGGTGTATTTCAATACTTAGCATTACTTATACCTCAGGCAAGTAGGTACTCTCTTATTTAATCAAACAACGGTAGTAGCCACTAGAAATTCGCGTAAGTATCTTTGTAACTAATACATTACCCAGGAAAGTGCCTCGTTTGCACCAAGACCAATAGAACAGAATAAATAAAATTTCAAAGGTTTCACTCCTACCTTACTATTTTGAAACCTATTTAGTGCTTCAGGCGATTAAGATACCAATATGCAGCTGTTGTAAGTTCATATTCCGTTCGCAAAAGCCTAGTCTTGATTGCTACACTTACAAACGCGTACGCTAGCCATTTAGACTCTAAGGATAAGGTAGGAGGGTTTGTTTTAGACAAAACCTATTGTTATATGACCGAGGCCTACCAATAGTTGGACAGTGCATTAGTTAAATGGATGGCTTACAGTATAGTTCCGTCTAAGTTGTGCCACAATCCGACCAAAACTTAGATTACTACTGAGGAGATTGCAACCCTGGCGGCTGCAGATGAAATGTCAACGTGCCAGATTCGATATTATACCGTGAAGGCAACACTATAGCTACTAAGTTGCAGTAAGTAGTCCAAGTTTAGTTTGACTTGATAGACAATGTATTTATGATTGATATGAAATCAATAATTGGTGCCTCAATGGTACAGTCACGAGTAATAATATATTATATATACATAGTCACATTTTCGAAAATATATTAACTTCTATCATTCAAAAAATAAGTATACGGCAATATGTTATAAATTACCTAACCATCAAACTGTGTAAAAACTAGGTACAGGTAAAGAATTCATATATTGCCAAATGTGAATATTTCTTGATTGTAAATTCGGATTTAAAGTTATTTTCAGAACTATTTACTTATTATAATTATTGTGCTCTATTGATATTACTTGGTTTCTTCCCATGGCCACAGTTTCTCAGTAAATTTGACGCTTCGTAGTATTTCAATTCTATTTTCTCTAAAAGCGTAAGTAGGGCGTAGTAGGGCACTAAATGTCTTTGGGATAGTGGCGATAAATGCAATATTCAAAACGAGCGGAGCATGGGTCCGACCGAGACTTACCAGAAAACTTAGAACTTTGTGTCACATTAGTTATTTCACACACATAAATAAAATTGAAGTGTCTGTTTCTAATGCCAAAATAACAGCGCTAAATTTATAGAAAAATTAAGGTTATAAAATTGAATATAACATCTTAACAGGCTTGTTAATATTTTATGTCTCCGAAATACGCAAGGGCTCAGTTCCACTAAACAGTCACCCATTGAAATACCTGCTTGACAGCGGATTATTGATGTGGTGGCTGCCAGCATATCAATAATCCGCTGTCAAGCAAAACTTGAATAAGTTCTAGTGCTACTTTAGGTTGCTCCTTTTGCACCGTGGGGGGGATATGTGTAGTGACTCCAAGTAACGTGATCATCCAAGTAAATAACTCAATTATATCGCAAACCGCATCTTTCTAGATAATTGTCAAACTGCGACCGAGGTATTGGCCGTACCTTAGTATGCAATGGGTTGTTGGGGACGAAACACATATATTTTTACTAAAGTTCAAAGACCCCAGCGATAGAACTGAATTCTTTGCAGTGAAAAATGATTACTAATTTTTTTTTTCAGTTGTATGTAACTAAGGTTGACGGCTCCGTGGCTTAGTTGGTAGTAGCCTTGCCTTCGAAGCGAGGGGTCCCGGGTTCGATTCCCGACCGGGGCACACTTTGTGTGGTGAGCATGAAGTTTGTTCTCGGGTCTTGGGTGTTTGTCTTGTGTTTCTGTGTTTGTCCATGCCATCTGCGACACAGGGAATCCTAGTGCAGAGGTATGAGTGTGTTAATGTTGTTGTTGTAAGGTGAACGAACACATCTAATCTTTTTATTTATCTAATTGTTTTGACAAGGCCCCTTTACAGACACTTAATCAATATAATGTTTTATTTTTATTATCATTTTATTAGTTGTTGTATTATACCGGTATATACCTTATTGTTATGCGTGTAATAATTCCGAGAATCACCATATTAATCCAAAACTTTTCAATCGATTCAAAATGTAGTGACGCGTAATCTCGTATGTACCTAAATATTTATTTTAAATAACTCACGGTTGAAGGATTTTCCTTAATTTAAGGGAAAATTGAAAAGAAAACTATGCGTTTTTATATAATAAGTGACGAGTAAAGGATAATCTAATACGAGTATAACATAAACTTCTACCTACAAGTAAAGTCGAGTGTATGAACTTGACTAGTATACGGCTTGTTACGGAGTGTTTGAACTAGCAAAGACTTTCAAGAGAGCTCAGACATGGCTCATTCAAAAGACACTCTAAACGGAAGTATACGAGCCGTTAAATAAGATTACACGCATGCGTAGATTTGTGTGAACAAATATGCACGGTCGACAACGCGCGACGTTTGCCAATAACCCCAGGAAGGTAGAAAATAACGCATTTCATTTTGAGCTACACCTTTTGAGCTACACCTTCCCTCTCACCTCAAGGGGAGGTAATGAGGATAGAATAAATAATGGTACTGGTTATATGACTGAAAAACGTTGACTGGGACTACAGACAGGTGCTCTGTCGTAAGTAGCATATTTGAAAACGAGCAAGGTTATTTTTCTAAACTATATGCTATCACTGCCGATGCGTGATTCGCTAGTTAACTGGACTGTCCCAGTCTAAACTTGACAGTGAAGTAAGGGAATTGGCTATTTTTTAAAATTAAGCTAAATGTAATAAGGTTTTCGTCGCACGAATACTAATACCAATGCCAATTACCAATGGAAACTGGAAAAGTTCTTGCCTAATCTTGCAAGATCGTTTACAGCTTGAAAAACAAAATTATTTCTACGTTATTTTCAACAAATTTACCAACGGATCTACCAAAACCCATCCACTCTCACTTATCCAGAGGAGGCCGGTGTCTCTGCAGTCTTCTCCTTCTTCTTCTTCTTATTGTATCAATGTTTCTAACAAGTTAAGTGGAGTCCCATTTACACAGGTTCTCTATGAAGCGACCAAATTCCTTCAATTAAAACTATATAATGTGATACAAACTACATATAATGAATTATATTATTATATATCTGAATTTATATTAAAAAAATTCCAAAACTGTAATCCAAAAATATGTTTCAATCAAATAATCGTAATTCAATCTCGGCAGATATCGATAAGGCTCACATGCTGAAATACCGCATAGTATAAATTTCGCCCGAATAAATTATTATTATAAAATCCATATTGTGAAGTGGTTTCAGTTAATTTACGGCGGTTATGGCTCGTGTGGAAATCCGAGCGGGCTGGCTGGGCCGTAGATATGGCGGGCGGGCTGGGCCGTAGATATCGCTAACAGGGCTTGGGCGTAGTCGGTTGCACGTTCCCCTAGCTTATTTTAAATTTACCTTGCACGGTATGTGACAATGATAAAGTGCATGTTATAATTTCATGGCTATTATATAAATAGTGGACTCTAAGGTTTTTCGGTCACAATTTCGTAGCTTGGAGTAATATATTGGCATCGTATGGACAAATGAGGAGAGACGAATCGCAGTTGACTAGGGTAGCACTAGTCATGGAAGTAGATGGATGTAAAGAAAGATGTAGGAAAATATGGATGGAAGATGATATGGATAAATAAGGAGCGAGTACTGAAATGACGGCTGATATAAGAGAATGGAGGAAGAATTCATGTTGTGCCGATCCGCCTAAAGTGGAGTAAGGGCAGGAAGATGATAAATTTCGTAGCTAGGGAGGAGGGTTGTTAATAATAGTTGCTTTAAAAAAAACTCGACAAGAAATTTTACCGGTTATTATACATAATATTAAAAATATATATACTTTTTGAACCCCTCTCAAATCGGTTGCTCTCAAATCCCCTCTGAGTTTCTACACGTGATATACATGGTGCGGAAGAAGCAACTAAAAGTAGCAGTAGAACTTGTGCCAAGTGAATCCGGTGATGTTCAGCCACCAAACCTGATAATCTACCTCCAGCAGTGGAGCACCCGCACTACTGTGTGAAATCTCGGGCGCATGAGTCGTAACATCCCCGTCGTGGAGCAACTATGTCACATTATGGTTGCTACAGGTGGTGGTAACCATATATCATCAGGTGGTCATTCAGCTCGTCCCGTTACTATCATTACAAAAAATATGTCAGCGGCTTTCTGCTACCCGCATTTACCTTGACGTGTGTGATATTTATAATAAAACAATGTAAGCAGTATACAGAACGTCTACACCAGGCTACTAACAACAATAAGCGAAATTAATTAGAGATTGAATTGAAATGTGGTTTAAATCGCATAGAACATTTTCACACCCCACCGATACGACACCGATTTATAACTTGTACTTCATGTAACTGACTCAAGATGTCAACGGCTTGGAAATTCTTCGGACGGCTTGGAAATTCTGACATCAGATTTGGCCGCTTAATCAAACGAAGTGTTCTGTATCTGGGAGGTAATACGTATTACAAGTATATATTACAAAACAATTCGCCATTTAAATATTATATAAATAATCTGGTTCCCGTAGTAAAAACTATGCTTAGTTTGAGACTAGACAGTGAAATATTATAATTAATAGTGGAAATTTCCTTGTATTTATTTCAATCAAAAATCAAATGAAACAACTTTTGTGCAAACGACTAATTCTAGTTCAAGATATTATGCTTTCAGATTGGTTCCATAGAATTGTATCAAAATTGGTTCAAGAGTGTGGTCGTTAAATGTATCGTGTATTTTGCTACTCTGAAAATATTGAAGTCAGTTTTTTTTTCCATTTTTAAATCAGTTAATTGTTTGATGTGAGAGGTTTTAGCATCTGAGTTCGTATGGGTGTAAAGACACCACGAGGTCCGCTGGGTCGATCGTTTATTGTTCGTCGAATTTTAATGAACTTTACTGTGGCCCATGAATACAGATGAAGGGTCTATGTTCAGGGGCAAGTGATGAATTAATAGGTACCTTTTTAAATCAACGAACGCGAACATATCACTCAATTATCGAGAGAAGCCGGTGTCCCTGCAGTGGGAACATTAGAGGCTGGTACGGAACATATCACCTTCAAGGTATGACATTTTTGATTGGCTTTTAAAGCTATGACACGAGTAGTAAATAGCAAATGATGAAATTTTAATTTTTAGTAACTAGACACGAGACGAGACGATTTTTCACTAGACATCTTTTCATTTTTTTTGTGGTATAAAAGATGTCCTTTGTAAATGGGTACATCCATCACGATATATTCAGGTCATTGACCCGAAGTTGAAGCTAAGCCTCAATGTACAAATCACCACATGAATTAGATTGGTGCGGGAACTCAGATATAAAAGGTTATCGCAGACGGCTCCGTGGCTGAGTTGGTAGTAGCCCTGCTTTCGAAGGGTTCGATTCCCGGTCGGGGCACACTTTGTGTGGTGAGCAAGAAGTTTTTTCTCGGGTCTTGGGGGTTTTCTTATATTTCCGTATTTGTCAATGCCATCTACGACACAAAGAATCCTAGTGTGTATATGATGTGAGTGTGTAAACGTTTATTTATTATGATTTATTCTCAAAATGAAAAAAAGTTAGACTTTGCATTGTGTTTGCCTATTTATATTGGTATTTGAAGTTCAATTAAAATATTTGCTAAGAAAATCATCTTATAACTATTCCCTACCGTGAAATATTGGACGCCGCGCGAAAATATTACACCCGGTAAGCAAAATAATTTAATGCTCGCTCTAAGACGAATAACCGTACGTACAATGAAAAATAATTAAAAGCAATAAATCTCTCTGCAGGTAACAAAAAGGTGAAGAGCTTAATAAACGTCGCATGTCTGCGGCGGGCGTGGGAACCTACACATGCCGCTTGCAGCCGTATTCCGGACCTCTTCCCGCCAGACTCCTAATCAGTTTTTGAAAAATGAACACGTTGAATTTAATTTTTCTCTTAACTGCCAGCTGCAGACGTATAACGGATTTTATGCAAGGAGTTCAATTGGATTTAAATTTATTCATTTGAAATCTTTATTGAACAATGGTCTTCTCACTTACTAACCAATAAACTTTACAAAAAATCATTAAGGTCATTCATGTTCATAGTATTAGACATCTCCTTAGCTTAGTTGGTAGAAGCCTTGCCCTCGAAGCAAGGAGTCCTGGGTTCGATTCCCGGCCGGGACATACTTTCTGTGTTTGTCCATGCTATGAATCCTAGTGCAGAGGTATGAGTATGTAAACGATTATTCTATTTTAATTATAATGCGACTAGAACCTATTTTATTGTATGTTACGTTAATAGTCAAATAGCGTAAGAGTTCTCATTGTAACTATTTAATTTAATGGTAGGTGCCGGTTTTTTAGCTACAAAGCCTGAGGGCTTTGGGTGGCTTGAGGTTTGTCACTTATTCAAAAAAAGGAAGGAGAGTTATTCAAAAGGCCCACTGGCCTTACAGCGTAGTAGTAGCTTTTCCTTCTACGCTGCGGTTCGATTCCTATCCACGAGATAAGTTCTTGAGTGACGAACATAGATGTTGGGTGACAATATGTGTACAATATATGAATGAATTATTAAAAAATATCTATTTAAGTTAAAAAATAACTATCATTTATCTGGTTCCCATAGTGATAAGCTTAGTGGGGCTGTGTTATGACATGTCCAAGAATTTAAATACTCTGAGACGGGGATATAATTTCACCAGCACTCACACCCTTCCACTGGAACATAGCAATCTAGTATTGGCAGCGTTAACAACACTGTTTGGCAGCGTGTTGCCAAGTGATCTTCATTAGGTTTTTTTTCTGTGAAAAAGTTTACGGTACGAGCTCAACCTTCGCCCACCTGTAACCTTCACCCATAACAATAGCAATACGGCTTAGGTCCTACGAAGTATGAGAAGACCGAAGTCGCACCCAGTTGCGCCCATCACCCATTGCCCCGTTGCGCCCATCACTGCTTGGCCGCAGATAACCTGATGCGGCCGCAGTTCTCCTTCGGGCGGACTTTGCACAAGTTCTAATTCTACTTTTTGTTGCTCCTGTAGCACCACCTAGGGGGTATACCTATTATATAATATTTAATATATTATAATATTATTATATATTTAAACAGGACGTTGTTTCTAATTATTTAAAGGAATTTTGACTTGACTTAACTTAATTACTTAGCTGCGCCCCGCGGTTGCCCATCCTAAGGGAACACTGCACTTTTCCGGGAGCAAAAGTAGCTTATTTGTTAATCTAAGATATAAGCTATCCTGGTACTAAATTTCATCCAAATCTGTTAAGCCTCTGAGAGTCAAGGAGTAACAAATATATACACGCACACATACATACAAATTTTCGCCCTTATAATATTAGTTTGATATCAAATTAAATGGTAATCTGTAGAATTATTATCAGAATAATCCGTCGTATCAAGTACCGTTCTGTAAAACATGAGATTAGAATGGACAACTGAAACCGACGCTTAATTACCATTTAATTACTCGTAATTTTTATAATCTCCGCGGAAAATTGAATCTCTTACCTTTTCTCAGTGAGGAGGTTTTGTTGGGTTATATTGTTGTTATTAATGGTGACCCAAGGGTACATACATTGACTTTGACTTTGGATGAAATGTCTCTTGTACCCCTAAAAACGTGTGCGCAAAATTTCATGAAGGTCTGTTGAGTAGTTGAGGCGTGAAAACAAACTTATTAAGGTTGGTAGTGCTGTTTTCTGCTTTGTTGTGAAAACAGCCACAATACCATTTCTCAGAGTAACCACAAACAAATAAGTAGCCATTTCACGAAGCTCGTACCGTGCTTGTACCGTTAGCTTTCTTGCAACAATAATGGGGTTAGGTGCTATATTTATGAGCAACACTGGATGAAGTTATGGGGAGTCGTGCTAATATTGCCGAGACGAAAGCAGCATGTGGGGATTTTCCCACGGTCGGAGCTCCCACTATGAATAAAGCATTTTATTTTCTTCTCAAATACGATCCATTCATTTTCAAAGACATGATTAACAGCCAGTGCAAAAGCGAATCACCTCTACGGCGTAGTCACGTAGCACTTTCGTAGCGCTACGAATCTAGCGCATCCAAGTTTTCGACAGTTCGACACGACTGCAGATTGTCAGATATATGTTATTGGAAACAAAAGTTGCAAACAACAAGTGTCAAATGTTAAGAAACAACAGTCGGCTACGACAGTATATACGGAGGGGTTGAATAATTTACGAGTGCACTAACTTTGGCCACGACGGGCCCGTTCGGCACGGAAGTACCTACGTCAAGCCGATCCAAAGGTTACAAACTTCAATAAAACTTGTACAAAACTTATTCAAACGCGTCAACCGCTGAAAACTGTTTTTAACTTGACGCCGCAAGGGATCGCCATACAAATCAAGCGTTAGCTGAGAATGGGAGTGGATTTCTGCTCCCAGAATATTTTTTATAAGCAAAGACAACATTCTTGGCAGTTTTCCATTTAGCTAAATTCTCTGTTTTTCATAAGCGAATGGGCAGATGGCCAACTTGATGGTAGATTTGCCAGCGTTCATGGATACCTGCGCTGACTTTATGATAACATTGAAAATATTTTTTCATTTCAATTTATTAAAACTCAAGCTAGGATCTTAGTCAAACATTGTTGCGGAAATTCTGCAAAGTATTACCAACAAGCAGTAATGGTTTCTGTATACTGTAAATTGGTATTCACAAAGCATTGCTGTATTGCGGTTAAAAGGCGTGTGTGGGGATGGATTGCATGATGGACTCAGCATACCTTGAGCTATTAAAACCAAATTACTGATATATACATTTTCTTTGTAATACATACATATAAATATCCCGAGACAAAAGAACCATTTATCAATGACTTTTAATTCGTTTCTTCCTCTTTTAAAAACAATGTGCTTAGATTTTTCCTACTAATACGTCGTATTGTTTATTTCCGTGATAAAAAAGATGAATTTAAGAAACCTTACCTTAACAAAATTGTATTATTAATAAGTACAACATTCTTGTGCTTATCAGCAAACAAAATGGCGGCTACAATTTTACCCCCGCCATAACCCAACACTTGACAATTTATTTGTACGGAATATTCTGGAACTTTCTCAATACAGTGTCAAAGAGCAAAATAGAAGTTTGGAGTTGACAATAATAATGTTTGAATAACTTTCCCCTGGCGGGATCAACTTTTGGGGTACTTTTTTAAGCTTCAGTGATGAAGAGTCATTTTGTGACTTGGAACTACTCTATTGATACCACATTCGTTTGCGGAAACTTTAAGAATACAACTTTCCTCATACAATACATTCTTAAGAAAGAAAGAGAGAAGAGTGTAATAACTTTTAGCATACAACACGTTTTTGGGGAAGATAGAGCCAGAAGAGTATTTAAGCATATAAGACATTTATATGAAAGATAATGTAATAATTACAGAAATATATCATCTGTGAAAATTTCAACCATAACGGTTAACGGTAACCATGACAGACGGACAGACAGATAGACGGATGGACAGCGGAGTCTTAGTACGTTTTTTATAATAAATAGTATGGATTATAAAAAACGTACTAAGACATACTACTTATTATAAAAACGTACTGCGTCGTCAATAAACAAAGAGAGAATGATTAAAAGAAAGTAAAGCAATTGTACTCTTCATAAAATTAGAAACTAGTCTTAACAAGTTAAGACAATTGAGGTGTAGGAATGTTCACATATGAAAATCGACATTTCTTATGAAACACCCTTATATTATTGTAAGGCTACTATTAATCAAACTATGGAGCTGTCTGTAGTTTAGTAATAATAAATATAAAATTTATATTTTCTCTGTTTATTATATGCATTTTATAGATGTTGTACAAGTTTCGCTATCATAAACAAACTAAAACCGTATCAAACTTCAACTTTATGCTAATAAGTATATGCTTACATCGAGTCGCCATACTAGTTTACCGCTGAAAACACACATTTAGAAACAGAGCTTTGTGGCCCAGGGGTATACTCGTAGAGGTAGACTTTCGTTTTGGAGGTCGCTGCTACAAATCCAGACTTTTAATTATATTTAAGGTAGAATAGAAGGAAAATATGAGAATCTGCATGTCTTACAAACTAATATACGACTGATTGAATAATCTTGGAACCAATTTCAATACTTTCATCCCTTAATTCTCCCCTTTAAAATGCTCTAGTGGAACTTTTAAAACATGTTATAAAAAAAAACCTTTTTGGTCGAATCGCGTAACAAACATAAAAAATACAGCCTCTTCCGTTTATTAAAGTTGATAGAATTTTCAAAACAAATGACTTAATATAATTTGCGATTTCGTTAATTTGTTGGCATTCCTTATCCTGTCCCTCCAAAGGTTGCCTGTATGAGATCGCTCTTAGTTCTAGTATCTACTTGAAACCCACTATAATACTGACTAAAAAGGTTTTTTATATAAATTATGTCAAATAAAGATAAATTATTTCAATTTATCTATTTATCCGGCTTCGGCTCCCTTGGAAGATCACAGCCCATGCCTTTTCACTTGTCGAAATCAAGCCGCAAGGTCTCTGCAGTGAAAACACTGTTACTGACTCATACAGAACATATACATATTTATAAATATTTATCGCCCGCCGCACCGCTATTGCACCGAAACTTTTAACTACTTAGGTATTGCTCAAAGTTTTTCATATACGACTACAAACATTGCAAGATATTAATTTCGATCTAGTAATTTCGCAAATATTTATTTGTTTACTTTAGCTGAGTTTATTCGCTGGCGTCGGGAAGGTAACATCTGTGTCACTGTCACGTGCTAAGGCAGCGTTTTCACTGTACAAGTGTTGCCAGCAAGATTGACGTCACAAAAAAGGATTCTTCTGTTATTTATTAAATACTAGCAACCCGGGGCGGCTTTGCACGGGTGCAATGTAGATGCAAATGTATAATTAATGTAAAGTATTATATAATAGATATTTTCTATTATACTATACTACATATAAACATTCCACTTAATCTTATCTAATGCTCAAAACTGCATTAAAAGACGTTTTTACGTTTAAAAGATCTAAGCGTACAAACAGCGCGAGTGACTTCATTTTATATTATATACGTTTTTTTTAAGTAATGGCACTGACGAGACTAGCTTAAGCTCACCTGGCATTAAGTGGTTACTTCTGCCCATAATAAAAGCAATGCAACTTAAGTCCTCCTCGGTAGAAGTATGAGAAGACATAAGTCGCACCCCGTTGCGCCCGCCGTCTGAGATGAGTATGTCTCATGCAACTGTGATTTCAACGGCACCCACACCCTTCCACTGGAACATAGCAATTCTAGGGCACCGCTGCTTATGGCCAAATTATCAGGTGTGAACTTGGCACAAGTTCTGCTGCTACTTTTTGATGCTCCTTTAGCACCACCTAAGGGTTACGTTTAGGGATTCAAAGGAACGTGAGCAATTGGATCCGCCAATTTATTAATATTAATGAATAAATTTATTTATTTATTAATAATCACTTATATAAATATACTCTATTTTTATTTAATGTTTTATTTTATTATTTTCCTTGTCATGTGGTCTAAATGCGATCATATACACTCGCATATAGACACACCAACATGACCCTTCTCATTTCCTCATTTATTTGGTTGCCTGGAAGAGATCGCTTTTAGCGACAAGGCTGCCCATTGTTTAAAAAATGCCAATATTACTTAGGTCCTCGTTTACCACAGTATGAGAAGACTCTATTTATATTGCACCCTTCACTTTGACATGTCATGCTGTAATTGGCACCCACACCCTTCCACCAGAATACGAACCTTGTCCTGACCATTACAAACACAAAAAGAAAAGGCCAAAAAGGCTCTGAAGAATGTGGCTACATACATTCGACAATTGATTTTTATTTATAAAGCTGAAATAGAATGCAATTAGGATTAGTTTAAGTTTGAATTGACACGAACAGAATCAGTAATGTTCGTATCATACTAATATTATGTAGTGTCTGTGTATGTAGGAGCGTAGAAGAGAACTATTAACTAATCTGTGAGGCTAGTCAAAAAGCCAGCTACTTGAACAATAGAAATGTGGCACAAGCGCAGTGTACACATACGAGTCGTGACGTCAAATCTTGTCACTCTTTGAATATAGAGTCAACATCCTCGAGTACATCTGAACCGGCACTCGTCTCGGGTCGGGACACACACTCGAGGCGTGCGCCACTCACCCGGTGTTTAGCAGACTGTGTAAACAATCCCTTTAGTGATTTATGTTCTGCGTGAACTGGTTACAAAAATGTTTTCCTGAATACTCGGCAATTATTTGTCCTGCGCATATAGCCCTGGGCATAGCCAGTTTTGAACTTTGGTTGTTAGAACAATATACTCGAACGCATTTATTCTTTCAGATCTCAAGTATCGTTTGGGCACGTCACGTTTGGTCCAGTTGATCACGTCTCTAGGAGAATACCTCTTGATTCCCGACACGTACCCCCTAAACGATTTACAAAATGTAGCAGTAGAACTTGTGCAAAGTTCACCCGGAGAAGTACTGCCTTCATACCTGGTGATCCGGTGGAAGGGGAACCCCGTCTCGGGTGATGGGCGCAACTGGGTGCGATTTTACTCATACTTCGGTCCGGGAGGACCTAAGTTGCATTGATGGGCGGAGGTAATCATTTATCATCTGCTGGGCCTCCAGCTCGTAAAATAATAGACATAAAAAATACGTCAAAATTTACACGAACAAACAGCCTGAACAAGAAAGTCCACTGGCTGATCCTTTCACCGTAATAACTATGTCCATTAATTAACACCTGCACTCTAGAGTTCCTCTTAGAGGCCAACTTCAAAGCTGTTGAATTTGCGACATATGCGAGGAAAAAATGTTTTGTATTAATGACACGAAATTACATGCACACATATATGTCAAATAACCATTCACAAATGTGACATGAAATAATTTCAGAGTAATTTTATTTAGGAAAGCAAATTGAAATGCTGGCTCTATTGAATAGAGCTTCCGACCAAAAATTAACGTCACATTCAAACACAATGCAAAGTGACAGTTCAGTAAGCATGATAGCATCCGCTTTTGCTCAACCACAGCTTTTGCAGTCATACTGTCAATACTAGCCATCTAGGTAACAACAAAACTAATTTTACTCTAGTAAGTAGGTATTATTAAGTTTATTTATAATAAGTACTACTTATTTATTTTTAGCTATTTTTCTAAATCAATTAAATTTTAATTCTTTATTTCCCTCTGAAGCACGGAAGCGGTCAGTTCGATACCATTAAACGGTCACCCATTCAACCATGCGGAGAGTTGCGTAATTCAAATGATGTCTAAAATGTTTTTTACCAGGCAGGATTGCCTCCCTCCCATCGTTGTCCAGCGTAAACTAAATTCAATAACCCTCGAACAACCACGTGTAATTTTATTTATACCAAAGTTACTCGTAATAAACTCAGACAAGGCAAGAAGAGCAGGCTTTTAGCGGCACGTGAGATAATACACTCGTAGTTCGGTTTTAGCTTCGTATTCCCAAAGCCAAGTTAAACGGGAAGGCGTCGCGAAAAAGAAATAAACAGCTTTGTGCAAACGCTCAACTTGATTTTCCACGCTTGCCGAAATCTCCTGGGATCACGTATTCGCTAGAAGTTATAGATACAGCGGGATATGCAGAACTTTGCACTCGTGTGAACAACTCAAGTATTTACTATTGATAGTGGAAACCGTATCATCAAATGTTGATAACAAAATATGAACTGGAGTGTGTACCTCAAAGGTAACTTAGTAGACAGTTAAGTTATAAAACACAAATATTACAGGAAAAGTTCGTATGCAATTTAGTAACCGTAGTTTTGAAACTATTACAAATTGTTATCTAATAGTATAATGCAAAGTCGTTGATTTCATCTGTCTGTTTCTCCGCTAACTTCTAAACCACGCAACGAATTTTGATACGGTTTTCATTATCATTTATAATTTTTTTCCCCGGCCAGGAATCGAACCCGGAACCCCTCTCTTCAGAGGCAGTGTTGCTTCTAACTAAGCTTCAGAGTCGTCAAGCCGTATAGTCTAAACTATTCACATCGTGATTCCCTATTGCATAGACATACACACGCCATATGCGACACAGGGAAATCTAGTGCATAAGAGGGTACTCGTATTCTTATACGGGTAAACGGGTATTATAATTGATTTGAAGTATTAATGGTAAACTTATGATCTTTGTGAAATAAATTAGTTCTATTACTCTTATCATATACTGGCCTCATAGCTCTGTTGGTAGTAGCTTCCACCCAGGACAACAATTTGTGCGAACAGAAATGTTTGTTCTGTGTCTGGGTGTTAATATGTATTATATGTATGTATATACAAAAAGTACTTTATGTATTCTATCAGTTATCTAGTTCCCATTTTACAAGCTATGCTTCGTTTGGGGCTAGATAGCGCTGTGTCAAATATGTCAATGAATCATTATACATACCAGCAGATCTGTAAACTCGAGGTCAATGTGTTACTTACTTATAATTCATCTGCGTAAGCTCGCCCCCGAAGGTCCCTATTTATTTCAATAATCCCCGAAAATACGTTTTTATCTTATTTCCCATTCCATCGACATTATTGCCATTTCCTAATCTAAAGGTAAAAGACATTGTGACGGAACTCGATTAAATTAAGTTACTACAGCGAAAAGGAGAGCAATTCCGATTCTCATAGAATTCAAATGAGCTTTTTATTCAAACACGGAAACACTAAAACAGACTGCTTCACTGCGGGATTAGGACGCGGCGGATGTCAATTTTTTTTTAATATCGAATGGAAAATATCGATTCTAAAAAAGAAAGGCATGAGAAGCCTTTCTCTTTTCTTTATAAATTTATATTTTCGGATAGTTAATAATGACTTTTCCTGTGATCCTGAACTGTACCTTTCTAGGGCAAGGACTTCCCCCCATGTACGCTAGTTGTCACGCTCTAGAGATATTCATTAATTAGAATTTGTTTTTAGCGTACATGCATACGCTAAAAACAAATTCTGAGTAGCGTCGTTTAGTCGTCTAGTCAATAAACCATCTCGGAGGCTTTAAAGTGGCTTGAAAACTCCGATAATAGGGTTAGCCACTGTATGCACACGAAATAACAAGAAGCGTTTGCACTGAACAGCTGTTGCTGCTGCTATTAGTTTATGTAGTTGGTGGTAACCGCTTTTAAACCAGGGCTCCTGCATTCGATTCCCGGCCCTGCCAAACGTGATGAAACTAAGTATTTTCTGGCCCAATGCAAAATGAATAGGCTAGGTTAATTAAGAATAATAGAAAAAAAAAAACAGTAGCTGACGTCTGTCTGTTCGTTCAGTTTTCCGAAAGATTTTACTAGAACAAATAATAAGATGTTATTTTTTAAATATTTAGGAATCGGTATCTATTGGGTACATACCAATCGATCACCAATGCAATTGAAATGTTTTTAGTCATGCGGGGAAATACTTTTTACTTAAAAAAGGTTTAATTTAGAAAAAAAATAAAAACATTAGGAGCTTTAATCATTTATTTAAAACTAAATATTTTACTAACAAAATTCTCACAAAGCCAGGCGATATGATTCAGTTATCATCCATAATGCGTTACATTGTGGCATCTATATTGATATTTATTAATAGATAAAGTTACATATATCATATATAACATAGCACAATTAAATTAATAAAAAAAATACAGTATCTTTGATTAATAATTGTAGATATAATAAACTTTTTGCCAGTTTTATAACAGTGAGGATCCATAAGTAATAGTCTAGATTTTAATATGACATGTTTTATACATTGATATGGTAATTTACCATCTAAATTCTATATTTCTTAAGGAACTAACTTGGTATATCTCATAGTATTATATAGTTTACGCAGACAATTAGCTTCTACACATTTATAGTAGGTACATAGAGGTATGTTTACTCAGTACAGAAAATATACTTTAGAAGATACATAAAAATTAACAACAATCATTTTAATTCTAACAAAAGCATCGGCGTGGTTCAACTTTCTATCCGAAAATATCTATGAGTCCGTCTTGACTTCAATTAACTATATTATATTTATGCGACAGTTACATAGGTATAATTAAGTATACAAGTACGAATATAATACAAGTCCTAACTTACAATCAGAAGCTCCAATTATCAAAGCAATATTTACTCTGAGTATATACAAGAATTATTTACATGTCTATAGTATATTTATCTAGAACATTTTACTACGTAAAGCTAAATGAATGCCTACCGTCATCTTCGTGGAAGTTAATATTGTGTCCAAGTTTTGGCTGAAATAAGAAAAAAATTCTTTATGTAGATATAAATCAGTTGAATCCCTAGAATCCCTAACCCCTATGAGTGGTGCTAAAGAAGCAACAAAAAGTAGCAATAGAACTTATGCAATGTTTACTCAAAGTACTGCTTCCACACCTGGTAACCTGCCGCTAAACAGTGATCCACTCGTATTGCTGTGTTCCGGTGGAAGGGTGTGGGTGCTGGTAAAATCACATGCACATGAACCGTCTCCGGTCATGGGCGCAACGGGGTCTTCTCAAATTCATGAAATTCACCTATATCATAGATTTACATATATATAGGTATGTTTTATGGCTCAGACACATACAAAAACCCAAGACCGAGATTAAAATGTTCTTCACACAGTGTAACCCGGAAGCTCTCACTTCGCGGGCAGGGTTACTTTCCACTAGGAAATAATTCTCATATATATATATAATATATAGAGAAAATATTGTTTTAAAATATATATGAAAGTTACCTTTATAATGCATTTCTCTCTGCATGCTAGGGCAAGTTTTCCCAGGATACTGAAAAACAAAAATTTAAGCTCTAAATTTAGAACATCGTTGAACCTAAAGTCCATCTTCAACAAGAACTTAGGCATAAATAATAATTACCAAATTGTAAACTTTTAATAACGCTCATACAGCCGAGATATTTTGCAGACAACTGGAATTCATAATACTGAATCCAAAGCACGTATGTATCCTAAATCTTTACGAAAATATGCACCTTATTTTCAGGGTTTTTAAAGTTGATTCTACCTTGCTAAGATCGAAGTCGATGTTGGTCCGCACTGCGCGGTGGTGCAAAGGCTGGGGGGGCCTGAAGTTGTTCCCGAGGGGTGCCTTCGGGTGGCGCGCGTCTCCTTGCATCAGCCGTCGGAGCCCGTGCAGCTGAGATAGAATAAACAGACGTTCAAACGAAAAATTTCACTTTCCATTACCAACTAAAGGTAACCACAAAAAAAAACCTTATTATCAAACCCACTATGACTGTATTTATTTTGGTAATAATAACACAATTGGCAATACGGACCCCTGGGTTTGTGACTCCAAGAAACTCTTTAGCTTTCAATTCGAAGATAGCAGGTTCAACAATTTTCGAAAAAAAACAAAATAAGTTTTTTGGATGCAAAAACAAGAGAATTGTGTGTAATTCTCAAGGTAGATAAGGAAAATATCAAGAAGTACTGTCATATCTATATATATAAAAGAAAGTCGTGTTAGTTATTGTACTTCACTTATAACTCAAGAACGGCTGAACCGATTTAGCTGAAAATTGGCAGGGAGGTAGTTTAGAGCCAGGAGAAGGACATAGGATACTTTTTATCCCGTTCGACATCATTCCCGTGTGACTTGACATGTAACGTCAGTCACTATAAAACGTGGTATAACAAAAAAGAATCAGACTTGGAATAACAAAATTGACGTATAATGACAGCTATGTAATGACGTATGGATGACTATTTGATATTTGTAAGAAATCTATATATATAAAAGAAAGTCGTGTTTGTTACAACACTTATAACTCGAGAACGGCTGGACCGATTGCCATGGTTTTTGATTTGTTGGATTTGTTTCCGTCCCGAATAGCAGAATAACTATTAAAACATTGGAAAATTAACGAAAAAAATAAAATCAATTTATCCCCGTATTCTCCACGGGAACGGGAACTATGCGGGTGAAACCGCGGGGCGCAGCTAGTTCTAGAATAAAAAAGAAATGTGATTATCCTGAACTGGAAAAAGTTTATCTTTTTTATGACATTTTGGTTGCAATTTGATAACGTTAGTCAAAGTCTGTCAAAAATCTTTTATGTTAGATAACGAAAACAATCATTTATGTCAAAATTGAAACAGGTAGGTAATACATTGACCCCGAGTGGTTACTTTTTTTTCGCTAGCATGAGCGCTTTAACAATGTGACCGTTCAACTGTTGAGGGTCAAATTGTGAAACAAGACAGAACGTATTATATCGAAACCCCTAATAACAAAATAGTGCGTCATATACTCGTATACGAGTATGAATGACTGGCTTAGATCAGTTGCTAGTAGCTTTAGCTTTTGCACTGCAGTTCGTGGCTTCGATTCTCACCCAAGATAAATATTTGTGTGACTATCATTGATGTTAGTCATGAAAAAATTAATGATGATGAAAAAAGTAATAATCTAAATGAATTCATTGAAAATATTGTAACTCAATTTTGTATTGTTTTGTGATCGGGGAATAAATGGCTTTATTATTATTATTATTATTATCATTGATGTTTCTTCTGTCGTTGGGTGTTAAAATGAACCTCTATGTGTGTATTTACAAAAAAAAAACTATACAAGTATTCTATCAGTAATCTGGTTCCCATAGTACAAGCTGTGTTTAGTTTGGAGATGGTGCTGTGTGAAATGCCCATGAATAATCATATATTATTTTAAAATACTGTACCACTGACGCTCGTTAGATCCCAGATTTTACGGCATGTAATCATGTCACGCATCCATGACGAGTGACGTAGATTACTCCAAAGGATGAAGTGTAGGTCAGGGTTTTCAAGGACGATGTCAGAAAAGGTGGGTGGGGATTTTACTCTTGGGAAGGTAACGGGATGGGTATGAGAGGGGCAGGGGGTAAGGATGGCCGACGTTCAGTAAGGTTAGTGGCTTTATACAGAACAAATCGGTTAAGTTTTTACTAAGAAAAACTTAAGTGCGATTCGGAATCGTACTCTGAAGTACATATACTTGATATTTTTATATAACCAAAAAGCTGTAAACTGTTTATTTAATGACTGGCCTCATAGCTCTGTTGGTAGTAGCTCTGCCTTCTGCGCTGTAGGGTAGGTAGGGTTCGATTCTCACCCTTTTTTTGTGTGCGAACAGAAATGTTTGCTCTGTGTCTGGGTGTTAATATGTATTATATGTATGTATTTACAAAAAAAAGTAATTTAAGTATTTTATCAGATGGCGCTGTGTGAAATATGTCAATGAATATTTATTTACTTATTTTTCTAATTAAATAAGAAACTTTATAAGCCGGTGATTTTAAAGAAAACCGTCCCATCTTAAAGCTACTACTAACAATTTTAACAATGAGTATTATACTATTGCAGTATCAATTCCTAGTGAACTAATGAATGAAACTCAATATTCAACAGACTATAAACTTCCAATTCAAAAACCAATACCGCTAATGTCGTTTGTGCTGCCAACCCATTCGTGTGTTAGGTACTCATTTCGCAAATATATGCGGTTTCACCCCATAACAGCATGTTTCGCTTTCATTATAACGCTGTAAGCAACTAGGTGGAGAGCGATTTCAAGTAAATTGAAATTTCTTCCTTCTACCTTCGTGTCGGCACAGAACACGTAGGTACAGAAAGCAGACTCCATACAACGAGCGATAACCGCACGCACACAAACGCTTTAGACGCTTAAACACAGTCTAACGCCAGTTGCGAGTGGTACGTCCAACACTCGCAACTGGCGTTCGACTGACTTACACCGTTGTACCGTGGCTATGTGTGCGTACGCCTTTTCGCTCATGGAGCCGGCCTTCTGTACCATATGTTTCGTGGTAACGGCTCGATAGATGTGTGGGGCTCTGTGAACTTGTGTGGGTAAGTCGGAACGGCCCGGATTAACGGGCCCACCGCACGCCACCGCTATCTCATTCTCATCGATGTTTACGCTGTATTAAACAATTTCTGATTCAAGCGCTTTCGTGATTTTTTCAACTTCAAAAACTAGCGTAAAGAGCACGAATAATACGGAAAGTTTGTATGCAGAGCATTTTTCAACTTAAATAGCTAACGTAAAGAGCGAGTTTAATGAAAAGGAGTAAAAGGAAAAATGGTAATTTCAAATGTATTTTATGCAGCCACTCCTCAACCCGGACAGTAGCATATCAGCTGTACGTGCTGTGCAACTGAAATTGTCACATACTGGATTGCGCAACCACACCGTCTCCCGAGATTGCAACAATTCTAGCACTTAATTTCCCCACCAACACAAACGGAAAACATAAACAATGATTTATAATAACAGCCAAACAACGGCACTTTCAGTTTACTTTTAACACGTACATAATTCACGGTGGAGTCTTTGTCTAAAGGCGAGCGACGTGAGTTGTTTATTGTAGCGTGAGCACAAATGAAAATGTTATTACGCTAGCCTCAACCGCGGACGTCGAGGAAGTACCAGACCCTGGATGTGTCCCGCTCGGTGCACGCTTTGTTTGCTGGTCGAAAATATTTTAGTGCAACGTAACCTCAGGACATTTGGATGGAAATATAGAAAAAGGTCTGATATTTCAAAAATATTTTTAATTTAAAAGTTCTGTTTCGTTTTTTGCCCGTACGTTTGTATTTTGAAGTTCCGTTACGCATGTACCAACATAAATTTATAATTGATGCGTAAAATTGTTAGGTTTGAAAATTTTGTCTAAAAATAAATAATAGTAGTACATTAAAGTATTGTTAATACAAATGTCATTAATAAGAAATTGGCTATAACAACTATATATGTCAAATTATTTGTATTAATGTTTTTCCATGCGCTTCGGTCAGCAAGGAACTCTTCAAACCTTTCTCGACAGAATATTGGTTGAGTAAGAAAGCACTGAAGTGTTACTTTTTAATTTTAAATGTGAAAAACAAGTTTACTTTCATCACTTAAATACCTAAACATTTTCTCTGGAAGGTGATTTAATGAAAGTCCCGGACGTTGACCTCTCCGAAATCCAGTGTTTCCGCTCCTGTTTCACGGCTAACAAATAAAACTGCGCACGAAAACGTTTCCTCTAATTCTCTCTAATTTCCCTAAATTATGACCGTGAAGAGAAAAGTGTACGAAAGATTTCCCGTGACAAGTAATAATGGGGTTCCATTATTTTTATGTCTACTGAAGTAGGAGGCATGCGAGCGTGTAATGCAAATAGGAACTTCAACGGACGCCGGCTTTCTGATATTGATTGTTACAAGTTACAACAAACTTGGAATCAAGATTTGCATAATAACATCTCAGTTTCAATTGTGTAGGGAACTTGTAAACTAAGCTTATAAGCTAATGTTTTGTATTGGTTTTCATAAAAATAATATTATTTAAATTGGACGTGTACTCCTTATTCAAAACTGTTTACTATACCATTTATAGTAGAGTTTATTTTTCTATACTGGTGATGTTCCCTTTATTACAATTTCTATTATCTGTTTATACTATTTCTAAGTTTATACTACAATATTTGAAACACATGTTTTCTTTGAACAAATAGGTTCATTTCACTCTCATTTGTATGTGAACAATATAAATATTGTACTTAATACAATAAAAAAAATAAACCATTATCGATCACTTGTCGCAAAAGCTTACTATAAAATATCAGATTACCTAGACGACAAAAAGGCTTGGGAATGAATTTGCTCCACTCTAGACGCAGGACCATATTCGCGAATATGTAATACTGTCTCCGAGGGGTTTCTTGTCTGTTTCTTCCCCTCGGGTTGGTCGGTTAGGGTTGGAACAGACGTAAATTTAATAAATAAGATAAGCTTAAACATGAAAACTGACTGTAATGTGCCTGGGGAGTTCCTGTGAAATGTTATATGCTCACGAATATGTGTACATGCATGTGTAAAATTTGACGTGTCCAAATGATACTTGAGATCTAAAGAAATAAATGAGTTTGACTTTGACTTTGGCTGAACTTTATGGAGGGTATACCTGTTGCTTTGTTATGTAAATGGGCTTGTTGACGATGATCCATGTGACCGTCTCGTAGCAGGCGGGCGCCGTCGTAGAACCATCGTACGTCATGTAGTAGTCTGTGTCGGGCAGAAGACCGCGCACTGACAGCTTGTTCACCGGCATTTCTGCTCCTAAAAGAAGAATGTTTCTTAAGGCTCCTTACTGGTTACGGTAAAAGAAATCCTTTTTAATAGCTTTTATTTAACTCGCTGAGTTTGTTTAGGACCAAATTTGCAACTGAAATTCGAAGCAGTTCTCTTAGCCTGTACAGGCTGCAATTTGGTTATCATGCATAAACCTGATGTATGCCGCTGCCAAGGCTACCAGCAGATCACCCAACTCCTCAATAGCTTACAGCAGCCATATCGTGTTTAGGCTCGCTTTTGAGAACATTTAAATAAGGACTTGTTTATGAAAATGTTTTTTACAATTAATTCATTATTCCGTATCCGCTGTTTCCACTGATGGGACACCCCTCTACTCTCTAAAAGTAAAAGTAAATGGCTATGGCATCTTCTGACCTACTACCAATTTTGAGTGGTAATCTATCTCCAGTCATTTGTTAGTTATTGTATATTATTACAATAGAGGATTGCTATAATAATAATTCGTTTATTTATTCAGTCAACATAGGATTATCATCAGTTACACGTTATAACAAAAGGTGAAAGAAACATTACATGCTTAAAGTATTTTCTAGTCAATTTATTCACGTCACAAACGTCTAACAATGAAATTGATCTTTATATTAAAGTCCAGCATACTTCATATTTACCTAAAGAACTAACTAACTGTAAGTCTTTCGATATTTCTATATTCTAAGTAAAGATGATATTCCCCTGCGGTCCATTCCCTCGGGTTGGTCGGTTAGAGTAGGATCAGGCATAACCTAAACCGGTAAGACTAGCTAAAACACGAAAACTGATTTTCGAACTGAACGACGAAAATTATTTTGATATATCTGTGTGCATGTAATGTGCCAAAGCAGCCAGTGACACTGTCTGTTTATTTGTCTTTAAGATCTAAAGAAAATAAGTGAGTTTGAGTTTAAATATAGCTTTCCTTATATATATACCACATGGTTTATGTTTATGTATATTATTAAGAACCTATTCCACATTTTCTAATGCAATGGTATCAATATGTCAGACTAATCCACTTACCTCCATATTTTATATTTTCTAACTCCTCTGTCAATACTCTCAGTTCCGGGTTTGATAGGTCACCGAGCTGCAAGAAACAAGGTAAACTTTAAGTTCTTCAAATTTAATTTAGAATATCTCATTTAAAAATAGTCGTGGCACTCTATCCTCCAAATAATCCTAGCTAATGACAGTTTAAAACTATTTGATAGTAAAAATACATCGTCTAAATATAATTGTGTTCGTTATTTATAAACAGAATCCATTTAACTTGATAGACCAGTGTTCTGAATCAAAACTAACTTTTGATGTCAAGACATTTTCGATCTTTAAAGAATGAATCTATGATATTTAGAGCCAAAAATGTAAGTCCTGTTTCATATTTCCGCACGTTTTCAATGAAATTAAGTCTAGAAACGAGCTGGGCCTAATTGTATGCTGTCTATAGGCATTATAGCTTAGTTCAGCAGAGCTTCTTGTCCCAACACATGCAAAATATGAACGTGTAGGCAAACAAATCCCCTTTGGGGAGGGTATATGCCAACACAGAGTCTCATTACGGTAAGCCGTAAAATCTGAACACACGGCCAAAAGACGATGATGGGGCAAAGATCACGATCGAACCCGAACTTGGGGTTAATCGGTGATGTCACTCTTACTTTATGGAATGCTAATATTGGGTGAAGAAATTAATGAGGACATTCAATATGATAGGTAAATTCTAGATTTCTTTGCGATAAAATTGATTAATGACTAGATGTGGAGTTAAAAATAAAAGAAATGTTCTAGCTAGAAAAATATCCAATGTTAGTAAAAAATCTTTGTGATTATTGTGTTCATTCACTCTTTTAAAGTTATATTATCACGAATTTAAAGAATATATGGCATGCTTTTAAATCACAAATAATTGAGTGTTTTTAAAATTGTATAATCCTTAAAAAATATTTCTTTGAATTCCACAACGAGGCAAATATAATCAACGACAAAAATAAGCATCACCATATAATTATATTTATAATGTTTTGAATCTGATCAGTATACTTTGCAGGCGAATTTTAAGTATCGTATTTATAATTCAATTTCATCAAAGTTCATTTTACCAAAATCTAAATAGCCGCCCCGACTCTATGCAAATACCATGATCCCCAAACAGAAAAAAAAGCGCATCAAAATCAGTCCATTCGTTTGCGAGCTACGATGCAACAGACAAACATGCATGTAAAACATAAAACACCATCTTTTTGCACCGGGTGTTAAAAAACAATGAAAAGCGAGAATATTATGAACCCAAAACTACACAATTATTCGAAAGTATACACAAGGCAGCTCCTCGTGACTGGCAGAATACTTATTGTTCGTAGACAGTTCTTAATTTGAACTAATAGCTTAGTGGTTGGCAATCGTGAAATACCAATTTTCTTAATTAGGTGCGCTAGAGGTGTGGCGGTGTTGATAGCACCTCGTCGATCGCTTTAATTACGATAAGTGAAATAGATTATCGAAAAATCGGTACAGCGCGTGGTTTATCTAGCATCTGGACGAAAAAAAGGTTTATTTACGAAATGATACTGATAGGGATGGATCAGGCAGTAAATGATCTGTTGCATAAAATTAAAGAGCTAAGTATTTTAGTGTTTGCATTACTATAGGAAAATGAGTTCGATGAATACTCATTTGTTGAATGTCATCATTAAAAATAATTTGTGTTTTTTCGAAATTATGCACGTATTTTTTTTTATATTACCTGTCTGCTCTTGCAAGTGCTATACACTCGCACAGCGCATATTCAACTTGATTGATGAGTGTTATAATGTGGTATGTAAATTACATTACTTAGAACTACAAGCCCAGTGTGTTAATACACACACACACAATGGCAGCGACTTTTGTAAACGGTATATATTATTATATTAACTTTGCTTTGAAACTAATACCGTTAATAATATTAACGGTAATTTCAATTGCTCATGTATGCTCATTGCTCATTTTTAAATCAATTCACTGCCTTTTTTATACATTTACGTTCCCGAGTTAACTTTTATTGTTTGTTTACGATTGTTATGCCTATTTAAATTATGCAAAAGTGACCATTAAATGCCTGTGCAGCAACAATAATTCTTTAAACTATTTCTAATTTACACCTGTAAGTTTAGCGTAGCTGCTTTTGTTCTTGCACGAAAGGAATGAAACATTATTATACAGTGACATGCAGCGGCAGTTAACATCTAATGATAAAATTATAAGGGCTTGTTCAAACATGGGGCTTCGCACGGGTGGACATTTATTTTTTAAACATTTTGGAATAATCGTAGAGTATCTTTATGCAGGATTTTTATTGATATTGATATGTTCTTAGATATTTTAGAACATTATTTTTGTTCTATCATCCGCAGCGCATGCGATGAAAGACATAGTATGAAAAAAAAAAATACACCTATCATTATTGAAGTTTTAGAGGGGATTCCTATTTTTTTCTAGTTATAAATATAGCCGTTGTTATTCAAAAATAACGTAAATTACTAATGGTAAAAGAATTTTTAAAATCGGTCCTGTAGTTTTTGAGTTCATTCATTACAAACATACAAAAATACAAATCTTTCATCTTTATAATAGAGTAAACAATTACAAATTTCCGAAAATGAAAAAACCCTTGGCTTGGCGTAATAGTAATCAGCTTCATTAGCTGATTACGCCTGAACACATATTCGTAAATTATAACATCATGTCAGCTTTCGAACAGGAAAAACCGCATTTAAATCGGTCTATTCGTTTCGGAGTTACGATGCCAAAAACAGACACATAGATACACACATTAAACCTTCAGCACCCTCTTTTTACGCTGCGGGCTATAGCAAATACGAATACCTTGAAAGCTAAAAGGGTTGATTACTCGTGCTTAGTATAGAAAGAAAATAATAACCACCAATACTGTTTGTATTGTGATGAGCTTGCTAGGTTACGTTAATCACAACCAACTGTTCTATCCTCTTGAGCGGCAGCAGCCTAGAATCCTCGTCACTGTCCAGATTTATAATTATGTTCATATATTGCAATTCAACGCATTTGTTTTAGAAATTATTTCAATGCGCAAGAGACGATGATAGTTTAGATAAATATAATTTGCACAGGAAAAAACTTTTTTTTCTTCGTTCTTTCAGACGTAAGATGTCAGTCACCGAACGATCATTTTAGTTAATCGAAGTATTATATTGGTCTGAGTTGCATGATACTAAAAGCATATTTTATGACTCAAAACGTATCGGTACGCAATAAGTATATTATTATAATTAATTGTAAAAGAAAAATGTGGTTTATTTGTGAAATGTGGATTAAAAATAGTGAGTGTAGGCAGTGCTTTAATGAACCTCGCTGACAACTGCAGACATTTTCATTAGCTAAAGTTTTTTGTCACATAAAATATGTTGGTTTCAGAGGTGGCATCATAATGAGGGGGCAGTTTTGTTAACATTTAGTTTTTAATTGATGGTTTTTGCACACCAGTAAAACAGGTATAAATTTCAGGTCTTTCCCGAACGATGTATCCTAACTCATATCTCGATGCAACCGAGACGGGAACATTTAAGTCTCATGCACTTCTGATGTCACCGGAACCCACTCTGTTCCACCGGAACAAAACAATGTAGGTGCATTACTGCTTGGCAGTATTGGCGTGAAGGCAGTACTTTCCCAGATAAACTTCGCACAAGTTTTTTTCTGACATTTGCATTACGCTAATTTATTTTGTTTTAACGATTAGATATAATATATTTTCTTTAATTTCAATATTAATTAAAATCTTTCTATGTTGAAGAATTATCAAGTATATGATTTTTTAATGAATTAATATTTGTGTGTTTTAGGTACGGTTTTACTAATTATAAAGGTGATTTTATTATTAGTGAAGGTGGAGATTTAAATCAAAGCAAAATTACCATTAATTTTCCTAATACAATATTCATAGCCATTAATTATACCGTTAGTATATATTTTCCCTTTTTTTAAGTTTTTTTCTGTTTCTCATTGTTTTGGATTCAATATTAGGAGCAAAATAGAATTTGAGTCCTTCTTACTAAACTAAACATTAGTTTAGCCTTGAAGCAATTAGTTTACCTGCAGCAGTAACGATATCGAAACTATTCCTTGCGCTTTGTGGAGGGCTTCGGAAAAGTTGGAGTAGAGTTGGGAGTTGAAGCCAAATATTTGAATCTGCAACAAAATACATAGTTAGTATATTATCTGAATAACTTGTTTATAACAAGACTCGTTAAAAAATCTATTAAACTGACTTCAATAGTTTCATTTCTTATCCTTTTCCCTTCTAGGCGAATTTTTTTCCATAATGGGGACAAAATATATCGAATCAAATAGAAAAGGATCATCAAAATCGGTCAGCAATTGGCGAAGATATCCACACTCATACCTCGTATCAATAAGTCAGGCCAACATACTTATACGTATCAGTTAATATCTTAAAAACTACTGAACCGATTTTGATGAAACATACACTATTCTCTAAATTGAAGTAAATTTGAGCCATTCTTTGACTTTGACTCACGACTGAATGAGATTTGCAGAAAGAAAGAATTGAAAGAAATTTGCAGAAAGTCTCAATTGTATAGCGTGGTTAACCTTAGTGTACCAATAGTAAGTCTATACTTAGAAGCTGGTACGGTAGGTAAGAAAACTAGGAGTACCTAACGTTCGTATTCTGTTGACTATAAAATCATTTTTGCACTTCAAATTTTACCAACAATCTCAATGATTTGATTTATGTTTGCGGTAGAATTCGTCACTTAAATAAACATACAACACGGACCGCTACGCTCCCGTTATTTACATCGGGGATTTCCGCACAGCCGATGCGTGCAAAAACCGCTGTTACATCTGAGACTTACAAATCTCTACGCTGATTTTAGGGACTTTATTTTACCGTAAAATTGCGTTGCGTTGTTTTTGGTTCATAAGAACAGCAATTTGACTCGAGTCATCTCCTTTTGAGTTGGCATAGATAGAACCCAGTATTAATAATAAATATTCAACTAACTCCAGTACCATAATATGGTACTACAGACAGTATCATATGGTATTTTAACTGAATTAAAGTTTTAGTTTACAGTTTTAGTAGCGGATTTCAAACTGGACGAAATCTGTATCTTAGTAACTTACTAGCATTGTTATTTAGGGGAGATCTTACTCTAGATTAACGGCTAGGCTTATTTTTATACCGAAAAAGTGAAGTATTTTTTTTTGTGATTTAGCAAATCACAATTGCCTGTCAGTGTTTTTTAATCGTTGTATATTGACTTTTTATGTAACACCAAAGGACGTAGCTATTGTTTAAACAACAATCAAAATAATTAAACGTAACAGCCACATTGGAATTCTTTTGAAAACCCTCAAATTCAACCACGGGGTACTACGAAATTGCATCCCGTAATTCGCAAACTGTATTTCAAAATCATTGTTCCGAAATTATATAACCGTTGCATGCATACACAGTCTACTGAAAATGAATGCATGGTTTGATAGTAATGATCTGTGATAATGATGTGAAAATGCCTTTGGCTACGTGATACATATCGGAGTGTAGGTATGACTGGTGGATTAACTTGATTACCTAAATGATTGCTTAAAATACGGATAGTATTTCAAACAATACTTTGAATACTAGTTAGATTCACTTTCTGCATGTTTTTTAAATTTAATCTTAGTTAAGCAACTCTTGGCCCGGCTACTAGTTGGATAGGTGACCTTTGAGTGGCAGTTCGCCTGAGTAATCGCTAAATAGGTAGTCGATAAACAATGTTGGAGGTCTTCTGGCGGTTTAAAACAACGACGTCAGAGTTGACCAGTTACTCGCATGAAAACAAGAAGATTGCTTGTGAAATTGTTCAAATTAGTAATATATTCGATAGCATTGGGTGTGGTCAAACATAATTATATTGATCGGTGATTATTAGTTGACGCTTGGTCTAGATAAGGTGATATCATGATAGCAGAATATGTCCTGACACGCCCATTCTCTCTAAGGGTTTTTCATTGAATATCGGAATATATAAATAAAAAGAAATAATCATAGACATCTAGCTCCAAACTAATCATGCTTTGTACTACGGGACTAAATAACGGACAGAGTTTTATTTTTTATTTTAAAATTATTTTTAAACAAAAGTCACTAAAAACTTACAACTTCAAGTACTTACACTACTTTTTCGAGATATAAAGTAGCTTATGTGGAAATCGAGATATGAGCTACCATAACCATCGAGATATGAGCTAGCTATAACAAATTTCATCCAAATCCGTTCATCCGTTGAGGCATGAAGGAGTAACAAATAATATTGGTATGATTAACACCCAGGCACAGAACGAACATCAGTGTTCGTCAGACAAATGCTTGTCCTGAGCGGGAATCAAACCCACCACCTGCAGCGTAGAAGACAGAACTACAACCAACTGAGCTGTGAGGCTAGTCCAAGGTAAGACAAGACAGTGCAAGATGAATAATTTAGTGAGTTTTTAACACCTACCGATATTATTATAGTAGCGTGGACCAAGCGCTTCCAATTGAAATACTGATATACGAGGGGAGGTCAAAAAGTCCGCGGAATGGCAGGGAAAGGGGGCGCAATTAAATGAATTATTATTTTTCTTTTTCAATATATTCTCCCTTAAGCCTAATACACTTTTCAGATCTATCAAAAAGCTTCCTAATACCTTCGAAAAAAAATGTTTTGTCAAAGCCTTCAAAATAGTCTGAAATTGCCGACTTAACTTCTTCATCGTCAGTAAATTTCTTTTCACGAAGTTCTTTTTTCAATTTTGGAAACTAATAATAATCTGACGAAGATAGATCTGGACTATAATGAAGGTGGTTTAGTATTTCGTAGCCACATTTGTGCAAGGCAGCCATTGCAACATGGCTCTTGTGAACGGGTGCGTTGTCGTGCAAAAGCAGCACACCTCGAGTCCATTTTCCCCGTCTTTTTTCCTTGATGGCATCTTTTAATTTTTTCAGTAGAGTGGCATAGTATTCTCCTGTGATATTCAATCCTTTTTCTTTGTAGTCAATTAACAAAATCCCCTTTGAATCCCAAAAAACAGTGGACATGATCTTTCCGGCCGATTGTGACACCTTGAATTTCTTAGGGGGTGCTGCACCTTTTTTCAGCCACTGCATAGACTCCTGTTTCAATTCAGGCTCTTAACGATGAACCCAAATTTTGTCTCCAGTAACAATCCTTTTCAAAATGTCGTCTTTGTTCTCGTTACAGAGATCCAAAAACTCGCGTGAACACTCGACGCGCTGCTGTTTCTGAACCGCTGAGAGCATTCTCGGCACCCATCTTGCGGTGACCTTAGACATGCCAAAATGGTCGTGGAGGATATTCAAAATGGTTGTAGACGATACTCCAAACATTTCTGCAAGTTGTTTCTTCTTTAATCAAGCATCTTCAAGTACAAGTCGTTTTTCGCCTTTTTCGATGATTTCTGAGGAGGTGGCCTCGATCGGCCGGCCCGGGCGGTAGTCTTCTTCAATTGACTCCCTGCCTTGCTTGAATAAACCATGCCACTTATAAATCATTATTTTTCCAGGGCAAAAGTCCCCATAAACAGAAAACATTTCACTCAAAACAATTTGAGATGTTTTTCCTTGCTTGGTAAGGAACTTTATAACGGCACGATACTCAATTTTATCCATGTTTGTCGTTTTTTTCCCGATTGAACTGCTAATGTAGTGATAACTAAAATGTTAATGACTCGATTTGTCTAAAATTTTGTATTTATAATATACCTGTATTGAGTACCTGGAGAGAACCAGGTAAAAAAAATTATCCCCACTCCTTCCCAACCCTTCCATTCTGCGGACTTTTTGACCTCCCCTCGTAATTCAATCACAAAATTATTTCCGCACATGACAAATGTCATTTACTATAGAGTACATGACATTTTGTACTTACCTCAGCTGGAAAAGAGTATCCGTTTATGGCGTGTTCTGATCCAAACTGGTCGTGCAATCCGTAGTGTATGTGGATTTCGTGGAATTGATACTTGTATGAGAGGGGGCCTCCGGTGATGTTGATGTGATGCCGCGTCTCGTTCTCCACGGTGAATATCACCGAGTGGCCCGTGTTGGTGATGAGGCCGTTTATCTAAAAACAAAGCTTTAAATAAAACTGGCGCAAGGTGCACATATATTTTTCATTTAGATAGATCACTTGCTGCGCGCCTGGTGTTAGACGCGGTTTTCCGAGATTAAAAGTGGCATATGTGTAAATCCAGGATACAAGCTATTCTGGTACCAAATCTGTTGACACGTTTGAGTAAAAAAGTAACAGACCCACACATGTGTACCACTCAGACATACAAACTTTGGCCTTCATAATATAAGTGTGATTGTAAATTTTTGAGTTTTAATCATATTAAACAAAGAGCAGCATGACTTCCGAACTAAAGTTAGTGAAAGCCTAAATTTCCTTTATATTATGACAGCTCGTGACTTCCAAGAATTCAAGATGGACGCCTCAGATAGCTGGATTTTTACTATTACCCTCATTTTTGCACTTTGTTCTTCACACAAAAATACAAGTGGTGGTTGGGCGGTGTTGTGCATGCTGCATGCATAAAAAATTTTGCTACTCATACAATAAAAGGTTTTGCGGGTATTTCCCTTGAAACAGTTAGAATATCAATTGACACATGCCAATCCGTTCACGATTCCGGCATTGCTGAAATTAAATAACGTTTGCATACTGTATGAAATGGTTTAAATTTAAATTTTAATCTTTTTTACAAATCTCTTATCAATCACAATCATGTGGATAGCTGCTTCATAGAACAACATTGGTGATATTACAAATTATTAATTGACTATAAAAAAATCATTACAGTTTATTAGAAACCGAGGCGTTATTTTATTTAAACTTAGTGTTAAAAATAAAAATAAATCTTCGTTAAAAATAAAGAAGGTAAAATATTTGAGCTTTACGTGTCATCATGATCTTCCATACTTACCTCCAAGATAAATTATGGAATCATGATGATGCAATGGAACAGAAAGACTTACCCTGTGTTTATCTATGTGCAAAAACCGTAGGTTGGGGTCGAAGAGTAGCTTGTCTGGTTCCAGGTTGACTGGCGACTGACGGCGCCCCTTGTTGCATAGTGACCACTCCGGGTTTATCAGCCCCCAGAACGCGGGACCTGAAGAAGGAACAGATAATTAATATTTTTGAAAGGAAATAGTTTGAATTTGATTGAGTGTACGATATAATAATCTTTATTAATCAGAAAATATTGGGTATATTTTCTGAATAATATTATTAGCATGCCAGTCAATTCTCGAATTTTGATGACAATTAAATTGGTGCTAGATTCTACCGAAAAAAAAAATCATATTCAATGTGTAAGTTAGTATTCTGCTCAATTAAAACATAATGTAAACCCATATTATTATTTATTGAAGTCCCAATCAAAATGGTTTTTAAATGAAAGCGGTACCGCTTTCATTTAAAAACCCTTTTATCAATATGAGTTCTATCTTTGGACCACAGATAAGAAATTTGGCAGAATAAAATAAAAACCGTTGCCAAAAAACGCGGGATTATTTTGTATTTGCACCTAATGTGCTTTCTCTATGCTTTTCCAATGCTATTCTTAGTTTACCAATGCTTGATACGAACCACTTACAAAAATGCAAAAAGAGCTTCGATTTTTTTAGTGTCAATCTAATTGTTGACGTGAATATAAGTACTATAACAATGTTGAGAAATTCAACATTCAATTTTCAAACAAATTACCAGACTACCGATGTAGCTTCGATCTCATTAGAAAAAACTCATGAGGACATATTTTCAATACGGACATTTAAAATAATGTAGTAGAAGTGCGAACATTTGCGACTTTTATGAGAGTGAGATGTCACCTTTTTAAATTGCGGTGTTACGAACTCGTAGGCTGCAGATGTTCAGTGCAGTAACTTAAATTTGGTATTGCGTAATTAAATTTATAACATACATACACTTCTGGGTACTAACCAGCAATCTTTAGTTTAAAATAAGAGGGCCCAAATAATTAACAAGTTGTGTTTATATGCCTGATAAAAAAAGTTGAATAATGGTTGATCGGATGCAAGCACCAAGGACCCCCAATATCCAAGATATTAAATACTTAAAACTAGCCTACATCATACAAATTACCACCAGTAAGAGCCAAAGTGTTTTGGATGGCGTTCACGATTTCATTATTTACGGCCTTGAAAATTGCACGAGTAAGCGGGTGCAGCGGTTGTGGTCACGCCCACTTTATAGCCTGGTTAAAGGAAATTACTATCAAGGCTTTTTATAGAAATTTATTACATTTTCCCCAATACAAATTAGTTCACAGGCAAGTTATGAAAGGCAAATTATAATTTCACAACATATCAGTCTAGGTTTCACTCCTAAAACTACAAAATAACGGTGCACTAAAAGTCTACTGCTAATATCATCATATTCTTCGACAGCTCCATGGCTAAGATGGAACGAAACCTCACTACAAAGCGAGGGTTCCGGGTTTGATCCCCAGCCGGGCAAACACCCAGACGTGCTTCATATTATTATTAGTATCATTTCATCAATTTATAATAACGTTTATTAATAAGAATCTATGCTACCTACCACTCAAGGATACTTAGTGCAAGAGAATGAATGCGCAAACATTATTGAGTAGTACAGAAGTTTTGTAGTTCAGCCACCGAATAACAGTCATGATGCATTTTATTAAGGTTTTTAATTAAAATAAAGTTCGCCTGTCCGTAATTATATAGTAAAAATAAATGTTGCCATTATTGAAAATGGGCAGTTTAATTGTTCGATGTGACTCCGAATATTGTAATTGGTATTGTTTATGAATCAATTAGCTTCGTTGAACATGCAGCTCAGTGTACGCTTAAAGTTCAGTTATCATTATTTATAATTAAATGATTACTTCAAAAGTACTTTTTCACTTTGTCGCATTATATTAATATTATTTGAGAGTCATACGTCACATTGCGTCTTCTCATATTTCGAAAGTAGGACTAGGACTTAGGTAGGACTGGAGTCGTATTGCTGCTGTTTATAGGGCGGTAACCATTTATCGATAGCTCATCACTTTAACAAGATAAAATAAAAAAAAAAATTTAGGAACTCGTTTACTTGTCCAGCCGATCCCATAATCAAAGCCATATAGGTCAGAAGCTTAGCTTGTGCTTTGCTTTTTGAGTAGCGTAGCTAGATGCACCGTAGTTTAGTAGGCAGCCTTTGAAGGGTTTCCAGGTTCAATGTCATTCTTATTGTGTTAATACTTTTAAGCATAAATTTTACAGAACGCATATAGGTCGTTGAGAGTCACATCAATTTGTAATCTATACAAATTTAAAATTAATGTAGAAAAAAATAAATAAAGTGTCTGCCTGTAATGAAAAAATAACAATCTTTAATTTTTTTTATCTATCTGTCTGTCTATTTGTTCCGGCTAATCTCCGAAACGGCTGGACCAATTTTGAAGGGACTTTCACTGGCAGATAGCTGATTATAAGGTGTAACTTAGTATACTTTTATACTGGGCAAGAAAAACAAAGAATTACCACGCAAAAAAAAACTTCCACCCAAACGAAGTAACAGGGAACAACTAACCTAGATATAGGTCTTTAATGCTTGTCATGTGTAATGTTTGCCAAATTAAATTATTATACGAATCGGATGTTGCAATTCAACCGATTTTGATATGCTTTGATGGATTCCGCGTAAATCAAAATTACCTTTCAATATTACTGGTACGGGAGATTAAATTCAAATTAATTAATACAAAAGTGTAATTTTAGACATTAAAGAGAATTATTAAAGCACAAAATAATTATCAGGAATAATTATTGCAAAATATGCTTCCGATGAAAGATTGTGATATTATGGTAATATTTACAAGCTGTTTTTACAAATTGCAAAAAAAATCCTGTGGCATACGAGATCATGCGTTCTTTAATTAAAATTTAGCGCTTGCTCAAACCCCACGGTAACAATCTATAAATATTTCAATATAAACGAAGTGCAAAATCGAATCGTCTAATGCAATATCAAACGGTATACCATTTCATAAGATGGTCGTTCAATCCGAGAAGATACGGATATCTGCGGCTGTGATAACACACCTCACAATTTTGCCAGTAATATGAATGCAAGATAAATCGCCCGTATAAATTTCACGTCACGTAACCGACAAAAATGTTATCGCTCGGTATTGGAGCCGCATACAAGCGATCGTATTGAGGTAGGTCAATGACTGGGATTTCATCTACATCCTGTATTCTCTCTTATTTGTTACCTTCTTCATATGCGTGTTTACGTACTGGACCTTTTTAACGATCCGTTTTTGCTTATGTTTAGCTTTTTACCCAAATACGCCAGGAGGGTTGTGGTTTTCAAGTGAATATTTGTGTTTCTTTGGGACGCCTTAACGGTTTGATGGATTTACGCTTGAGATATCGTTGGATTCGTTTCAATTGTGATACTGGTTGTATCAAAATTATAAAAAAATTATATGGCAAATTTTTGGTGCCATTTTTTTATAGGTTAAATACATCTTATATTAAATGTAATTTAGATTTTTTCAAGCAGTCGGGTTTTTGTTTTGTTTGTTACCTGCTTAACGCATATGTTTTCGGGACCTTTTTTAGCTGGTTGGCTTAGATTTAGTTTAATTTTAACTATATTTTAGTGGATTCGGGACTCATCAAATTCATTTACGATGGCCTCACAGCTCAGTGTATGTAGCTTTGGCTTGTCGTGATTTTTAATTCTTACCCAGGACAAACAGTTGCGTGACGAATATGTATGTTTGTTTCTGTGTATTTACAAACATAATGCAAGTTTAAGTTTGAGTTTACTTCTCAGGGTGAACTTTGCAGAAGTTCTACTGTTACTTTTTGTTGCTCCTTTAGCACCATCCATGGGGTACGCGTAGGTATCAAAGGGTACCTACGGACGCGAGCAATAGGACCCAATGCTAAGTGCTATGGTTAACCACCAAAGATTAACCCAACTAACAGTAATTTACGTAGCTACAAATTAGTATTAATAACAGTTGCTACTAATTTAGTTCCAGCATAATTATGGCTCACCTGATATGCCGTCGTAGGTCCACCATTCCTCCCAGCTGACGGCCCCGACCGCTGCAATCAAAACGGCAAATTAACTGCACTGTTCTACTGAGTTCAGTCCTACTCTAACTCTGTAGAGTCGGCAAAATAGTTTCGGAGTAATTTGCGACTCTAAGGTGTCGTTAAAGTTTGATATTTTAAATATATGAGTACTACTGGCTGGCGTATTTGCAGAACCTTCGTCAGATGCGGCATGTTTCCTTAACAAAACTTTGGGAGCTTTCAAATAAATGATGTAAATTACGTTTAGGGTACGATGGGACTGACACCATTATAGGTAAAAGTCTCTAAAAAAAATATTATTGATTATAAATTCATATACATATTACTGGCTGGTCAAAGCCAATTAAAATGTCAACTTAACTGTACTGTTCTATCGAGTTTATTCATACTTTTACCAATAGCGTCAGCAAAATAGTGTCGGAATAATTTGTGATTCTAAATGATAAGTTGTAAGAGTTTGATACAGTGAGTACTATCGGCTGGTAAAAGCCAATCAAAATGGAAAATTAACTGCGCTGTTCTACTGAGTTGAATTATACTGTAATTCAGTAGAGTCAGCAAAACAGTTTTGGAATAATTTCCAATCCTTTTCGATTTTCAGCAAAGCAGTTTTGGAATCATTTCCAATCCAAAAGGGTAAAATATATTTTAAATTATTATATTATAGTATTACCTATTTTGGCTTTGAACAGCCAATGTTTACTTTCAACGTTGTTATCTGTCAAAAATTCCATACATTTTTTGATAGATAACAATTATTTCCCGGGTAATTTATCTATTAGTTGATTATATGGTTCGGCTGTAAGTCAATATAATGTATAAATAAGATGGTTTGATTTCTAAGAAGTTTTTTAGTATTAAGGACAAATTATTAACTTTAATAAAACAAGGCCTTAACTTAAATAACATTATTCAAAGAATCTTTTTTCCAATAATTATTCAACATACCACGAAAACGAGAGCAACAATTCTCTGATTCGCGAAAAAATATGCGGAACTTTTCTTTTAAAAATTATAAGCTCAATTCAATGGGCAATGAAAGGAATCACGACACCTATTGTTTTTTTATTTAATTCTATCTCCCCTCCGGAATGAATAAACCAATGGAGCGGGAAAGCATTATTCTTTCGCAACGCTTTTCCTTGACGCGGAGATATTTTGACACCCCCCATTGTAAGCTTCACTTGTAAGATTGTGCTCCATAATTTGTAAGGTGTGAGTAGGAATTTGTATTATTTTTGTTTTATTATTATTTAAAATATTTAATTTAAAATTTACATCGAAAAACTTTTGCTAAAAAAAGCTCAGAATATATGGCATTAGAGGACAGAGCCTTTTGAAATCTTTCCTTGAGGATAGAGAGCAAACAGTTGAAGTAAAAAGAGATGAAAACAGGTTGAGACTTAGACCAAAACGAATAAAATAAGAGTATCACAAGGCTCATCGTTAGGTAACACTCTCTTTTTAATATTTCTCAATGACATTACTAACACAAATACAAGAGATAAGATAGTACAGTATGCTGATTATACCACTGTTATTGTGGACTCTGATACAACCAACGGTCTGCTGGAATCTATTTGTAACAAAATAAGTGTTTTAGGAGACGGGTTCAACATGAATGCTAAACGAGAAAAAAATAATGTTATATTTTTTAGTGCTGTATCTTCAAAAGAGCCTCCAGTAGCAATACCTCTGACGAGTGGTGAAACAATAAAATCCTCTAGGCTGACGAAACTATAAGCTTCACTGTAGATCCTACTTGGATGTGGAAACATCATAAAGACTGAAAAAGAGTATATGCAATAAAACAGCTTCGCTCCATGATTTTAGAGACCAATTTAAAAGAAGTGAAGAAGAAGAAGATGTATATTCTATAATAATATAAAATATATATAGAATAATATGATTCCGGGCAACTCAACAGACAGCGAAAGATTTTTAAAAATTCAGAAACGCGCGATGCCTGTACTCGTAAAAGCTAAGCTTAAATAATCATGTAGATGCCACTTTAAAAATTACAAATACTTACTGCGCCATCTGTATACATTTAAGAAATATTGAAATATGTAAGACAAAATTTAAGTCAGTGTAAAATACGGGGTTATGGCTATTGTATGAGTGTCAGGCATAAAATGATTTTAGAACCAGTGACTAATTGGCTTAAACAGTTGAAAAAAAATTACATAAATTTATTCATATCTTAAAATTAAATTTGAGAAAATTTCTCGTTAACTGTCACTTACTCCATAGAACATAATCAGTATAACCAAACATGGTGTGTCATTTGTTTCCCCGAACATTTTTGTTCACGTGTGTACATATATTTGAAATAAAACAATGTATCTTTTTTTTAACGTTGTAAGCAAAAATAATAAAATTACTTATTTACTCAACTCATCCCGCGGGATGAGTTTAGAGCGGGATCAGTTGACTAAAGAGCCATAAAATATACGTAGGTATGTAAATTTAAGAAATAAATATTATACCTACTTCAAATTATTTCCATAATTCACGGCTTTCGTTTCAAATGAACTCAAATATTTTTAACACCGTCGCAAAAATTTCAACTTCATAAACACCGGCTTACGGGGGAGGATTTACAGAAGATTAAAATTTTAATTTGAGCCGCCTTAATTTCTCTTAATTAAGATTATGAGATTGTGATACTCATAATAATTTTAAAGCAATTAATCCTAAAATGCTTCGTGATCAGCGGGTGGTAATTATTCGCAGAATCTTCGGTAGCAAGATTCCTATCGTTTTGAATGCCTTTCAATTATATTTTGGAAAGTGCTTTATACTCAGATTAGAGTTATCTAAATTCCCCAACAACTTGTAAATAAAAATATTATATATAATTAATTCGTATAATTAATTATTATTGTGTCTTAATCTTGCTGCGTCCATCACCCGAGACGGGAATGGAATGGACATGGATTTTAGACTGAGTTGTATTAACTTAGTTTAAAATCCGAGTCTTGTTCTTAGTTTGATTGCTGTGAACATGGGCGGGGGGGTAACCATTTACCGCCAGGTGGGCTTTCAGCTCGTTATAATCGTTACTTTATATATTAGCCTATGTAAAATATAAAGTATTATATAATATTATATTATATATCAGTTACTTCAGACACTAAGTACGTAACCTATAAACACTCAAATACTAGGATTCCCTGTGTCAAAGGTGGCATGGACAGCAGAAGCCCAAAGCAAACACCCAATACACGACAAAAAACTACGCTCATCTACGAATTGCCGGGCGGAAGGGAACCTTCGCTTTGAAGGCAAGAAGGACACCACAAATGTAACCGTCAAAAATTATACTACGTATATGTGTATAGTCCTATGTATATGTCTATTTGTAACTTGTCGACCCAATATAAAATTAAAAACAGTCAACAGTATAAAAAGCTAACTGCGCCCGTGGCCCATTCTAGTAGAATACTTGACTTTTCCGGGATATAAAGTAGCATTTGTAATATTTCAAGCTACAATCTATCTCTGTGCCAAATGTCATCCAGATCCATTCAGCCGTTCTGGCGTGATTGAGTAGCAAACATCCATCCAATCTTTCGCATTTATAATACTCGTATAAAAAGTACATAGTGTAAATCTCTCAACTTTGACTGTACCGACAAATATGAAAAAATCTGTCCACGTATAGGAAACGCGCATTCGAAATACACACCAATCTCGGAACTTACTCGATACGCCTGATTTATGTTTTTAATTTAAATTTTTGCATTCGCCGGTCGGAGTTAACGCGGGCGCTGCGCGCATTGCAAATATACGAGGTACCCAGATCGTTTCCCAGCTTCGATTCCAACTGTCGACTTTTAATCTTTTAATGCTACTCACTCAACAAACTTCAGCTACACTGTTTATTTACAGCGTATCAATATATTGAAACACGACTGACTTGCCCAGCTCCAATATTTAAAGTTGCATGGAAGAGATCATATTGAAAGAAGTATGCAAGAGATCACTTTTAGTGATTTACCTATTGTTATTTGTTTATGTAACTTGATTGTTACGTAAAACAAACTACAATTTAAGTTCTATTATTTTTCTGATGTACAATAAAGAGTATATATATTATCTATCTATCTAAATTAGGGGTACCCAGACTTTTCTCCTCAAAGATCACTTTCAAAATTAAACTGGTTCTGGTGGACCTATTTTTCTACCAAATTCCCAAAACTCGTCAAAAAATGTAAAGATTAGATATATTGTAACTATATATATTTTTTTACTAGCGAAGTTTTATTAAATGTTCGATAATATCATCTTAGTTAAGCAACTCTCCACTTAGTCAGTATTTGGATGGGTGACCTTTTTTTTATTTCTATGTTTAGCCACACTAGCTAACGGCCCACCTGATGGCAAGTGGCTACCAACGCCTGTAGACGCTTGCAACATTCGAGGTGTACCATTTAGTGGCATTTGAACTCTTCAGAGCTTTGGGTAGGACGTTAAGATGTTAAGCCTGGCTATAATATTAGATAAGATACAATATGTTGGAGACCTTTCAGCTTGGAAATTCAACACTGGCCACTTAAAGTTTTAAGTTTGTTTTTTGTGATTGTAAATGTTCATGCCATCTGTGACACAGCCTGTTTAGTATTATTAATTGAATCTATATGACCAAAGTGACGGAACAAACTGACGGCCCATCTGATGTTAAATGGTTAACGCCATCCAGCAATATATATGTATAAGACACATAATTTTCTTAGATACATATTTATATTTGTGACATTGGCCTACATGCCAAAACATTCTACTGTGAAAACGATGAAAGTTATAATGTATGTTTGACTATACTCCAAAGCACGCAGTACATTACGAAGTAAGCCAGTTAATAACAATAATTATTGGTTTATAACTTCGCAAGAGGGATAACATTAAGTGAGCGAGCAAGCCTGTACAGGCACTAAGTACAGCTCAGCGCGGCTTAAACCAACTTTACCGTCCAAAACAACACCTGAGTCTGATACTATGTTATGTTACAAACTTGTGTAACCATGTCATATGAGTAGTCGATCATACAAAGTAACACGACCCGATGATCTTCAGTAATTCAGTAAGACTGATTCAGATCAGGTAGCAGGTAATCTCTCCCCATTTTTTGGTCATTATGACATTCGTATCATATTAATCCTTATCCAACTAAATTCTTCGTCCAACTAAAACCTTTGAGTAAGGGTCCTTAGAAATGTATGTAACTACCTTTTAGCAGTGTTTGTGTGCGGTAATATTGAAAACACATCGAATATAGTGAAACACATAACAAAAGTAAGATTGAAATGTTATGCGCTGTTGCATTCTGCAGACGATCCGGGAAAATGTGCCAGTCGCTCGGGAGATGCCAGTCAGCGTCTACTTAGTACATGTGAAGTCTGGAGTGAAGTCTGCTTGAACTAAAATTGTATCTTTAAAGCTGCTACCAAGATTTTGGTATTTTTATCAAGGTGTTAAAATTCTCTCTTCGAAATTCATTTAAATTCTTTGTTCTTTAAAATCTATAAAAATTATAAAAATAGGGTAACCCTAAGGCGATGATATATGTATGTATTTAATATAAGGTAGGTACTAATAGAAATATTTTGTTTCCATAACTACCAGTGCTATTTGTAGTAGTTTCGGCACGTTATTTTGGAAAATATCGACGCTGTTCGCAGACAAGATATTGAGCAGATAGATGGCGAGTGACATGGGGGCAAACTTAAGTAGGTTGGTTCTACAGTTATAACTTAAATAAACCTAAAGAAAGACAAAAACGAAACCTTAAACATTTAGACTAACGAGATTTAATCTCACACCTCATAGCTCAATTTGTAGTAGCTTTGCTTTTTGTGCATTTTGTTAGGCCGTGGGTTGGAATCTCATCCAAGACATGCATTTATGTAATGAACATAATGAACATGTATGTATTTTCCAATAAAAAGTATATAAGTATTTCATCAGTAATCTGGCGCTGTGTGGTATGACCATGACTATTTATTTATTTACTTAACCTTCCCCGAAGACAGCGTGCTCAGAGTGCTGGCAGCATTGCCATCAAACGTGGCAGTACTGTCAGTATTATTTTTAGTTGACTTTATTAGTTGACTTAAATAAAAGTCACCACTATAGACAACAAGCAAAAAGAAGCGTCGCTGGCTCTTTAAAAATGTATTGTTTCTCGGTTTCATGGGCCAAAGCTTTTCTCCCAAACCCCTCAAATATGTAGCCAACGTAAATATCATTGATCTAGAAACTTTGCAACAGAAATAGTAACAGAATTTAGCGGATATTGCCACAAAGTTGGTCCGAACCTGGGAGATGGGAAAGTGCTAGTATACCAACAAAGCTACATATCTGGCTGCCTGGTTGTCATGCTACCTAATCCTTAATTAGATATTTAATGATATTGAAATTGAAGTGTTAGGGATAAGTAGGATCAAGCTGCTCACGTGGGTATGCATACATAGGTATAAATATGACACGGCCCTTTGACACATGGCCCTTATGATGACCATATCTCATCGCCTTCCGCAAAATACCTTGTTACCAAACGTTTGTTGTGTACTACTTAATGTTCAGTGTAACCACAGAAATTATCCAGATTTCCAGATCCAGAATTATTAGAAATTACTTAGATCCAGGGTGTTACTTAGAACGGCGCATACCAAATAAAATCGGAGTCTACCGCGTTGCTATCATCGATTGAAAAGAGACTGATTTTATGCATAAACCTATTTCTATAATATAATTCCATTTTACCAAACCTTATACATTTTTATATACTGGTGCATACAACAGTCACAAAATCCGCACTACGCATTATGCATTTTCCATAAGATGCCAGCCAGCGTTTACCCCTTTTCTGAATATATTTATGAGTCAGCTAAAATTGTTTCATAACAATGCTTTACAGCTCCGTACGCTGGAAGTACCATTTATTCAAAATTAAGGGACCTGAGTTCGATAGCCTTAATACTGGTATGTTCCTTTATCGTACACAATCAACCAACACATACATCCAAGACACGAGAGACAAAGCTTCATGCAAATTTTTGCTGAAAAATATTTTAGTGATGAACTAACTTTGCGTATAAAACCAAGGATACCTTGCTTTGAGAAATATCACTCTACCAACTTAGTTACAGAGCTCTTATATCTAGCCAAAAATAGGGTAACCATCCCAAGAACTACATAATATAATGCTTGGATATTATATTATGTAGTTCTTGGGCTGGATATTATCTTTTTAGGGTGAGCATTGAAACTCGCAATATTACATTTAAAATTTTTAACCGACTTCAAAGAAGGAAAAAGTTATTAATTCGACTATATGATTGATTGTTTTTATATGTTCCAAATAAGGATTCGGATGTTTCTATTTTTCATTTAATAGTGTGAATCTCCGCAACTGGTAGAAATTGGATGAAAAAATGTATCCCTTAGAGCAAAAAATAGGTATTGAGTAGGTTTATTGAATTTATAAATTAGTCACTTCTAGTGCATGAGTGTTTAAGCGTCGTTTTGCTTTGCTTTGTGGTAAACCTTTACCTAGAGTTGAAAGTACAATTTAACAAAGTAATAAGATAAGAACATAAGTACTTAATAACCATTAAAACATAATTCACACAAATATGGATATACAAAAGCGAAGAAAGGAAACAAAATAATCATTATGTTCCTTGTACAATTATAAAACGTAAACTATTTATAACCTTCGAGAGTATTACAATTAAATCTAACCGGGTGTTGATCTCACAATCAAATGTCGAATACGTGAGCAGTTCCACACAGAACTTCACAAAGAGTCTCCTCACCCATGCATCGGAAATGGATCGGTTTCCGTTTCGAGGCAAATGATATATCTCACGCCTTCCGTCGGAAATGGGACCTAAATGTATAAACAGTAAAGTGCAAAAACGCATGCTTTGTATTTTATAATGCATTGCTATAATGAATGAAGGTTGTGAGCGGAATGGAGCAAATTGAAGCGAGATGTGCTAGACATTGTGTTCCGTAGCATTTTAAATGAGACAAGCTTGCGATTTGTGTGTATGTTATAAATAGTACTTTTTATGAAAATCCATTTTCAGTTATCAAAGTCAAAGTCAAAGTCAAATTCATTTATTCCTTTAGATTTCAAGTATCATTTGGACACGTCAAATTTTACACATGCATGTACACATATTCGTGAGCATATAACGTGTCACGTGTATCACACTATTATTATGAATATGAACCCTCGCTTCAAAGGCTGGGCTATTACCAACTGAGCCACGTTAGCAATAACAATATGTTTAGCGATGTAGTGATTACGGAACCCCGCAATGCAAGTTCACTGTTTACCGGTAGATAGTTGCAGTATTTCTCGAGAAGATCAAAGAACAAGTTCTACTGCTACTTTATGTGGCTTTCAAACTCACCAACATAGCCTCCCATTCATTAATTTGCTTATAATTACCACTCTAGATAGTTCGAGCTTCATTTGCAATGGAATTCAATATTTCACTAACATTATGATTGCGGTACATTCAACCGTAACAGAACTAATGGAAATGTCATCGATGTATGCAATAAATAAATAAAATCACGTGGAAAATAGGCAATTTCACGGTGCATTGGATGTTCTTTGCGTGGCATGTGCAAGGCTGCGATTCAACACCGGCATAACAAAAGCTTCAGTGACGTGAAAAATTTTAATCGCAGTTTCTATAAAACTTGGTAAGTTCACTTTTAGGACGGGTATTAGGTATAAGGATCTTTCGAAATAGACACGGAATTATATTATGCGTTCAGCCGAATCCATTTTATGTTTCATACAAAAACACAAATGGCTTGGCTGAATTTTCTCCACACATATCTCACGAAACCAACACTCAAGACTCGAGAACAAATTCATGCTTATCACAAAAAAATGTGCTACGGCAGGATATCATACCCGGGACCCTTTACATCGCAGGCATGTATTTACGTAGCTAAGAAACCTACGAAGTTACTCTAAGTGATCTTGGTACAAGTTCTGGTGCTACTTTGGGTTGCTCCTATCGCCATACCCGGGGGAAACATGTAGGGATTTTATGATATTCACCTACGGTTTAAAAATCTTTGATTTCTTCTTCTTTCGTCTGAGTAAGTGGCTAACTCTGGTGTCGGATTTTCAAGCCACCCGAAAGCCTCCGACATGCTTTAGTTTAACCGGGACCGAGATCTTAACGAGTCCTAAATGGTCACCCATCCTATTTCTGACCGGGCCGAGAGTGACTTAACTTAGATAATTCATAAAGAACAGCTAACTAAGCTACGCCACGAGCCCTTCTTTGACTATACTAATATTATGGACAGAATGTGTGCTTCATAATCGCTCAACCAATTTGGGTACGCATTACGCGATCACTGAATGTTCGCTCAAGCGTACTTCACGTGTTCCAAGAAAATAATGGACTCCAATCGCGAACAATAACTTCGCAAATTGAGACGCAATTCGTATAATAAGTGAGCTGATTTTGAACACAATGGGCTGAAGTATTGCTTATTCTTTAAATTTATTTGCCAACACAGTAACGGGACTGTTTAGGAGATTTAGTACTAACACATAATTATTTTAATAATAATTAAATGCCAAAAAGTCAAACAATGCGCAAAAATGACTTAATGACGTTGATTTTTTGACTTAATTTTGACATGTTGAAATGGTATGTTATTTCTATGAGACAAACTTGGAGGTTCAAAACTGGCCTAGATAAACTCAAATTCAAACTTTTAACTCAAAACTCATTTATTCCTTTAGATCACAAGTATCGCGTTACATACGAACATAAAAGAATATTTAGCCGAATTAAAAACCTCCTTTTTTAAAGTTAAAAATAAACAAAAATCCCATAGATTGAATGCGATTTTAATTCAAATACCATATTACTTTGCTTTTCATCTGCTACCCACGACGGTTCCAAAGATAAGACAGTTATTTCCAGTCGACCAGCCTTCTTGTGGTGAGCGTAAAGGTTGTTCTTGAGTATTTGTTGTTTGTCTTCTGTTTCAGTGTTTGTCCATGCCACCAGCAAAACAGGTAATCCTAGTGCAGGGGTATGAGTGTGATTTTTTTTTTCATAACCGATACTGTATCTTATCAGCCTCTAATGTTTCCACTGCTCGAACACCGCCGACTCTTGATAACCAAGAGTGAAGATATTTCTAGAAAAATAGCCCACGAGTAAAATTAAGTAACGTTACATCACAGTTAAAACTTTACAATAAAAAAGTGCAATTCTTAAAAGAATAATCTAAACAAACCACCAACAAATTGTTTGCAAGCATGTGATACCACAGACAGATGTGTTGCATAAATTGCATAAAAGTAAACAGAAGGTATAGTCAGCGACAAAATTGGATTAGCTCGTCACAGATATGGCAAAAAAACTGTCATCGCGTAAAGAACTAACTGCCACGTGGCGTAGGTAATAGAAACTGAGACTTGTTCAATTTATTAATGGTCTTGCTAGTGTTTGCTACGGTACGGTAGGAATAACTTTAGATAATAAGCTTCAGTGGGGCCCACATATTGAAAGATTGTCGAAGAGACTTAGTTCTGCAGCATATGCCGTCAAAAAGATCCGCCTGCTCACAGACGTAGATACATATATGAGAATGTGATGTACACTCTTAAACATATGAGCGCGTTCACAAAGAAAAGTGATAATCATAGTGTAAACACTAGGCATAAAAATAAACTCGCTGTGCCCACTACTAGGCTCCATAAGGTTAGCAATTCTTTTAAAGGTCAATGTGTACGCTTTTTTAACAAAATCCCGAGCGAAATTCAATTACTATCAATAAATAAATTTAAAACTGTCATCAAACGTAAACTTGTCGCAAAAGCTTACTATAAAATATCAGATTACCTAGATGACAAAAAGGCTTGGGAATGAATTTGCTCCACTCTAGACGCAGGACCATATTCGCGAATATGTAATACTGTCTCCGAGGGGTTTCTTGTCTGTTTCTTCCCCTCGGGTTGGTCGGTTAGGGTTGGAACAGACGTAAACTTAACAAATAAGATAAGCTTAAACATGAAAACTGACTGTAATTTGACATATCTGTGTGCATGTAATGTGCCTGGGAGTTCCTGTGACACGTTATATGCTCACGAATATGTGTACATGCATGTTTAAAATTTGACGTGTCCAAATGATACTTGAGATCTAAAGGAATAAATGAATTTGACTTTGACTTGACTTTGACCTTGACTTTGGTATAATCGATAATAATCTTTCATGGGCATGAGATTTAATATGACTGACATAACATTGTTCCATTGTTGACATAAATCAAATGTAGTGAATCTGTAGCTGAGTGTACAAGAGGCCACAAATTGTGTTTTCAGTGGCCTGAGCGCAGGTGGCCAGCCTTTAAGCTCGGCGCCGTGGCCAAATCCGCGCGCGACTTTAATTTAACTTTGCTTTGAATATTGTCCCTACACTGAAACTCAAATTATGAGTTCGAGCTGCCTCCATAAATGTATTACAACTCTGCTACGTAAGTTTGAAGTGTGTCCTTTCATTAATTAATTAGTTTAATATATATTATGTGAGGCTCCAGTCTTGGAGATTGAACTAGATTGATCAGTGATGCCAAATTGGTTGTATCGCAATTTTCTTGTGCTTTGATTTTATATCGATATCAAATGATCATATTTACGTACAAATTATTTCTTGATCGATTTTATAAACAAGACGATGTTCTTAATTCTATGATTTTTTGAATGTTTCTCACGCCAATATTTTTATTATAATATGAACAAATATTTTTTGAATGTGATGAACCGGCAAGATTAGATGATTAGGACAATTCAAATTCATGTTTTTTTGTATGTTTGTTTCCCGATATATTTGAGTGATTATTTTTTTGAATAGAGCTTTCTTTCCAGGTGGTCCCATATAAATTTTGAAGAGAAATTTCATTCGTAAGGGTGAAAAAATAAGGAATATTGAAGTTATAGAAAGATTAAATCAATCAAAAAATGTCAGAGCCGGCTTTACTAGTTGGTAAGCCTTCGGGTGGCTGACGCAAAATAAAATGAAGATGAAAATTCAATATCCATAATGAAACCCAAATCGAATTATTATATTATCATCAGGTACAAGTAGCCTCAGACGTTCCAATGCAATAGTATTATAAATTTGCATAGACTGCTCTTCGTCTGCCATACGTCTTGAATATGAAGGAGCCGTTTCTGCCGATGTAGTATTGGCAGAAAGACATTATTTTCACGTGCGATGTAGACTGTATGCGGAGTTCGAATAAAATATTATTAAAGTACTAGATGCGCCCTGTGCTTACCCGCAGTTAAAAAGTCAACTTGAGACGATGGGATAAACCGACAGAAGTTGTGTTTATTACACTGACTAAAAATTACTTCACTTTTCAGGATATGAAGTAGCTCATACCAGGATTAATGGATCTAAATTCATTGAACCAGGCGTGAAGGAATAATAAACATGCATACAGACAAACTTTCGAATTTAAAATATTACTAGCTGCGCTTCGCGGTTTTACCCGCGATTGGCAAAGGCGCTGTGTTTCTCCGCTAATTTCTTCTAAACTACGCTACGGATTTTGATACGCTTTATTTGATAGTGATCATTTACTATTTTTTTACTATATGTATAACACGTGCGTATTATAGTAAAGCTGAGAATTTTAATGACTTGTAATTGTTAATGCCTTTCGAGATAGATCAGAATGATGGAATACAGAATTGTATTACGACCTACGTAAGACACATTCTGTAACTTTTCGAAAATGGCGGGTAGTTATTGATATATCAATAACTAGCGTGATTTCAACCGATCCTGGCAATTGTACAATTACAGAAGAGACAACCAGACGGGCCAGCGGGCGTCACAGCCGGCCGGAACTCCGGAAACAGCTGTGTGCTCGCGTGCTGTTTGCCAATTTATCACTAAGCTGATTATATATAGGCTTGTCTGCTGACATGGTTTATGACCTTGTTTTCTCTCCTCCATTGTTACACACTCCTATATTTACACACTCCATTATTTACACACCTTATAAGACGAGGTAAGTTGGCGTATTTATGTTGTCAACGCGTTCAATTACTTGTAACTTATTTATGAAAATTTTGATAACGTTTTTATGAATATTCCTCGAAGTAGTTATTTTAGAATTTACATTTTCATTTGTTTTGTAGTTAAATTTACTTGTGGTCAGCCTCAGTTCTCATTTAATGGATTTTAGTTCAGCAGTTCGTAATTAATTGATGGAAAATCATTAGATTATTTCAAAGTAATTAATCAAAACTGTGAATTAAATTCATAAGAAATCTACAAATAATTTTCATATGTTGGGTTCCTTGATTTTGCAAAAATTCACCCAAGTTTTCAAAACATTGGTATACGAAACAAACACTAAAAGCCAGTGCTTATGAGCGTGTGTGCAACCACAGGTAGACTGCAGCCGCTGCGATAAAAACACTAATTACAACGTGCATTGCTCGTTTTGTTGACTTTAATTTGTATCTTTCGGTTTTTACAAACCTATGGTAATGATAACAAAAACACTTTACCACGAGAGGAAGGTTTATATTTTTTCTTAAATGTAAGGTTTACGATGTTTCTAATAAAATCGAATAAAAGCAAGTATCATTAAAGTAATACTGGGTTTTATTATTGTGTATACATAATTCTCGTACATCACACTTATATTAAAAGGCGAAAGTTTATATGTATGTATGTGTGCCTGTGAATATTTGTTACTTCTTCACGCTTCGACGGCTCAACGGATTAGGATGAAATTAGGCACCAGGAGAGCTTATATCCTGGATTACTTTTGATTCCGAAAAGCAGGCACAGTTAATAAATATTACATCAATAACTTTGCAACATATATAAATATTTATTACAATAATTATTTTTATATAGATAAATTTATGTTTTTTGACCAAAACAACCGCTAAAAGACTTCGGTCTTCGCCCATCAAAGTATAAAAAGAACAAAAACGCGTTAAACCCGTCATCTGAGACGAGGACGTTGCATCTCAAGCGAATGTGAATTCACTGGCATCCGAAACCCTTGCGAAACACAGTATTCTGTTTGCACCACTGCTTGGTGGCAGATTACCAGGTGTGGAGGCAGTACTTCTTCGGGCGAACTTTACACAAGTTCTATTGTTTCTTCAACTATTGTTGCTTCTTTTGCGTCACTTATAAGACACGTGTAGGGACTCTTAGTGTGGTCACGGACCCCCTATTCAATCTTACCTGTGAAGGAGTACAGTATTTGCAGCAATGCTGATGTTATTGCCACACCGAGCAGGCTGTGCATGGTCTATGCACTAGCTGTCGCTCCTCATTGGATATTTCTCATGGCATCTTCTCATCTCCTTTGGAACTTCTTCGGCATCTAACAGTCACTGTGTCGGAGACGTTGTTTTTTATTTTTCTTCATTTTTTGTACCTGGAACAATAAAAGTTATGAATGAAAGAATATATACAAGACTTTCAGCAAGCAATTCACATATTTTATCCATTACTGGCGTTGTCTTAATTGAGAATAACCGTAATGAAGTGATCGGTTCTTCAAGGTCTTATTGTGTTTGTTGACATTATTAGTATAAGGATTTAAATATATATGTACCTATATTATATGTATCTCTAATTACAATATATTATAACCAAAAATAACCCAGAGGTTTTTAAAACAAACCTCTTTTAAAAGGTTTTGCAAGTGTATTTAAAATTTTATTTGCCTTGAGTTATATAAATAGAAACAATTCATAACTACTATGAATGGCTAAATTATAATAATAGAGGCCGATAATTTAAAAATTTATATGCGTAAAAACTATAAATTATATAATATATTATTTTGAATGGATTTTGATCTCAAATTTAGCAATGTAGCTCTACTCACAGTGCCCCAGAGCTTTTTGATACATACTTGTTACTAAACGTTATCACGAAAGCTAAGTATTAAATGCAAGTTGTAATTGTTCGGTACCTAATAGTTCTTAAATATAATGTAAAGGTATTCAATGTATTTGAGATATATTTAACTTCTCAGAAACATTTTCAGATCTATACTTTGTTTCTTAGACTTTTTTTGTATGTTGGTTTCTAATGTCATTTATTTAATATATAAATTCAGGCTTTTTGCTATTGTTTATTGGTGGCAGTAGGTACCATGTAATTCCAGGTATGTTGATAGATCAAACAATCACTTTAGCCACAAAGAAACGGAAAAAAATAAGTCCCAGCGTGTAATTCATTATCAGAAGTAAAAAAAAATTATTATGATTATTTAGCTCCTTCCACAACTCTCTGCTAAGATCTTACAGCTCACTAAAAACATAAAAAAATACCCCCTACATACCTCAATCGTAACAACGATTGGGCGTGACAAAACACAAACGCTTAAACGCAAGTCAATTATGTTCTAACATAATGGAAATTTGATATGTCGCTTGTACGAATGCCGGGTTTGTTCAGCATCATATAAATAAGCGTGAAGTTGTGTTGTAACACGCAAACCGGTCGTTAACCCTGCTTCGTTCTAATGGAGAGGTGAGGGTGTCGTTGGGACCGTAACAGAACCACCTCGGTGCGCCCGAAATGCCAAGAAAGGGTAATTAACAGATAAAGTTACGATTTCATGTGGCCTTCGGTTTGTGGTCGATATGTATGAAGGCCAAGTTTTTCTCGGAATACTTGGATTTATTTTGACAGAAGAAATAAACAGCGTATTTTATGCGCAAGAATATGAGACATACCTACTCAGGTGTTCAAAAAATTATTTTATCTGACTTCAAAATAATTCAATGACCAAAATGCATATTAGGCAGTAATTTTTTTTTATGTATATTACAACATCTACGTCAATCAAACCAATTCCAATAATTTATTATAGTATTTCGTAAAAAAATCTTGGGCTTTAAATGCAAAAAATAGGGGAACGTGAAACATTGAAGTCAGTTTATTCGATTTTAACTCAGTCGCTCGTATTTTTAAATACGAGACAGAGTGAATGAACATAAGTTATTTTCTAAGATGTTACTGATGGGAAATCCCATCAGGCACACGTGTCACTGAGCTTATCTTCAGATTAAATTGTAATAAATAGTTATTAACCAAATTTAACCAACAAGGCCGGCCATTGTGTTCAAAAGCAAGGTATATACCCTAATGATGTATTATCACAGCATATCAATTACATGTCTTTTAGGTGAAAAGTTCATCGGTGCAAGGATTACGAATCTAAATTAGCAACTTCAGGAAAACTGTTGATTGTTATACTTGCCTACTGCGCTCTGTCAGCGTCAGAATGGCTTAGCCATATAATCATTATCTAAGATAATATATACATACAGACCATCAGAATAATTAAAAACCAGTGAGCGAATATAAAATGGCATACTTGCTGCCCTGTTTACGATGTAATTAAAATGAGTGTTTTTAATTAGAGATGATGATAAAAAATACGTGACCGAGCCATGATACAATGATGACATTAAGCCCTGATTTTTAGTCCGTGAGCCGGTGAATGAAACGAGCGAATAGCAGCGGACTGGAATGTCAGAATAAATATTTTTTTGAAAAGGTTCGCTTTTCAAAGCCACGTCGTCGTCGTATTGAATGCGTTTTAATGAAAAAACATGCGCCGAATCGCAACAGTCAAGGGAATTAAAACCTCCGCGCCGTGCTCGCCGATTCCGAATGCATCGCAGGGATGTAGTCAGGTCTTTATTTTTTTTTTTATTAGAATCAACGTATCAGCTTTTTGTGCTGCCACTACATGAACAGATCTACTCTGGACTATAGTATGAGAGAGAGAAACGAGATTGAATGCGTTTTATTATACCTAGACTTGAAATAGCAATTTCCTTTAGAAATTGAACCAAAATATTACTATGTTTGTATCTGTAATCGGATAGGTTGTAGATAAGAGTTTTTTTAAACCGCTTAGGTGGCGAACATGCATATGGCCCATCAGATAGATAAAGGTTACCTTAGCCTATGAACGTTTGCAATACTGGCTTGGTACAATCCCTTTTTCAAGATCCCCATACCATAGTTTCGAGGGAAAACTAAAGCAGGGAGATGATTTTACAACCTGAGTGTACGCGAAGAAGTTCTGCTGAAACCTTTTTCCATTACCCCACTCTTCAGCATCAGCAGAATATAGCCATCTGGAGCATGTAAGCAGATGATAGATAATTATTTCGATGACCCCGTCAACTTTAATTAAATATATTGAGCACGGCTCCGTGGCTTAGTGGATAGTAGCCCTGCCTTCGAAGCGAGGGTTCGATTCCCGGCCGAAGCACACTTTTTGTGGTGAGCAAGTTTGCTCTCGGGTCTAGGGTATTTGTCTTGTGTTTCTGTGTTTGTATATGCCATCTGCGACACAGGGAATCCTAGTGCGAGTAAGGAATGAGTGTGTACCGTTTTTTTTTACGCGGTTATGACTAGGCATTTCAAATTAATAAGGAAGATTGGATGTTATAAACTTTAATGTCCAAATAACAGCTTTTTACTAAATGCATTTGAAACTATATAAATTTTGCAGAAGTCAAGGGACGAGTCGATGGCCCACATGATGTTAAGTTGTTAACTCGGCCTATAACAACAGAATTACGACTCGGGTCCTCCCCAACCGAAATATGACAACACCAAAGTTGCATCTCGTTGCGTTCGTCACCAGAGACGAGAAAGTCTCATGAGCCTGTGATTGCATCGTCACCCACACCCTTCCACCGCGACACAGCAATGCGAATGCACTTCTGCTTGGCGGTGGATTACCAGGTATGGAGGCAGTACTACTCCGGACAAACTTGGCACAATTTCTATTGGTAGGTACTTCTTGTTGCTCCTTTAGCACCACCCAAGGGGGATTCAAAATTTACTCACCTATGGATGCGTTCAACTGGACCCCGTAAAAATATGTATTACAAAAAAAAAATATATGCGGTACTTATAACTAAAAACAATAATTTTTTACTCCGTCTTTCCGTTTGTTCCGTCTAATCGCCGAAACGGCAGAACCGATTTTGACGGAACTTTAGCAGCAAACAGTACAGATGTTCTGAGTAACATAAACTGACTTAATTATCTTGTAGTTGACTTGATAATTGACTTGTAGTAAGTTGTCATTATCATATTTCTTGTAACACCGATCCTTTTAAGTTTTTGCCCTTTATTTTAAGAGTGTTCATTATTTTTAAGACCTTGTTAAAAAAATAAACTCTGGTTACGGGTCTGGATATCCAACATTTTCATTTGTCCAAATATTATTTCCACGGGGGATTTCGGCGCACTATTTTATGAAATTTAAAGCCGCGTTCCAATATTTTTCTTTTTTACTTGATAAACGGCTGGATTAGCGCCGACTGGGTTTTGTGTAAATGGGATTTACTCGTTTAAACGTTGTAGGTTATTTCAGTTCATTCAAATTTCAGTTGTAATATAATTTGTACTTCAGTTTGTCTTGTTTTTGGCAGTTATTTGCTTTCACCTTGTTTGTGTAGGTGTGAGTTTATCTGTTTTGATTAATTCTGTTTTATATTAATTTGCGAATTACAGCGTGGACAGTTTTATGATTAAAATATTATTTTAGGTATCTATTCAAATTTTCAGGATATTATAATATTTTATCTCCCTCCTACTTAGATGGTGAATGTTTGTTGCTCCTCAAATAAAATAAAACGCTTGCACACTTATTCCCTAGTACTTGGATTGCAGGATCAAAGTCTGAGAACAAACTTTATGTTCATTACATTAATATTTGCACCTTCTGGAAATCAAACCCGGGATATCTGGTTTCGAAATCAGAGTAACTGACTAACTACGGGTCTTTTCTTGTCAGAAAGATTTTTAATGGCAGTGGGTTTTTAACCGACTTCAAAAAGGAAGACGTTATCAATTCAGATGTTTATATATTATTTTATTTATATTCACCGATTACTGTGCCGTTTATTAACCGATTTGGAAAATTCTTATTTTTATTTAAAGGGATATTCTTTTAGATTGGTCTCATAGGTTTTTTATCAAAATCAGTTCAATAGTTTGTTAGTTAAATAAAAAAAACTGGATAATTTGTGACTGGAAAATAATTCAAGCAATTAAAAAAATTGCGTATTTTGCTTTTTTGAAAGTATTGAAGTCCATTACAAGTTGGCTTATCCCACTTCATACATACTAAAAAAAAAAATCGTTTTTCTGTCCCAACTTTAACGGTTTAAATCTTTTGAACCGTAAATCACAGTGGGTTAAAATTTTCATATCTATACTAATAATAATAAAGCTGCAGTGTTTGTTTGTTTGAACGCGCTAATCTCTGGAACTACTGGTCCGATTTGAATGATTCTTTCAGTGTTGGGTAGTCCATTTATCGAGGAAGGCTATAGGCTTTTTTCAAAATTAGGGATCCGTAATAAAATTGCTGCAAAATTGTAACACAAGGTGTAAAATAGAAAACCTATTTTTGCGTGCGCTGTTTCCACGGAAACGAGAAAAACGCGGGTGAAACCGCGGAACACAGCTGTGTCATAATGACGGACTTCCCAACTAATATTATAATAAAATGTACAGTTGTTGGTACATGCTTCTTGGTGTGTAATTTTTAATTTAATTTAGCCGGTTTTACAATTTTTTTAGCGGCCAATATTCTGGCATTATAAATACTCAAAATTCTTTCAATAATGTTAAAAGCTAACCAAACATAGCTAAGCACAGACTTTTATATATCATCCCTTATAAATTATAGAGAGCAACAAACCGGTAACAATAAATTTTATTCGTCTTCGTCTGCGGAATCCTATTTTATTTTTTATTCTTTTATTTAAAGGTATCTTAAGTTACTCCTTAGAACATCAGCTATCTGCCAGCGAAAGTCCCAAAAACAAAATCGGTCCAACGGTTTCAGAAATTAGCTAGGACAAGCAGACAGACAGAGAAAAAATGTATATTTTTTGTATATATGTATATACTTTCAAAGTATCATAAAGATTTCAAATAAAAAAAAATATTTTGATATAAAAAAATATTAAAATAGTTTTTTACTTAAACTGTAGTAAGCGACATGTTGATTTATTCACACATGGCACCAAAGATCAAAATATACATTTATTTTACACAGAAAACATAATTAAGATGTAAAATGCAAAAGCTCCTTTGAATTGGTGCACTGGGAGATTACAGGCACTACAGGAGTAAGCTTTTAAATTAATTATGCAGTTCTCAGTATGAGTCGCGAAAACCTATTTAGTTTCAGAGTTCCAATGCGAAATGCTAGCGCATTTCATGAAAATAAACGTTACATTTAAATTTTTATACTTACTCATATGAAGATTAAACCTTGAGCTTTGAATGAATTAAAAAACAATCTTGAAGTGATCAAACCTATGCATCAAAAATTTAACATTATGCATAGTGTAAACGACTTTTTAGCAAGGTTTTTTCACATTGACAAAACCAGAAAAGAAATTTAAAAAATAATGATTTCGATGATGAAAAAGAAGTAATTTCGAAAAAAAACCAAACGTTACATGAAATTTCAATGATATTTTATATTATTATAGTTTAGATTATACATACTTGATAAGTTTTACTGCTACAATTGATGACTCTTCTCTCGTATTCAGATGTGATACACTTTGCAATTTAAGTTAAAAATAATAAAACTTTATCAAAGAGTGTATATCATACTAATTTTTTGTCTATTATCAATTATATTAAATTAATAGGTTTTTTTTTAATATTTCAACAGGCTAGATGATATGTGCTGTGATATTCAAAATCACGAAAGTTATCGGAAAGTTTTCCCCATACCGCGTAGAGCCGTCTCTGGACCCGTCTTCACGCAAGCATGTGCGCGGCGCGACTGAAGGCTTATTTCAGTACAGCCTGTACGTTCCCACTCGCCTACCTCACAAGTTTTCTCTCAAATACTCAATTCCAAACCGTCCTAACAGCGTTTTCGAATAAGTGAATTGGGACTCAACTGACAGAGAAACTACGGTCGAAACATGATACTTCTAAGCAGAACTTTAAGTCTTATTTGGATTTCAGCCGTAACTAAGCGTTATTACTTCACAGTAAAAGAACATACGAGTCGACAACGTGACACAGAATTTTAGATTCTATGATACCACGGCACATAAATGAATTTATATTGAAAGAAAAGGCGTGAAAACCGTGCGACATGCTGGAAAACGCGTGATTTTTTCCTCGAGAGATAGAGATAGATATTGTTTATCGTGATGAAGGGCACGGCCTACGCGATTGGAATGGTGGGGATGATCTTAAAATGTTCTAAGAATCTGTGCTGAGACACAACTTAAGTCTTGATTTGTCCCTAAATAGCGATGACATCATATAGTAAACCGTTTACGCAAAACCGAAACTCATTTAAGTGCCTAAATGCTGCAATAAATGCATAAAACGGCTACCGCATAAGCTCATTCATAAAACATAAGAACAGGATGCTCTCAAAGGACCTAACTTCAAGTAAATGTTGTTTATTTTGTTAAGAAAGAAAGCCTGTACACAACGGGCGCCACATGTCAGAGCATGAATAAAAGAAGAGCTATGTTTCAGACTTTCAGAAGTTTTGCTGGTATTTTTCAAAGCTACACCTACATATTTCATGGCGGAACTTTGCAGTTAGTTGCTGTTTGAACCAATAGCTCCTAGTATTTCACGTTTAACCTATTATAGCTATAAGAAGAAGAAAAGCAAAGCGCTATTCTTCTTCTTTTGAAAGTGCCTAACTATGTTAGAGTTTGAAGTCTTCTCATACTTAGCTCGGGGGGTCCTAAGTCGCATTGCTGTTGTTGTGGATAGAGGTAACGACTTTACATCAGGTAGCTAGTGCAAAACTTTATAAGATAAAATTGAGCTTAATATCATTTAATTTCCATTATTTATAAAATCAAACTTTGCCGACTGACTCTCCAATAGAATAAATTTGGAAGGCTTTTATTTTAATTACTCGGTCCTTGTATCAAGTAAAACAAAAATCAAATGTGTTTTGTTTATAACTTTTTTCAAGTACAAAATATTCACTTCTTATACGTCAGAAGTAAAGTAAATAGACCTTCAATATTTTAAAAAAAATTACCAGAAGGCACCGGGCTCAGGCACAAAAAAATATTTAACATAATTTGACATGGCAACACATAGCTGTATTGCCATGTCAAATGATAAAGCTAAAAAAATTCTGTCTAGTCTCCCAACTCAGTTGGTAGTAGCACTGTGTTCCGCACTTTATGTCGGATTAGCACAAGCATTTGTATGATGTATGTTTCGTGCCCGGATATTAAAATATATACTAGCTTTTGCCCGCGACTATACTATAATTTCAGCATACATTATATTCGTGTAACTTTTAAATTTTTTGTACCGCACGCCAAAAATAGCTCACAGATGACAGATTTTTATTTCGACTTACCTAACACTTACGAGTATCATTATATTTTGGCCAATTTACACTATTTCTTTATGAATTATATATATGTGTGGCCTTTGTGTTATCCTCAAAATCTTTTTGGTTTATAAGATAAATAGGATTGAAAATGTACTTCATATTTATACAGTTACACAGTTCTCATAGTAAAAGCTCCAGAAACTTCATCTCCAACATGTCCATGCATATATATTTATATATTTAATAATTATATTTAACTTATTGAAAAGTGCAATTTTAAAACAATATATCTTCATTAATGTGGAAAGGGATAAGCCAACCGCACAATATACAAAGTGCATCAACCGCAGCACTATATAAAACCCATTACGAAATTAACGAATGCGCTAACATGTTGCCGTTAGTGGCTCATGCCAGCTAGCCCAAATAATATACTAAAACAATTTATGACTGTTGTGTTTGACCCTAAATTCACGCAATAAATAATGGTTTACTTTGTCGTTTATGAGGGCGGCTGCAGGCATAACCCTGTGCGGAACATGTGTAACAGATTGTAGCAATAAGGGAAATTGTCTTTTTTATGAACGCCCGCCGACGATGTAAGCTTTCGTCCCGGTGTGGATAACTCGGCTGAATCCACTTTTGATCTAGCTAATCCCTAGCTGACATGCATCTTACCCTTTCAGGGTTGAATATATACGAGTACTAATGTTATAAATGCGAAAGTTTGTCTGAATCTTTGTTATTTCTTCACGCCTCAACAGCTGAAAGGAAAAAATAATAATTTGTTATGAGGGTAGCTCATACTCTGCATTAACACATAAGGTACTTTTTATCCCTTAAAGTGAAGTATTTTTGTTGTTACTTGCAAAAGAGACCAATTCTGTCAGTTTTTTCCCATCAATATGGATGTCATGTTTTCAGGGCAAATGTTGATGGATAATTTTACGAAAATACTTTCGCTCCGACTTTTTAGTAAACACTATCTATGTTTGTAACACAAATTCATATCCTGATTGGAAATCGAACTCACCACCTACAGCGGAGAAGGCAGAGCAACTACTAACTGAGGCTAGAGAAAAGTAAGTACAATACACTACAATACAATACAAAAATACTTTATTGTACACCAAACTTATGATTATGAACAAATTACAGAGTAAACTTACTTAAACAAAGTTAATGTACAATGTACAATGTACGCTAAGAAGCGATCTCTTCTAAGTAACGTAAGTATTACATTATTGAAATCGTTTAGGGTTAATAGATGGAGGATTGGAAATATTATTGAGAAACAATTCAATGTGCTATTTTCGGTGAAATAAGATGGGTAATCGATACCGAAATAGAGAACTTGCGAAATTTCGAAATGTAATCAAACTTGCGTAAACCAAACAGGAAACGGATATAGTAATTATATAGATGGTCAAGTTTTAACTGCTCTTTGGTAATATCTGAGTAATATACATAGTCGTAAATTAAATACACAAACTCATAACACACTTATACCTCTGCACTAGGATTCCCTGTATCGTAGATGGCATGGAAAAATTAAGAAACATAAGAAAAACACCTAAAAAAGGTGTGCCCCGGCCGGCAATCGAATCTGGGATCCCTCGCTTCGAAAGCTGGGCTACTACTAACTAAGCCACGGGCCGTCACTAAGCCAAATTAATAAATATTCATCAAATTAAGAAATCATGATGATAAGAAATGAAATTAATAAATATTCATGGACATTTCACAGAGCGCCATCTGAGTATAGCTAAGGGAACTGTATTTTGTATTTAATAGGTGTGTGAATATGACTCCGCCCCTTTTTGTCAAAATAAAACACATTTGTTCGCTTACAAAATTAAAAAAAAAATTATTGAAAGTATGCTCCATCTGCAGCTACAACCTTCGCCCATCGTTCAGGTAGTTTTCGTATTCCTTGCTGGAAGAAGTCCTGGTCTTTTGAGCTTATCCAGTTGTCAATCCAAATTTTGATACTTTCACATGAAGTAAACTTTTCTCCAGTAAGGTCTGTCTGCATCGTCCGGAATAGGTGGTAATCCGAAGGAGCTATGTCTGGTGAATATGGCGGGTGGGGTAACACTTCCCAGTCCTGTCCCTCTAAATATCTTTTTACGACTTCTGCGGTATGCGGTTTGGCATTGTCATGCTGAAGAACTAATTTGTTATGTCTATTCACCCATTCTGGTCGTTTTTCTTCTATGGCTCGCTTCAAACGCATTAGTTGTCGTCGGTAAACTTCTCCATTAATAGTTTCAGAGGGTTTGAGCAACTCATAATATACAATACCTTTCTGATCCCACCAAATACAGAGCATGACCTTGGCACAGTGAATATTTATTTTTGGCTGTGATGGGCCTGGTTCGCCTGGTTTCACCCAAGCTTTTTTGCGTTTAGGATTTTCGTAGTGTATCCATTTTTCGTCTCCTGTGACTATCCGATGCAAAAATCCTTTTCTTTGCTGTCTTTGAAGCAGCATTTCACAAATGGTTTTCCGACGTTCCATGTCTCTTTCTTTTAAATCATGTGGAACCCAGTCACCGGCTTTTTGAATCATTCCCATCATTTGTAAACGCTTTGCAACAGTTGAACGATCAACATTTAATGCTGCAGCTAATTCTGATTGAGTTTGGCAAGAATCTTCCGCCAATAATGCTTCCAATTCAGCATCTTCAAATTTTTTTGGTGGTTTTCCATGTTCTTTATCCTCAGTACTAAAATCGTTATTTTGAAATCGTCGAAACCATTCCTTGCAAGTTGTATTAGACGGAGCATGCTCACCATAAATCTCCACAAGCAAACGATAAGTTTCCGCTGCAGTTTTCTTCGTAATAAAATAATGTAATAACACTTCCCGCAAATGACGTTTATTTGGAATAAAAACCGACATTTTCGAAAAGGTGAAAACAATTGTTGCTTACACTTCAACCAAATATCATAAAATGCGTTAGATAGCTGACATTCAGTACTATCGAATACAAGTATGGTCATTTATTAGTACACGTAAACAATACTAAAAACGACATCTGTTGAGAAAGGGCGGAGTCATATTCACACACCCAATACATTCATACAATACATATTAAAACCCTGACACAAATTAAAAATATATTAGTCGCACAATTGTTTGTCTGTACAGGAACTGAACCCTTGACCTAAGGCGCAGAAGGCAGAGCTATTACCAACGTGAGGCCAGTCAATGTGGGAATAGAATAACTGTAAGTAGAACTCACAAATCATACAAACAATCGGAAGCCTATTCATCGAAATATTCCACTTGGTCTCGCCGCGGTTAAAAATTCAAACTGATACGATGGGAAAAACTGTCAGTATTGAGATTTTGGCAAGTCACTAAAAAAATTACTTCACTTTTAAGCAGTAGTGCTCGCATTACTGTGTTCCGGTGGAAGTGTGTGGGTGCCGGTGAAATCACATGCCCATGAGACGTATCATCCCCGTCTCGGGTGATGGAAGCAGCAGGATGAATGCGACTCAGTAAAGATTTGGATCTCATACTGGGTCACCACTTACCATCAGATGGACCGTTGTTCCGTCACTCAATCACATTAAAAAAAAATGTATTGTGTTAATCCAGGGAATGAGCTACCCTCATAACAAATTTCATCCAAATCCGTTAAGGCATAATCTGGCAAAAAAAAAACTGTATTTCCCAAGAAGTTTCGAGGTTGTCGAAAACGGGGTTCTCAAAGCAATATTTTTAAGTACATGTAACGTACAATTCTTTCCCCCGGGCCGTTTGTCTTCCGTACCTGAGAGGTGTCCAGCGTACTGAATCCAAGAGTTAATTTCACGGGGTATTTCCTCCGGTGCAAGAAACGCTCCTTAAAGCGCTCTGGTGTAAAATAAAATTAATTCATTCTAGACTGCAGGTATTAAGAAACAACGGTAAAAGTGTTTCAGGGAATAGCACATTTCTATTTCGTTTTTTTTTTTTTCTTTTTCAAAAATAGAATGTACTGTTCTCGTTTTCTCTATGATTAGTTAAGATTGCAATCAAGCGCTGGTGTAATATCATTTCTATATAGAAAAATATAGATCATGTACATAGCATATAAAAAAGTTATTAACCATTATACGATTTTCTAATTTTCCTTCGTTAGTAAACAAATGACAGCATAATTTCCTAAAGTCAATCAAAACGTACAAAAACGAAGTATCAGAGAATATCATCTCAAGGGAGATGTTTAATTAAACTTCATGAAATCTGAACAAAAGTGGCATATCTCATGTCGGGTAGAGATTTCAACCTTTCATACGACCAGAAAGTAAAGGCCCGTCGCTGGCCACTTTACTCGCCTCGCCCTGTCGCGTTGCCAAAGCCGGAGAGATCTACACATTTTGGTGACAATACATGTTGTAGGTAAAAATAAAAACAAATCAACGATGTGATGTAGTCTGTGGCATTTTCATTTTTGTGTCACGTGATTGAATTTTGCGGTTCGTTCTTTACAATGAAGGTTGTGACGTTTTTTATGAGTTTGGTTTGCAACTCACAAGTATTTGTACAAGTCACTGAACCAGTCCGAAGTTGACGACCGCTGGTAGATTTTTATTTTTATTTATCTATCAAATATTTTGCAAACTATTTTACTCTGTCAGTTTGGTTCTGATGAGCGAATTCTTTAAATTTATATTATTATTTCAGGTAACATGGTAATATAATACTCCGTGGCTGAGTTGGTAGTAGCCTTCGAAGCAAGGAGTCTCGGGTTCGATTGAGTGAGAGTGAGAAAGAGAGTGTTAACATATATACTACATATATACTTACATGTAAACTTATGTCGTTAAAAAACCTTCTAAGTACGTATTCTTGTAAATTGTTGATGTAACTTAGTAAATAAATAAATTACTGTGAGTTCAACCGTGAAAAAGCCCACATTTTGTTGAAAATGTCTAAGCCACTAGAATTAAAGGCAGCTCAATGGGCACTTGAGAAATGATACTTCGTACACAAAGAACAACAAAAGATGTCTTCACAAAGAGGGAGTCATCATTCAGAAGAGTGCAGTCGATAGGTGTCAAAACACTCTCGAGCTCCCATTCAATGCCTTCTTATAAATAATTCAATATTGGCCTGAGTGATGTTTTCACTCCGCAGTTTAGGGATGGCAAAACATTCTGCGAAGTTGAATCGTTTTTATTGAGATACTAATCTTTATGTTAAACTTAAGAAAACTAACGAATAACTTATCTGAAATAAATTATACTATCGAACTGCAAGTTTAAATTGAAACTGCAGAAAAGAGCCTCTCGATATAACGACTATCTGTATGTTTTTTTGTGGGTTGATATACTATTTTTCCTTGTCAATTGTGGACCTATAGTTCTTTCATTGTTTGATGGGGTATACATCTGAGGTGAGCTTCGGAAATACCTCGGAATTTCATGAAGAGATTCCAACCCTAAAGGTAGATAAGGGACTCTATTGCAGTTGGTTTACGCGATATTTAATTCAGTCAATTTTACACGACGCCATCTAGCCCCAAACTAACTAGCTTATACTATGGCACAGAAATAGATGTTCGGAAATTCGTCAAGCAAATGTTTGTTCTGGTTGGGGATTGATCCCAGGACCAACGTAGAAGGCTAAAGCTACCAGCATAGGTGTCATTTAGTAACTGTAAATTAATCTTAAAACACGAAATTTTGTTAATGGACAAGTTCTGGACGGTTAAATATCATGTTGCATTTAAAAAGTTTTACGGGAATAATAAAAGCATTCTTGAAAGAAATATAAATTTTTCTTCCAGAGCACGGTTTACATTTTGATGAGTTGAATCATTTTAACCCCGACGAAAAGGACGGGTGGTATGTTATTAGTGTGTGTCTGTGGCATCGTAGCTCCCAAACGAATGCACCGATTTTGTAGCTGTTTTTTTTTCTGTTTGAAAGAAGCCGTGGTTGAGATGATTCTTAGCCATAATTTACGAAGATTTGTCCAAGCGTTTGATGAAGTTTTAAAATTTTCTTAAAATGAACCTTTTATACCAGCAGACATACTTTCAAATTTGAAGTCAAAGTAAATCGCAATCTGTCTTGTACTTATAAAAAGTCTGGTTATCCTTGATTTTTAAACGGATATAAAAAAAGAATAGCTTCTTCATTTGTTTGCATGTTTTTTACCTTTTTACTCCAGATCTTTGCTAATTTTGGACCGATTCAGATGTTTTATTTTATTTCATAGGCTGTATTCCTGACCAGGTGGTCAGATAGATTTGATGAATAATAATTAAAAAAATCAGTTTATTCTATTTCTAAATAAGCCTTTTAATAAATGTTAAGCTACTCGTATCTGTCAGTTTCTTCACCAAACCCAAAATAAGTGAATAACTTCAAATTAATCAAATTTTATCCATAAACGATTTTCTTCATAAACATAACCAATTCAAAACTACTTGAAAATCAGTCTATTACTTCCAAAGTTGGAGAACCACTTGTGAAATCTCTAATTATTCGTATCTCACTGGAAAATAAAAGTGGAGGTCGTTTATCTTGCGTGCCACTTCAAGTGGGGTCACAGCTCCATGGGGTCGAGTGATTATCATGAGAGCTGAAATGCCCCCGGAACCTTTGTGAGCCACTCTTGGCCACTCAGCGGGATTTGGGGCATGTCATTATAATAAGCAACACTCCGCTATTTTGCGAGGTAAATTAACCTATTCGACATGCTCTGAAATTGCTGAGTATGATTTTTATAAATGTTGCTTTTGTTTTCGATGCAATAAATCATCATGTGTTTTTTTTCTCACATGATCAGTTTTGACTTCGTGTAATCTACTGTTATGCGAATACGTATTTATTATTTGATAAATTAAAAGATAAATTCACATTACTAGAAGACTTCAATTTATGTTTTATCTTCGTATGAGTGAGTGGCAAATTCGGTAGTGTCATAGTTTTGAAGCTACCCAAGGTCTCCAACAAGGCTTATCGACTAGTAAAGCTGATTTTGAAAGATCACCCGTCACCCTGAGATGGAGACCGATATCACTCCGTTTCATTATAACATAGTAACGCTATTGCACCAATAAATACTTGGCGACGGATAATTATTTGTGGTGGCTGTCCTTTTCTGTTCAAGTTCCACCGTTACTATGAGTTGTACCTCTTGCACAGCGTTGATACGTGTAGGGACTCTGAAGGTATTTGCCTAGTGATGCAACCAACATGGTTTGTTTAGAAAGCGGACTTATAGTTTGTACTAATAGAGACAAAGGCTGATTTTGTTAAGAGAAATTCCCTTGAACTATAACACTTAACCAAATTGCAACACAGACATATCACGGACAGGCAATATAAAAATAGATTTAAAAAATCTGAGACAAGCCAAGTCCGAGACACTAATAAAAAATCATATAAAGAAAGTAGCATTCGTTATTTTAGTGAAAAAAAATCTAATTAGAACTTACTTTTGCTACTGAAACACTATATAAACAAACGTGTTTTTTAACCAATTGCAATGATATACAATTCTGAACCAGTTTGCTTCGTAAATCATAGAACGTAGCGCTGGAATTAATTATAAATACAAACTTACATCTACTATTAATTTTGTTATCTATTAAAATGCTAAGTTGGTTCCTATAAATTATGTACATTCATAGATATGACTAGTGTATTGTAATTTGAAATGAATTTATAATTAGTTAGCGTATCTGGTGTAAAGCTGTTTATATTAATTTCTGAATTGCGTATATATAGGTATTATACACCACTTATCAGGTGAGCCTCACGAGATGGATGGGTTGAATGGCAACTCATCAAAACGCTTCCGTGCCTCGGAGGGCATGTTAAGATGTCAGCCCTTCGGGCGGCTTGTAAACTCCGACACTAGAGTTGGCCAATTGCTCACACGAAAGAACAAGATGACATGAGAGTTGGGTACCGTCACTATTGATAATATAGTATGAAAATATATTTGATGCAAATTTCAATGTGAATTTTCTGCCACCATTTCTTCAACTTTTTAATAATTTTAAAGAAGTTTACATGCCGAGCTTAGTGCCGTCCTTTCACATCGTTTCGCTATTCAAATATTTTGACGTTTCACCTTTCCTTAAAAATATTAGTAGACGAAGATGTTAACTTTCAAAAGAAATGTAGTTATTGAATTTTTTGATGTTTACTTGACTGAATCGGGTAACAAATATACGAGTGCCACGGATATTTTTGGTACCTGCGATGTTTTGTGATGATTTCAATTCCCTTGTAATTAGTACAAGATTAGTAGCAAAGTTTTAGCATGTAAAATACTCAAGAAATTAAAAAAAAAAATCACGGACAGCTCGCACCGTGACATGTCGCCCCAAACTAAGCATAACTTGAACTATAGGAACTAGATAACTGATAGGATACTTAGTATAGTATTTTTTAACTAAATACGTACATTATATGCGTCACACAAATGTTTGTCTTGGATGGGAACCGAACCTAAACGCAGCGCAGAGGACAGAGCTACTACCAAGCTGTCAGTTTAGAAAAGGTTATCTGAAGAATTGGGCTCCCGTGGTAGATCAGAACCCATTCACTCTCAATTATCGAGAGTAGGCCGGTGTCCCTGCAGTGGGAACATTAGAGGCTGGAACGGTACGGTATCTGAAGAAAAGGAGAGAAAATGCGCGCAAATAATCAAATAACGATCAATTTAGAAAATTTAATCAATACAAAGAGCTCACTATGACTCTCGAAAAGCGAATTATTCAAACATCGACGAAGTTGGTCGGTAAATAAACTGAATATAATATTTCAAAGATATAACGGGAGCAATATTATGATGCCTTTCTCGGAAGCAGTCTTCACATCGGTCGACGTTTCCGTTGCACCCAGTCCAGACTGTTTACACTCGAAATATTCCATCTAATAAACAAGAGTTAAATTATATTCATACTAACTGCGCCCCGCGGTGTGACTCGCGGTTTAAAAGTCAACATGAGACGATGGGAAAAAGCTGATAGAATTTTATTATTCGTGTTACCGAGATATTTGCAATGATTTGTGAGTTTTTTTGACTCCCGATATTTCTACGCAGTTTCATGCGTTATGATCCCGGGCAAACTTTGCGAAGTGGCGTGAGCGGATCATTGGAAGACACATCGGTCTACCCTCTTGCGCACTCGTTTTTTACGTTCGTGTTCCGTCTTTCTTCGGTTCTATCACAACCTGACCAAAATATGTATAAAAATGACAGAAGTTGTGTCTTTTGAAACTCACACAACAATGACACGGGATAAAAAGTAGCTTATCTCTTAATAACAAATTTCATCCAAATTTGTCCAGCCGTTGGGGCGTGCAGGAGTAAAAACATACATACAGACAAACTTTCACATTTAAAATTTTATTATATGTATGATTGTATTTTGTATGCATAAGATTTGAGTTTTGAAGGAGCTCTATTTTAACTTACAGATAATTTTAAGGGTACCTATCTTACTGCACACACTTCTTAATTACACTTTTCATGCTGGTGGAACGTTCTAGAAAAAAGTTTAATTATGATTGTTGAGTTTGATAGTTGAGTTTGGTAGTTTTAATTGATCATGTATCTGTGATGGATTACGTAGTGAAATGTCAAGATTTTTAACAAAAAAATATATATAATAATAATTAAAGTATTAATTAAGTATAATGAAAGAAGAGGCTCGCAAGCTTATAATTATTTAAAATATACCCAAAAAAAATTAAAAAAATTTGAAGTGAAATCTTCCTTACGCGCGTTAGGCATTTTTTGAGACTGTTACCGTTACCGTTACCGACACCTCTGTATACAAGTATCTGTAGTATAGTCTGCTTTTGTTTTCACTTCTGTCCTCAATCCGGGCCACTGTTTTAACTTTTTTTTTTATTTCGTTTTCCCTGATCTAACATAAAGGAGTAGACTAAATGTTTCCAATTTTGAGGACACATGATCCAAAGTGTCATTCATCTCAGACAAACATAAAGAATGCATGTACAGCCTGTTACTAACTCTGATGGGATTTTGATGCTTTTATGATGTCTTATCCTAGACGGCACGTTTACATTATAACAAAATGTTGAGAGCCGCTGTTACTTTGACTAAAGACCGCAGGTGATTTATAACCGACTCCAAAAAAGAAGGAGATTCTATTTTTGGTTGTATATTGTTTTTTTTAATTTCGATTATTATTTTTTAGTTTGATAGAGTGGATAGAAATGTCGTATAGGAATTACACCTTTTAGGGCGTAAAATATGTAAAAGAAATTATTGTAATCGTTAAGATATTTTTAAATCAGTTTACTATATATCTTGTCATAATTTTTATTATGCTGGTAATAAGGATTTTTATTATACAATTGTCACGGGAGCGAAAGGACCATCTGATGTTAAATGGCTACATCACCTGATAGACTAGTATAGCCGGGACCGACATATTAACGTGCCCTCAGAAGCACGGATAAGCTCAGATAAAATGCTACCAAAATGGTCACCCATCCAAGTACCGTCTGGGTGTACAGTCTGGGTGTCTAATCAAACTTTGCTATGATATGCACCAGAGGAAATGTATGTCACATTTCATTCAATAAAATGTTTTGAACTTAAAATTTATAAAAACACAGTACATTCCTTCATAGGTCAAGAACACAAAAGGTTCTATTAGTAAACAGAGACGTTTCGACTGAGGCCTGAAGGTAATATATTAGGTGGCAGCACGCGACCGGGCTATAACTTTGCCTCGCCTAGTTCCCGCTAGATAACAATTATAAATCCTGCGAATACCTCTTACTGTCCGCACTGGTATTTTACTACTAACTGTATGTAAAATACCAGGAAAATAAATAAAATCATAACAAGCTACACTACGAACGGGAGAGTTCGTTGCGTAGCTTGCTAAACTGTTCTTTACAGATCATTTAAGTTAAGCAACCTTCGGCACGGTCTGAAGTTGGATAACCATTTAATGGCGTTTGATCTGAGCGTTTCCGTGCTTCCAATTAATCACACGAAAGAAGATGTAATTTTTTTTAGTTATAATAATAGTAATTACGGCTCCGTTGGCTTGGACACACTGTGATGAACATGAAGTTAGTTCTCGGGTTTTGTGTCATAATGTAGGCTTTAAGAAGCCTTCAGGAAATTTCAGCACTGTTTTGAGAGAGTGAGGTACTACCCACCTGGTAAAGTACCCACGATAGATCGCAGCTTATCTGAGTATCTGACTTACGCAATTATCTGAGTATCTCACTTACGCAGTTATCTGAGTATGTGAGGTACTAATCACGACGCAATGTAAGTGTAGCATAGGAATACCAAAGTCTGAAGACGATGGCAGATCATGCCATTTGTTGGCATATCAATTCCAGTTTCTTGAGAACTATTGGTGAATGATAAAACAGGGATAATATATAGCCTATTATAATGTAGTTTTCCATTAGTGAAAGATTTTTTAAATCGATTTAGTGGTTTAGGCGTGAAAGCGTAACAAACGTACAAATAAACTCACTTTCACATTTATAATATTAGTTGGGGTGATGATTTAATGTAAGCTTCTGGTAATGCCATCAATATAGCCAGCTTCAAAACAAAAAAAAAACATATCTGGTTTATTCAATCAACACGAAAGCAGAATAAGTATGTGTAAGTATTTATTCCAACCCCCAATTATTAGTGTATAATCTTATACGTTTCCGTTGCCTATAATAATATTATAATCTAAGCAAATTGTACACATCCCTAAATTCTCAGAGCAATCTCACAATAATTAATATGCGAAGAATCCTTGAGATAATATCTAAAATATGCAAGTAAAATATCACTCTGTCAGGCCCTTCAAGCCGACGCAGACAGTTTTGTAGCTCTTGAGGATGTTATGTCAGTCACTAATGTTTATATGAATATTCATGAGCCTATCCAAGAATGTAGCAAATTCCTGTAACATGAACAAGGATTTATGAAACAAGGAGACGTCAACTTTGGGTTTCATGTTGCTCGTTTCTATAGGTGAGTGCCCTCATAGCCCCTAAACCTGTGCCCTCGAAAGGAGAAACCTAAAGTTGCAGTAGTTGCTTGGGTTTAGTTCGTCCGGAGAAGTATTTCAATAGACATGGTAATAGCCTGCGTTGCAAGGACTGGGGTGCCGGTGAAATTACAGGCGTTTCGAGACGTTACACCCCTGTTTTAGAGTACCCAACGGGAGTAACGCAATCCCGGACTTAAATCGTTTTGCTGTTGTTTATGGGAAGAAACCACTTCACACTAGTAAATTCTTGTATTTTTAGATTGGCGTACTGAATCAATATGAGTACGATCTTTGAGCTACAGATATTAAATTTGGCAGAATAAAATACAAACCGCTGCCTAAGTCAAAATACGCGGGAATAGTTTTTATCTGTATCTAATCTTTATAAGTTATCTATATTTTTCCAACTAAAATGTATTCTAGATATGTCGATATAATCTAGATTTTTCATACGATTTCTGGTGAAGTTCCTTTTGGAGAGCCCAGTAATCCTCGAATGCGCAGAGGTCGGCCACCGGAGGGGTTTAGTTGGGTAAAAGTCCCACATAAAACTTTTTCATACGAACTATTTGCAATTTCTGCATTATTTGATTTAAATTAACATTAAATCAGTATTATAAGTATTCTATCAGTTACTTGTCATATTAAAAGTATTGCTTAGTTTGGGATTATAGGTTGCTGTGAAAAATATCCATGAATATTTATTCACCAGAAATATATCGTGCGGACTTCCGCATAACTGCGGTACGCATAGCCGGCCACTTTATTTATTCTGCACTCTCAACATAAACGACGTGATAACTTATTCAAGCGACAGAAATTTACTCGCGACGTCAAAGTGATACATGCAAGTTGGACCCATGTCAAATTTAACAGGAAGGTGCAATATTACAGGCATTTTTATTATGTCCTGTGATTTTTCACGGAATATTACATGGGTACTATAATAAATGTTACACAGCGCCTAACCTCAAAATAAAGCGGTAAAGTACTTTTTGGATTAGATTTCTGATAAAATACTTATATAAAGTACATTTTTGTAACTGCCTACATATAACACCAGACAAACATTTATTTTCGTCATACAAATGTGTGGCCTGGGTCGGAGCTAAAATTCAAAATAGAATTAAAAGCGATCGGGTCTTGTACCACGATGGTGTTTTAATAATGTTATAGCAGCTATGGACTGTTTACAAAGACAAATATTGCTGGTTTCCTTTACCCACTGTGTACTGAATCCTAAAATGACAAGCAGTTCCTTAAAAAAAGTTCGCCTTCACGGGGTGCTCGACAGATGTAAACATCAAACATGGCGTAGAGGGGAAGTGATATAAGAAAGCGTAACGCCGTCTGCCGCCACTAATTACTTTCAGAATAGCTTAGATATGATATTGCAGAGTACATCCGAGACAAAAACCAGATCGTTCGACATTAAAAAAAATGTTTCGCGTGTTGACGGATAGCAGCTAGGAAAGGTTTTAAAAAAAAATATGGATTACTTTGACGGACGTGAATGCACGTACTGTACCTTATAATACTTATTAAAAGCGTGGCTTTCGAATTGCTTATAACAAAATTCTTCCCAGGTATCCAATTAAAAAGATATCTCACAGATCTTTAACTGGGGCGTTAATTTCAAAGTTATTTTCTTCGGATTCCAGTGGAGCTGTAACTCTGTACGTGATTCCTAAACTTGGTTGCTTCATGCACAGTATGATACGCAGTAGTGTTACTTGGGTAAGAAATAAGCGGGAAGTTGATTTTTGAATATTTATTTTCAGATCATTTAATAGATATATTTTGATGGATGGGCCGTTTTATATCATGATTTTTATACAATAATATAATTTTTCGTAACATTGATTATGGCGCAGAACCGTTTTGGCTGAAGTTTTTGGCATAGATAAACAGGAAAAACAGCAGAAACTACTTATTAAACGATAATTCCTTTAATTATACAATAGTTCCCTTAATAACTAGTTCCTGCTGTTTTTTCCTTTTTATCTATGTCTAAAAGTATATAAAAATCATTATATCGACGGTAAATATAACATAAATAATCCTATGATTCATTTTTCCTGTCGTTACCTGTCGTTAACTTATTGATAAAATTTTGATGTGTAGAAAATTATCTCCATAATTTAATTTCCTAACAATAAGTTGTGTGGAATGCATGATGAGTGGCATTTTTCGAATTCCACACAAAGCTGAGCAAAGCGTGCCGATGTCTACTTATACCGACATTTATTTATTTATGGATTCTGCACAATAAACCTCGCTATCTAGACCACTAGGCTATATAAACAATCCCGAGCAACCATATTGTTAGCATTGGACTATTTATAATCAAAATGAATAGTACTGTTATGATTATCGAATGTCTTCCAATTCTGGTCTACTATGATTCAACCTCTGGAAACTCAGCAGCATTGTTTGTTCGTTTATTTGCTACAGTGACCCTACTCACACCCTTTCACTTACCGTTCCCGCATTTTATTTGAAAAATCCTGGTTGAAAAGTTAATTAAGGCTGTAGACGGGCCGGTCCCAGGGAGGTTTACTTTATTGCATCGGCTGTTATCCACAATTCCACATACCCTGATTCCAAACACCATAAAATGTTAGAATTGGAAATTCGATGAATTATGAATAAATTAAGCTGGATTTTTAGATTTAATGTCGAATCTAGATTAAATAACTTATACAAAATAACAACGTTACAGATTAAGATTAGTGGTTGAATATGTTTTTTATTTTCTTCGGTTGCTTTACAGCTTATTTGGCAGTTTCCCTGTTTTAAACATGTGGAATAACAAGTTCGAAGGCTGGCTGTATTTGATTTCAGGAGCTTTTTTCCTAATATCAAGCTACAATCCTAGGTAATACTCATTAAAACACTGACAGATTAAAAGTTAATGTAGTATTGACGACAAAATTGAAAAAACCCTAATTATTTTTTTGATTGCGATTGTAAAATAACTAGCTAAAGTTTAAATTGAAAAAATATCACGTATAAAGTAAATCCAGAACTCGATACAGTTTCCTAGCCGGTCTTAAATCAAACTTGTGCAACAGTACCCTATTACTATCGGCAAAATTTATGTGTTACCTATCGGCAAACACCTTTGGAAAGGAGGCTGGGTAATTTTGACATGAACGTGTCAATTCTTGGGCCACACTACAGGGTGCCTTATGGGGGACTTTAACGCGAAGCTAGGTGGGAATGATGATAAAACGAGAGTGGGAAAATTTGGATTTGGCCAGCGTAACCAGAGGGGCCCGTGATTGACCGACTACATTGAAAAGGAAGGACTCTTTATAAAGAACTCCTTTTTGGAAAAAATCCAGTTCAGTTTAGATCCAGACATTATATTCGGATATGATTACTATTAATTCTATTAAGTATATATTTATATGAATAAATAGTGGAAATAACCGATGAAAACAAAAAAAAGATGATTGTTTTTAACCATTCACTACTGATTAACCAAACTACTGAGCTGTGAGGTCAGTTAGAAAATCAGCGATCAGTAGATCGTCAAACCTAGTGGTATATGGTGTTGGGGGCTAAAATCTTTTTTATATCACTACACAGCACCAAAAAGTGAAGGATTGTAAGTAACTAAGAATTTTCTTATGTCAGAGGTGACGATTTTTGCCCACTTTCCTCTATGGCTACGTACTACGTATCGGCAAACACCTTCAGAAATTATATTTGGTAGTGCACTGCGGCCCAAAGGAAATAGCGTCATTAGCTTTTCTCGTATTTCTTCAGGTAGACATTTACGAGAAACTTGTAAAAGTAGTAGCGGTTTAACTATAGTTTTAGGGTTAGTTCGGGTCGAAATGAAAACGGGCATGTTTAAATCAAGCGGGTAAGTTAGGGTAGACTTTGGAGAACTTTTTGAGTAACGCAAATTCTTCCACTCCGCGAAATTTATTCATCTATTGAATTGCTTTCTGGTTTTGTAAGATTTATTAATCGAAGCTTTTACATATTTAAGCTTAGATGCTTGACAAATTAAAGAAGTTACGGTGATACGCACCTGATATATCTTAGCATTTTTAATAATTAGTACAATACTTAAAAATGTTTTTTTGAAACTTAATGCCTTTTTACGAGAAATACAAACAGGTAAATTTAAACCGCAGAACCCTATCAAAACACAAAATTTTATATTATATATTAATTTTAAAAGTACTTTAGAGACTTTTAATAAATAGGTTTAGTTTCTCCATGCCAGTTTACATTTTTTTTAATCTCCTGTTTGCATTCGTTTGTTTTCATACATGAGGAGACTAGACTTTTTTAAAACTTAACCTAATTTATTCGTTTAAATTTCAAAAACATGAACGACTAATTATTAAATCAACAGAAAAATAATAGAAATCGAGTGAAGTGAGTGAATAATCACACTAATGTGTATGTTTGTTACTCTTTCACACTCAAACGGCTCAACGCATTTGGATGAGATTTAGTACCAGGATAGCCTAATTCTTGGATTAACACATAGGCTTGTTTTGATTTCAGAAAACCGCGGGGAGTATATTTTTTCCATAATATGAAAATAATATAAAAAATATTCTCCATGAAAATCTTGGATGAAAAAGTACCTATTATGTACACATACCGCTTATTCAACCTTACTGAAATTTTGTATGATATGCTATATACATTTTTAAAACACAAAGAAAAAGAGGAGGATATGGAAGATTTCAAAAATTTGCTTATAATATAAACAATGAATTTAAACATTGTCTTAACATACTTAAAATGAAATTGAATCAAAACAGTAATTTTAGGAATTTACTTACCTATCAATCATAATGTAATTCGGATGTAGGTACATATAAAAAGTGACATCTTAAGTTATTACCTTATGAACCAAATTGCGAATACTTCTGTCTGCGACAATTCTTGCACAAATGGGAGCAGAAATCGTTAACGGCATTTAGCAATGCGTTGCACCTGTTTTAATTAGCGGTTGGAGAAAAAAACAAAATAAACTGTAAGAAAAACTTAATGATTGGTATTTCTTTTGCCATTTGAGAAAATTATGTGCATAATAGCAAAGTTTTAAAATTATTAACAAATATACCACAGAGTGGAGAAAACTGGACTGAGATTTCGAAATCATGTGAAACCTACCAGCCCAGATTGACCTCTCGTGATATGTTACGGCGACATATTATGATATGTCCAATTTAATTTGGAGTTGACATAAATTATGTCACACACACAAACCATGTTGCTCGCATCCGTAGGAGATCGCCCTCAGAGTCCCCACACCTGTCCCCTGGGTGGTGTGATAGGAGCAACCTTAAGTAGCAGTAGAAACTATGCCAAGTTCGTCTGGAGATGTACTGCCGCCACATCTAGTAGGTAATTCTCCGCCTACGAGCTTTCAAGCTTTGGATCTCCTGCTACTTTAGTAGTGAAGGACCTGAGTCATATTTCTGGTGTCTTTGGGTGTGTTCCGTGGCATTTATCGCATAAAAACACACACATACACACACATTTAAGCACTAGTACACTCATACAATCAGCCTGATTACATTACTTTAGAAAAGGACAAACAAGGTGGAATAAACGAGGATTTCGCACCGTAAATGAATAACGGTTTCGCACCAAACTGACGGCGCTTCGGCGCTCATACAGAAATGGCTGCAATACGCTAAACAATTTTTTAAGCGAAAATCTCGTCATTCTGGGAAAAAACTTGGTTTAATCCTCATTAGGAAGCGAGTTTCAGTTTGAAGTGAGAGGCCCCGGGTTTAATTCCCGGCCAAGGCATACTTTGTGAGATGAGCATACATTTTGATCTCAGGTTTTAGGTAATGGTCTTGTTTCTACGTTGTCCATGTTCCCTGCAATACAGGGAATCCTAGTGCAGGAGTATGAGTGTGTCAACGTTACGCTACGTTACAATTAGCAACGATATCGCGTAACAAACTTATAGTTTTTGATCATTCGAAGGTTGTCTGAAAGAGATCGCTATTAGCGATAAGGACACCCATTGTAAGTTTTTTTTTGGGATTCCAATTTTTTGTTGAGTACGTTTATAATGATGATAGAGGTGTACAATAAAGAGTTTACTTTCATTCATAAAAAAGCCGAGTGGAGAAGCTCTCCTTTTAGTTGGTTTCTAAACTTGATACTAAATATATGTATGGAACCTCTACTCTATGTGGTCCCATCAAAAAAAAAACTTTTCTTCTTGCAACTTTGATATCGCCCCAAAAAGTGTAACCCGGGCGAGTATCCATTTCGTTAACTTAATTGTTTTACGACACAAAAAGCACTTTGTGTAAAGCTTTGTAAGTAACTTTTATACGTGACACTTTTTATTGAAAGTTACTATGCGTCCAAACGAGAACAAACGTACCAGGGCAACATAGCTAAGATGGTAGTTCTAAAAGTGGTTAGTGTAGAGGAATCGTACTATTTCGTTTAGAATAGGTCCCTGAAGGTCGAGACGTCTCGACTCTGTTGTGCAAAGGAGACAAAGCCACCAACGTTTCCTTTAGATAAGAAAATAAAACGGTGCACCAGACAAAATGCCCCGAGAGAAAATCTCCATGCAAGTATTTAAATAATACACGTTTCTATTTGCAAAGATAGTCTTGCAGGACTAGAAATTCTTAGGAACCATGTTTTATAATTGTTAATCAATAAGAAATGTATGAATGTACGTATATGTATATATTTTCCAATTCGCTTGTAAATTTATTGCTTTTAAGATACGTCTTCTGTAAGAGTGTGTGTACACATCCTTATTTGCTGCGGAATATGTAACAGAATCCCAATACCTATATATTTCAAATAATAATACCAGACAATAATAATTCAGATTATATAAGGAATAGATCACAATATATTAATCATTTCACTTAGACCAATACTTATGCCAATACCATTAACTATGCTTTAGGAATTGGATATTTGTGGCCCAGACAAATCATTGAGCCCACGCTTAACTGAATCTATTATTCTATTATCTATTATTATCCATCTTGCCTGACATAATAAATCGGTTATAGTTATAATTATTTTTGAGAAATATTCCATGATTTGTTAAGTCTATCGTCTCCCGATCTTTCCACGCAGTTTCACGCATCATTATCCCGGCAAACCGGTTTTAAAGTCCCTTTGTATTGAAATAAATAAAGAGTTCCCAACGATAAATATTTTCACCTATCAATAAATACAGGATACTCAGCGATGACACTTAACGACGCCCTGATTGTGACTAAATAAGGGCGATTATGAGTCGGCGCACGTGGCATCATTCTGTGAACATGTAGGTTAAAAGTTTCGCATTAGGCGTGTGTTTATGCTGGCTTCGTCTTTTGTGGTGTGTCCGTTACACAATGTTAGGCAAAGGGGCAGGAAGGGGAAGCGGTTTATCTGCTCTCCGGAACTCAGGAAGACGTACACCCGCATTGGGGTTGGCCTGAACTGAATTTCTCTAGGCTTTACATTCGTACAAAATTGCTATTGTACGTGGACGCTTTTGTACCTTTTGGACGCTAAGCGGTTTTATTTATGCTGTAGTTGTTCGTATCTTAAGCGATAAGGGTGCTGGAAGCATGTAGTTGCTGCTATAAAGAACACGAATATGCATGTTGGTAGTCTGTTTTCTCAAATTATGCATAAAATATGCATACATATTTACGCAAAATGACTAATGTAATATGGTTTGGTTATATAAACCTACTAATAGAACTTTTTAGGAATAATTCCCAGCAGATGTGAAACATGACGGCATAAGAGACCGTCATACCGGTTTTTCTGTCAAGTGCGCGAATTTTTAACACCAAAAATTATGATTCTTACAATTAATTCCTCGGCCCGCATATCACATAAATATCAAAGTCCTACAAATATTCCGGATTTCATTTCGATTTGATTCCTTGTTTGACATCCGAATAACGAATAGCAAAAATTGGTGCAAAAAAGGGTTTAGCTGGGGCTAGACTGAGCCTGCATTTAACCACGCTCGACATCATTCAATATTGCATCGCTTTGACCGGTGTAAAACTGATGTTATTTGCGATGAATCGAAAAGTCAGAAAGGATACAAACGACCACATAGGAGAGAGGGTTCAGTTCTAACCTCTAAATACTTTACTTTATGGTATGACTGTGAACTGTGGATGTTTATTTAGTTACGGGAGTGACCCATCTAAATGTGACGTGAGTAAGCAAAGTTAGAGGTACCTAATAAATAAATAGTTGAAATTTTGTGTTACAAAGAACACTTAAGTTTGTGTAATGTCATGTGGCGCACAGATAACATACATTATTCACCGTTTTCCAGCGAATATTAAAGACACCCTTTACTTAGTATCACAGAAACATTTACATTTGAGCAATATTGTGTTTGCACAAAATTCGGCTGAGCGTTCACCTCAGTCAAAGTTTTTAATAAGGTCCGTTTGCAAAGAAAACGAGCAGTTTTTAATAAATATAACTGAAAAAAATAAATATAACTGTTTCAAAGGGCTACCTTTGTAACGGGATCAAAATTTTTAACAAACTCTCAAAAGATGTGAGAGCTCTTAAATTGGAACTATTCATCAAAAAGATGAAAAAAGTCCTGATCGCAAAAACCTACTACAATTTGCACGAAGCCTTTAACGATGATGACATTGCGTGAGACACTTGTCTGTCTTTTGTTTTTTTTTTTTATGTTTTATTTTTTTTATTTTTTGTTATTATTACTTAGGTAAACGTTTAATTTATTTTTTTTTTATTTTTTTTTTCTTTTTGGTAGAATATTAAATTTAATCTGACAACGCCCCTCTACAGCAGCTTATTTATTATTGTTAAATCTGACTTTCATCTTTTCATCTTTTGACATTTATTTTATTTTTTCTCTTGACATTTGTAACCCGAATTTGACAATAATTATTATATATGAAAAATAATTTTATTTTATTACTATATTTTAATAATTGTTGACATTCCATGTATGTTTAGTTAGCTATTTTAATTTAATTATTCAACTTGTTTTTTTGTGACGTTCCTATGCTTGTCTGTTTTGAATGGCTCTGATCATAGATCTTGTGTTTAAAAGTATGTATATAATTTTTAATTTTAATTTTAATTTTGACGTAACCAAGTGTTCATTATGGTTCCTACGGTGAAATAAATGAGTATGAGTATGAGTATGAGTGCGACGGAACGTATATGGGGCTTCGGTGACGTCATTTACCTAAACATAAACAATATGAAAAATCACATCTAAATAAATAGATGTTTTAGATTTTAGCAAAATGAGCCTTAGGCACCACGTGCGTCCTATGTAAACAATCAAATACTATGCAAGACTTTTGACCTTGACTTTGAAATGTTAAACTATGTCTTCTTATTTTTTCGTATGACTTTAATTGGGTTAGCCAATTCATTCGCCAACGTCATGTTTGTAGTTGGCTAGTTTATGTGTTAGTTTATTTTATCGAAATATCGGTTTATAGTGATCTAAAATCTAAATCAAAAACATAATAGTTTGCTTTCTCACTTGCTCTCGAAAAATCTATTCATAGGTAGCAGATTCTTACTTCCCAAAGCTCGCTACGGAAAGCTTGCGATGCTCGCATTCGACTGCTAGCATTGAAATCCCACCTTAAATAAAGTTTTCATTAGGAGCGGGCGTAAGTTTGCGGCGAGTGTGCTAGCGGGAACGTTTGGCGTGGGCTGATAACACAACAAATAACAAAACAAGTTGTTACAAACGTGTTTAGTTTTAGTTATTGCTCCGAGTTCGACGCTTTGACTCATTGGTCTTATAATGAAGGGCTGTAATTAAGCTCGGTTTGTTACTTCCACTTAATTTTAACGTTCAATGACTCGGAATTGTTAGTATTGGGTGCTTGAGAACGATTTTGGATACGGATGTTTCTAAACATATTTTCGAAAGATAAAGATAATTATTGTTTGTGAATCTAGGTACAGAATTTAGATGTTAAAAATAGTATTATTGTAGCCTGCAAAGGCATACATTAGAAATAACATAAAATTGTAACTTAATATTTCTAAATAACTTAGATGTATAAATTATCTTCAAATTCAATAGTTTATTTTAAAAAAATAATATTAAGTTTTGTAAAACTTTTCATGTATAACTTATTATTATATTATAAATAATATAATAGGTTTTAATATAATAGGTATCACGCTCAGTCTAGTGCCGACTGTACTAATGGTGTATTATGCGATTAGTGAATATAGGACTGATTTAAAGCGAGGGCCATAGATGAATCACGAGTAAGCGAAGGATTCTAACGACTGAATCAAGACCGTAGGGAATGATTCTACGCTCGTGATTCAAGTGTTAGAATCCTGAGTGACGCGAGTGATTCGTGGCCCTCGATATAAATCCGCTTTATTCAAGAGTTGTATACTACACTTTATACCATGACTACGAGAAAATAAAAGATTTAAGCGAAAATAGACAAGGAGTTTGTATTGAGTATTTTTTTGCGCAAGGAGGTTGTATAGCATTTATATGGAGGTCGAATATATTGATGGGTTCTAAATGAACAAAATAAGCTTTTGAAGGGGGAAATATAGACCATTAGTTAGCCGGATGTCAAACAAGAAATCGCATCAAAATTAAATCTGGGATATTTGTAGGACTAATGTGGCGTCCTATTTCTCGACTATTTGCCCTAAGGCCTTATCCTCAATGAGCCATGTTTCACTTTTTATATGTTACGTTATTGTACCATTAATGATCTCAACGTTTCTTCACCAATAATTCAGAGAATTTTCATCTTAATGTTATTTTATTATTATTAGTAAGTTTAGCGCTTGTTCAAACCATATCTGACCAGAGGGGAAGAACGAGTAAGAAATCCCTAAGGAAGGACTACTTTCTTTTCGCTAGCATGATCCTGTTTACAAAGAATATAATTGTTCCTTATACTTAAGTATCAAATATGGATACACATTTTATACCATGCGCTAAGTATTTTTTGTGTCGTAGGTGGTAAGCACAAACACAGCAACACGAGACTTAGCCGAACAAACTTAACGCTCATCACACAAAGTTTTCCTCGTAATCGAAATCAGGACCCTATGCTTCGAAGGCAGGGTAGCTAACTAACAGTAGCCCCAGCAATAGGCGTCTAGAAGGGACCGTGGGGTTTTTAGCCGGTAATAATCCGGCATAACCCGTCCAACGTCCCCAAGGGGGGGCGGGTACTGATGAAGGTTTTGCCAATGAAAAAAAAAAAAAAAAGGTAGCTAACTAAGTCAACTAATTGCTTATTTACTTCTCCATGGCTCCGTGGCTTAGTTGGTAGTAGCCCTGCCTTCGAAGCGCGGGTTCCCGGGTTCGATTCCCGGCCGGGGCACACTTTGTGTGACGAGCATGAAGTTTTTTCTCAGGTAATGGGTGTTTGTCTTGTGTTTCTGTGTTCGTCCATGCCATCTGCTACACAGGGAATTCTAGTGCAGATGTATGAGTGTGTAAAACTTTTATTTATTTATTTATTTTATTATCTTCTTAACCTTATCCACGCGGGTGAAGTTTGAAGTTCGCTAGTTCCATATAAACGCGATCAGTCTATCCTCAAGGTGGCGCTAAGATTTATTCCAGGCGTCGACCACTAACGACGGCTTGGGGCCACCGCCCGCTGACTGATGCTCCACATTTGTTTCCACTGATTTACTTTCCGCACACATTTACACGGCTTGACCGACTAATTTATCGAGCTTTAGCGTGTAATGAGCCCTAGAAAACTTCCAGTGTCCAAATTTAGATGATATCGTACCAGCCTACTTTTATCGAGTACCATCCTACTCCGTGGCTTAGTTAGTAGTAGCCCTGCCTTGGGAGCGAAGGGTCCCGGGTTCGATTCCCGGCCGTTTGATGAAGTTTGTTCTCGGGTCTCTACGTCTTGTGTTTCTGTGTTTGTCCATGACATCTGCGACACAGGGAATCCTAGCGAATCTTCACCATCATATTCGAACAAAGTCTTAATAACAAATATGTAAAATAACACAAATGAGAAATTACCTCAGGATGTATTTCATATCAAAGGGGCATGCCCCATCATCACTCCCATGTAGAATGGACAAATGAATATGATACCAGGAAATCACGGTGCAATATATCGTACATTCATTTGCTGGGGAAAACTTATGAGGGGTTTGACTACTAGCGATTAGCGTATTGTCGCTTTATGAGTTTTTTGCCGACCTCTGTACTAAAAAGTGCAAATAGCGCTTCTTCTTCTACAAATTCTTAATGGTGGTAGCGTGAACTCTGTTCTGGAATTTAGCGTTGCTTGCTTAGTTTTTGTTAGTTATTCGCTGACCTCTATACAAACTTCGTAGGTAGCGTAACAGTATAAGTAGCCAATTTTTGGCAACCAACGGCAAACCAATTTTTAATCCATCCACCACTCCATATGGGACATTGGTAGATATATGTCTTAGTATATTTTTCTTGTCATATTACCCAATTCAAGCCAGAGCAAGAACATGGAGGTTTTCGCTTATAAAAGTTATGTGCACAAAATGGTGGTCTCGAAACTGTGAAGAAAACTATCTAAGGATGAAGAATTGAAGTCGATTATCGTTTTTTTTTTTAGTCTTAAATATTATTATTTCAATTGATTTAACTATTTCATGATAAATATTATAAATTTTTTCAAATTATTATTGTAATAAATACAATATTGCTCACGTCCGTAAGTGGATACCGTTAGTCCTTACACGTGTCCCCAGGGCAATGCGAATTAATGTATTAGTTCCTGGAAATTTCTGGGAACATATTTTTATACGTCGGGATGTGTCTGAGTATTTACTGTAAAAGTATTTTACAGTCCTTCTTTTGGTAAATATATAAATTTTAATACTCAGGCACATCCCGACGTATAAATATGTACCCCGAAACTTTCCAGGAACTAATACAGTAATTCGCATTGCCTGGGGGATACGTGTAAGTACTTTTACAGTCCTTCTTTTTGTAAATAGAATTCCAATTTGCTAGTTACTAGAGTAGAAGCTGTGCTTAGTTTGGGTAGTGAGGTAATTTGACAATGAAGAGTACATTATACTTAGATTAGGAAACAAACATGAAAAACCCATCGGCAGTCGCTTAACCGCTGGCAGTAGGACAAGGGCCCTAATCAGGGGTGAGCGGTGCATTCAGTCGACCGAGACTGGCAAACAACTGACCAGAGTTTTTAATCCCACCTGCCCTTCTGCCTCTCGCGGTTGCCATGATCACATACGAGAACGGTTGTTGATGGCAATCAATGTTTTACTTCGTAAATAGCTCACAGTAAGTGGTAGCTCTGCCTTCTGCGCTACTAGTTGTGGGTTCGATTTCTACTCACGGCAAACATTTGAGCGGCGAACATAGATATTTGTTCTGTCTGTGTGCCAGTTTGTATTTATGAACAAAAGTACAATAATTATTTATTCAATTAGTTTTCTAGTTCTCTTAGTAGCCGTACAAGGTGAGAAATGCCCCTGAATATTTTCTAATTATATATTCTTTCGCATAAAAAAAAAATTAAAATACAAACTCGATTCTGCCTTCATAGCCATGTATGTATAGGTAATATAATTATTTATGTCGTAAATGACAACAACACAAACACCCAAATTCCGATATTTTTATCCTGGTCGGGTCTATCTAATCCTCGCTTAGAAGGCTTAGCTACGGATTCAATTTTGTTTAATAGAATAATAACTGATTAAGCTTACGTTTTGAATATTTAATGATTTCCTCTGAAAGCTCATTGATGCTTTTCATAGAATTTGTTTGAATTAATAATTTAAAAATCAAAGAAGCAGATTAATAAATATGTTGTCTATATGTTTACCACTTATTGTTTTGATTTATTGTCGGTTCGTACCTTAGTTAGTAGTAACCTTGCTTTGAAGTCCCGGGTTCGTTTCTCGACCGGGGTGAACTTTGTATTTCGAGCGCAGTTCTTTTCAGGACTTGGGTGTCCGTCTTGATTTTCTGTGTATCTTCATACCGCCTGTGACAAAGGGAACCTTAGTGCAGAAGAGTGTAAACTACATTTAAAATTTAATAAATATAATAAAAAAGGTTTAGTCGTTTGAACTAAAACCTCAACACGACCCGCTGATACTATGTCATCCAAAGCAATTCCATCCGCGGTGAGGAGTAACCAGGCATTTTTCGTTTTATTTGATTGCATTGTGTGGTTTTCCTTTAGACCAAATCGCTTTTACTCAGATCTCTGACGTAAATAATTTATAATAGCTGGATTACATTCATACATTTTACTTATTGTTCATTCCTAAGTAACTGTATCAGCTTTCAAAGTTTCTACTGCATAGAGACAATCTAGACTGTTCACAAGCCAGATTTTTAAGTATTCTACGACGAAAGTCCAATCAGGATTCATACATAGATTTCACATGTCTTTAAAATTTTTAGTCCAAGCATATGCTGGGCTACTCACATCATTTTCTTCACTTTTTGAGAACATAATTATTAGAAAAATATACTATCTCCTAGGTGCAAGATTAAAAAAAAACAACGTTAACACACTCATACCTCTGCACTAGGATTCCCTGTGTCGCAGATGGCATGGACAAACACAAGACAAACACCCAAAACCCGGGAACAAACTTCATGTCACCACACAAAGTGTGCCCCGGCCGAAAATCGAACCCGGGACCCCTCGCTTCGAAGGCAGAGCTACTACCAACTAAGCCACGGAGCCGGTTGCTTGAAGAAATCCATAGCTCGCCTATGTACATGTTTTCACTTATTACCTAATTAACAATATTCTGTTAGTAAGTATCTTGTTTGTAGATTTAGATAACAAAAGGTAAACGAATCATCCGTGACAATTTTTGAAATGTAAACATGAGACAGGATGACTTACCGGATTTTAAGTGGTTTTCTCCGCCCATAACAACAGTAATACGATCCAGGTCCTCCCCGATCGAAGTATCACAAGACCCAAGTCGCATTCCGGTGCGCCCGTCACCGTAGAGGGAAAATTATGTCTCATGCGCATGTGATTTCTCCAGCACCCACGCCCTTTTACGGGAACGTGTACAGATTCAAAGGGTACTCACCTACAGATGCGAACAAGAGAACCCCCCAATCATCATCTATCTGTTTTCGTTTAAATTGAAACTTGAGAAATATTGGCGCGCTGTCAATCTTTGCGACTGTATTTCCTAGTTTTCATTAGCTTAATTTCCGATTCGAAATATTGTGTTCGAGGGAACGTAATAATTTAGTAATATTAAGCATATTTCGTATTGAAATGGTTGTTTCGTTCGAAGCGGCCGTAAACTGGCAATGGGACGTATGGCACTCACTAATCATACTTTGCTTTCTGTTTTATTTCGTATTTCCATTACCGTATTTCAAAAGGTATTGACGTACGAGACGCTTTTACGAGTTTTACACAGTGCTCACTGAAACGTAAATTTAATGCTACTTTGTGTGCCAGTTGACTTTTTATAATCATAAATGGAATACTCAGGTTAATAATTTCTAGTTTCAGTTATGGTTATTGATTTCTAAGTGTTTGGGTTGGAATCGAGAGAGCGTGATGGCTCAGAGGCACAGACGCAGACAATCTGAAGGTTGCTGGTTCAAGTGTTTCATTTGAAAAGTTATGTGCATAATACAACGTTCTCGAAATAACCTTGGAACCCAAAATTCGAAGACATGTGACATCTACCAATCCGGATTGGGCTCCCGTGGTAGATAAAAGCCCATTCACTCTCATATCATATAAAATTCATAGGAGTATTTTACTGTTTTTATATCTACGTGGCTTACTCAGGTGTCGAAGTTTTCTACCCGCTTGAAAGCCTTGGACGTGGCTTATCTCCTAACGTATTCAACGTATGTAACGAACGTAGATGTTTTTTATGTGTCCAGATGTAAGTATGTATATATTTACAACCAATAAGGTATTCTATCAGTATCAGTTCCTATAGCAGTAAGCTTTTAGTTTGGGGCTAAATGACGCCGAGTAAAATATCTATGCATATTGATTTTTATGGAATCCGTCAAGCAAGTCCGCGTCCGTAGGTGTACCATTTGATTCCCTTCACGTACCCACTGGGTGGTACTAAAGGAGCAGCCAAAAGTTAAAGTAGAACCTATGCCAAGTTCGTCCGGAGAGTTACTGCCACTACATCTAGAATCTACCGCCAAGCTGTAGTGGTTGCATTACTGTGTTCCGGTGGAAGGGTGTGGCTGCCGGTGAAATCACATGCGCATGAGACGTATCATCCCCGTCTCAGGTGATGGACGCAGTAGGATGAATGCGACTCAGTAAAGATTTGGATCTCATACTGAGTCGCACGCATTACTGTTGTCATGGGCGAGGGTCACCACTTACCATCAGGTGGGCCTTCAGCTCGTTCCGTCATTACATCACGTTGAAAACAAACTGTCAATACAACCTTCAGTAGTTCTACGGTGATTTTCAGTTCTGTAGCCCATAACAACATTACAGTAATCGGGGCAGTCCAAATCTTGGAAAATGTTTCTTTAATCACTTCATAGTGCGCCATAAATCGTTCCTATTGGTTATTACGGTTGTGAACTACGAAGCAGTTTTGATTTAGTGGCCTAACTTTGCTATTTGTAACATAATGTCGTGTTAACTCAACGTATAGTATTTTTAAATTACTGTATTGTAAAGTACTATAATGTACTTCGGATTAGTACTTACTAGTAGCGTTCCTACTTTCGTATGTTCTCACTAGTTCGATACATTAGTTCGATTATTGTACAACTGAGATTATTTTTGTCAATAATTCGACCCTCCAACAACTGAGATTTTTTTCTCATTTGTTCCACGGCCGAACTATTTTTTTCATGTAGGGGCAGACGACACCTGCAATATCAGGGGCAAAGCCGATGCGCTGCCGGCCTTTCAACTTACCAAGATGTCGATCCTAGATATTCTATTTATTTTGAACGTGTATCCTGTACGGTTTCCTGATCACCGATACAGTGATGATGATGATTAAAAAACCAGTCGGTTAAAAACCAAACAGTCATATTAATCAGCATTCCCGATCCGGTCCCATCGTACTTATTAATCTATCATCGTCATCACTGTACGGTGATGTACAAATACATTTAGCAAAAAAGATCTTAACATTGTATCTTTAGATTTACATAAAGGGTACTAACATATATGTAGATAGTTTGACAACATTTTTGTATCAATAAATCAGGCATATCACAATATTTAATGGAATCCGAGTATATTTCAACTCGAAAACAAAAACTCACTTTGAACCTTCGGAACTTTTTTTCTAATTCTGGCTGTTTTGCTGCATTTCTTCATAATGACCGACTGACACAACTACTTTAGGTTCCGGCGACTAACAATAGATGTCTATTTATGAAAAAGAAGACAGTGAAGGGGACAAAATTAGGTGCGGGGACTAAATTTCCGATAATCCATGTTGGAAGCCTTCGGCATTGAGAACTCCGACACCAAAGCTGGCCACTTACTCATTCGAAAAGAAAAAGAGGTTACTTAAAAAAGTATCTGCATTTCAAAATTTCATGTAAAGAGACTTCACACAAATGTTTTAAACCATGACTACTTCTGAAACAGATAGGGCACTGGGAGGAAAAACGGTCTGCGTTAGTTAAATCGTGTGAAAGATCTCAGGCAGTGAGTATTTCTCACTAAACTGGCACACCTGTCGACGTTTCATCCATGCGCAAAAAGGAATTACTCCGCTCTCTTTCTTTTGCGCTTTTCAGGTAAGCTGCGAACTTTTTAACATGAACTTTTTGTTAATCTGAATTTAAAAAAAGTTTATGTTAATAAGTTTGGATATAAACAACAACTTTTTATTAAAATATCGAGAAAGAATAAGTCTTTATGTCGTAAGTTGTAATCATTTAAATTTTTATTTTTATTTATAATTAAAAGTGTTCCAAATAAACAAGAGATTAACCTATTTTCAGGTAAGATTGTGAAATATTTTATTCGCATGAAAGTTCAAAATTTATAGCTCGCACCGTAAAATTGGTCCCGCTAAAATCAAGTTCGCATGTCAAGAGGAATTTGTAAGGTACAGTTGGAAGCACAAGTTTTTCAGCATATACAATAAATAAAATATCGTGTCATAGAAAAGTCATCTATGCAACAAATTTGGCTTGTATTATCCATTGATTGTTATGAAAATGAATGGAATAGTATTTTCGAAAAGCTTATGTGTGTGTGAATAAAATTATTCGCTCATTAGCGTTATCGAGAATTCGATGTAGTTTTGTAGGTAGTTTATTTTTCTTGCAGAAAAAGCCTTTACCTCAAAATCGTTATAAACTTATAATTAATAATGTCTTCAATAATACAATAATTCAAATTAATAAACAAATTGAACAAATCTTGTTGTAATTTAAATCACAAAACGTGTCCCTGGGTGGTGTAATAAGAACAACTCAAAGTAGTAGTAGAATTTGTACCAAGTCTCTCCAGAGCAGTACTGCAACCACACCTGGTAATTTGCCGCCAAGCAGTGGTGCACTCGCATTGCTGTGTTCCGGTAGAAGGATGTAGGCGCATAAGACTTCACATCCCCGTTTGACGTGTGCAACGCGATGTAACTTTGGCAGGAGAAGATCGGAGTCGTTTTGCTGTTATTTATGAGCAGCATTAACCATTAAACATTAGGCGACTGTTCGCATCTCTATTAACTGGAGTTACATTAAAAAAAATTGACCATCACGGAGAGCCTGGCAGATGTGAAACATGACGGTAAAAGATGGCTGAGCTAAGCTGATAAGTTTCATGCTATTAGATGTTTTCTCAAGGCTTGCTAATAGATGTTTTATATACAAACCACACACTACATGCTAACCTGACTGTACTAATACCTTCGTACGTACAAAATATATTCTATAGAAATTAATTGGCCGTATTAGCTGCTCGGGTAGATAGTTTACCAAAAGGCAACCAGTGTAAACAGGGTACGTAATAAATAATGTATACAGGGCAAACATTGAAGTTATCCATGGCGTACCTAGAGGGATCATGGATAAATTTTCATGATCCTGCGGTCTGTGATACGTGCCTGTTAATATTAGTTTATCAACCCTCTTACCGCATTGTCACAGAAAACGTTGAACGAGTATGAAAACTTCTCTCTTGATAAATCATACGTAAGTGTTTTTATTGCAATAAGTTTAGCTACCTACGGTATTGTATTTTTTTTTCTGTCTAAATAAATGTAGATTAAGTCTAAAAATTTTTTGCATTATTTTCTACTATCTGCGTCCCGCGGCTTTACCCGCGGTTTTCCGGTATTAGCCTACGTCGTAATCTAAATCCGTTTAGCCGTTTGAGCGCGAAGGGGTAACACACACAGAACACTCATACAAAATTTCTCCTTTATAATGCGAGTATAAGTGTGATTCATAATCTTTTATTTTTTCACTTTGAATTATAAAAGGAAGATTTTCTTAATTCGGATGCATTATTTCTAACGATTAATTATTAAATATAATACTTTCTTTTGAAATGTTTAAAAAAGGTAAAAGTGTAGACGTTCTAAAATTCGCATGTTGATTATTTGAACGTTTTAAATTTTACCCTGGTTATCACAATTAACTCATGATAATAGCATTGGCGGTTTTACCCTGTTATCACTTGATACTCATAATAATAGCATTAGCGGTTTTTCTGCATTTACTTCTCTGTAGCTGGGTTGAGTGGATAAAATTTTCACAGATACTACAAATTATTGAAGACATTGTATATCAGCTGTAATAACTCGAAATTTGATGATAGAAAGCATCTGTTCTTACAATGGTTATGTTGTTGAAGAACACTAAAAAATTTGATTTTTCTCTCTGTTAATAAAATATCCTGTGGCGTTGTGTACAAGATTCACAAATACCTGTTTGAGATCATTATTCAAGCGTTCGGCCTGAATAGGATATCTTGCGGTTCTCGTTTGCTTCCAATGTACAGCTGTGGAGCGGATTGAACTGTTTGCTTGACGAGTTACCTAATTTGTTTGCCTACATATATTTAAGTATTACTGATTGAGGTATTAGAATGTTATAGTGACTTTCAAGGTTACTGGGTAAAATGGAAACTTTGAAAATTTTACTCCTTTTACTCCTTTTTAATTTTTTTACTCGGGAAAAAGCTTTCAAAGCTCCAACTATTCAAGTACGGGGGAACTTGAAGGGTTATGTGAGGCTCCCAGATATAGTGTTCGTCCAACTCACTTAAAACCCGCTACTGTCCTTTGTCATGATGGGACGAGATAAGTTCAAACTTGCATTCACTATCTCGGTGATTGAAGAGGAAACTAGATTTAATTCAAGTGATTTCTAAATATTTTATTCATTTATTGTTAATCATTATTTTACCTCTAATAACATGTGTTTTTTCCATTCGTAAATGTAGTGCTTTTACCCTGATTTTGTATATAAATACTACCAAATCAGGGAAGAAGTATTACCTTTGCTCCCCTCACCCCTCCAGACCCGTTCCGAGAGCATCTATAAATCGCTAGAACTGCCCTCTGCGGTGAGCAGCTAACGACCCCCATCCATCTACAGCATCTCTGATTACACTAACAAATACAAGTATTTTTTTTATATATATAACTTTTGTGATGGGTCTTTTTAACAGCCCACTAGTCTGGCTTACCCTACCGAAGTATGAGATCCAAGTGTCATCTTATTGCGCCCGTCACTCTGAGAATGTAACGTCTCAAGACTTGTAACTTCACTGTCATCCACGTGCTTCAGGAACACACCACTGCTTAGCGGCTGATAACTAGGGGTGGTGTCAGTAGTTCCCCGGATGAACTTAAAACCAGTTCTAGTGTTACTTTGGGGTACCTACGGACGCGAGCATCATTTAATCCATGATACTTGCGTACGTGGGTATCAACTATTTAGGATAATCTACGCTGCTATAGGACAATCCATAGGTTTTGATAGTGCAAAGCTGGAAAGTGAGGAAGCTTTGGTAGGCATTCATCGATTCTACAATTCCGCATAACCAGTACTCTGTATTCTGCAACAACCATATGTACAACAGACAATTAGCTTGTTAAAACAAACGATTCACTTAATGTACTATTTTCTGAATATGCATACATCCCCAGTGTCAAAGGCTACTCTGGAAGTCAAACCTTTAACTTTGCTGAAATGTTTACGTAGTTTCGTAGTAATTTCCAGACTAGATTGAAACGCGAAAATGCGGATTTGTAAATTGAGGTTAGCAAACGCTTATGGCCACTTCCACCAGATAATAATGTAATTTCGTTTTGTTTTCGCTACCAATGAGAAATTAAATGAGTTATAAATAGTCTTATGTAAATTGTTCTTCAAATGCATTGTTATCTAAGAGTATAAAGTTTTTATAAAAAGAGCTTCTATTCAATGCACTAAAACACAACTCGATATGAACGGGTGAGCATATACAGTGAGATGGGGTGAAACCTTTCGAAATCAGCAGGCAAATAGACCCGGCACAGTTGACTCAGCTCTTGATTCGCCATGTTGGCAGCTCCACAGTTTGTCAGCGGCAAAGCCTAGCCACTCTAATATTAACGCATTTAAACCATTGAAATATTTTAAATCTGGATTTTCAGATTGGAGGATTTAGATTGAGGGTTCTGTACTTTCCTGTTAAAGCTTTTGATGGTAATCAATATATATTTAGGTATGTTATAATGTAATTTCGTTAAAGTTTTTATATTCCATTTTTTTATTCTACGCGTACCTTCTTTGTCTATTCGGGCAATGTGTCCGGCCCATCTCCACTTTCATACCGCTCCAATATTTTTAAAGGCTGATAAAATCGTGGAAATTGTTTAATATATGACTACTGCAAACAATACTTTAGTCCAACTGGTCTATGAAGAACTTATGTCTAAAATGTACACGGGGATGGTTATTCTCACCAGCATAAACATTTCTCGAACTGTTTTCTCTTTCATGTTGTCTCTCCACTCTGCACCTCTCATTTTTCCCTGTTAAAAAAACAGGGAAAAATAAGGGGTGCTATAAGTTTGACCACTATGTGTGTTTGTCTTTTTTTTATTTAAATACAGGTTTTTTTAGCGGTGGTTCTTAGACATATTTTATCATAATTGGTGATTAGTTAATTACCATTAAGGTAAAACGAGTCGGGGGTTTTTACATACTCGTAAAATGAACTTGTTTTTCATAAAACCATTTTTGATAATTTTGGAGTACTTAATATTTTAACGCAGAATTATGCGTTGTCATTCAAAATTACGGGCGCTGACAAAATAAAAAACAACATAATTTTATACTATTTACATTCATAATTCAAAGTTTTTCTCGAGCTGCAGTAATTATTCTTCACAACAGCTAATTTATTTTCGTTTTTTTGTCGCATTTTATTTTGTGGCTAATTTGACTAGTAAAGTAGCTTTAACACTGAACATTTGTTTATTATTCAAAATTATACCAAATTAAATAAATATACGCAAAATTAAATAAGAAAAAAATTTATGATCTTTATTTAACCAATTCAGGTTTCGCATTACGAGAAGAATTTTATTGTTGCGTTCAACTTAAACATACAATTGTGCTAATATAATATCACCTAATGAGAATAAGTCCTCCTCGAGATACGCAATACGCCTACATTGTCGACGGGCGTTTCCGCTTGATGCATTTTTGATGTTTTTCTGATGTGGGTCTATCGAGCCTTACTATCTAAACGTGATGAATATTCAGCGTTAGTTTAGTGAAGATACGATTTACGCCGGAAATAAAGGCAAATGAAATAGGAACATTGGCGTAAACCTTCCTTAAGATAATATTAAGGGTAAATTTTACGTAAATATCAAAATAATTTGATGATAACTAATTAATTTGATTTGGACCACGTCTTATTGTGTCAATAAATTGACATAACCTATGTATTTTACTATTATATCAAATTTATAACTAAAATAATATCTAGAAAGACGTAGCACAATACAGATTTTACAGTAATACACATTTAAAATCAATTAAATGTTTGTGTCGGATTTAACGTAAATAATATTTAAAAATCATAAATCTTAATTTCAACCTTTTTATAATGTGGCTATTGTATTATAAAAAGAGTACCATAATTTGTAAATAAATGTATAATAGTTTAAAGACGGCAGACTAATATTACGGCTAGTGAATAAAAGAAGAAAAGGTTCTATAAAAATATGGAACTTTTTTGTCTTAGTGTTTTTTTATACTACAGACTAGGATGGCCTAAAGGTCCACCTGGTTAAGTGGTCTATTTTGCCAATAACAACTGCAATATGACTTACGTCTTCCCGACCGAAGTATGATAAGACACTCCGCGAATCAGACAGGGTAGTTTCATGCACCTGTGCTTTCAAAGGCACCCACACCCTTCCACCAGAACACAGCTAAAAAAGTGCATCAGGTGTGCAGGTGTCCTGACAAACATGGCACCAGTTCTTCTGCTACTTTTAGTTATTTCTTTGGCTTACCCAGGGGATTAAGTGTAGGGAAATTTAACTACGGCTGCGAGGAACTAGATACCTCTTTTTTCCCTTTAATTTGGATACGAATAAATAATACAAGACATAAAACATTAAATTACTATTTCTCTCGATATATTTCTTATGCGTCCATCCCTTCAACAAATTTATATCAATAACGGGGACATATTCCCAAGTGGCTATCAAATAAAGGACCTTCTGTGCATAGATAAAGAGCCCGACGTTCAGTGATGAAATTGAATTTTGCTCCAATAGGTTACGGCGGCACCAAATAAATAATTAGGGTGCCATAATGAGATCAAGATTATGTGGGTCTTTTGAATAATTTCAAAATAAGCAAGAATTCCTTAACTTTTTTACTGGCTTGTTACGTGTGTCTCAAACTAAGTTTTTAACTTGTGATATAAACACAAGGGATCTCTGCTTAGGCTAATAGTATTCAAGAGTTTAATTACAAGGAATCGTCACTTTTAATAAGACGTACCTACAAGATCACGCGTTCTTATTAAAAGTTTAGCGTTTTTTTAAACCCTTTCTTAAGAATGTTTTAAGTGCCAGCGTTTTTTAAACATCTTGAATCATAAACTATAATAATCACTGCCAACAATTTCGTCAAAAATTCAAATAAAATTGTAAATATTTGCTTAATTGCGAAAGTAACAGACAAATGTTTAATCATGCTGTTTTTTCACTTTTGTTTTCCTCTCCGAACGTATTCGTGTTCCGATATTGTTTCGCTAGTTTGCATACAATATTCCTGGTTGCATACAGTGTGTCTTTGGAGGTAATATAAAGAAGTGTACTCATGGATGAAGAAATTTTTGAATAGTTTGAAAATTTTTAGATTTTTCAACATTCCTCTGCACTGAGTCCACTGCTTGGCGGCAGATTAGGCGGGGAGGTATAACTTATCTGGATGAACTTGGCACAAGTTCTACTGCTACTTAATTTTTTTTTACTTTTTCTGTTACTAAAGTGACCGTATGACCTGAAGGTCCACCTGGTGTTAAGTTGTTTACTTTTTTTATACTACCTACGTAAAGTAGAGTAAAGGAGAAAGTAAGAACTGTTCTTCCAGATGCCGTAGTTTTTGTGAAAACTTCCAGAAACTACAGCATCTAGAAGAATAATTGTGTCAATCACTAGGTAAGTAAGTGAGTTGGTTGTAGTTTTGTAGTATGATAAAAAATGTTGTTATTGTAGTGTCCCCACCAACGAAAAGTTTACTTCACGTTCGTCCCCACATTTATTTACATGGGGACAAACAGGAAGTTTTATTCTAGTTTGACCCCATGTATTATAAATGAATGTGGGGACGAGCGGGAATAACCCTACTTAGCTACAGATGTGGGGGTAGTTTGATCCCCCTAGGGTCGAATCGCACCTTAATAATAATATAAGTTAGGTCACGCTTTGTCCTTTAAAATCTTTTTGCACCACAATTAACTGATTTATAAATCAATACAACCAACTTCAATACTTACATCCTTTATTTCTCGCCCTTATGGGATATACCGCTAAATTATAAAAAATAAACATCCAACTCGGTATACAACGGGCGAAGAAAAAAGTCACAGTAAAGCAAAGTATGCAATTTCGTTTCCTTGGATGACATAATTTTTCCAGTTATTTTGATTTAACAACTATTTAACCGATTTTTATTAAAAAAAAAATCAGAAAGCAAATACTTTCAATAAAAAAATAATTTTCTCAATTGGTTCATAAATAACGGAGAACAGAATTAACAAACATTAAAAAAGAAATACAGCTTATTAGATAATCGGAACTCGGTTGAAAAGAAAACACAGCGTAATTGAGAACTTCCTGCATATAAGAGATGTTTAATAAACCCACACAAAACTCAAACCATACATTGCATTATTACAAACGGCGGTACGAATTTATGAAACTTTTGTAATCTTGCGAGTGTGCTCGACGAACTATGAAAATTCACCAAGAGACACGTGCGCCTCAATGATTATTATGGCTCATACCTTGCACGGATTTACATACAATGCAATACCGAGGAACCGATATTGGATAGAAAATTTGTGTTGAATTTTTGTATACCCTTGTATTGGCTACGGTACGGAGTACATCGATCGCTAGTAACGTTGCAAAACTAAAACTGTGTAGAAAAGGTCGATGTGCAGCGTAGAGACCAAATAAGGTCTTAAGGAAAGTATTGTAGTTGGTTTTTTTCGATAACTAAGCCAGTTACTTGTCTGTTTAAAATGATAGGACGGGGACGAAACAGAGTGCAATTGAGTTAGTATAATCGTGTGACTGGGTATGTAAATTAGTCTGGAATTATTCATATTCATATCAGACAAAAGTTATCTGACAGCGACCACGGGAGCGAAGCAAATAATTTAGTTATCATGATTCCACACATACGACTAGTCTACCATATGGGTAATTTTACTGTTAGACTATAGAACTGACAATTTTTCAGGAATCTTTTCCAATTATATAATTGGAAAATCTGAAAAAATGGGAAATACTAAAAGTATTTATTATATCGGGTTTTGTTACGTGCACAAATATTCCTTAACAGCTTTAGGGGGTCCAGTTGCCCGCGTCCTTAGGTGTGTACCCTTTGATTCTCTACACGTACCCCCTGGGTGCTAAAGGAGCAACCAATAGTAACCAACCAATAGTAAAAATTGTGCCAAGTTCGACCGGAGAGGTTCTGCCGCCACACCTGGAAGGGTGTGGGTGCCGGTGAAATCTCATGCACGTGAGACTTATCATCCCCTTATCGGGTCATGGACGCAGCAGGATGAGTGCAACTCAATGTAACATCCAAATCTCATACTGAGTCATAGTACTGTTATCATGGGTGGCATCTGGTGAGCTCATTTAATCACTAAAGTTACAAAAAAAAACATCCGTATTCATCACACAAATTTATCGATGGGAATCGAACCCACGCCCACCTGCCGGTGACCTTAAATAGAATTGCTACCCTAATGAAGGTTTCGTTAAGTTAGTCTTCAAGCCTCTGTTCACGACTGAAACTTTTTGAAACATGCTGATTATGTTCACGACTGTACATCAAATTTACGTATGTAGAGTAACCGTAAATTTATTGCCTGGTGACCAGTGATGTATAACTTTTTTAAATATCACACAACTACGGCCTATTTCAATTTATACGAGCCCACTGGTACACGGAATCGATACTGTATTCGATTACACGCGGCAATCGCGGTCTGTCCATCCGTTGACCAAATAACCGATACGGTTCGGTTTCAACCAACACCAATATTGAAAAAAACCAGACGTTGTTTGCAAACCAATCGCTTTTTGATTCGTCTGTACCTGAGTCGAATATTCATATAGTTGCTGTAACGGGAATACTTTGAATATTTTGTTACACTAAGCTTCAATATTACAGAAGAAAGTAATATATTTAGCTCTCCGACTTTTTTGTTTTTCATTGCTTGCGGCTATGTAAGTTTTGTTCTGGCTTTCGGGTTATTAAATAATTTAATCCCACGGAAGGGTAGCGATCTCAAGCTCCGAAAAAATACAGCCACCACACTTAGTAATCGGATTTTTAAAAAACAACTGAATCAGTCTACAATGGGTGAACAAAAAGACACAGGAAAGCAAAATACACAATTTCATTTACTGTGATGAAGTATATTTTCAGTTAAATAATAATAATAATATATATCTTTATTTCAGGCAACAAGAACTTAAAAATAAGTACATTGGCCCATAGATAGAAACCTTAATCTAACATACATATAAGAAATATATTTATAACTTTTAAATCAAACTATTTTATCGATTTTGATGAAATTTTTATGGGAATCTGAAAGTATTCCCTTTCTAATATAATTTTCCAAAGTGGTTGATAAGAGGTAATAAACATTTAAAAATGCAACCGAATCGATATCCTATAGGTAATTAGCCTATAATAGTTAATGCGACTATTTACTGCAGCAGGCAGGTTGTTACGGCTCCCCCCCGCGGGTTCCCGCCTTGTCGGGGCGGGGGGGCTTAGTAACCGTGGTTGGGCTGCCCACGGTGAAGCCAAGAGGAACCCGGGAGGGGCTGCTCCTTTAGGCTTTGCCTCCAAGCCGACTAGGAGCGGCCACAGTAGGTGGCGGTGCCTTATGGGGGGCACCGCAACTGAGGCGGGCTGCGGTGTCGTATGGGCGGCACCGCAGCTGAGGGTTAGGGGCCGCGGCGGGAGAGGAGTGCCGGTATAGCGGTGCGCCGCTCTCCCTACCTTCCGCGGCCACGGCGGGGTCGCCACCGTTTGATGGCGGACGCGGTGGGGCCGCAGGGGAAGAGGAGTGTTGGTATTGAGAGGCGCCACTCTCCCTATCCTCTGCGGCCGTAGTGGCAGGCGACGGGGCCACATATCTGACCCGTCGCATGGGGACCTAGGGCGTCTGACACGGGGTAGTCTGACGTCCTATCGCTGGCATGGTCCCCGAGGTGGTTGCGACGCGCCTCGTGTCCTGGCGTGTCGTGGCGAGGGAGGATGGTGGCATTGCCATCCCAAGGAGGGTCCGGAAACGGGCAGCTGCGGCGGGATCGCGGATGTGTGTATAAACGTTCCCGTGTTCCCGCCACTAAGCGGCAGAGGAGGACACCGTGGAGTTTTAGTGGGTAGTCCCACATAACCGCTCTGTCTCCCCGTGGCAGGGCGGTATGCTAAGACATTTCTCCACGGAAAAAAAAAAAAAAAAAAAAAAAAAAAAAAAAAAAAAAAAAAAAAAAAAAGGTTGTTACGGCTGACGCATTACCGTAAACAAACCTTCAATACATCAACGCAAAGCAAACCCCTTCAAAACTCTTTGCATGGAAACTATTTCAAGCAATTCGTGTTCAGGTATTCATTCCCATTACCCCATATCATCGGAGCATGATTAGCAAATAATCAACGCCCTTTCATTGCTAGCAAACGGCTGACATTTCGCATTTGATCCAGCAATCGACATGGGCCGTAGAGCCCTCCGCAAATACAATACCGATTGCAATGAGGCTTGAATGGAACCGCGGGTGGATGAGAGTGGGCAAATAATATCTTGTTTTCTTTATTACACAAACGATATCGTTTTCGATATACGGGATGGAGCGGATATATTGAATGGTACTTTAGATAGCTTCATGTCGGTGAGAAATAATAAAAAAATATTGATGGACATTACACACAGCGCCATCTAGCTAAGAATAGCTTGTACTATGGAAAGTAGACAGCTGATAGAATACTTATAATACTTTTTTATAATAAATTTATATAGTACATAGTACCTGGGCGACCAAGATTCGCTCGGTTTTATTGATATTTTTTTTCTAAACAATTACGTTTTACTAGAATACAATACAATACAAATTATACAGCTAAACCCAATCTGAATACAAAATTTCATCCAACTCGTTAGAGTCGTTTCCGAGATTAGCGAAATAAATATAGGTATATATATAAATATACAAGACTCTCGTTTAGATTAACAACTTTCTTTATTCATCATACACAAGAATGTCCCTAGTGGGAATCGATGTTTATTTGGTAATTCTCACAATGAATTCAGACCGGTAGGAAACTTTATTCTCCTCATACAAATGTTTGCCCCGACTGAGGTTCGAGCCCAAGACCCCTCGCTTTCAAAGCATGGTTACCAAATAAGCTACGAAGCCGTCAATGTGACACGCTCTAACATAAAGCTTATCAAGCAGCTTTATTACTTCAAAGGTAAATAATCCATTCTAAATCCTCACACGCGAACAGAAGATGATATATCTCCTCAGAATCACCTGAAGGTATTCCCACATATTCTTAAAACAGCTTTATCCAAGGGTTCCGGAGATATGTGTTTTTAAAATCCTTTCCGTAATAAATTATTCGGAACGTGCGAGTATGTAGCGGTTAAACCTCCAGGAATACTTTCTTTTATTGTTTGTTGTTACACTGGCTCGATTTATTTGTTCTTGGATAAAGCTATTGTGAAAATAAATTATTTTTGTTGCATCCCTCACGGCTACGGGGGATTTTTTGTATCAAGGGTTAAAGCGAGTATATTCTTAACAAATAAAATTAATGTAAAAGTAGCCTATGTAGCCTAGTGAGCGTGGTGGCCCAGGGGCATAGACGCCGACTTTCAATCTGAAGATCGCTGGTTCAAACCCAAATGTGCACCAATGAGTTTTTTCACTTGAAAAATTTATATGCGCAATACCACGTTCTCGAAACGGTGACGGAAAACATCGTGAGGAAACCGGCATGTCTTAGAATTATAAATTCGAAGACATTTGACATCTACCATTCACTCTCAATTATCAATAGTTTGAAGGAGTAACAAACATATACACCCACACAGACACACATACATACAAACTTTCACATTTATAATATTAGTATGATTGTATGTTCACCACACAAATGTTTGTACTGCAATACTTGCAGGCATACCGCAAGCTATACTGCGCTGCATTTATTACCGGCGCTCATAAAAATCAATATACAACTCAGATCCTCTCTTACAGCCGTGTATAAAGACTTAAGTCGCACCATGTTGCGTCTGTCACTCTGTAACGGTGATATTATAATACGTCCCTTGTACTTAGTTATTTCATCGTCACTCAAAACCTTTCACCGGAATGCATCAACGCGACTGCTTAGCAGCAAATTACCAGGTGAGGCAGTAATCCGTACGAACTCGGCACAAGTTCTAATGGTACTCTCATTTGCTCCTTGCGCACCACCAGGGGATACATGTAGGGACTGAGGGCCGCAAACAACATGGACCCCCCAGATATTTTATTAAAAACGTATTTATGACATTAAAACCAGGTTTATATTATTTTCAGACTGCTCTTAATTTAGCTCGTAGTAGCCTTGGGAGCGAAGGGTCCTGGGTTCGATTCCCAGCGGGGTAGTCTTTGTGTGATGAGCGTAGAGTTTTTTTCTCGGATCTTATCGGTGTTTGTCTTGAAATCCTAGTGCATTTTTATGAGTGTTTTATAATAAAACAAAAACAATTAACGTTTTTATCGATTTAAAAATTGACCATTTTATACATAATCTGTACCAAGATTTTTTTTGTTTTTTTTTTTTTTGTTAAAAATGATTCTTATACTTTGTATTTATGTTGCAAAATAATATACTATTCTGTTTCTTTCTTTTGTAATCGGGTAAAATGACATTGAGTACAATTTTCTGGGGTATTTTATATATTGTCGCCCTGCATCGATGCGATCAAACACTCTTAGAAAGAGATCGTCTCATTTCCTCACATCCATCATAGGGATGACAGGAAAGGGTGTGTAATTCTGATAGATCGCACGTATTCATTGAGCAACCTCACAATTTGCAGTTCCATTTTGAATCATTCACTGATTTATTTGGTTTAGTGTTGGGATTTATTTTCTTTATTAAAAGTTGCAATAGTAAAACGAAATAACATTTTCAACCGACATCGGAGGAGGTCATTAATATATAATTTTTTTTTAATGTTTGTTTCATAGTTCAAATAAAAAATCAAACATCTACAGATTTTACAATGCAGATAAAACAAACAATATATACGCGAATGAAAAAAAAATTTTTTTTTTCACCAAGCTACACAATAATTACAGAGGTAGATATTTTTTACACGGATAATCTTGATATGACAAAAATATATTATAATATATATATTTTTGTCAATATGTATTGTACAAAATTTGATGTTTACACATCAAATTGAAAAAATTACGTATGTAGAAAAAGAACGTAGGTATGTATTTACATTATATCTATCTTGATGCTTATAGAATATGATGAAAATAGAATATATGATGAAAATAGATAATTTAAAAATCATATAAATAGGAAGATATGAGCTAATGATATCTTTTTCATATCATTAGCTCATATCTTCACATTGGTATATGCAATGAAAAATTATGCCTCAACATATTCTGAGATAATTTCACCAAGTATATCTATAATAAATTTTAATTAAGCCGACGAACAGACGTTGGGATGCTTAAAATTCTTTTACCTTTGGTTCCGGAACCTAATAGTCAAGTTACGCAAGCTATCATTACTCTAAAATTATTTAATCTGTGGAAAAAACTTCTTACGTGTATGTAAATAGTATAATACCTTTGCAAAATAAAAAACCCATCCGTGATATTTTCGAAGATTCCTAAAAAATGGTCCCCCAAAGTAAATAAATTGGCATAACCAAGTAAAAATACAAAGCAGCGATCCCAAGATTAAAACTAAGGAATTTGACGAAAATTTTCCGGAATATAGGCGAACGGTCTGTTTCAATTTCACGGGGCGTTTGTCGGGCGAGAAAGATGCCCAAAGGTGTCATTTCGCAAAGAGCCACCCCTAGCCACAGACTACACAAAGAGTAGCAGGCCAAGGAAAGTCACTATTCATCCAGTGGTGTTATTATATCACTTTTCATTTATATACTAACTACCAGTATGAATATACTATATTATTCAATATGTAAAAAGTAGCAGAAGAACTTTCCAAGTTCATCCGGAGAAGTACTTGCATTGCTATGTTCCGATAGAAGGGTGTTGGTGCAGGTGAAATCACAACCGCACAAGACTTTATATTCCCGTCTCGGATGACGGGCGCAATGCGATACGACTTGGGTCTTCTCATAATTACGTCGGGGAGGACCTAAATCGTGTTATTCTTGTCTAACATATAAGTTATAAGTCTTCGAATTTTTCAACTGTGGAATGAGGTTTCTTCTGTGGAACGTATCTGTAACCACTTAACCTCAGGTGGGCCGTTGTCTACCGTTAACATGTTGTAACAAAAATGTTGGTTTCCTTACGATTTTCTCCAATCAAGCTTCACCAATATTAATCTCTGAATTACATGCGCATTAGCCGTTTCAGCTTCTTTGTAGCAGAAGAACTATGTGCAGGTTTTATCCAGAAAAATACTGCTAACTATTTCTGTCCCCAAGCAGTATTCTGCTGCGTCCAGATTTGAATTTTGCGGTGTCAACTTTATCACTCAATGTGGATTTGGTTCTTTCATACCAAAGATGGAAGTAGAAGTAGCTGTCTAGGAAGATTTTCAGTAAGCTTCGTCACGCTATATGTTATAACCCAAAAATAATATAAACTGGTGTGATGATTTCTCATATGCATGCGGGATTGGCATGCGTGTGAAAATCCGCATATGACTAAAAAAGCACCACTAAACGCGGGCCATAATAACTCGAAAGTCTACGCCATATGGCTCATTTCACCTTAGTGAATACTTTTGGTATGTTTAAGTGACATAGGCCTATGCAAACTTATGAGATAAGAGGAGATGTTTATTTTTTATAGCTGGAGGCAAAATTTTTCTTTGTTAAGTCTATTATTATGTTTCGTAAGTATTTTCCTTCACGTGTAGTAAAAGCATATGGTATTACCAATTTTTAGTTTTATGAGCAACTATTATTTTGCCGTGGCTTCTTCTATGGATTGCAAAAAGTTATCAACGAAGAAAAGTGATTTTATGTTGTTTTCTGGTCGACTATAGTATAGTCCATAGTATATATAGTATAGTATAGTATAGTATATCCATAGTATAGTATAGTATAGTCCATGATAGAATATATAGTCCATGATATAGTATATTCCATGATATATATATATAGTCCATGATATATATAGTATAGTCCATGATAGAAGTAATAAACACGCAAAAGTCAAGACAACGTCTGTCGGGCCAGGTAGTTAAAAATATTTTATTATACTTTATAAGTATTTATTTTAATAATTTTTTTTTTATTATTTCAATATTAGACTTATTAGCATTTAAGATGACATACGTACTTATAATCTAAATTCACTTTATTTCACATTTATATGCTTTTAGAGTGAAATATAAGAATACCTCCTATTGCAATACCCCCTCAACAAGGGGACAAGGGTTCATATGTGAAACTATATTACTATTGTACCATGTCAAATGCAATAAATGATTGATTGGTTTAATGAGTTGTAATGACTAAATAGCCACCTAAAACGTTTTCCAACGCGCTTGGTTTAAAAATAGTTCAACAAACAGCCAAATCTCCAAAGAAGTTTCTATATAAACTTTTAACGGCTAAGAATATGGTGTCGTCTAAAGGCGTCCAATCCATACACAGCGTCAAACTGTCGTATCTTTATTAGCTGACTTCATACATCGAAGTGACCGCAAGTGGGGCCGAGACGGAAACATTAGGGTACATCAGCGGCCATATTTTCCGGCGGGGCTGAAATTTTCAGGCTGGTCCGGCGCAAACACGTCTTTGCACTCTACCCGTCGGGCAAAGTGGAATTGTGTAAGCTACCATTCAACGCCAATATCTACTTTTACACTTTTAAGACGACGTTGAACTCTTGCTTGCTTTGCTGTATGGTTTTTGAAGCTAGTCAAAACAAGTGTTTGTTAAATGGTAAGAATAGCTAGAATAGAAATTAGGTGGTATTTGGTATGTAAATTATACTAGGCAGAGGCTAATTCACAATAACTTTGAAAATGAAAGGCATATCATCAAATCTGTCAGTGTTTATGATCACACTACCTGACATTTAGCTATAGAGCCGGTTTGTTTTGAACTTTTGACCGACTTCAAAAAAAGAAGAGATTCTCAATTCGGCTGTACGTTTTTAAATGATTGTTACAATGTCTTTGACATTTGTTAACCAATTTCTTCAGTATTTGAGAGATTTAATGAATATGGTCGCATAGAAATATGAGGAAAAACTACCCCTCCTAAAGGCAACATATGGGACAAAACCATTGAATGTTTATATTGACGACCGTAGTAGCCCTTAGAAGTGAGGGGTCCTGGGTTCGATTCCCGGCCTTGGCATACTTTGTGTGGTGAGCATGAAGTTTGTTATGCTGTAATACAGGAAAACAAAACAAACACCCAAGAACAAACTTCATGGTCACCTAGTGAGGTATGAATGTGTTAGCGTTTATTTATTATTTACAATATTTATATCCGAATATATCTAATTGCCTATCTGTCCCTATAGAAATGGTAGACAACTAGACGAATCCTTAAAAAGTTTGCCAATCAGCCTTATACAACGGTTGTACGTTGAAAAGTCACAAAATCCCTTTGATACATCAATACACATCGTTCTACTGGATTTTGGCATTTGAATTGATTTTTACATGACACGATGGGAAGAATTCCAATTGACACCGGGCATAAATGGTTGGCCGCGTGCGCCAATTAACGATTGCTTTTAACGAAAAAGCCAATCAGTATTCACCCGACGTTCCCGAATAGTATTGCTACTACTACCCAGCTGAGATTTACACCTAAGTGGCTCGGCACGCTGTCATAATGTTATAATGTTTCTTTTTACATGAGTGATGAACATAATTAGGCTCACAAACTAACTGCCCACCTAATGATAAGTGGCTATCGTCGCCTATACGCATGCAATCTCGAGGTTTTGCCAACGCGGAACCCATCAGCTAAAAACGTTTTATACTCTTTTTAAATTTATGCATATGAACCCTTATGGAAACACCTCCAACGAAACCTCATACCACATCTTACAAGAAGGTAGGAACGAGCGTGTAACACAATATGTAACTTTGACACATGTAATATAAGGGGTCTTTTAGACGATGGCGAGAGGTTGAGTGCTAAAAATGGGACGAAGGGACTAATTAAATAGTTCTTCAGAACATTCACCATGGTAAATCTTATAAAAGTTTAGTTGTAAGTTAATTAATAGTTTTTTGAGTGTCGAAAACCTTTTGCTCTCATCAAAGTCTAGTCTTTACGCTAAAGTTGTCTGGGCCATCTGTGGCCAAAACAGTATAGTCTAGTAAAAAAAATAAGTTAGCCGTCACGGGATCCCCGGCAGATGTGAAATATGACGGCATAGAGAGCGTTATGCCGTTTGCCGCCACGTTATACGAGTCAAGCTGTGGTGCACTGGTATTGCTATGTTCCGGTGGCTCGGTTGACGCAAGTATGTTGACGTAACTTGGGACGAGGAGGACCTAAATCGTATTGCTGTAGTAATGGGTGGAGGTAACCACTTAACATCAGGTGGGCTTTTAGCTCGTCCTGTTACTTCAATAGTATAAAAAAAGAAAATATTTTTCACCAACAAAACATATCGGCTTGCTTGCGTAAGTACAATAGGTACTGTACTATCAGGGTACAGATAAATCAGAAGGGGTCCGTCCGCGAACTCATTAGTGCAGTACGTACGGTGGGACGCTTGATTGACGCAACGGAAATGATTTCGCTTGCCGGCGTCGCCTATCTCAGGTAGTGCGCTCATTTGTTCAGTATATTTGATGTTTACACTGATAGTGCGGTGATTGAAACATATATGGACACTGATTTGGAATCGGGAAATGGCACTCTCTATCTGGATCTCGGTCTATTATATAATAGTTTAGAGTTAGTGATGTTAGTTTAAAATATAATAAATATATAATATATATTATAATAATATATAAACTCAGGTAAGATTTTTTTTGTTATTTTGCAAATATCTGAATACTGTGTTTTTTATTTATAAACTGAATCAAATTTGTAAAGTCCGTTCATACGAGACCTTTTTTAGTTGATGGTGTAAATTTGTATTTTTTTTTGGGCCCTTGATTTGATGAGATTGTGATACCCACCAAAATATTTTTTTCCATAATTTAGCACCCAAAATATGCTAACATTATCCAATTACAACTTTCAGGATTGGATTAAGGGTGTGATAATCGGACAAACTTACATACACACAAACCTAAATTGCCAATGCTTTAGAACAAAATAAACAACTTGGATTAGAGAACTTCACTCACTTAGCTCGTGTTTAGTCAAAACTTTAATGTGCTATATTTTTAAAGATATTCTATTCATATATCTCTTTGTTTCTTGTAGTCGTCAAACAACGAAAACACTTTCATTTCTAAAACAAGACTCAAATCACGCCAAACATTCCTTTTGACAAGGTAAAATAAGACACGAACCAAAATGCTTCCCCGATGCGATTTCCACACCAATATTTTATTTACAAACCGCCATCAAAGCTTATTGTTTCGCAAAGCCCAAAAGAATTCGCGGAAACAATTTTCGAGAACGGCACCGTCGGGTCAAATAACCCGAAACATGTAGGGGAACCCGTAAAACGATTTTGTGAAAATTAACTCAATCACTAGCTACACCACCTCAGTATCACGCGGCAATACGGCACTGTTTGACAAACTGTTCTTTTATTTTCTTATTATGTGTGAATGTTCTTTGATATTGGAATGGACAAACAAATAGAATTGAATTGGCAAATGTAGCGTAGGCCCCCCGGGCCAGGAAGAGCGATGATTTGCGTGTCCACTGGCTAGAGAGCCGTCGATCGGGATCAGAGGCACTTATTGGTAGAGGCCTATATACAGCTGTGGACTAATATGATTATACCGTACCAGCCTCTAATGTTCCCAATGCAGGGACACCGGCCTACTTTAGATAATTGAATGTGCTTTGATCTACCACGGAAGTCCAATCCGGATTGGTAGATGTCCCATGTCTTCGAATTATTGGTTCTAAAACATGCCGGTTTTCCTTCACCGTTTCGAAAACGTGGTATTGCGCACATAAAATTTTCAAGTGATAAACTCATTGGTGCACGTGTGGGTTTGAACCAGCGACCTTCAGACTGAAAGTCGACGTCTGTGCCCCTGGTCTCATAACATGATTATAATGATGATGAAAAACAAACACAACATATAACAAAAATAAAATGCTTGATGTTTCAACGGAGGAGCAAACTCGTGACCCTTTGCAAAAGTAAAGCCAATTTACCGTCAGATCCGTTAACTCTAACTATACAAATTCTTTAAGAAATCTATAAAACTCTCAGAAACAATACAACTCTTCGACTTCACAAACGAGTTTTCTAAACATTTATTTCGGGTTTTCCAAAGTTAAAAGAGAATTAAGTGGAACACTCTAGTTAACGCTGTAATGGGATTCTGGAAGACCACAGCGAGCATCAACATTTAATAAAAAGGGATTAACTCGTTTAAACTTCGATTCAACTTCTTGAAAGTTGGCTACCCCTCCACCTTGCAAGCGTGGAGAGTGATGAGTGAAGGCGCCACATTTTTCTAGTTTAATTAGTTTTAGGTTTAATTAGTATAATAGAGTTTATTTATAGCAGCATTATATGAACTATAAACTATTTAAAATTAACAGATATTTGGCCAGCTTAGCTAGCTTAGCTTTAGCTGGTTGATCAATCACATCAAACGACCCTGCTTTTATGAGAGATCAAATAAACAGCGTGACTAAGTCTGATTTCGGTTACCGTATACAATGCAACAGCAATGCAATACAAGTCATATCCTGTTGCGCCTGTCACCCTGAAATGTATGTATATCGTCTCACATGATCATTACAGTGTCGTGCAAGGCAAATAGTACTGAAACGTATAACGTGCCACTAACCCTGAAATGTCAACCACAACCACCCTGTCAGCAGTGTAACGACAAAAAAGATGCTACGGTCTACCACGCATATGTCAAGCCTGTGGAATATCCTCTCCCCATCAGATAAAAATCTGGATTCCCTTAGTCAGCGGCACGTCATAGATTGTAAAATAATTGACCTCCGACCGACACACGCAAATCGACGTAGAAAGTCTTTATCGGCCTAGAAAGTAGGTGAAATTTAAGCATTACAATTTTTAGATTAGATATGATTTTACAAAAAACATTTATTGACTACGCACAAGGCAACAAAATAAAGCTCAATATAAGTAATATTGAGTCACTGTAACACAGATATGAACAAGATCAAGTTTGTGGGTCAGCGAAAAGTAGCTGTAGAATTTGTTTGTTTGTTGAACGCGTTAATCTCTGGAACTACCTGTCGGATTTAAAAATATATTTTTATATGACAGCCACATTCATGAGTAAGGTAATAGATGAAGGTGTCTAGCTTTACGCTATAAGTTCTTGGTTAACCTTAAATATTTATATTTGTAAAGTAAGTCGGAAGAAAACTACTTTATCCGCGTGCGCTGGGGTAATGTCTAATTACTCCTATATGTAAGTACCATGCATTATTTATCCTGATGTTTATCCTTTATCCTGAACGTCTGATCTTGTGATTTCTTTAAGATATACACGGGTTAACCGTGGGGTACAGCTACTTAGCTAATTACTGCTTTAATTGATAAATTTTGACATGTTGTATTATGTTTACACTTGTAGTGCGCGTGCCACTGCCTCGTTCGTCCCACTTACCGTGACTTAACACGAAATTCCCTTCTTAGATTGTTATTTTGATTACTGTTTATTCATTATCTGTTACGAGTGTTGGTTAATTATGAGTTGATTGCGAACGTTCGTTAGTTCAATAAGCATGCGGCTTATTACTCTTGAGAATTCTTGATTTGTATACATAACAGATAATTATGAATTGGGTTATAACCCTTCGACATACAGAAGGATGTCTCAAGATATTTAAGAAGTGGTTATGCGTAGGATACTTACAATTTCATGAATTTGTTACTCAGAGTTCACATAATATAATACTATGAAATTCAATACATTTCTGTTGAAGTACCTACAATATTGAATTAAGAAAACACGTCTGTGCCACAGCACGGTGGCATTGTCATTCTATATTATATTATGTATGTATATTTAACTAGCCTTACTACTGGGAATGGCCTTCTGCAATGTAGGTCGTCGATTCAATTCCTACCCAGAACAAGCTTTTGTGTGACGCACATAGATGTTTGTGCTGTATCTGGGTGTTAAAATATATACCTATTAGAACTATGTATATACAAAAGTATTCTATCAGTCACCTGGTTCCCATAGTACAAGCTATGCATAGTTTAGGGCTAGATGGCACTGTGTGAAATGTAGATGAATATATGTTTTTGGGACTCCAAAAATTTGGGATTTGGGAACCAACTTTTTGGGACTCCAAAAATTCAGTATGCGGTACAAAACCCTTAGTACATTTATAATGCAGTCAGCCAATTTTCCATTTACTAATAGGGCAATTTATAATAGTTGTTCCTAATGCGGCTTAATATATGCCATCCACTCAGGGCCCGACTTTGTTTCCCTTATCTACCAACATTAGCGTAACGTACGCACCACGGAAAACGTATTTCTCTACTAACAAATTGAGGTGGCCCGTTAGTTTGATTGCAAGATATTTGTTGCCTTTACAATGGACATTAGGAGCTTCACAACCAATTCTGAGTGGTTGTTAGTTATCCAGGAAACAAGATTTGTTTTCATTGTTTGGGCTCTGGGATAAATTAGCTCGGTTGAAATCAACAAGATTTGCTACTATGCCCAGCTATGCACGAGCCCAATTCATAAAATGACATAACTTAGAAATCTTCAAAATCCAAAAAAAAGAAGCAACAAATCGTTCAAGCCGTTTTCTAATTATGAACAATTTATAAAATGAGATAACTTAGAAATCGTCAAGATCCAAAAAAAAGAAGCAACAAATCTTTCAAGCCGTTCTATAGTTATGAACTTTTATATATATATCTAGCGATGAACTTTCATAATTGAATTTTATCTTTAAATTTTTATTAGTTTGGAATCTTCATGTTTCTTCTTGCGCAGTTATGGAAATTCAATATATTTATAATATCCCAGTCCAATTTCTAATATTTGTAAATAATTAAGAGTGTTTTAATTTTTCTTCTTCTCTTTTTTAAGTACGGGAAATGCCAAATTCATGCCATATATTACACTAAAATTTTTAAAATGACATGAGCGAATTTGGATAAACATGAAAAACTTTATTGTGGTGATATTATTATATTATTAGTACTTTGGATACCAAACAAAAAAAACAATTCAGTAAAAAATAATTGCAATGTGATGTTGCATCCGCGTCATAATTCAGACGTAACGCGATGCGGTTTTAGATTTCTCATCCTCCGATAGGTCAGGACCCGAGTTATATTGCTATTGTTTTTGAGCGACTGTAACCACTTAACATTCGGTGGCCCGTCAGAAACATGCAGCATACATCCATAATCCATGTTTGAAGGACTTAACTCGAACCCAAATCACAAAAAGCAACTCATTCAAACTTATAAAAGTGGAACAAAGCTGTGGAATGTTGCCACTACAATAGTAATTTAACCCACTATTGTGTTGCCATTTGATGAGGGCGAGGGTTCCCTAATTCCAAACGCTAATGAATACAACGATAACATTACACAGGCATTCATGTGTAAAATAAATTAATCACCTCATTCATGTTTGTACTCGTATTATTCATCATTAGCTACCCCGAGAGATGTTTTCCTGCTTTGATTCACAATATAACAGTCAGTTGTCAAACGATATTTCCGCACGTAGGAACAATGCTATAGAAAACAAAACTATTCATATTTCCAATTTTCCTCGCAATTTATATAATGTTTCTTTGCATAACCTAATTTCACACTTGTATTACAACGAGTTAAAGAGAACGAAATTTCAAAAAAAAAACCGTTCTCAAGTGATGCGTACACCAACAAACACCATTTCATCAATTTATAAAAATAGATTTAACAAAGCATTTAGCTGATTTGTTTATCTTGCCTACAAAAATCACCTATACCTAGAGAAAAATTATATATTTTAACGAAAATACGAGTAGCATGTAGGTCTACAAACTTTCATTTCCCATAGCAAAATGTAAACAATATTTTCCAAGCAGCAGTATTAGTCAAGCTTTTCAAAATAATAATAATAAATATTTATGAACTTTTCACACAGCGCCATCAAGCTAAATAAGTATAGCTTGTAGGAAACCAGACAGATAACTTTATTGTTAAACATACGTAAATATTAATACCCAGACTGAATAAACATATATATTTGTGAGACAATTGTTAGTTCTGTGCCCACGATCTACAGCGCAGAAAGCATATCTCCTACCTACTGTGAAGTGTTTGCCTCTTTTTTTTTTTGTGTATCCTGATGGCATTATGAGCTGCATACCATAGTTAACTAATCCAAATCCGACTCAAACAATGAAACGGAAACAACATATCCGCCAAATACCAAGGAACCAATAATTTGTAGAGTTCGCCTTACTGCATACTCATAAAATATCTCAACATCAGTCCAAGCCGTACTAAAACCGTATCAAAGTCTACAATCGAAATATATGGGATCGATAAAGGCGCAACAGTTGCAAGCTTCTGATCCCATAGAGACATAACGTAACAATTTCCTCACGACAGCCCATTGCCACAGAATAAACAAATACAGAAATACAAATCCATTTTTTTTTTTATTGTTAAGTTACAAGCAAAATTTGTGATATTGGATGTTTATAGCGTGAAACTGTGTACTGTCTTTATTGCAGAATATTTTAGTGAATTGCTTTGTGTGAGATAAGATATAATATTATACAATATAATATTATATTTTATTAAATACAATAACCATGATGAACCATGATTATGTAAAACATGGAAAGAGACGGAATAAATTTATTACATTGAAACAACAAAACAACAACAACGTTAACACGCTCATACCTCTGCACTAGGATTCCCTGTGTTGCAGATGGCATGGACAAACACAGAAACACAAGACAAACACCCACCACCCGAGAACAAACTTCATGCTCACCACACAAAGTGTGCCCCGGCCGAGAATCGAACCCGGGATCCCTCGCTTCGAAGGCAGGGCCACTACCAACTAAGCCAAGGAGCCGTCATTTGGTCAGGTTTATATTTTTTTATGCAATTTTGTTATGTGTACCAGAAAGAGAAAGAGAAAGCAGCGAGTAGAGTTTTTACTCTGCCTGTTGTTATTCTGTGCTTTTACGTTCGCAAGAATCTATCACAAGGGGGAGGTAGACCGATTCCAAAGGAATTATATTGCATAGTGGATCCACTTTTAATATCACAGCGGGATTAATAGGCAGAATAATCTGAAACTAATCTTTAGATATAATAAAAATTACACTATATAACGTTTGTGCAATTTTTAATAGCCTAGCCGAGCCACGTCTGACAGTTCGGCTTTGCCCGAAAATTAAAATGGCATTGACCAATAAGTTTTATTTTTATTATTTTCATGAAGATTAAATTGCAGTTGTAAAGTAGAATGGGTGCCGGTGAAATTACCTTACATCTCAGAGTGAAATGAATCAGAATGCTTATGGAATAAGTGTACGTTTTTAGAATGATTTCTGTAATATGAGCATAAAGCTCGTTAAATTGATTACTGCTAAAATACTTATATATTTTTTATAAACACCCAGACACAGAACAAACATCTATGTTCGTGACAGAGATTACCCTGGGTGAGGATCGAACCCTTTGGGTCGTGCAAAACTCAGAGGTACAATTAACTATGAGGTCATTAGATAATATATACGGTATATATGGGAGATTATAAGTTGCAGTGACGGTTACAACTGTCAGAATGACAGCGGCTAATGAACGAGGATTACTGCATCGCGGAAAGTTTTCTGACAGTCGGAATCCCACCACGTACGAAACCCGGCACATAGTTTTTTAATTTAAAATGATATTATTTTCAGGGTTTACTGAGAAGATAAATAGTTCTAACGAATAAAAAATTGTTTTGTGTTTGATTTTTGAAAGAAATCAAACGCCCTATTGTTTTTTCTTTTTTTAGTCGACTACCGGAAGTTACAAATTTGCAATTTTTTTATGTTTGTTACATCAGATCTCCGTCATTTAAAAATCTTTTTTAATTGAAATTGAATCTTTTTTTGCTTTTAGATTGGTCTCGATAGTTTGTTTAATCACAATACCACAAGAGCTTCAAAATTATCGGGTATTTCCCGATAGGTTCGTTGCAAACAAATGAAGGAGTCAAGTTTTTCAGGTTATGAAATGAAAGTATTGAATTGGGCTATTTTCGATATGTATAACTTTATTACTTGTAACAGAAGAAAAGGGCCGTACTAAAGGCACACTTGATGTTAAGTGGTTATGCCCGCCCATAACAACAACAATCTTAATAAGGTCCTCTCGACAGAAGTTGTTATTCTGAAAGTTTTATTAGAATGTTTATCCATTCGTAGGTTCAGACGCTAAATGATATTTGCATTATTTGAATTAAGAAAAAAAAAACTTTTGATGTTCATACTTGCTTCGTAGAACGATTTCGGGTTTCGATTCCAAGCTGGGTCAAAGAATTTGTGTTGTGAATATGAAACTTGTTTTTCGGAAATTGGATGTATCACTTTCACATTCAAATCATCCTACACATAAATCCACGGTGGAAGTATGGACACATACTGATGTGTATCCTAGTGCAAAGGTTTTTAATCATACAAACATTTCAAAGATATTTTGTTTGGATGCATAAAATATTCAGACTACGCTTACAGCCTACAATCTCCGTTTTCAATAATGACGCGAAAAATCGCCCGGAAAATACTGATACAGAGTACAACGGTACAATAATAACAATAACATGTACATTGTGCAAGTACAGATGAGCTCCTGCAATGCGATGCTGCGTTCACACTGCGTCAACACACATTTCTTGCCTGGAAAATGCCACTGACCCAGCTAAAAATACAAACGTAGCATCGTGAACTAGTGATCTCGAGTCTATTGCGCGATTCATAAAACTCGCCTCCGAACGGTATTACGAATCGATCAAGTCCCACCGGAACTTCCTAGCCTACCCGTTAGAGCCTCCGGCCAAATCGTCTCCCTTGGTTTGATACTACATTATTAAAATTTAGTTTTTGGGGGGTCCAGTTGGTCGCGTAGGTAAATACCCTCAGAGTCCCTACATTACCCCCTGCGTGGTGTTAAAGGAGCAACAAAAAGTAGCAGTAGAATTTGTGCAAAGTTCGTCCGGAGAAGTACTACCTCTACACCTGGTAATCTGCCGCCAATCGGTGCACTTGCATTGCTGTGTTCCCACGGAGATGTTACGCAACATCTCCGTTTTGGGTGACAGGCGCAACGAGGTGCGACTTGGGTATTCGCATACTTCGGTTAGGGAGGACCTATGTCGAATTGCTATTGTTATAGGCGGAGGTAACCACTCAACATCGGGTGGGCCTTCGGCTTGTCTCGTCACATTTGTTACATAAAAAAAGTCGGTTGAGAGCTGTCTGCTCTCACCAAAAGCAACGGGTAAAGTCGTGACCTAGTGGTACGAATATTTATTCTCAATCAATCACTCAAAAGCATTTCATATTTATTCTTATCAATCACTCATATTTGCATCGAGCAGCGTCCATCAATGAGTTTTGCACTTGATACATGGATGCGCAGTGCCATGTTTTTCAGATGGTTTAGCCAAATAATGTCAAAATCCGAAAATTATTGATCATAGAATACGTTACGAAGAGAATATCTATTTATTTTTCCTTAAATACTACTCTTGATGAATTGATTTAAATTGACAAGATATCGTAAACTTCATCAACCTTCTGAAAAGATGTAAGTCCATTAGCCAAAGAACGGTATAGATCAAGCTACTAGAATTGGACAAGTTACTCAACATTACAACATTGGCAGCTACTAGCACGTGTACAACTGACATTATAGTACCCGGTAGAAATAAACGGTCGTAAAAGCTTTTTCGTCGACATTTTATATTGCACACATCCGGAACGTACCATTTGCACAGCATTCAGCGATTTTAATAGCTACACTCCGCTTATAGCGTACCTAAACACGTCAATATGCTACTTTTCTACGGAAGAGAGAAGTTTACTTGAAAACATAGATTTAAAAAGCCCATGAAAACATAGATTAAAGTTGACAGTGTCAAAACCATCTGTGGTTCACAATTCTATCGTACCTTATTTCTCACTCACCCACATCCTACCGTTTAAAAAAAGGAATATCCAAATCGATATAAAACAGGCGAAGAAAAAAGTCAAAAAAACATGCAATTATGTTTACTTGGATGACATATTTTTTATTGTTACTTTGATTTATCTACCAAAAAAATAATCGATTTTAATAAAATGGGACTAATTCTATGGGACCAATCTGAAAGGATATCATATCAAATAAAAAAAAGAATTTTCAAAATCAGTTTATAAAAATGGATATATGAGGTAAAAAATATATTTAAAATAAAATCTGAATCTGTTTCTGATTGTGATTCCTTGTTTGCCCAAGTTTTCTGCGACACAGGGAATCCTAGTGCAGAGGCTAGTGTAAACGTTTATTTATAAAAAAAAAAAATACTGGCCAGTCATAAAAAAAAATTACTACGGATTTCCGCTAATTAGAACCTGTATCCATCAACTATCATCGTATGGTGTAAAATTACACCAATGAGTTGCGACAGTGGGTAAAGGCCTTTCATAAATCTACAGTTTATATTTTGAATGTGGGTTATTCAAAACCGCCTGGAGGGAAGGGCTTGTTTACAAGCAACCATTGTTTTACTTAGGAACATTGGGCCTATTTTGTTTGTTTAGTAATATAGATGTTAGCATGTAACAATTCACTACACAAAGTTCTGATAACAATAATAATTAACTTTTTGAACGTTTTGTTGTTCTCGGAAAAGTGAATATAATAATTATTATTGACCTGCTGCGCCCCGCGGTGTTACCCGCGGTTGGACTTGCTACGGGAATCGTACATATTTCCGGGATAAAAAGTAGCCTACGTGCTATTTCAGACTATAATCTATCTCTGTGTCAAAGTTTATCCAGGTCCGTTCAGCCTGATGATTGAGTAACAAACATCCATCCATACTTACAAACTTTCGCATTTATAACATGAGTAGGATAGGATAGTTAGTGAGTAGTAATATTGTTTTCATAGAAATTTACCTTTTTGTTGTTCGTCGTTATCAAATAAAATTAAATAAAAATATTTTATTATTGTACATGGAGACAGAACAAGGGATCTCAATAGAATATCGTTGTTTCGATTCCCACTGCAGAGACACCGGCCTACTCTCGATAATTGATAGTGAATGGGCTTTGATCTACCACGGGAGCCCAATCCGGATTGGTAGATGTCACATAGCTTCGATTTTTTGTTTCTAAGACATGCCGGTTTCCTCACGATGTTTTCCTTTATCGTTTCGAGAACGTAGAACACACACAAATATATATATATTCCGGTATAGATTCCGGTGAAATCACATGCACATGAGACGTAACAGCCCCGTCTCGGGTGACAGGCGCGATGCGGTGTGACTTGGGTCTTCTCATGCTTCGGTTTGGAGGACCTAAGTCGTATTGCTGTTATGGGCGAAGATAACCACTTACCAGGTAAGCCTTCAGCTTGTTCCGTGACTTTTTCACATGAAAAAAAAGAAGGCAGCGCTACAAATGAGATATGGGGACGGTAAAAGTTTGTTCAAAATTTATAATTGGTAGCAGTGTATTTCTTTTTTTTTTTTTGACTCTCAACTCAGTTGGTTGTAGCTCTGCCTTCTGCGTTGTAGGTCGTGTGTTCGATTCCCGCTCAGGACAAGCATTTGTGTAACGAAAATCGATGTTTGTTCTGTGTCTGGGTGTACATTATATGTATGAATTTACAAAAAATTAAGTATTGTATCGGTAAGTAGCTCCCATAGTACAAGCTATGTTTGTGGCTAGAGGCGCTGTATATTATATCCATGAATATTTATTTATTTATTTCTGTATAGGTAGCAATATTTCAGCCAACCTAACTCAAAGCTTAAAATTGAATACCATCTGATGACATCATTCGCTTTCAAGTAGGTACATAGTTTGTCCCGCGTTCGTGCTGCCCTCACATAAATTTCAAGATAACTTGCGCAAACATGTTTGTACAAAAAGTATCCACGGTCCTTTAGAATACGTCCTCGAGGAGCAAAATTGTGAATTTCGAAACATACTCACTACTTTTTTATGTTTTATTTAAGAGCCTTTTTTTCAAAAAAAAACGGCTTGTTCTGAAATTTTTGAAGTTAATTGAACAAGCATGGGACGAGTTCACTAGCGGCCGAACTCTATAATCTACTAACAAGTTATTGACGATAGATTACCATAGCAATATTATTGTATTATCTATCAAAAAAACCATATATTTTTGCCAATAAATCTATATTTAAATCCATTCAAAAACAATTTTTTTTTTCACAGAACAAGGTTGCTATTACAATCTATCTCCAGTAATCTGTTTGATGTCTATAGGGCTTGGCTGTTATTTACGTCAATTGGACGCATTGACAATAATTTTGGGTAAATCCGCATCTTATATACAATACAACCTACTCGACACGCAATAGGTAGTAGTTGTGAAAATTGGGTGGTGAATTTTAAATTAATTCGTTTATATGTTTTTGATAAGGGAGGTCTCATAACAGGGAAACAGTTTAATCAGCTTGAGAAAGGTAACATACGAAAGTGCTTAACTTTAGTATGTCATATGATCACAAATCTAATGGTAATTATCTCGGTAAATATAGAACTACTTACTAATAGTTTTAGGTTTCAAATCGATATTGATTTATGAAATTTCTATAAAACCAGTCATAAACTATACTTCTTTTTCAAAATACTGTTAATATCCATAAAATAAAATTTCCCAACAGAGTAAATTCAAATTTCTTGTTTCAATATTCAAAGTAAAAGTTTGAGGTGAAAATCGATATAAGTTCACAGAAACACTATTTGCGTAAATAAAGTTGTTTCGTAAGGTGTCTACGTTCGACTTCGAGTCGACTTCGTTTAAAGTTTTAATCGCTTCGGAGCCGTGATAAACAAATTTTAATTAAGTTTTAATATCACCGCTTAATTGCTGGCCCAGCGGATATTACAATTTCATGAATATCTTAACACTGAAATAAACAAGGTGGGACTTTTCTAATTAGTGGTTAAACTGTTCTTTAGAATAATATATTATATTAATGTTAAATAACATGTCAAGATTATGATGCGTGATTTTACTAAACATTATAATTTTTTTGAGGCATTTTGTTGCCTTGTTTGCGATCGGTTACATAATAATAGTTCGACTACATTGTTCAAAAAAAATTGTTAACTCTAGTAAACTTCTAGAGTTCAACTATTCAAATGCTGATGAGGTGAAAGTCAATTCAATATGTGTCTTCTATTTTCTAATTTACAGCTGTTTTGTGAGTTAACAGTATTTATATTATAATTAGGAGTACAAATAAGTTTCCGCCGTTTTTTAACACAAATTAAATATTTATTGTAGAAGAACGGTAATATAAATTTATTCAAAATATTGCCCATCACTTGCAACCACTTTTTCCCATCTCTCAGGCAGCATTCGAATCCCACGGCTGAAGAACTCCTTGTCTTTTGAGGTTATCCACGAATCAACCCAATTTTTGGTATCCTCATAAGATGTGAACCGCTGCGCCGTCAGAGCATGTGCTACGGACCGGAACAGGTGATAATCGGACGGTGCAATGTCTGGTGAATACGGCGGGTGGGGTAACACTTCCCAATCAAGTGTTTCCAAGTACTTTTTCACGGGAGCCGCAACATGTGGACGAGCATTGTCATGCAGAAGAATAATTTTTTCGTGTCTAGAATAGTATTGAGGGCGTTTTTCCTTCAGAGCTCGGCTCAATCTCATCAATTGTGTTCGATAGAGGGCTCCAGTAATTGTTTCGCTCGGAAGCAACTCATAATACACTACACCTAGCTGATCCCACCAAATACACAGCATAAGTTTTTTTCCGTGAATATTCGGTTTTGCTGTTGATGTTGACGCGTGGCCAGGTAATCCCCATGATTTTCTTCTTTTTGGATTGTCATAATGTATCCACTTCTCATCACCAGTTATGATACGATGTAAAAAACCCTTTTTTTATGTCTAGCTAGCAGCATTTCACTTAAGCATAATCGGCGTTCAATATCTCTCGGCTTTAATTCGTACGGAACCCAATTTCCTTGTTTATGAATCATTCCTAATGATTTTAAACGATGTGAGACTGCTTGCTGAGTGACTTCTAATGTTAGAGCAAGTTCTTTTTGTGTTTGAGATGAATCTTCCTCCAATAATTCCTCCAATTCTGCATCCTCGTAAATTTTTGGCCTTCCACTGCGATCTTTGTCTTCTACGTCGAAATCACCATTTTTAAACTTTTGAAACCACTCTCGACACGTTCTCTCACTCAAAGCAACCTCACCATATGCTTCTACGAGCAATCGATGCGCCTCAGCAGCAGATTTCTTTAAATTAAAGAAGTAAACTAATATTTCCCGCAAATGACGCTTACTTGGCTCAAATTTTGACATTTTCAACTTATAAAAATTATATTTTACCAATATAAAATCAATGATATTAATAGGTTATGTTGTTCTTGAATGTCCAAACTATTTTTTAAGCCGGTTATCATCTGCGAAAGCTAACCGAAACTCCGTGCCGCGCCATCTACAATAAAACGGCGGAATCTTATTTGTACTCCTATATAATATTTCTTTTTTCAAATTAAGTAATATTCGTCTTAGATTAGATGTTAATTTTGTATTATTATATAATTAACTTTGCTGAATCTTTCTATAATTCGTTCAAACATTGTATTCAATTGACCCCGAAACTTTTAATATCCGATTTTAATATTTGAGCCCTTTTCGTAGTGTTCTTACTTACGGTTTAATTATACAGATTATTTAGGTAAATTGGGCCTATAACATTATGCCTAAACCAACAATTATTATTGCGTGCTATATGCTCGTTGTTATTGTTATAACAGATATCTAAATCCTGAACTCAAAATTCTTGAATGTCATTTTTTATCTGGATTGTATTTCTTACACTGATGAAACTACTTCTTCGAAAGTTGTTGGGGTTCTACAAATTATGAATATACAAATTACGTTCATGAGATTTTTCAAATTAATAATCTCATAAATTCAATTATTATTAAAAAATGTTGCTCTATTATTCTAACATTTTTTTTTAACAATTCTTGGTTTCTTATTTACTGAGTTTCCCTGATTCAAATTCAAAGCAGCGCCACTGCCGCCACTTCATATAAAAACAGTAACGATAAAGAACGGAGAATTACATTCTACGACAACTGGAAGCAAGATAATACCCCATTCTTCATCTTTCATGTGGACGTCTGTACCTCGAGGCTTGAATTTAATCTCGGGTTCCACGAGTCGGCTCTAAGAACCGTCACTTCCTTGATATTTGCGATAACTCCATATTTTTTTAAGTCATTCTCCATTTCAGTTACAAGTATTTAAATATTCCCGTCAATTCTCAGGGTATCGAGCTTAGAAAGAGCAGAAATCGGAAAGCGAGATGGGATGTAAAAAGATGGATTTGCGATATCCTTGAGAACATATCCGATTAACATCCGAACATAACATATCCGGTTCTAAGACATGACAGTTTCCTCACATTGTATTTTGTCACCGTTTAAAGAACGTAACTTGTGGTCTTCTAGATTTGAATCAGCTAGTTTTGGATTGTAAGTCGGCATCTATACCACTGTGCCATAAATACAGAGCTGAACAACGGCGTATACGTATACAAACGTTATTTAATCTCACGCAGAAGCGAAGAAAGACATGAAAAACCAATTGCAGCTGTTTATTGCCATGTTTATCGTTTTCATTTTTTAATTGAAATAAAACAGATTCTTGTTTTAGTGCCATCTGCAATGCAAACATTATCAATGTAATATTTTCATAAAATATGAGAACATAATTAAAGCGAATAAACTATTGGCCTCTTGGCAATAAAACACTCGTATGTTGTCATACCAAACGGCATAACGCTATCTTATGCCGTCACGATTCATATCTGCCGGGTGTCCCGTGACGGCCAATAACAAAAATTCATTCTCAAAGCTTAATCTTATTACTTTAAACGAGCAGTTCTTGTATATATATCTATTAATTACATGTATCTCGGAAACTGCTCTAAAGATTTGGATGAAATTTTGTGTTTAGATAAGGTTTTGCTGTTTAGTTTACCTGTTCAATTGTATTTCTTGTAAAACGCAATATTTTACGAATTATTATTAAGTACTAATTAGGTATGTTTGTACCCTATTTTTAAAGGTATTTCTAGTCACTATATTTGGTACGTTCAAGCTCGATAAAGTATACTGACATTTTTATCATGTTCCCCAACTGACGTCTTTTTGGCCCTTACGTGCACACCATTAGTTGTAAACTTAAGTAGTCATTTGCAATATTACCTCTGGAGACTTGTCAAACTGTGGCGGTTCTAATTTACACGTAATTTACCTGTCATTTGCATGATGTTATCCTGTCTATTATATATTCATGTCAGTGTTTTCAAAGTTGGGTGTGTCACGAATTGGTTGGGGGAAACTGCGCGATATCCTCTATGACTTATAAGCTTAATACGTAGACTACGTCTCTATTTAATTTCAGAGTGTACGAAAGCTCAAAACTCCCCTGCAGCTAGCGTCTAACTTAATAAGCTAATAAATCATAAGTGCATTATAGAACGTCGAGACGTTTCGTTAGGAAAAACAAACCTCTGTAAGGACCTGATTAATTTTGTTCCAGGATGCAAACACGCCTTTACTCGGCTTATTCCAAAATGATCCCACTATTTTATACCCATTGGGAGCGCAAATCATTTTGTAATGCATTATGCTCTCACAAACATAATTTAAAGACCTTATGAATTGCTATGTATATCATTAAAAATTATACAAATAAATTTAAAAAATAAAAATTGCGGCATGAGAACCTTTCTTATTCTAAAAATGTTATGGAATGAGCTGACGTTCCACCTGATGTTAAGTGGTGACCACCGCCCATAGACAACTGACATACGATTACATTTCTCCCCATCACTTCAATAGAAACCAGAACACTACGATTAGCATTGCATTGTGCCCGTCAATTTGAGGCGGTCAATTTGATGTAACGCCAAATGGAAGCCCGAATATTTAATATTTCTCCTAACAATGAATACTACAAATAAACGCTTACATACTTAGCTACAATATATAGTTATACTGCGCCGTAAAACTGGCTATTTATCTATGTAAACAAAAATGTCATGCCATTAATTGGTGATCGTGTTAATTTAACCAGCTGAGCCGATTTAACCTGTCTTTTTTGAATTTGGGAGATTCGTAACAGGTTTTTCTATGACGACAACGTAAAAAAAACGTCATTTAACAGCTAAATGACTGTGAGTCAATCGAGTCACTTATTTTTAAATATATATCTTAACTTCATATAATAAATGCGAAAGTATTTTTTTTTAATTCTTGCACCAATGGAAAGTAACATTATCGGCGCGTAGTATTTTATTCCTTTAATCCTAGAAAACCGCGGCTTACACCGCGGGGCGCAGCTAGTATTTCTTAAACAACCATTCATAGACAGAATAGCCCAATGTGGCTGAGATCACAATGGAATAAAGCTGGATTTCCTTTTTTATGTAGAACAGAAGGTATAGTGAATTAAACGTTTCACAATTATCTTCGTCTCCAATCCGGGATCAAGATAGTGGGATCTGAATGGAACAAACCCACTCGGCTAAACGAGTTCTCCTTGCTTGCTTAGTTCTCACGTCTTATTATGTTGAGTTGGTTATTGCAGCTTGAGGCTCGTTATACTAAACCCATAGAATACGTTATGGGAGACAACGAAGTAACCGTTTGGCTACCGTTCCCATTTTTAATCAGTAGTAAAGCTTTACGGATAAACGTTTAATTATTATTCTACTTAAAATATTTTATAATCTAATTATTTAATAATCATATATAATAATCTCATTATTATATATTATTGTATTTACAGGATAAATAATAATAAAAAATTATATATTACGGGGAATAACTGACCGCGGAGTAAGACCCAAGTGTAGGTAATATAATATGTACTGTACACGTATCGTCGGTGCCTCAGAATTACAGTGCTATATCAGTCCACTGACGCAGTACATGCCGAGTTACCTATTTTGTTGTTATCGAAACCCATAACCCATGGTTTATTATATATAGGTTTTTTAGCACGCCAGCCACTATTTCTACCATAAAAGGGTAACTGGTAGAAAAAGCTTTAAGCTTTAAGTTATTCTTTTTTTGTGTAATAAATAAATGTAATTGTCTTTTTAATTTTGAATGGACGATACAACAAAATAAATAAAAAAATACCATTTTATTCTATTCTTTATTGCTTTGTCCCAAAGGACCTCGTACATTGGTGTCAATGCTGTAGGTAACAAACTAACTAACTAAAATAGATTTTGATTTGACTGTTTTCTACTCGCTGTGAAGTTTCAGTTAAGTGTTGCACCAATAGAATGGATACTTTTGTGATCTGATATTATAAAGCACCACGTTCGTTTATAGAAACATAGTTTAAGGGACGTGCTCGCTCTTATCCCACTGATTATACGAAAGCACGTAGAAGGGATTTGCTACAACATCATCCCCACTCCCTAGTATTCAAATATACTCTAAGCATTGTGCTGCCGTATATTTTTTGTCCAGGTTGATTCAACTCATCGCACTCGCGGTGGGGCGTCGGCAGAGGTTGTTTGTAGAAACAACACGTCTGATTCACATGACAGATTTATTACTATTATACTTATTAAGTAATCACACTTCACCTTCCCTCCTTATCTTAAGAATTTTTACAGGCAGTGTCAAAATTCGTTTAACTAAAACACACAAAAAGATTACACGTTTATTAAAATAATAAAGTTCTAATATGAAAAATATATTATTCTAAACTTACCAATCTTCAAAAAATTTATGAAATTTATTAAAATAGTTGCATATAATACGTATGTCATAAAAATCTTTGATAAATAACCAATTCATTCTTTAGCAAACAGCGCATACCTTTCAGAATGTACAAGCATTTCCAAGCCATAGCTTATTGCTACTTAATTTGAGGTGAGCAGCCACAAAGACGTCAGAAGCAGATCCTCTGTCTCAGGTGTGTAGGCTGCGGTCGCTGCCTAAGACTGCGGCTGTGTCGCAGGGATTAAGATGTTCCTAGTGCTTACCAGGGTTTAACAAGACTTGGTAAGGTTAGAAAGCCTCAAACAATTAAAAATTTATTTGTGTCTTTCCTGTAAAACTTGGCGGTAAGACTATTGGTATTTATTTCCCTACCAGGCCGCTGCTAATTGAAGTAATTGAAGTTGTAATATATACTAGTTAATTTTTTTTGTAGGTACGTTTCTATTCTCAGTTAGCGAGAGTGAACAAGTTGTAAATAAAGCTTTCGATGACATTTTAAAACTGTCATAATTTTAATAACGTCAAATACCTATCAACATTGACGAAAATGATCACTTCCAAATTAAAATTTAGTTCCAAATTACAATTAAATTTTGCCCGCGGCTTCGCCCGCGTTAGTGTTAATAATAGATCTCTTTTTTCTGGGCTAAGTGTGGAGAGGTGCCGTTTTCTTTATTGTAATCCTGACAACGTGTATGCAAAATTTCATGTTGACCGGTTTTACTTAAAAGGCACATAAAACAGAACACAAATAAACACCATCAATAGAATAATCAATAACAAATTTAGG